>OX376658.1:19750344-20950344 GCA_947386135.1 Melanchra persicariae | reverse complement strand
CGTTATATTTAAGCCATGCCATTCCATTCCTTTCGACATGATTAGTATCTATGGTTGGTAGGTAATGTAAAACAACACATTTCTATGAAAACCGACCGGGTAAAAACCAACGTACAACACGTGAGGGGCCTATTCTTTACCTTATTTTTTACTTCAGTGACATTAAATCTAAAATAATAGGGTCGTTCGATATTTGCACTTTAATTACCTAAACACGGGGCCATAGGTATATCTGAATTCCCCCGGACCGTAGAAAGATGTCGTCATAAAAAAACATTTATGGCATCAAAATACATTTGAACAAAAATACATTTAGCAAACTTTTTAATCGGTGCGTTCTGCAGAAAACAGAGCTCGATAGCTTTCGTAAGCAAAAACCTGACTAACCTGGAGGTCTACTCTCTAAGCCCGACATCCGTAGTGTCGGCCTTAGTGTCGGGCGTTTTCTACCACCTACGGACTTGACGACGGAGAATTAATGACAACACGATTTGACAGTTGTTCTTACTACGGGTTCGGGACTATAATCGTAAGTCCGTAGGTCAAACGAAGAAAACGCCCGACAGTAGGTAAGGCCAAAACTACGGACTTCGGCTTACAGGCCCCTGGACCTGACTGTTCTTTGTAGTTAGTAGTGTTTTGTATTTTAAATAAAAATATTTAAAATACAAAACACTACTAAATAAAAATAAAAATATTTAAAATACATGCGAGATATTTGTATTTTAACTAAAGCAAAGCTAGTATTTTGCCCAGCTCTAGTCGCAGCCAACTAGTTTAATCAGCCGTTTAATTGGCGGCCTAGCCGTTTTATTGAACGGCGCCATGTCATCAGCGCAGCGGTCCAAGCGACATCACGGCATTTAACAACACACAGCTAGGCAAATGACTAGGTTCAGTATCGTATAATGACTCAAGACAAGTCTCGGAACATATCCACGGGCCAGTAGCCAGATAAAAATTCGGAAATTTAAATTTGGAATAGTGGTAGAGAAGAAGTAGAAAAAAAGCTGGCACACAATGGTGGTTAGTCGACACAATGGTGTAAGTACCCATTGTGTGCCAGCTTTTTTTTTATTTATGAATGGGCTAGCCTCTTGACCGCGATCACGCCTGATGGAAAGTGATAGATGAGGTCCATGATGAAGCGAGCGTGCTCAGAACATGCCTTGAGGCACTGACACTCCCACGCGTCGAAGAAACACAGCAGACTGCTTGACGCCGAACTCCGGTGGGAGGGTGGTCGCGAAGCAGGCGCTACCACCGCAAGGGAAGGATTGGCCAGTCTTATAAGGTGTTAGGTGAGAGCGAGAGGTTCAGTTGAGTGTCTGATGGAACAAATTGCGCCACACGACGAGGTTCCTTCATGCATCCCAGCTATAATTATGGGCGTTTTTTCTTTATGAGTCCTTTTTTAAATTTAAATGCCACCTAAATACTAGGTACCTACCTACTTGCGTTATTGTTTCGATATTTTTGATGACAAGTATATTCTTAATTTGTAATCATTGTTTATACATACTTATGTTACATGACCAAGACAAAGTTTAGAAATTATAACGAACAGTGACCGGTGAGTTTTTTTTTGGTCATGGTGTTTCTTTTACGAATAGACAGACAGGAAATACAACTTCATCTAGTTTATTTTATATATTTTTACGTTTTATGTGCAAGTGGAGGGTACTGTATGTTTCGGTAGGTACCTCGCGTCGGCGCACCACCGGCGGCCGGAGCCGGACGACGCGGCGCGCTTCCACGCGTGGAAGACCTGCCTCGTCATCCTCGGCATCCCCTTCCTGGACGTGGTGCGCGTGCTGGCGGCCGTGCTGCTGCTGGGCAACGTGCAGTTCGCGGAGGGCGGCGACGGCTCGGCCGAGCCCGCCAGCGAGGCCGAGCTGGCGGCCGCCGCGGCGCTGCTGGGCGTGGCGGCGCCGGCGCTGCTGCGCGGCCTGGTGTGGCGCGCCGCCCCCCGCGCGCGCGCCCCCCGCGAGCCCGCCCCCCGCGAGCCCGCCCCCCGCGCGCCCGCCAGCGCGCCCGCCGCCGCCGCCGCCCGGGACGCGCTGGCCAAGGCGCTGTACTGCCGCACCGTGGCCACCATCGTGCGGCGCGCCAACTCGCTCAAGCGCCTGGGCTCCACGCTGGGCACGCTGTCGTCCGACTCCAACGAGTCCGTGCACAACCAGGACGCGGCGTCGCGGCGCGCGTCGTCGGCGGGCGGCAGCGGCGGGCCGCGGGGCCGGGCCGGCGCGCGCTCCATGGCGGCGCTCAACGACGCCGTGCGGCACGCCACGGACGGCTTCGTGGGCATCCTGGACATGTTCGGCTTCGAGGACGCGGCGCCGAGCCGGCTGGAGCACCTGTGCGCCAACCTGTGCGCGGAGACCATGCAGCACTTCTACAACACGCACGTGTTCAAGTCGTCGGCGGAGTCGTGCCGCGAGGAGGGCGTGCAGTGCGCGCTGGAGCTGGACTACGTGGACAACGTGCCGTGCATCGACCTGGTGTCGTCGCTGCGCGGCGGCCTGCTGGCGGCGCTGGACGCCGAGTGCGCGGCGCGGGGCGAGCCCGAGCAGTACGTGGTGCGGATCAAGGCCGCGCACAGGTAACACGACCAGGGACTGAATTACCTACCCAAAAATAAAGGAACCCTTACATTTCGGTATGACGCCATACGGGTATCTTAATTACGGGTAATAAGAAATATTCCGATACCGTTTTTATTGTCGGTAGCGGAATTTTGAGGTTGGAAATGCATACCGGTATATTTCGGTAATAGTACTATAACCTTTATAAACGTTAAGGTAGCAGTACCTTAACTTCTGTAAATGTATCGGTACCAGTACCTTAACCTTAATAAATAGGGGTTTTCTTTGACGCGCCGCCGCGCCGCCTCCCCATTCTGTCGTTCACTACACACCTACTTTTATCATATACAAATTTTAATTATATCATTATATTTTTTTATTTTCAAATCCTGTACATGTGGGGACCATGGAGAGATAGTTTCCTTGTTTGACATGAGTGAGCAGGGGCAGTTGTCACGCTCGCTCGAATGTCTCGCTGATGGTGGCGCGTGTATCGGATCATACAGGTTCCCTTCAAAATGGTTGAGCTGAATAGTGCTGATGCACGCGTCATGTTCGTGAACGGGCGCCATCAGTGGAGACTGGTCATCTCTTAGCTGTCACTGGCTTATTTCAATATTGTATACTTATTTGATACATTATTTTTTACATTGTTCTCACGTGTAGAAGCAACAAGGATATAATATACCATGAATAAAGGAAATAGTAATAATAAAATTTATTGAAATAATAATAAGTTACAAAAGTGTACATATGGTTCAGTAGTATAAATTATATTTCGTCGCTTCATTCTTCAGATATTTTTTAACCATGTAGTCCCCTTTCCTTGCGCTAGCAACTAAGCACGTCTATTTAGAGTTTTTTTTTTTTTTTTTTATAAACTGGCAACATCGTACCCCACCTCGCCGTGTCGGTCAGTTGTAACCGTCATTCTTTTTTCGTGCGCAGCAACGAACGGACGTCTTCAAAACTAAATAAGTAGTAGGTAAGTTTAAAAGTATATTTACCAAGTATTGTTATATTTAGAGAAAATTGAATTCAAATTCACAATATTTATTTGTCATATAAAATGTTGACCATTGGTGGAGTAATTTATAATTAAGTGTTTCACTATGTGCTGCCTTGCTGGGCATACAAATGTTGTACAAACAGGTGTAATACTCAAAAAACAACAAGTTAAATCTTTACACATAAAACATAAAACATAAATTGACAGCGGCTTAACAGTACACATGTAAAATTATGCATTACTAGAATAAAATACGAAGGTTAGAAAAGAAGGCTTATCGTCGTCGAATAAGAGGTTTTTCGTCATCAGATTCGGAACAAACTTCAAGTAAGTACATAATATATTTCTCATTGTTGGTGTTTGAAAAGTGATAATAAAAAGTTAAAATACTGCTTGGAGCCTGGAGGTTGCCCGAGATGGTAACAAAATGGCTAAATACATAAGTTACTTTACTAAGTAACCCAATAATACCGGGAGGTTGTCCGCGATGGCAACACGAATGTTTAATGATACCGGGAGGTTATCCGAGATAACACGATGGCTATAAATAGAACAAACATGGTTTCTATGAACTAGAATCACGTGTGAAACTGTTCTTATGTACTCACGAATTCTTTGCCGAGTAAAGTTGTGACTACCCTCATAACTTACGAAAAATGTTAACAGGTCCAAGAGACCCCCCTGAACGGATTACGAAATAAATGTGTGCAATACAGCGTCTATAAGTCTGCCTGGAGGGTAACCGCGAGTTATACACGATGGCTAGACATGACGCAAACAATCTAAGCCTGGAGGTTGACCGAGAGTCATACACGAAGGAAAAATAAATGTGTGCAATACAGCGTCTATAAGTCTGCCTGGAGGGTAACCGCGAGTTATACACGATGGCTAGACATGACGCAAACAATCTAAGCCTAGAGGTTGACCGAGAGCCATACACGAAGGAAAAATACATATACCTACCTATGTAGATACATTGTGAGCATTTAAAGAATTTAAAAACTCTGTCCCTGAAAATGTGGACACTGGTGGACTTCGAACCAGATTCATCACCACCAGAACCACCAGCGAGCGAAGTGGTTCCTACCCCAGAAGTTGTGACCAATCCACCCAAATATTTTGGCGGCATTAGGCGAAATCACAGACGCGACACCGGAATTTGGCGAGAAAATTCATAAAAATCTCGCTACAATACTTACCATTTATTTTATTAAATATTACCTCATACTCAAAAACTGCCCGTTACTTCAAGCACCAAACGCTTTTAACCATATGGTTTCTGCGGCCATACCGGATTCTGTTAGATTTCGGGAAAAGAAAATGGCCGAATTTTATCCGACTTGCAACGATTACCTTTCAGAAAAAATTAAAGCCTCTAAGGCTATTGTAAACCAGGGGGGGGGGGCGAGGGGGTCCATGCAACAATAGATCTTAAAGAAGCTTTTTTTAGTTTCAATAATAAAATCATTTAGAAAATACTTGCGTTTTCAATTCGAAAATGAAAAACCGGAAACCATAACATACGAATTTAACACCATGCCATGCGGTATTTCCATTTGCTACTAGTGTTTACACAAATTATGAAGGAGGTTAACCTACCTTAAGGGACATAAATCGGTCATATACTTAGATGACATCTTATGTATCGGAAAAACCTACACTGAGTGTCTCAGTAATGTTATCGAAATTTTACGTGTTAACTTGTCTCGGTTTTGTGATAAATTATAAAAAGAGCTCATTTATAATACCCCAACAAGAGTGCAAATTCTTAGGTTTCATCTATAATACGACAACCCTTTCGGTTTCCTTACCTAAGGACAAACGTCGTAATATCGCGCAGCTTGTTAAAAAGTTTATTGGTTTACCTCCCTGTACCATAAGAGAATTCGCTCAGTTAGGTAATCGGCGTTCTCACAGCAGCGTGCCCTGCCGTCAAATACGGGTGGCTATATACCAAAACCCTAGAGCACCAAAAATACATTTTAGTGAATAGATTTCATAACGATTATAATTCTAAAATAAGCCTGGAACGACACATACTTACCTAACGATTTAAATTGGTGGTCACAAAATATATTTACATGTTCAAACTTCGTCGACACCCCCGATTTTGAATTGGAAATATTTTCCGATGCTTCGAATACAGGGTGGGGAGCATTTTTTGATGGTAATCGCGCTCATGAATCATGGAAGGAAAGAGAATATCATATAAATGACTTAGAGTTATTAATAATAATAATCATTTATTTCGGAATAAAGACATCCATATTTTGTTAGTACAATTGCGAGCTTACAACTAGGTTTCAACTGGGTTTCTTAGCACTGAAAAACTTCGAGAAGGAACGACCAAATTGTTCCATATTGTTACGAGTTGACATTAACACAGCGTTGCGTTATATTAATAGAATGGGAGGAGTACAATATCCTCACTAAAACGATCTTGCTTATTAAATTTGGCAATGGTGCGAGAACCGGAATATATGGATATTCGCATCTTATATTAATACCAAACAAAACATCGAAGCTGATATTGAATCAAGAAAAATTAACCCCTTTATAGAATGGGGCTTATCAGATCAAGCATTTAAAACTATCATTCGTAAACTAGGTCAACCTGTAATTGATTTGTTCGCTTCTCGCATTAATGAAAAATGTGATTTGTACGCATCCTGGTTTCCTGACCCAGACGCGTCGTTTGTCAATGCATTTACAATTAATTGGAAACACAATTTTTTCTACGCTTTTCCCCATTCTCTTTAATTCTTAAAAGCCTTCCGACGTAATATCCCCGTAGAAGCAATAGACCTCATGTTAGCGTCGCTTTCTGATAACACCAAAAAATAATATAGCGTCTCATACAAACTCTGGTGGCAGTTCTGAAAAATTACCAAAATTGATACTTTGAGAGCACGGTAGCAAAGGTATCTCTTTTTTGACAACAGAGTTCAATAAAGGCGCCTCGTATGGATCTTTGAATTCCCACAGATCCGCACTCTCGTTACTATTGGGCAACAACGTCGGTTCTGATGAATGCATCAAGCGGTTGTTAAAAGGAGCCTATAAACTTAAACCTAGCAGGCCAAAATATACATACACACCTGGGATCCGCAATTAATTTTAATCTCGTTTCTAAATGGTACTCGGAACCGAAATTTAGACCTAAGTCAAGTGACCAAAAGATTCGTTATTTTACTGGCTTTATGTACGGAACAGCGAGTCCAAACTCTTAACCTAATAAAACTGGAGAATATCAATATCTCGTCAAATGAAGTAAAAAGTAGTGATAACAGACGCTATCAAGGCTTCTGCTCCAGGAAGAGATCAACCCGTACTTTTTCTGCCCTAATTTTAGAAAATAAAAATATTTGCCCTGCTGCCGGGTACTCACAGATTACATATTTATTACAAAAAATCTTAAGAGCTAAAAATATAAACAACTAAATACTAACAATTAAAAAACCTAATAAAGCGGCCACAGCTCAAACCGTAAGTCCATGGATAAAATTGGTATTATCAAAAGTGGGGTCAATACATCAATATTCAGTGCACACAGTACATGACACGCCTCAACTTCTTCTGCAAGCTCGACAGGTGTGTGCATTGACACAATACGTAGAAACGCGGGATAGACCAGTCGTTCTCAAACTTTTGTCAAGTTTTGTAAAGTTACGTTAATGAAGCCGAATTTGCAGAAGCAGTATGCTTATAATTGTAACTAGTTGTAAGGAATTGATTGTAAATCAAACGCATAATTATTATCATAACTTAAAAGAACATTCTTTATTTTTTCAATAGGTACCTATGTACTTAAAAGTAAATAATTAATCATTTGAAAAATTCTTGCAATTTATTCAAATGAACCAGCAAATCTCATTATCTCTTAACATCTACATGGTTAAAAAATATCTGAAGAATGAAGCGACGAAATATAATATATGATCAAACGAACTTCCAAGTGAAGTTCGATCATTATTATATGAGTCGCTTCATTCGAAGATATAATTTCCCGACCCACCCTAAAGAACCCTGAAGAGATTTGCAAAAATCATAACTATAATCATCTCTAAAATAATGACGGTTACAACTGACCGACACGGCGAGGTGGGGTACGATGTTGCCAGTTTATAAAAAAAAAAAAACTCTAAATAGACGTGCGTAGTTGCTAGCGCAAGGAAAGGGGACTACATGGTTAAAAAATATCTTCGAATGAAGCGACTCATATAATAATGATCGAACTTCACTTGGAAGTTCGTTTGATCATATATATTAATCTAGGCCTATAATAGTTTTATCATAATCTGGATAAAAACTATGGTATGGCAAATGTATAAGATTACATTTGCATATAAAAATAGAATAGTGTAGTGCGTTGCCCGATTTAGGTTTATTTAAACCTGTTTCAGGCCATCTCTACGACGATGGTAGTTTTGAAATAGAACATAATTATATTTAAAATATCTAAGCAGAAAGAATATTTTGCGAAACCTTATTAACTAGGCTACTAGGATAATGTAACCAGGATTATTGCAAATCATAAAATGGTTAAGATAATATAAGATATTTATTTTTGCAAATATGCACGTTCTTCTCCATAGACTCCATAGAGATCTACGCTTTGGAACATGCAAATAGCTTCTTGTTTTTGACTGACTGATTCTGACAATTCAAAAGTATCTGTAAATGGTTTATTTGAAATAAATGCTTTGACTTTGGATCATGATTCAATGAGGACCAACGTTCATTTGATTTTACAAGGCTGGCCTGCCATGTCCTACAGACTCAGAGTGAGAAATCAACATCCAAGATGGCGCCGACGTATTTTCTGTCATGGATGTCATTTTCATGGTTTTCGGGGTTTACTGATAACGAATATGGGTCTCAAAATCAACGTCCGAAAATGGCGCCGGGGAAGATTGTCAATTTTTCGTCATGGGTGTCATTTTTATGGTTTCTGGGAGTGCTGATTACGATTATGAACTCAAAATCAACATCCAAGATGGCGCCAACGAATTTTCTGTCATGGATGTCATTTTCATGGTTTACGGGGTTTGCTGATAACGAATATGGGCCTCAAAATCAACATTCGAAAATGGCGCCGGGGAAGTTTGTCAATTTTTCGTCATGGGTGCCATTTTTATGATTTTCGGGAGTGCTGATTAAGATTATGAACTCAAAATCAACATCCAAGATGGCGACGACGAATATTGACATATTTTCTTCATGGATTTCATGATCATGGTTTTCGGGGTGGCTGCAGATTACGAATAAGAACTCAAAATAAACATCCAAGATGACACCACAAATATGTCACCGATGACCAAAAAGTTGAAGAAAAAGGTAACCGCGTTCATTCCCTGAACACGACGACACCATCTTAACCATCCTACCTCGATGACGTTATTTGTTGGTTTGAAAAAATGAATGTACTTAACCGATGATTCCAGAGGGCACCCGCGGCTGGCGGAGGCTCGGCCCCCTCACCCGCGTCGCTTCGCCGTGCGGCACTACGCGGGCGAGGTGTCGTACGACGCCGCCGACTTCCTCGAAGCCAACCGCGACGCTGTGCCCGACGACCTGCTCGCTGCCTTCGACAGTAGAACGTGCGAGTTCGGATTTGCGACACATCTTTTCGGCGCAGAGCTCAAGGTTTGTCGTTCGCATTGTTAAAAAAGACTCCTGCTGTTTAAATCTTATTAAGACCTGCATGTTTTAGGCTATGCTACTTTGGAAAGTTGTGCGAACGTGTCGGTCGGATCGGCAGGCTCTGGCGGCGCAGGGCGGCCCCACGGGCGGACAGTTCCGCGCGTCGCCCACGGTGGCGGCGGCGCTGCAGGCGGCGCCGGCCTCCACGCTGACGCAGGACTTCCACACGCGCCTCGACAACCTGCTGCGCACGCTGGTACACGCGCGGCCTCACTTCGTGCGCTGCGTGCGCGCCAACGCCACGGAGACGCCCATGCTGTTCGAGCGCGCCACCGTCGCGCGCCAGGTGGGGCAAGCACACACACACGCACCATCACACCCACACGCTTCATATACTTTCATTTTGTTTGTGTACACACCTGTAATAGTTAGGGGAAGGGAGGGCAAGACGGTGTACTTAACGTTTGAAGTCCAGTACCTAAAACTAAATGTTTCGCGTTTATACACTTCTGGACACATCTATTGGCCCACCTTGTATTTTCAGTTACGTTTGGTCCTAGCTAAAATTTTATATTAGGTCGAGCAAAAAGTTTTTATGCAGTTTTGAACCTGGCACATTCACAATTTCATTCAATAGTCTTTTTTTGAATTTCGAACACAGAATTTAAAGAAACAAAAGACAATTTGGAGCCTGTTTGTTGATATCAAACAATCGAATACTAAGAAAACTTGGTTTTATTGGTTTACTTGGATTTAATTCTTGAAAAAGTGATTGATATCTTTGGTTTTGCAACAAACATTACTTATTCTTAACATTAAGGTGAGGTTCTATTAATAATCTATGGATACTTCACCTGAAGTCGCCGCCCAAGCTGTGGCACTTATTCAGGCCGGACACAGCCAAAGAAACGTGAGTGCTCAACTTAATTTAAGTCGATCTGCGGTCCGAAATGTTTATCGGAGGTACCTAGAGACTGGCGGCTTTGTTCGTCGCCAAGGAAGGCCACGATCTCGGGTCACAACTGAAAGGCAGGATCGATTCATCGTGACGACCAGCTTGAGAAATCGTCACCTTACCTCCATTGAGATACAAAACCAACTTCGCGACTTCCACGGAGTATCTGTGAGCGCTCGAACTGTTCGGAGAAGGTTAAAAGAACGCGATATGGTACCACACAAGCCAGCTAATGGGCCCAAACTAACGCGAGCCCACCGAACAGCGCGCCTTCATTTCGCACGCAGTCATTTAAATTGGACACAGCAAGATTGGAGCCGTGTACTCTTTTCTGATGAGTCTAAAATTGTGTTACATGGCAATGATGGAAGGAAGAAGGTCTACCGACGTAAGGGAGAGCGTTTCGCACAATGCTGCTTTGAAGAGAGGGTTGCTTATGGCGGTGGCTCATGGACTGTCTGGGGCGGTATATCCGCGAGCGGCAAAACTCAACTTGAGGTTGTTAGAGGACCACGGCTGCCAACATTAAATGCTGAAAGGTACATTCGTGAGTGCTTAGAACCTCACGTGATACCATACGCGGACTATGTGGGCCCAAATTTCCTTTTTATGCATGATAATGCAAGAGCCCATGCGGCCGGCATCGTCAGGGAATATCTTCGGGATGTGAACATCACAGTAATGGACTGGCCAGCCAGAAGCCCAGACATGAACCCCATTGAGCACATGTGGGACGAGTTAAAAAGACGTGTTAGGGCTCGTCAGCCAGTTGCCCAGACGATGCAGGAGTTGAAAACTGCCATAGAAGAGGAATGGGAGATGATCCCTCAAAATTTCATAGAGCGGTTTATAAACTCTATGCCTAATCGTATGAGAGCTGTGGTAGATGCCCATGGTGGCAACACGCGTTATTAAATTAAACCTTTATTTGATAAAACATGTTTTTTATTCAAAAATCAATTGCCTTTAACAAGGCGCATATCCGACTTGTTAGGCGTAGCTCCATGTCGTATGGTATTCTGAATTCAAATTTAAAACAATACGATCGAAAAAGATGGTAAAATGTATCAGGTTTAAAACTGCATCAACAGTTTTTGTTCAATCTAGCAATCATATTTCGGTAGGGGCCATCGAAACCTAAACTCTAAGGTGGGCCAATAGATGTGTCCAGAAGTGTATTTTGTTTTAAATATATTCTTATAAACTTCTTATCAAATTAAGTTTTTTAAAAAGAAACACACTAAAAATCCTAACCTCTCTTTAATTATTCAAATAATCTTAACATGAGCAAAATCACAAAATAACCTAAATCAGAACTAAAAGTAACAAAATTAGCACAAATAACTGAAATCAAAATTAGCGGTCACCAATATCACAAATAGCACTTGAGAGCACAACCGTCTCGTCCGAGCGCCGACGCAAAAGTGAAGTGCCGCACGGCACTGCTCCGTTCTCGTCTCGCTATCCCTTCCACCTGACGTCATCGCGCAGATGTACTAGGTTGAGAGGGATTTTCCTCTAAGACGGCCGTTCCTGACAGCTGAACGGCCTCGTCAGCTTGGATTTCTGCAGCAGGGTGGTCCCTTTGTAGTCCATCCTCATTTGATGGTTCTTCATCAACATCATTATCTTCTGAAATGTTAAAACAACATTGTAGTGATGTATTATTTTAGCTTTGGATACTCATTGCAAACGGACAGCAAGCGTGCACTCAAGCAATCCCCTTACAAAGGGTAACCAAAGCAAGAAGGCATCATCAACGAGGAGCTCTACTCATGAACGATGTCAGCAAACATAATATGAGCAATAGTAAAACAAGAAGCTCTCGAAAGTGGCCCTCTGGCAACCGCCAGGACAACACATAAATAACAACAAATCAAGAAGCCACTTCCGAGGCCCTCTGATAAACCTCCGCATCGAGGAGTATCAGGACAACACACACAAGGTCACCTCCGTGACGTTCTGGCTACCCCACAAGGGTACCAGGTAAACACACACATGGTCACCTACGTGACGTTCTGGCTACCCCTCAAGGGTACCAGGTAAACAACACAAAAGTCACCTACGTGACACTCTGGCTGCCACTCCCAGACACCAGGACAACACAGCTCACTCACCAGTCCCGAAGAATGCCTCGCATGTATTCGGGTACCACTCACCCCGCCACTGAACCATATGTTCTGCGGCGCTCTGAGTCTTCTTTCCATATGAGCCTGCCAACAACTCAAGCTCGTAACGGTGATGAGGCAATGCCCGGACGACTTTGTACGGACCACGCATCCCGGAATCTAGTTTGCCGGTACTTTGTGAACCCTTGCTGACGAACACGAAACTGCCAACAGAAAAAGTACGGGGCTGGCGACGACCCTCATTAACGTAGGCGTCTTGTCGTTGCTGGTTGGCAGCAAGCAGTTCCGAGACCCTCTGTCTCCTCAGAGTCTGCAGGGCTTCTCGGTTCGGATGAGAGTCGCTCAGCGCAATGTCTCGGACCAGCGATCGTAGAACCGGAGTGGTTCCTTCAACACCGGTCAGCAGCTGCAGGGCAGAGGTGCGAGTTGTTGCCTGCTTCGTGATGTTAAGGGTTAGCTGCACTTTCCATAAGACGTTGGACCAAGAAGCACCCTTGTTGTTAACCTCTTTGCGCAGCATGTTGAGGACTGTGCGGCAGTACCGTTCGACTTGGCCGTTCTCGCGATGCATCTCAGGTGTGATAAAGTGTATAGAGGACCCAAGCTCAGTTACCCACTCTTGAAACGCAGCACTTTCAAACATCCTAGCTCTGTCACACACTATAGTTAACGGAGTGCCAAACAGTGAGACGGCATTGGAAAACACCCTTTTCAATTCATCCGCGTCTTGCCGGTATAACGCGTACAATAAGCAAAATTTTGAAAATGAGTCTACAACTATGAGGATGTATTTATAACCGTTGGACTCTGTTAACGGCCCAAGAACATCGGCATGTAACACAGAAAAGGGAATGTCCGGTTTTGTCCAAGACTCGATTGGTTGGTGAGGTGCTCGGGGCACTTTCTTATGTGCTAAGCAAACGATACAATGGCCAACATACTTTTTAACAAAATGTCTAAGGCCAGGAAACCAAAAGTGACGCAGTATCAAATCGACAGTCTTATCAACGCCTATGTGATCGTGATCGTCATGAAAGACTCTTAAAAGACTAAGTCTATGCCCTTTCGGTATGTAACACAGAAGGCGCGAGTCTTCACCAGTAGGCGTGTACTTATAGTACAGCAAGTCATTTTTAATAAAAAATCGACTGCTATCTAACTGGCCTTCTCGAACCTTCTGCATTAGATCCTGAGTCTCCGAGTCGGCAGTTTGAGCAATTTTCGCCCAGTTTCGTGGATTTTGGATTTGGAACACGTGAGCAGGTTGTCTGCTGAGAAAGTCAGCATGTTGCATGTTGCAACCCTTTCGGTACTCTAAAGAAAACTGAAAGTCCTGCATGTAAACCCACCAGCGAGCTACACGAGGCAATAAATCTTTTTTGCGTTCAGTTAATTTTAAAGAATTGCAATCAGTGACAATTTTGAATTTTATACCGATCAAATAATGCCAAAAGTGTTGTAAAGCGCGTACCACAGCTAAGGTCTCTAATTCGTAGCTGTGATATTTTGATTCCGCTCCCTGGGTGGACTTACTGTAATACCCGACAACTCGCTTACGTTTTCCTTCATGTTCCTGAAGCAAAATAGCCCCGAATCCTATCGAACTAGCATCGGTATGTAGTTCTGTGGGCAGACTGGGATTGAAAATTGCTAAAACTGGCTCCTCAGTTAAGCACTTAATGATATAGTCGCGAGCGACATCTTGTTCCGGTCCCCAAACAAAAGGCACACCTTTTCTCAGTAGCTTGGCAATACAAGCAGTCTTTGAGGCATATCCAGCAATGTACCTGCGGAAATAACCTGCCAGCCCCAAGAACTGACGCACCTCTTTTACATTTGTGGGTTTCGAGGACTTAACTAGAGCATCAGTTTTACTCGGACTCGGCCGTACCTGACCATGTCCAATCAGCCGTCCTAAGTATTCAACCTCCGTATCTAAAAACGTACATTTCTTCAGATTGACCGAGAAACCTGCCGCTGAGAGGGTTTTTAAAACCTCTCGCAATACCTTTAGGCCTTCCTCGATTGAATTGGACATGATCAGTACGTCATCAATATAGGTCAATACATGGCCA
This sequence comes from Melanchra persicariae, assembly GCA_947386135.1. NCBI lineage: Eukaryota > Metazoa > Arthropoda > Insecta > Lepidoptera > Noctuidae > Melanchra > Melanchra persicariae. Next base: position 20,935,948 of record OX376658.1, on the reverse strand, counting down.
GTGTCTATAAGATGCTTGAGTGTCTTTGTGATAATGCGCTGATACACGACAGGGGCGTTAGCCAGCCCATAGGGCATTTTCAAATATTCATAATGCCCTTCAGGCGTCACAAAGGCAGTTTTACTAATAGAGGCATCGTCTTTCATTGGTACTTGATGAAAACCAGTAGCCATGTCAAGACTGGTAAAATACTTGAAGTTGCCTAATTTATCGATGTGGTCATCGATTAGTGGCAATGGAAATCTCTCTTTAACAGTGACAGCGTTTAAGGCTCTGTAGTCTACGCACATCCTATCTTCCCCGCTCTTTTTCTTTACGAGGATGATAGGACTTGCATAGTCTGATTGGGATTCTCGTATGATGCCCTTACTCAAAAGATCACTAATTATGCCGCGAACGCGTAACTTCTCGTCTGCAGAAAGCTTGTACGGTCGATAAATTATCGGACTGTCACTGTTAAGCCTAATCTCCATGCTCCCAGTGTTTACTGTGGAGGTCGCTGTGCCAGTGGTGAACGTTTCAGAAAACTCATCAATCAAAGATAACAAACGTTTCTTGTCATCACCAACTAAGGGTGTCTTCACTTGGTCAGCCAGCTCCACAGACGACACATTGTACACTTGATCAACTCTCATCAATCGTTGAGAGCCACTCGTCCTAATGTAGGTGACACCATCGCGATTTAAAATGTCAGTCCCTACCAAGACAGGTACCTGAATGCAATCTGGTGGTACTACATAAAGATCCGCCTCTAATGATAATTCAGGGAACTCAATTATTGTCTTAACAAAAGAAGTAGACTCGATATCTTGACTACCGATACCTCGCAATCTACGATAGGTTGGCAATTGATTAAAACTAAAATGCTTTAAAACCGATCTAGAAATAAGTGAAATATCAGACCCAGAATCAATTAAAACATCTACGGGTAGTTTTTGAATAATCGCCGTCATCACGTTGTTTCGTCCGGAATCGACGCGGAGCAAAAATTTACGTCGCTACTACTTTTATCATTGGACTTAGAATCCATACGTTGCTTTAAATAGCACGAATCAACGAGATGACCGGTTTTCTTACAATAGGTGCAAATCACTTTGACTGGTTTTGAATTAGACTTCGTATCTTTTACATTCGAAGTCTCAGAGGAGGTAGATTTAGAATTAGAAGTGGCTGAATCAACTTTTGATTTTTTTGAACAATCAGCTTGTTTGTGACCGTGTTTGCCACACGAGAAACATGTCACCTGTCCTCTCCTAGACGCTTCGCGTTTACGAGGATTGGACGTTTCAGCAGCCGACGAGCGTATGGGATTACCGGTAGCACTTTGCGTGTTCTTAGGTTTAACGTACACGGACAAAAATTCGACCAAATCTTTCGGCTGCAGTTTGGCGTTGGTAGCCGCGGCTTTCACTTGAGGATCGGAGATGCCACGAACTACTATGGCGGTTTTGAGCTCATCCGAAAGCCCTCGTACGATATTTAACCGCAGTAGAGACATTCGAGCGTACTCTGCATACGTGGTGAACTTGTTAGACGTTGTACTCATGACGTCATACAGCACAGTAGCCATATCGACTTCACGTGGACACAACGATCGAAACTCGGCTTTAAAATTCGACCACGAGCGATCGTTTGTCACCCAATGGTTCAACCACGTTTTGGCGTCACCACGTAGGCAACCACCAATACGCCCAAAACACTCATGATCATCCCAACCGTTCAAGTTTCGGCCACGGTCTACCTCCGCACACCACACATCAAAATCATGCACACTTGGATCGAAATTTGAAATATAGTAATGCTTAGATCTTACTTGTAACAATGAAGAGAGTGCACCGACAATCCCATCCGCCATGCTGCTGGTATCGCACGGTTTTTCCGCAGGTCGGCTCGTAGAGGGCGTCGCCACGCCAACCTCAGCAGCAGTCTCGGTGACGTCCAAGACCACGGATGAGGGGCTGCCTCTAACGCAAGGACGAGACGGAGCTGTCAAATTAGTCGCCGTTACCGGCAGGCGCTCCTCAAGTGCATTCAGTCTTTGCAAAATCTGATCTAACGGATCGCGTCGTTTTGAACGACGGTCGCGACGTTTATGTGAACCATGCCTACGTTTTCGACTATCACGACTCCTACTTCGACGCGTGGGTGGCGTTTCATCACCAGAATAATCACTACTCGACATAATTACTAACCGCAACTATTTACAAAAAGAACAAAGCACTAAACTACTAGAAAAAGATTGATCGACCACGTGGTTTTTAAAATAAGAGGGTGGAGAACGATCAAAGTCGCGTAAATGATCCCTGCTTCTGATCTTATAAACTTCTTATCAAATTAAGTTTTTTAAAAAGAAACACACTAAAAATCCTAACCTCTCTTTAATTATTCAAATAATCTTAACATGAGCAAAATCACAAAATAACCTAAATCAGAACTAAAAGTAACAAAATTAGCACAAATAACTGAAATCAAAATTAGCGGTCACCAATATCACAAATAGCACTTGAGAGCACAACCGTCTCGTCCGAGCGCCGACGCAAAAGTGAAGTGCCGCACGGCACTGCTCCGTTCTCGTCTCGCTATCCCTTCCACCTGACGTCATCGCGCAGATGTACTAGGTTGAGAGGGATTTTCCTCTAAGAATATTTTAATTATCATCTTTGGTAATCAGCCTTTCATTATTTAGTCTAGTTAGGAACATATTGTTCGAGTTTTAATCGAACACTAAGCGAAAATGCATAATTGCATCGAACGCAAATATGCACATTCGCTCGTCCACCATCATGTGAGCCAGTTCGCGTTCAGATCTCATTAGAGACACCACGTACTCAATACCATACCTACCATTACCATTTGTCTTGTAACTAAGTTAGTGTTGTAGTGATTTAAAATATAGCTATTTCCCTTACAATTCGAGACTTTAACTTCTACCATCTAAACCATATCCTATCAATACGAGAAGGGAGAGTTAGGCCACCATAGCGTCAAGCACTACTCTTTACACATATAATACCTAATCAAATAAAAAAAAAAGAGTAAGATGGGGTTTGCATTGCAAACATCAATTTATTTTTGCTGACAAAATTCGCAAGACCCTAAACGTCGCATCTTCATCTACGCCAGCGCAGATACAGTGAGCCCATTTTCCGCATGCAGAGCATGCAGCCCAGCCTTTACTTGACTCCAACTATCAACCTTCACAGTACTAACATGGTGTATTTTCAACTTCACTGTCGCTACTCTCTAATCTCTATTGATCATTATTGATGAGCTAACTTTTTCTTTTTGGTCTCTCTTTTTTTCTAACCGCTGATTTTTATTTTTTTCTTAAGTTCTCTCATTTTTTTCTCTTTTGATTATCTTCCTGACAGTTTTTTTTTTAATCGTTTTTTCCAGTTCGTTTATATGGCGATATATATAGTTATAATAGCAGTTTTTCTTCGTTTTCTAGAAAGGGCATTAGTTGTGGTGGACTGGCTACAGAAAATGTTGATTTTTGTAGTCCCTGGTAGTGTGGTCTACTCCATTAACTGCATGGGTCTTGCCTATTTGGATTAAAAATTTACTTATGTAAAAACAAAGTTCTCATACACAAACAATATGCTTACCAGCAAGCATAATCGTTAACGAATGTGAATAACTTTATTTATAGGTAATTTGAAATGTTGTTATTATATACAAACACGTTCCAAGTAGAAAATAAAAATGCTAAGGAAATCGCCAAAAACAATATTTTTCTATTTTACAACCTTTTTTAGGTTGTAAAATAGAAAAATATTGTTTTTGGTTCCAAAGTGTTGTGTTCCAAGTGTTCCAACGACTTCGCTAACTACTAACTGTCATGGTGGCGCAGAGTCCGGTGCAAGAACTAGAGTAGAGTAGGGACTCCCTTATCCGCACTTAGACTCTCATTCGGTCCGTTGTGCGTAGGTGTCCTGGCAAGTTAGCCAGCCCAGCTCCGCCCAGAAGCACAGAAGTTTCCTGGGAGCTTCACAGGCTTCGCGGAGCGACCTCACCGTTCCGAGGATTTGTTCACGTTGGGTAGCCACGGCCGCATTCCAGATTGACGTGGGCGGCTGATTCTTCGGCGTCAAAACAGCCCCTGCAGAGTGGGCTGTCCGTGGCGCCTATGTTATAGAGATGTTTGTTAAGGGGGCAATAGCCCGCACCTAATTGTCCCTCTTATTGTTCTGTGGTCATTTACTTAGGCTGAGTAGTCGTTTTGTTAATCGCAGATGTATACTTGGCATGGTGCAAGAACTATCGTGATTGGTCAATTTCTCCGATTTAAGAAGGGTACTCTACCCTCTCTTGTCCGCTACGTCGTCTTGCCCCCCCTTCCACTACCTACTTGAACAAACCTTAACATTGAATTCGAACCTCTATAAGATACCAATAAAATCTTACCGTGCATGGGTTTCAGGTACGTGCTTTACAAATCTTGGAAACAACTCAGCTGATGGCGAGCGGGTACCCGCACCGCATGCGATTCCGCGCGTTCAGCGGGCGCTACCGGGCGCTGTGGCGCCGCGGCGCCGAGCGAGAGTCCGGCGCCGCGTGCGCCGCCGTGCTGCGCGCCGTGCAGGCCGCCGCCGCGCCGCCCGCGCCCCTCTCGCCCGCCGCCGTGCGCTGGGCGCTCGGCAAGCGTCACGTGTTCCTCAGCGAGGGCATGCGCCAGGTAACTGTGCTCCCACCGCCTGCTGCCCTGCTGCCCGCGCGCGAGGACGCACTCAGCTCATCGTGACGTCTGCAGGTGTTGGAGAGGATGCGGCGCGCTCGGCGGCAGGCAGCCGCGGAGCGCATCCAGGCGGCGTGGCGCCGGCACCGCGCGCGCGCCCCCCGCGCCCCCGCCGCCGCCCCTCCGGCGCCCGCGCGGCCCCGCCCCGCGCCCATCGCCGGCACGCCGCCGCCCGACCCGGCCGACACCGACAAGGGCGACCCGGCGCTGGTGAAGCGCACGTGCTCGCTGTTCGGCCTGGACCTGGTAGAGGCGCCGTTCCCCTCCCCGCTGCCCCCGGTCCCCCTGGGCGCGCCTGACCTCTCGCTCGGCCCGCAGGAGCGGCCGCCGCCGCTGCCGCCCCCGCGCGCCTACACGGTGGCGGGCGGCGTGAAGCTGGGCTACCCGCAGCAGCGCACCGTGGGCGCGGAGTGGAGCGCGGCGGGCGTGCGGCTGCGCGCGGGCGCCACGGTGCTGGTGGTGGGCGCGGCGCGGCGCGGACACGTGTGCGTGCAGGCGGCCGGCCGCACACTGAGCGTGCCGCACGGCGTGCTGGCGCCGGCCCGCGCGCGCCCCCCGCCGCCCCCCGCGCCGCCGCCCCCCGTGGCCTGAGCGCCGCCAGCGCCCGCTGTACCAGAACATGAAGTAAGATCTCGGGGTGAAGACGACTTCTTGAACTCGTCGCGACGTTCGCTTTTGTTTTGATTGTAACCTGGCGTCACCCCGCGGTTATGGAAGTGCCCTCAACGTTAGTGCTTCATATTATTGTCGCCGAGTGTAAATAGTAGTTTTAAGTATTTATGGTCGCCGTTTCGTCGCAAGGAGGTTGCGGCACTCGCTAGAAATGTAACGTGCAGATGTTCATACTCGTGCGCCTTTCCTTCATCTCTTTCAAAGCGCATGCGTCAGAACTATTGCTTGTTGTAGGTACGTTGATTCAGCTAATATAGTACTTAACTGATGTTTCACAGCAGGATGTGTTGAAAGTTGAAGCGCACGAATATGAACATTATATGGATCGCCTGTCGACCGACCCCGCAGTATTATGTACAGGGCGACCATCATTAAATTATCTTATTTATAATGCAATCGTCCCTGCTCGCTAATCCAGTTTTGTAACACTGACTGTGCGGTTCATATCTTACACACGTATCCGGCTCGATGGACCATAAAATATATGATTCATACATTGACAACGAAAGCGTCTTAAATACTCTTAGGCATCGTCCTAACATAAAACCATCGTCGCGTCAATACAGCTGTACAGCAACGGCTTTCGGGTTAGTGCACGAGAACTATTATTACTACTTTATCTACCAACAATTTCTGTGCCATAATTATAATGGATCACAAAATGATAACAAAAACTCCACAAAACTTTCAGCACAGCTTTTACATTAGGCATTTGAACCGATCTCATCAGATATAAAAACAACAACCTGTTTGTAGGGTTTTCGTGTAACATTATTTCATACATTGCCACACGAAAAATAATGAAATAAAATGAAACGGAGAATGATTTTTTTGGCTTGAGTAGAACCGTAGTACGAACATCGTGCACACACACATGAGACATGAACAGGTTCCTCAGACACGATGTCCACTCCACTGCAGATTTCATCTAGGTATTCCTGTTCCCACAGGCAGAAATCGGGGTTTTTTTTAGTCTGTGCTGACAACTGCGAATAGACGCAAGATTTAGGAATAGTAGATAAAAGTTGATAATTCGAATTTTGTGTAAACACCCAATCGACGATCCACCAATTGTAAATATGACAACTTCTTGGAGGTAAATTGAGGAATTAAACAAACAAGTGGACAACGTGTCCTATGTAGGTGAGCTCTTGACTATGTTAGTAAGCAGCTAACATTCATGTCAATGTAGACACAGGTGAATCGGTTTCGAACACGACACTTCTCTTGCATGACATGATTCTAGCTACAGATTAAAAAAAGAGAATGATAGCGAGCAATGTATGAATAGACAAGCAAGCAGGTCTCCGTGCAGTGTATCAGCGCTGACGTAGCGCTCCACGTGTGTAGCTTAACTTTGCGGAAATCGCGACGACTGGCACAGCTGCTGTTACCATATCGTCAACGTGTACCGCTTTAGGTCGCTCTTTGTGTAATGTGTCATATGGGTGTAGCAGTCACTGGCGCTAGTGTCGCCGACGAGCACGCGTGCCGAGTGTGGCGCGTGTGGCGTGCGTGCGCGTGTGGCGCGTGTGGCGCGTGTGGCGTGCGTGCGCGTGTGGCGCGTGTGGCGTGCGTGAGCGTGTGGCGCGTGTGGCGAGCGTGCGCGTGTGGCGCGTGTGGCGTGCGTGCGCATGTGGCGCGAGTGGCGCGTGTGAGGCTGCACACCCGCGGCGACAAGGCCGCGCGGGCTTGCCAACCAGAGTCTGATTAAAAACTATACTTACTATGTAATCTAATGTATTAATTATTATTATATGTGAAAATTCCATTAAATGTATAATGTCGATAAAAGGTACAAATAAAATTATATTTTAAAATAAATCGCTTTATTTTTTCCAATAAAATTTTACACAAAATATATGTGTAGCCCTGGAATGTGTGGAGGACGCAGAGCCCGCCGCCGACCGCTCGGCGTGGCCTGTGGCAGCGAGAGCTACTACACAACTGGAATACTGGATGTGCTGGATGTGGTCACACACTACATTTCATTTCGTTCAAGTTGAATAACAAAATGATCACAGACCCTATATTAGTGGATAGGTAATTCCAAAAGAAGTGTCGGATGGCTCAAAGATAAAGTGATATTAGTGTAATAGCGATTAAACATCTAGACATATTTCACTAACAATGGTTACACTGTAGGCGTCAGCGCGAACACTAATTCTCTCTTTTGATCTATTAACAGTAGGTACATAAGTAATAAGTAATATTTTATAATAGAAAGTCGCGACGCGATACCATCACAATACTTGCAACATGTATAAATAAAGACAGCGACGGTACATTTGATAACTAGTAGCTACTACGGTAGCTCCCACCAATAAACATGTAAATATTAACATTCTACGTAAGCTTCGTTGTGACGTCACACAGCCTCACCACGAATCATACCGTAAATATACAACATTTTATATTTCGTTTCAAAGTAAACACGCACTAGTATATTTATTTGGGTTTTATATTACTGAACAAAAGTTTTTATATAAAAATACATGAATGTTCGAAGATCTTGCCAACTGTCTCAAAGATATAGTAAATACTATCAAATAGTTGTAAAGCTTGACAAAGCACAAGAAGTGTCTCCGAAGCTCCGAGCGCCCCCGGCACATCTGACACGAGACACCACGGGACACCACGGGACACCACGGGACACTACGTGACCCCACGGGACACTACGTGACACCACGTGACACCACGGGACACTACGGGACACTACGGGACACCACGTGATACCACGTGACACCACGGGACACTACGTGACACCACGGGACACTACGGGACACAGCGTGATACCGCGTGATACCACGTGACACCACGGGACACCACGGGACACTACGTGACACCACGGGACACTACGGGACACAGCGTGATACCACGTGACACCACGGGACACTACGTGACACCACGGGACACTACGGGACACAGCGTGATACCACGTGACACCACGGGACACTACGTGACACCACGGGACACTACGTGACACCACGGGACACTACGGGACACAGCGTGATACCACGTGACACCACGGGACACTACGTGACACCACGGGACACTACGGGACACAGCGTGATACCACGTGACACCACGGGACACAGACACGCGTGACACGAGTACGTCGCGCCGACACACTAACGAAAATTTGGCCACTCTTCTCACTTATATTTTAAAATACATAATAAATACATAATATACTAATACATCGATAGTTTGTTTCTAATTTTATTATAGTAATACTGTGAAATATGAAGTAATTACATAGGTATACTGTTATTATTGAAGCACAAACGTTCCTCAAACAAGCATTACACTGAATGTACCAGATCTATAATTAAACTACATTTAGAAGATAGTAGACGTGTAAAAACTTGCCGCACTTCTGCAGGCGCCTGCGCTCCCTCGCGCCTACCGAACTGCGGCGGATACTATGAACTAGGAATTATGTAAAAATGTCAAAAACCCTAAACTAGCAGGTACACGCTAGTGCTGACACGGCTGACACCCCGCGACGGATGCTGGCGCGATGACGGCAGCGGCAGGGAGTTAGTAGCGCGACAATAACACTAACATACAGCACCATGAAACAATATAAACTAAAACATTCATAGGCAGAGACAGGGCGCATCGAAATACACTTGCAACAAATCGCGAAGCAGTCGAGCTTCGCGGCGTCGCGCCGGCGTCAGCGTCAGCGTCAGCACGACGCACCAGTAACGAGTTAAGGCGCTGTCATAGCAAAAACTCGGTAACTCTCGGACTGTATAGAAAAGAAAGAGAAGCGCGACGACACAATGCTTGCAATATATCGCCAAATATGAAGCATTTTATCGATTTACTCAAAAGTTAAGTTGAGCTATTAATAATCTAAAACAACAAAGTTTTGCATTAATATTCAATTCATTATTTGTTATAAATTTTACCGGCATAAGTAGGCTATATAATACAGGATTTTTTATTCAAAGGTCAAAGTTAGAGGTAACTTTGACGATCATTTCTATCGAGGAGTTTATTTTTAAACATGACAACAGAGTTATTGGAAATATAGTTAAATTCAACATATATTTTTTCTGCAGCTTGAAACTAAACAGATTTGGCTAAAATTATTTTAGAAAACAAGCCATTTTTCAGCTTTTGCTGATGACAGCACCTTAAAGCGTCTGACGTTGCGCAAAGATTCATATATTCTACATCAGTATCGAATTAATTCACATTGTCCGACAACGTAATCATTCTATACAAATGTTAAACTCTATACTTATTTATTTAATATCTAACACAATATTCATATAATCGATACGGAGAGTGTCTCCGCAAAGCAACGCGAACACTTTACAAGCGAATACGATATCATTATAATTAGTGAAAGTCCTTATCAAACGTGAACGCAATACATGGAAGATTCGGCGGCAGTGGCGCGAATTGAACACACACAGTAAGGCAGTGCTGGTTACACACGGCGGTATTTGTACTCACACGTTATATTACATAAACGACTCTATCTCAGCGCTCTATCGCTCTATCAATTCATAATATTGTTTATTTCGAGCGTCACGTATCCAGAGTCCAGGCGCATTACGTAGCCCACTGGCTCGTTCGCACAGCGCTCGCTGCTCGAGCTCTGCTGCGCACACGAGCCGGTGCCGCGGTGCCGCGGTGGGCGCAGAGCAAGCGGCGTCTGCTCGCTATCGATACAGCGGGCAGATGATCACAACACTGTAAATATTCCAGCGAATATCGAGTGTCGAGTGTTTTGGCGCAGTTCACATATTCATTACAATACAATTCGGAATACGGCAAGGTCGGTATTAGCGTAACGTCGATAGCTGCTTGAGGGATCGCTATTTATATCGAGTGGCAGCAGCACCGCAGAGCGCGCAGCCACCGACGTACGCACCCGGCGCCTGCGCCGAGTACATGGGCGCAGTCATCGTGGCTGAGAGGCACGACATTACCGCACCTGAATGTTTACAAGACACCAGGTATGAACCGTTTACATTCGAGATCACAACATAAGCACGAGATAATCTAGCTTTACTAGTGAAAACTTTAGTTAGTGGAAGGTGACAGTCGTTGGTCTAACGCACACGACCGGAATCCTTTAAGCACCATCGGACAGCTGACGAAAGCCGGCCGAAATAAAAGCAGTCGCAGCCGGCTGGTTCACCTCGAAGTCCTGAAAGTGGCTTTTGGCGTCGCGGGACATGACTGATGTCGGTAGTACTGCTGAGGCTCGGCGAGTGGTGCGGAGACTCCTCGCCCCTACCGCCAGTAGGCCAGGCAGCACAGCGCGCGCCGCTAGTCGCGCGCGATGGGCGTGCTGCACGCCAGCGACGGCGCGCGCCGGTCCAGCGGCGAGCGCGGGGTGCTGCCCGCCGCGCCCGCGCCCCCGGCGCCCCCCACGCCCCCCGCGTCCGCGCCCACGGCGCCCCCTGCGCTGCTGTCGCCCGCCAGCGACGTGAACAAGCTGCTCGCCGACACCTCGCGCACGCAGCGCCGCTGCTCAGCTGCAATGCCATAACAATCAAATCTTTAGACTGGCTTATTATAACTATTCACCAATGTCCTCTCATAAAACTTCTAATCGTTCATATTATAACGTCGCATATCGTATAATTACAATAGGCATGACGACTGATTTCGAAAAACTGTCCTATAATATTCTGAAGTATCTACTATTACCAAAAAAACATTAAGTATTTCTGCAGGAAACAAAGTTTTATTAAAAAAAAGTGCTACTTTAATTTTAAGTTTCGTTCCAAAACGATCGCCGGTGTCAAGCACGGCGTCTGCTTGTGACGTCACGGGTATTTATATTGACCGTAAGCACTAGGAGTTTTAGTAATCATCAGTTATTTTGCGTGTTAAATATTAATTCCAAAGTGGTGTGCGGTCTCTCAGTGCGATAATACGTCATTAAATTCTCCCAACAAATTATTTGTTAACGTTCCACGCAACAAAAGAATGCGAAATAAGTCCAACAGCTGTATGTCTAAATTCTGTTTGTTTGTTTGAAATGAATAGGCTCCGAAACTACTGGACCGATTTGAAAAATTCTTTCACCAGTTGTATCCTACATTATCGGTGATGGACATAGGCTTTAGAATATTTTCAAAAAGTTAGGGATCCGTATGAAAACTTCGATAATGTTACCCCAGGTGTGAGAAAAAATCCTTATATCGCATACGCTGCGAAATCTATTGACAATAGAGCAAAGTGATGTACTACAGTTTTATAGAGGTCATCTATATCTCCAAAAAAGTCTGCGATACCTTATGTCTAACTATTATGGATTCACCGTGACCACTTTTTGTTCATATTATTCAAGCAAATCCAATGGTGAAATAAAAAATGGTGATTTTAGTATCATGATATTAATCCTTATCCTTTTAAATGGTTTGATAATTAAGGTTGATTATGTCCGTGTAAATTACACTTTAAATTATTCAAATCGGACCTTTCGTTCAAAAGTTACGACGGTAATAAACATGCTCGGAGTAAGAAAAATGTCGCGGCTTGAGGGAACTGGGCAGAATCGTATCAAAGCTTGGTCCGATGAAGTTGAAACACCACGGCATTTAAATGTTTTCGATAAAACAATAAGAATAACAAATGTTTGGATTTTTCGAAAATAAACTACATCCTACTAATATTATAAAGGTGAAAGTTTGTATGTTTGTGCGAACAATCAGGCAAAAACGGCTGAAGGGATTTGAGTGAAATTTGCACATGTAGTTCATATCCTGGAATGAGACATAGGCCACTTTTCATCCGGATAAGTGGATTAATGAAAACTGAGGAGGAAGTGGAAATTCAGAGCCGCTGCTGCCTTAGTACTACAGATTCAAGTCAAGTACCAGGAGACCAGAAAGTCATAGTATTTTTTGGACTGGTTAGGTTTGTAGGGTAGGCGTAGGGTAAGTGAAAGGTAAGTGTAGGGTAGGTAGCCAGTTGACGAGAGCGAAGCCGCGGGGAACAGCTAGTACATAATAAGGAGTGAAGGAGGGGTGATTAAGATTTTAGGGGAGGACATAATTGCTTGCTTTAATTTACGTCGGAATGCTATGAACAAACTAAAAGCGGGATATTTGAAACAGATGTACCTAACAATTTTTGCATAATCAAACCCTGACGGGTTGAACGGGGTGAATAGTTGCGCTGAACCAGGGCTCGAGACAAGTGAGATTCGGTCAACGGTGGCGTGGCGTACGCGATTGTCAATACGTAAAAATGTATAGGATTGCTGTCAATCCTATACATTTTTACGTATTGCTATCGAAATGTCACCAAATTCCTACATTTTGGCATTTCGACAGTCGCATTCGCTAATTAAATGGATCGAAGGCCTCCTGAGACCATAGAATAAGTAGAAATGGCTAAGTAATTAATGAAAATCGTTGTGCTTAATTTTCCAAAACTAACTTTTATAGGGGGCATTGAAGTTTGTGGAGTGGAGTACCTACTAAATCCGCGCGGACGAAGTCGCGGGCGAAGTGCTAGTATTTAATAACTTCTTTTCATCAATAGGGGAGAGCGGCGTCAGACTACCTGGCAGCCGGGAGTCCGACGGCATGTCCGTGCTAAACCCCGCAGAAAATAGCATGTTTCTTAGCCCTGTAGACCCTTGGGAAGTAAACCGGTTAATAAAACAATTAAAGAATAAAAGTAGCCATGGGATAGATGAAATCCCACCTATTGCAGTGTGGTCACTACATAATTCTTTGAATCACTCCAAAAATAGGTGGAAATTCTCAATGCGTTTTTATTTTTCTGTTTGTGACGCGAATTTTCTTGGTTATTTTTCATTTTCTGTTCGAATGTTTTTGAATGACAATCGATAACATTTGACAAGGAAAATCTAGATTTGATTAGGTGACAAATGTTGAAAGTTTTCTGGCCAAGAGACGTGGTTATTTTTTCGGAACCAGAATTATATTGAAATTACTGTGTAAGGTACATTATGCACCAACTAAAGTTATTTTCGTGCAGTGTATCAACAATCCTTTGGTAAGTTTTTCTTAAATTGACTGCGATTTTGTTTCGTGATCAGGTTTCATTGACTTCTTGTGAAATGGTTTTTAATTGGACATTTCTCACCGGTATACCCCCCGGAAGTGGTCCCTGGTCTGACTACTAAAGAGCGGGATTATATAGTTACGCGGGCGAGTTCGAGAGGTGCTTGCGCCAGCGGCCTCATACCCAGGAGGCGAGTGGCAGTGAGGTTCCCCGGACACTGTTCCAGACGGTGGTGCGGGGAGAGACGGCGTATTACCTAAGCCGCCGCGAAAGTGCGGCGAGGAAGTTTATTGTTTTGCAAATTCGGAAGTTCGTTCTTTCCTTTTACGGTTCCTATTTGGGATAACGTCAGTCGTCTCCAATTCGCGCGTGTTAAGACACTTACGTAGTTTTTTATAAGGTTTCAAAATTTCTTGTGAGCAAACCAATCATAACGTTTTTTTTTTTCTTTTAGGAAACGACCTACCAGTTTTAAAAAAACGTTTTGCAACCGTATTATTAAATCTGCTTAAATTGATCCGAATAAGTTTGATTAATAATTCACATAAATTTACGTAATGGTTTCCGTGCAATAGGTTCTGTATGTTTTACAAATTTCATAAGATACTTTCAATATTTATTTTTTTTATAATATGCTTTTGTTTACCTGTTTTTTTTTTTTTTCTGTTAATTATTTAATTTAGGCTTTTTTTTATTTATATACAAAATTATACGTATTCTGCGTAAAGATTGTGTTCTTCGTTTATTTTTTTTTCTTTACGCTACACTATGTTATTAAGGCAATGTGCACACGAGCTGACGCTACCGTTCTACCTCCTTCTGAACCAATCATTTGAAGGTGCCTTCCCCGATCTATTAAAAAAGTCACTAATTATTTATTTATTTATTCAATTCATCTTACAAGCTAACAGATGTCACATTCAAAATGCTTACAAGATTAAATAATAACAATTAAATTGAATTACATTACCTACATGCACACCAAATTATACAATAGATTTTAATACATAGCAATTATGTCAAATTCTAAAAATAATAATAACAATAGATTAAAATGATGAATCAAATATGAAGACTACAATGTCAGTTTAGTATTTAAGATAAAATAATAATAAATAAAATAGTAATTCGTAGTCACAATCCTAATACGTCAATTTGGTAGTGCTTATTAACTTTTTTGAGTATACAATATATCATTTAAAATGACACGAAATAAATTATACAAATGTCCCAATCCATCGGCAAATAAGTCAAGTTCGTGGTGCTGGCCAAGTATGTCCCCAATAGTGCGGAGTGCACGGTTGGTGCGTGCGTGTCGCCCGCGTTCAGTTCGCGCGGCGGGCGGCTCCAGCAGTCGCGGGCGGCGGCGCGGGGCTACCTGACACCCCGACTTCATTCGTATGTTCCCGGGGACCAAAATACGGACTCGCTCTAATATTTGGGGACTATTAATCTTATTCTGAATTATGGCCAGATAATACGCAATTTGGGACATGATTCTTCTAAATTTCAGCGTGTCCATGCCCACCATACCCGAAACGAATAAAGATGGATATATATAATCAATAATGAGATCATATTTCTTCTCATATGGGTTCCAAATAGCTGCACCATACTCTAGTTGGCTGCGTACGTACGCATTGTATAATACCTTTGCAACCCCTATGTTGTCAAACTGTGATGCCGATCTCATAACAAACCCTAACGTTTTATGTGCTGATTTACAAATCTTGATGATATGAGTATGAAAGTCTAATTTACTATCTAATACTAAACCTAAATCCCGAATGTCATAAACTCTAACCAAAGGTGCCTCGAATAACTTATAACTAATCATCAATGGCTGTGATTTGCGTGAAAATGTTATAATTTTACATTTGAGATTATTGAATGGGAGGTTGTTCTCTTGACTCCATATATATACCGCATCAATATCTCTCTGCAATCCCGCAGCGTCAGCCTCAGTCACAATACCCAAACTCAGTTTTAGATCATCCGAAAACAAGAGACATCGGCAAATCATTTATGGAATATAATGAACAGCAACGGTCCCAAAGTACTACCCTGACTTACTCCTGACCACGTAAAGTAATTTTCGGAATCATATCCATTTAATCGTACGAATTGCCGACGATTACTCAGATAGCAGGAGAAGAATTTGAGGAGCTTTGGCGTGAGTCCAAAAATCGCTAATTTTTTCATTAGTATATCGTTATCTACTAAGTCGAAAGCTTCTTTGAAGTCAAAGTAGGCCGTGTCAACCTGCTTCCACTTATCCATTTGAGAGCAAACATAGTCGACATGCTCAATCAAATTGGTGGTGGTTGAGCGAGCACTACGAAACCCATGCTGACTGTTATGTATCCGACTCCCAATTTGACTATTTATACGATCACTTAAGATAATTAAAACGTAATTAAACCGATCCAGAAAAAAAAATCAAAATCAGATCCAAAAAATTACCGCCCAATAGCTTTCTTATGGCCGCTTTCTATAACATATCTCAATCCCAATCTTGATCCCGATCCTAGTCTGTAACCAATCAACGGCCGAGTTTGTGTCCTTCACCACACAATCCTCACCTTTGATTGGTTACAGACAAGGATCGGGATCAAGATTGCGATTGAGATATGTTATAGAAAGCGGCCATTACCTGCCGCCTCAAAGATCCTTGAAAAAGCCATGTGTGACTGGATATATAAATATTGCGAAAAATATAAAATATTTGACGAATGCCAAAATGTTTTTCGCAAAAATCGCTCAACAACTTTGGCAGTTTACAGATTTGTTCCAGAAGCACTTAACATATTTGATAAAAAAAAATATGCAGTAGGTATACTACTTGACATGAGTAAAGCCTACGACAAAGTCCAATTTCATATATTGCTTGCTAAATTATACGGAATAGGCATTCGTGGAAAAGCTCATGATTGGCTTGTATCTTACCTAAAGAACAGAGAGCAAACAGTAGAAATTGAATTTTTTAATCACCAGACAAAAGAAATAAAAAAAGTCCGATCTAATAGCAAACCAATTAGCGCCTCGATACCCCAAGGAAGTGTAATAGGATGTCTCCTATTTCTAATTTATATCAATGACTTACCTCAAATCATAAAGGGACCTGGGGCCTATTTCATAAAGCTTGACAAGTCGACAATTTGTCAGAAATGACGACATTTGTCATATTGTCACGACAATTCCCGTTTCATAAAACTTGACATATTTATAATTGTAGACAGGAATACAGTGGTAAATTGTCACTATTTCTTGTTTGTTTCTTATAACAATTGTTATTACAAGTCTTGTATAAAACACCTGTCGGTGACAGGTAAATGATTGTCGGTAACAGGTAAATGACTGTCGGTGATAGGTAAATAACTGTGTTTATTTTTTAACAATTATCCTCAAACATGGCGGAGGTAAACAAGATGTTAATTTTAAACTTGATTTATAAACATCGCGATATACTGTTCGGCAAGTTTAGTTCTACATTGACCCATGAAATGAAAGCTGCGAAATGGAAAGATATTGCCGAAGAACTGAAAGCTGCCGGAATGTATTCCAAAGATGAATAAATTATTTTAAAAATAAATTTAATTATTTCATCTTGTTTCAGGAAAAAAAAGACAACCGGCTCCAAACAAGTTCTGGCGGTGGCAAGAAATTCACACAGGTTCAAGAGCTTGATTTCTCTTAGTTGGGTGTTGCAATTGGCCTCCTACTTTAGTCAAAATATATTCTACCGACACTTTACTGATACGGAATTTTTCGTTGAATGTAACGTCGTGTGATTTCTAAAGAAAAGTTAATTCTCTCTCTAAATTCTCTCCTTCGCATATTTCGTCCTAAATAATAATCATCACTGTCACTACTATCACTGCTAGAATTTAACATTTTTACATAAGTAGTGTTTTCTCCGTGACTTGACACTTGTCATTAATTCTGACACAGGCCAAGGGTGCCTATCAAAAATGTACGACAATTCGACTTCCTTATTGACAATTATGTTTCATAAACGACAACTGTCAGAAAGTCCTCTACAATTTGTCGAATTTTCATTGTCACTTGTAAATTATTATGAAACACTAAATTGTCGACTTGTCGTGACAATTTGACAAATATGTCCGATTATTCTCACCAAAATCATCACTTGGATGAACTTACACAACCTCGAAATAAACTAGGTAGGTACTCCAAACCTAAACTAATTACCTTTCATCCCCATCAAAAAACACCTTTAAATATAGATTTTACTTTTAATAACTCAAAAATAGAAGTTGTTAAAGAATTTACCTTGCTTGGACTGGATTTGGATACACATATAAATTGGAAATCCCACATACAAAAACTAAGAACAAAAATTTCAAGATTTCCATGTTGATGCCCTCCGTGAAATAAAAAAAACCACGAATCTTCAAACTGCGCTCACCACCTACTACGCGTATGCTTATACATGGCTAAGCTACGGTGTAACCCTTTGGGGTAATAGCACAGATGCACCCTCACTATTTACACTTCAAAAAAAATTAGTTAGAATCGTAGCAAACATCGATCAAACTGACAGCTGCAAACCTCACTTCCACATACAATCACGTTTGACGTTACACACTTCGACACAAATCAAGACTAAACATACAACATTCTCGACTAAAATTACATTCAACAAGTCCCTATGCAATGTCAATAAAAATATATAAAATACCTGAATTAATAAAATAAGAAGTTAAAATAAACATATTTATAAAAAAACTACAACATTTTTAAATAAAAAAATGCTATTGTTACGAGCTTAGGGTTCGTGACAATAAAAACAGCCGATAAAATAACCAAAATGACACTTTAATTAATCAACACTAATTACAACTTAAACTCACTAATTATAAATCACAATTGCACTACTGATCACTTTAATTCGCAGTCGAAGTTCGCTCTCGAAGTTGTCGCTTGTATCGCAAATTCAATACTTTCTCGGTCGCAGGCTATGCGGGCCTTATATAGGTCGGCCGATAATTCTAGAACCTTCTAGTATAGAAACATCTAGAAAGTTCGAGTACATACCGGTCCCGACTAACCAGATATAGAAAACTCTAGATTGTTCTAGCATCGAAATGTCTAGAAGGATCTTGACTCTACTAGTTCTGCTACTCGATACTAGATGGCGCTAGTAGTAACTTTCATCGTCATGTACCCGGCATTAATTCTGGCGCGTAACACTATTATAGTTTAAACGAATTTTTCAACGATAAAATATAAAGAATCATATGTAGGTAATTAATCCATACTGGAAATGACAGTATTGGATCTAGTTCAGATATAAATGTGGCTTTTTAAAGCTTCCTCTCTCCTGCTATATTTTTAATTCTTTTGCCGTGCCCGATAGGGTCCATAATGATCACGTTTTTTTTTAACTTACCACCTAAGTACACATTGTAGAAAGCAAATAAAGTATTGAGTATTGAGCTTGTAGCAAAAAATTGACGACTGGCGAATGCGGTACGACATTTTGACAGTATCACAGACAGGGAATCCTTTGCGTGTTAACAGAACACTTGGCGTTATAGGCAGCATGGAGTGCCTACGCAGAAGTCCGCAGAACGGCGGCACTGAGAATAAAGAGCTGTCTAACAGTCAAAACTTGTGCCTCGGAATAAAGTTGGGCTGAAGATAAGTCTCTGCGTTTAAAATGTCTCTGCGTTTACCTTTAGGATAGCGCGTTGTGCTTATTCAAACATACAAACTAAATATTTAACAAACTTTTTTTTTTTTTTCTAATTTGTGCGTATTTTTAGTTTTCTTCTAATATATTTATTTAATAATGAATGTTCCCAAATAAATCTAATATTATTTATTTGGGATCATTCATTGGTTTTTCTAAATTGTATTCTGTTGTCATAGGTGAATTCAAATCACATTGTTGTAAAGGACTGATTTTTTGGTGAAAGGTTGTTACAAAAGTACCCTCAAAACTGAACAGAAAATCAAAGTACAAAAACCCCACAAATTAAATGGATATTTTTATTTTCTATGAAAGTACGACATCAATCCTCTTTTAATCCAATGTATGCTATCATACAAAATGTTTTGATGCGCAACCACGCTCAGAAGAAAACTGGGCAATCTCTTTTGACAAATGAAGTTGACTTAGCCAAATGAATAGTTTTGGAATGATATTTTAACATTTGAAATATTTCCGAAGTAAAACATTTGCCAAATCTGTATTGGTCAAATGAATACTACTAAATGAGATGTTTGTCAAATGATTTGTTTTTATGTTATTTTTAAAATGATAATTTTTCTATGGATAGGTCATCAAAAATCATATTCAGGTTTCGAATATATTTTTTTTATAAACTGAATAGTTTGCGCGAGAGACACTTCCAAAGTGGTAAAATGTGTGTGTGTGTGTGTACCTGTAACTTCTAAAATAAGAGAATGATAAAACTAAAAAAAAATATATGATGTACATTACCATGTTAACTTCTACCAAAAATTGGTTTGAACGAGATCTAGTAAGTAGTTTTTTTTTAATACGTCATAAATCGTAAACCATGCAACATGAGAAAATAAGCCTCACATTAGAAACAAAGCAACCTGTGGAGCAGGCGGGTTTTAGAAAAGGTTTCTCTACTATCGACCACATCCACACCCTAGAGCTTCTCATAGAAAAATACCAAGAAATGCGCACACCTCTTTATACAGTATTCATTGACTACCAGAAAGCGTTCGACACCATATCGCACGACTATTTATGGGAAACTTTAAGATGTCAAAAAGTAGAAGAACAATATATTCAAATAATCAAGAACATCTATAAGAACAGTAGGAGTAGAGTGAGGCTGGAAACGGCTGGTCCCTGGTTCCCTGTGAAAAGAGGAGTAAAACAGGATGACCCATTGTCACCAAGGCTATTCACAGCTACACTGGAATCCATAATCAGCACACTAGACTGGAGAGGATGTGGCGTACGGGTTGGTAACAACTTCCTAAGCCACCTAAGATTTGCGGACGATCTGGTGCTGGTTTCGGAAACTAGTTCTCAACTACAAACCATGATAACATCTTTAAACGAAGCTAGCATGAAGGTGGGCTTAGAAATGAACCTCTCTAAAACCATGCTAATGTCCAATAGTACCAAGACAGCAATAATGGTTGAAGGCGAACCCCTGAAGTACACCGAAGCATACACATACCTTGGCAAACAAATAGGGTTCAACCGAAACTGCAACGACCTCGAAGTGAATCGTCGAGTTCAATTGACTTGGAATAAATATTGGAGTTTAAGAGAAATATTCAAAAGTAATCTACCTATAAATATCAAAACCAAAGTCTTTAATTCTTGCCTTATGCCATGCCTCATCTATGGTTGTCAAACGTGGAAATTTAATAACAATATACAAAACAAGTTAATCACATGCCAAAGAGGAATGGAACGCAGTATGTTAAACCTAAAGAAAATACAGAAAATTCGGCACTCAAAAATTAGACAAACTACTAAAGCAACTGATGTACTAAAACAAGCGATGGCTTCAAAATGGAAGTGGGCTGGACATGTGGCGCGCCTTCAGGACCAGAGATGGACTAAAAAGGTGACAATGTGGAAGGGCCCACAAGGCAAACGAAAGATAGGAAGACCTTACAACAGATGGGACGATGAAATAAAGAAAACAGCAGGAGCGAACTGGGTTGAAGTAGCCCAGTCTAGAGAGTCCTGGATAGCTTTGGAGGAGGCCTTTACCTGTGGAAGGGTTCTTGCAAGCGGCAATAATGCCTCAGCATACTATTACTAGAATATAAGTATAGAAGTAGTAAATACAAATAAGTAAAAGTAGGATGATATAATATACTTAGTTAGTAGTTACAATTATTGTTATTTAAGTTAAGCTTGCAAGAAATAAATGGCTTTTATTTATTTATATTTAAATCGTAAACCACAATTTACCTTTCATTCCATCAACTCAAATATAGTTTTCACAGATGATATATTTATGTTGCCGTTATAACAATAAATACTAAAAACAAAATAAAATAAATATTTAAGTGGGGCTCCCATACAACAAACGTGATTTTTTTGCCGTTTTTTTTATAGATAATGGTACGGAACCCTCCGTGCGCGAGTCCGACTCGCACTTGGCCGGTTTTTGTCAAACATCATTGAACCAATAAAAACAGCTAAACATAATTGAGAAAAGTGTAGCCAGATTGATTTTGTTTTCCACGCGTGGATGCTGGCGGGACCGCTGATGCAATCACCCGGACGAACCTTGATGTGTACACGCTAAAAATATATACGTGATATCAACATTATATCATGTACAAATGTAACCGATGTGTCGGATAAAAACACGGCTTATGTCATGGGAAGCATGGGGACCTCCGCTGGACAATAAACCCCCACGCGCGGACATGGCAACACTCGCAACACTCGCAACACTCGCGTCACACGAGCCGACATGTTTTATCTGCCACATAATAAGATGTTGTATGGCCGGCTCGTGTTAAGCCGATATTACACGGTTCAATTTCGGTTCAATATTGCTTTTAATTTCATTGCTTCAATAGCATTGACACTTCTAAATACATTTCAAAGCGATTGCACAATCTCATTGAAAGCTTCGATTCACCGAACGCTTTCAATGCAATTGCAACAATATTGCTCATTGTTCAATGCGGTTGAAACGTGTAACATGAAGATTGAACGATGACTCATTTCGCACACCGCACGACAGTGAACGCACGCGGACTTATTTCGCTTGCGCACAGGGATTTTCGAAAATGGTATTCAGGAGGCGCGCGTGACTGTCATGTTCCGTTATTTTTGGAATGTTTCCAAATGTATGAGTGTTTGTGGAATAAAAAATCTATTTCTTTTTTTTTAATTTTTATTCAAATGTGAAATCGGATCTTCTGCCAATTCTACTAATAAAGTGCTTGAGGCTCCATTAGTTATCCTTCTTGAAATCCACGGACGCACCTACCAACGTCAAGATTTTCTTTTTTTATTATTACTTAATTCATTTATTAAATAGTCGCAGATTAAAGAAACTCCCGCACGTACGAGTTGGCGCGACATCGCATTGCGCTGTAATGAACATTGATTGTCATTTAAACAATTTACGTGTATATTGGTAAAGTCGTTCAATGTTCAATGTACAATGCTTTTCAATGGAATTGTTTCAATTGGATTGATCCGTGTAATATCGCCTTTGGCGATGTCTCGTCAATGCCGCGTCGCGATACTTGTGATCCACTGATCCAGACAGAGGGTCCCCGACGCATCGCGAATGCGGCCTACGTTCAAACTCTGATGATGGTGTTTCAACTCAACATCAGGATGTTGATTTGAAACAACAGGACGTTGCCTAGTTACAAAATAATCTGGCAGTAAAAGCGGGCGACCATAATGCTCAAACGATTCAAATAAAAAAAAAAAGCAAGCTATCCAGTACCAATAAATTAGAAGAATTTATTTTTATTTAGTAAGCCGAGTGCCTGAAGATATTTTCCATTGAAAACTTCTTCAGTTACAAAAATGATACAACTCGCAACATGACGATCTTCTATTTAACCTCGTTCGGGGATGAACTTCTCAATTTCTCGTCTTTGTTACAGTAATAACTCGTTTGGAAAATGTCATGATTTCCAACCCAAGTAAGTATCTTGGCTGTGCTCTGTCATCAATCAAGGGTTTTTAAACAGGATAGGCTAAGTTATGCACAAGCATAGAAGCCATGTTGTGCAAACGAAAAATAAATTAGGACAATAGCAAGAGATTCATGATGTTGAAACCGTATCCAAGGGTTTTGTATGGAGCAGCATAGGTATCAGTTGGGGCCCACCGGGAGTCATCTGGATGCCCTTTCTGTGTAGGTTCTCTCGAGGATACGGAGAGGTGTCCGTTTCAATGGCGCGGCTATGACAATTAAAAATAAAAAAAAACATGCCAAGATTTTGTAAAAATTTGTAATAGTTGATTCCCAAAACCCTTATGTCAAAGCCATGGTTAAAAAGTTATAAGGGTTTGAACGTGGCCGCGCCATTGAAACGCGGCGAACCGCTCGGCCACGGAGACCATTAAAACTAAGCTTTGCAGAGACCTGAAATTTAGGTAATTATAACAGATTGAATTTGTAAAAAAAAATTAAAAATATAGAAAAAAATCCTGTAAGCTGTAAGACTAAAACCCCATCCATGGCCCCATGGCCGCGCCATTGAAACGGTGAAAATACGTTTTCGCTGATATCTCGCTGAAAAAGCATCGCAGACGTCTAAAGTTTTTTGTAAAATCCAGATTTGAATTTGTCGAAACTAGTAAAAATACAACAAAAAATCCTAGGTTTACATTTCAGGAGCTGTATTGAAATATAACCTAGGATTTTTCGCTGATATCTCGCTGTTTAATGCTGCTAATTTCAGTTCTCTGCAACGATTAGTTTTAAAGATCTCCGTGGCCGCGCGGTTCGCCGTGTTTCAATGGCGCGGCCACGTTCAAACCCTTATAACTTTTTAACCACGACTTTGACAAATTTATGGTTTAGGGAATCAACTTTTACAAATTTTTACAAAATCTTGGCATGGGTTTTCTTTTAGTTGTCATGGCTGCGCCATTGAAACGGACACTACGGAGAGCTCTCGTTTACTTTAGATAGATAGGGGGCTCACCGATGACGTTGTGCAGGTTGTCGATGACGACCTCGGTGTTGTAGGTGGCGTCCACGGCGCGCTGCAGAAACGCCGTCCACGTGCTCAGCTCGGCTTCCTACGGCACACAACATACACTTTCACTATGACATTGTAGGGAAAGGGGGGGGGGGGGCAAGACGGGGTACTTAACATTACATAACATTTTTTTATTTTAATAATCATCTTTGGTAATCAGTCTTTCATTATTTAGTCTAATTAGGAACATATCGATACCAGAAGTGTCAATTAACGTAAGCGACATTTTAGATTTTTTTTAAAGTGACACTTGAAGTAATCGCTGTAAGGTTCATTTTGGCATTTTGGGTAAACTTCCCTTACGTTAACTGATACTTCATGTATCGATATGTTACGTAAACAGATAAATAAAAAAAACAAAAAGTAGAAAAAGTCAGATCTCTCCATTTTGCCCTCTCTCTCGGGTAAGATGACCTTTAAAGGGCAAGATGGGGTTTGCAAAAATCCATTTAATTTTCTGACAAAATTCGCAATTTTCGACCCTAAACGTCGCATCTTCATCTACACAAGCACAGATACAGTGGAGCCTATTTTCCGCATGCAGAACATGCAGCCCAGCCTTCATTTGACTCCAAATAACAACCTTCACAGTACTAACATGGTGTATTTTCAACTTCACTGTCGCTACTCTCTATTGATGAGCTAATCTTCGATACTTTTTAGGGTACACAAAGGGTAAACCGGGACCCTATTACTGAGACTCAGCTGTCCGTCCGTCTGTCACCAGGCTGTATCTCATGAACCGTGTTAGTTAGACAGTGAAATTTTCACAGATGATGTATTTCGGTTGCCGTTATAACAACAAATACCAAAAAACAGAATAAAATAAATATTTAAGGGGACTCCCATACAACAAACGTGATTTTTGTGCTCGTTTTTGCTCGGTATTGATGACGGCAACAGGTAAACGCTTGAAAATTCACAAGAATATTTAGTTATATATTCACCTCTGATGCCCATTTGAATTAAAAACTTAACCTCTAAAAATAATGTTCTCACACACAGATAAACAAATGCTTACACCTGCAAGCATAATCGTTAACAAATGTGAATAACTTTATTTGTAATTAGAATTGTTGTTATTTACAGAGCAAACACGTTTCAAGTGGAATAAAAAACGCTAAGTCAGAAGCGCCAAAAACAGTGTTTTTCCATTTTACAACTAAAACACGTAGTGTTGTGTTCCAACGACTTCGCTAACTTATAATGTAACAGTTACAACTGTCATGGTGATGCAGAGTAGCCGGTACAAGAACTACCGTGATTGGTCAGTTAGTTTCTGATTTAGGACGGGTGGGTCGTCTTACCCACTACCCCGTTTTGCCCCCCCCCTTCCCCTACATAACACTGCGTCACTGCCCTAAGTTCATAACAAAAAATTATATAATTTAAAACTGCGATTTCCACAATATTTTCTTTATGAACTCGTGTTACATTAATTACACTGAACAATACCGACCGAACAACACCGTTCAGCTCAAATTGAAATATGCATAGTCCATTACTATGATAATATTATTCATGGGGAGCGCCATTGACTCTCATAATATATAATCGTCAATATTGTGTGTTCTAGTGTAAAACAAGGAAAGGAAAGAGTGGGCGAGCGGAATATTTGTGGATGAATTATTAACATAACTTATATAATAAATATAAAACCAGTTGGAATATTTTGTTCTCATAAGGATCTAGCTGTAGCGTGGAAGAATCCTTATAGAAAGTATTTATGTATCTTACGATACGCAACGTTCGTAGCCTGCCAAGTACCTTGTTGGGGCATCTAGAACTCAATATGATATAAGACTGTCTTTATTGCGTAGCGAGCGTGCTACAACTGCCATTATTCAGTCAGCCCGCAACCACGTCCGTGCTTACTTCTAGCCGATACATTCGAAGTTTCATAATGTTTGTGCATTTTTAAATGCAATGAGAAATTCAGGATTGATTTACCATTTTACGGAAAGACTGGTCGTAGTTGGTGAACTACACCTTTTCTACTTGTTTGTGCTATGTTCAGGTTGAGATTGAGATATACGTGAGCTGTGAGTCAGAGCTATAAGAGCAAGCAGGAACAGTCGCCGACCCCTCGCCCCTCGCTCCTTGCAGCGCTTCAATATGGCTTCGGAGTAAGCCGGTATCATATTTTCTAGCCGTTCACCTATTTTTATAGGAACTTAAATTGCTTCTAAATTATGTCGTAACCTACTATTTATTATGTATGCAACTATGCAGAAAACATGCGTATCTTTTTTTATCCAGACTCGGATACAATACAACTGATCCTTTGTTAGGATGAGTCCCTACAATCGCAGAAATAACAAAGTACTGCTAAGAAAGGGCCCACAAAACACGGCTAGTTGTGCTGACAGTACAATCCTCCCGTAAGGCTTTACTGACGTCGGGTAAAAAGAAAAAAATCGCCAAATGTGTTAGATTTAAGATTGAACATACACTAAATTATGACCCTTGATCCGGATCGCATGACTTGCTCCTTTCAGCTTCATTTTATTGGATATAAGTAATGTATGAAGTAACAGAATGAAGTCAGTAATAAATATATTTGTGCTGTTCACATTCTGCGTTTTACGGAACAGAGCCTCTACCATCCGAGGGGGCGGGGGCTGCTGCGGAGGACTCCAGGTCCTTCCGCAAGCGGCCCAGACCGGAGGACGACCGGGGGTCGTCCTGCAGCGAGGAGGTGGCCTCGGCCCGAAAAATCCCCACCAGTAGGCGGGGTAAGGGCCGAGAGGGAGGCAAGGGGAGATTGCCCGCCTCCAAGGTAGCTGGCCGGCGAGCCGAGGAGCTCGTCGCTGACGGACGACCCCCCGGAGAGGGCGGTCGCGGGGCTCCTGGTTCGGAGTCCTCCGGCGGTGAGCCAGATGACTCCGGACAGGAGCGGGTTCGGAGGGCCGGGTTTGCGGAGGTGGTGGAGGCCGCGCTTCGCGATGTGGCCTTGAAGAGGAAACTTTCCTCAAAAAACAAGGCCATAAGCGAGGCGATGGCCTCCATTCTGGCGGCAGCGGAGGCTAACCCGGGTGGGCCTCCGCGGGACGAGATGTCCAAGCTGCGGGCAGAGGTCGCCCGCTTGGCTGCCGCCACGGAGCGTCTCCAGAAGGAGAACGAGGGGCTCCGCGCAGACCTGGCCAGGCTCCGGGGAGCCGGCCCACAGGGGGCGCCTCAAAGGGGGCGCAGAGAGGAGAGCCGACCCGTGCCGCAGGAGAGCCAGGTGCTGGACCTGGTGCGGCAAGAGATGGCTGCCTTCCAGGCGCGGTTCTCCGTCCTGGAGGGCATCGTCCTGCGCCCCCGCTAGCGAGCTCGGCGGCGAGTGGGAAGGCCCCCCCAGGCCAGAAAAAGGCGTCGTATGCGGCCGCCGTGGCTGCCACACCGGGGTCGTCCGGGTGCGGTCCGGTCAAAGGGTCCGGGCCGGCACCCGCGAAGCCGGTGCCGGGAAAACCGGACCCGGCCCCGGGAAGGAAGAGGAGGGGTGGGGTTGCTGCGCGAACGGCGAAGGCTCCTGCGCCGTCTGTGCAGCAGCTCCCCCCGGCTTCCTCGCCTTCAGATCCTCCCCCGGCTCAAGCCGAATGGCAAGTGGCCGGGGAGAAGAAGAAGGCGGGCAAGGCAGCCAGGGCGGCCAAGAGGCGGGAGAGGAAGCGGCGGCAGAAGGCGCGACGCGTCGCGGCTGCGCTCCGCCCCCCGAAAACCGCGGCTGTAGTGCTAACACTACAGCCGGACGCGGCGAAGAGGGGCGTGACGTACGCGGACGTGCTCACCAAGGCGAAGGAGGCGGTGAACCTTGGTGAGCTAGGCATCGTAGGGGGCCTCCGGCTCAGGGTCACCATGACTGGGGCCCGGATGCTGGAGATCCCCGGGGCAGCCAGCGGCCCAACCGCGGACGCTCTAGCCGAAAGGCTTAGGGCGTCCCTAAGCGCGGACGATGCCCGAGTGTCCAGGCCCACCAAGCGCATCGACATGCGCATCTTGGGCCTGGACGACTCCGTCACGGAGGCGGAGGTGGTGGCCGCCGTCGTTAGGACGGGGAGGTGCTCAGCAGAGGAGGTGAAGGCGGGCACCCTACGTCCTGACAACACGGGCATGCGCACCATTGTGGTGAGCTGCCCCGTGTCGACGGCCAAGACCATCTCGGAGGGCCGAAGATTTTTGGTGGGTTGGGTTTCCGCGCAGGTCAAACTGCTGGAACCCCGACCTCTGAGGTGCTTCCGGTGCCAGGTGGGCCACCATGTAGGAGCTCAATGCACCTCGGAGGTGGACCGCAGCGGTCTATGTTTCCGCTGCGGTCAGCCCGGTCACAGGGCCGGCTCCTGCGACGCCGCGCCGCACTGCGTAGTCTGTGCGGCAGATGGCAAGCCGGCCGACCACTGGGCTGGGGGTAGGGCCTGCGCCCCACCCGCCAAAGCCGGAAATAGGAGAAAACCCTCCGCCACCGCCGTCTCTGCCGCGACCGCCGCCACCGCCGCCGCTTCCTCCGCCGCCATAGCCGGTTCCACTGCGGCTGCTGCTACTGCAACAGCCGCAGTAGAGCCCCTACAACGGGCTCCGGAGGGGGCTGAAATGGAGTGCCAGTAATGGCCCCATTTCACCCCCTCCTGTTGAACGTCAGCCACTGCGCCGCCCAGGAACTGATGCTCCTGAGCATGGCGCAGTGACTGATGCCTGTGGACGGCGAGCAATGGGTAGCTCGCCGTCCGATCAGAACAGGCCCGGGTTGACGGCGCGCTGTGTTCTACGCGCGCCAAACCAGCAGTCGTCAGCATGGGTCGGGGCCCGTTAGGGCCAGAGCCTACCAGGGTTGCGGATTTGTTCGAAAGAGTTACCGCGGCCCTGGAACGTAAAAGGCACTAAGAGGAGCATGGGTGGGTTTTAGTCAGTAGAAGTCTGACACTCCCTGCCGCTCCACCCAGAGCGGGAGGGGTCATTTGATGATTTCCCATACAAATAAAAAAAAAAAAAAAAAAAAAAAAAACCTCTACCATGAGATTTTTCATCGAAAAATTACTCGCTAGCGTTCAACTCACTAGCGTACTAACGTGGATCGAACAGATTTCGATAGTGCTTGCACCATGAGATTTACGGAGTCTTACGCATTCGCTAAGGTAAGCTCGATAGATCGCGTTGTCTAGCTAACTTCACTCTACTCGATAGAATGCTTCACTACTTATGTTTTGTTTCTTTCTTTCTCACTAATAAGAAGAGAGAACAGCTGCTCAAAATGTAGTTATATCGCTATGCTAAAAATGTTAAGATAGTCAATATCACAAAATAAGCCAACTAAATAAAAAAGTTGACGGTTAGTGGACTAGGTACTTGTGGTATTTAATGGTTTTTTCATTTTTATTCCATTTAACATGTCATGTTTTGTTTGTTGGCGTTGTGTTACAGTTGTGTGTGTGTGGTTTAAAAGTTTACAACAATAGATTATAATTGGTTTTGTTTTGAGATAGCTGCATACCATACTAGGTACTACCTTTAGTTCTAATGAAACTCGTTGTGTTCAGTGTTGACGTCAAATCCGTAATATTATTCAATAATATAAATGCACAAATCCTCAAACGCTTCTCTATAGTGTGTGTAAAGTTTAATAAATTATCTTTCACATATATTTTCCAATTGAGATCCAACATAAAATTTCATTTTGGCTTGAAATTAACGTTGTTCACGTCGTTGGTCTTCAAAATCAGCGGCAACTAACATATTCCACGCTAAATAAGCTCTTGCAGACAATATTTTGACTTTATTATACTCAAACACGTGTATAATTTTAATGTAAACTTATGTTTCACACGGCAAAATGCTAGTGAGCTACGTAACTAATATCGTAAGCGTATTGTTCGATAGCTTCTGTCAAATTAGTGACTCATGGTGCCGTTATGTATGGTGATAGCTGAAAAACGTCAGTGATCATCGAATAGATTACGTTAGGTTTTAACCTATCGAAATCTATAGTGCTCATGGTACGAATTTTAATTCTTTCTGTGACCGCTAGGGGCGCTGTACAGTATGTCATTCAAATAATTTACGGAGACGATAGCGAGTTTTGGCTGCATAAACTCATGGTAGAGGTACAGAGGGCTTAGTGAAAGTTTTTTAACGTACTTGATCGCGTTAGCGTCAATTTGTATTGAAACTGAGAAAATAGTTAGAAGTCAGTACTAGGGGGGTAGTAAGTGGTCTACCGTACTACGATTTGCACATCGAATGCTCAGCATTGAGAGGAATGCTCCAAGGAATCCTTTTCAAAATTATTTTCTTTTTAATTATTCATCTTTTTTGGGTTTTCGATGCAAACTAACATAGAAAGCAAGTAAAGTATATAAACATAATAATATGCCTGATTACATACTTTCTGTTGTGTTTTTGTGCTGTAATATAGGACGTCCTAGCTACAATAATATTTAAGTGGGGCTCCCATACAACAAACGTATTTTGCCGTTTTTTTATAGATAAGGTACGGAACCCTTCGTGCGCGAGTCCGACTCGCACTTGGCCGGTTTTATATTGTTGAAAAAAACTTATTCATAAAAAAAAGAAACGGACTTCCAAAAAACACTACAAAGTTCAAAATAACTTTAATTTCGGAAGTCGGTGTCAAACAACGAAGAAGCAACCAAAAACACCGACTTCCGAACGACAAAGAACGACGAAGTCGGTTTCTTTTTTTTATGAAAAAGATTTTTATTTTTCACTTTTTAGTGGTACCCCCCCCACACCTAACAACACCACTGGAAAGTCACAGGAAAGCAAAAATACGCACTTTCGTATACATAGATGATTTTTCCACATATTTTTTCCAGCTATTTGGATTTAATAACCAAACTGCTGAACCGATTTTGATAAAATTTCAATGGGACCATTTGGAAAGTATACCCTTTCCAATAAAAAAGAATTTTTTAAATCGGTTGGCAAGCGACGGAGTATTGAGAACCTCCTCCTTTTTTAGAAGTCGGTTAAAAACCGCTGCTGTCTCGAGTAGTACTCCAGTTTTACTACTTATACTATCACTTATCAAACTATGTATATAACCGAATGGCAGGAGGATGATGACAATGATGAGCTGTGAGGATCGCGCTGAGAACACGGTGGAGCATACGGTGGTGAGGTCTGCCCTGCTTTGGCGGAGCACCGCCGTGTCCTCGTCGAGGCGATCGGCGTGTGTGGATTCCCAGCGGAAAAAGGTCGATTTTCTTAATTTCAGTTAAGCAGATATTTAGTGTATGACGTCGTGTAAATGTGTATGGTAAGTACGAATTTGTGCATCCAACCATTGGGGAGTTATTCAACAAAAACTGTTTCCGCTGGAACTACGTCATCCCAGCGGCACTTTTTTTTCCTATCGGCGTACAAGAAAAAAAATACATGCAATAATTAGTGTGTGACGAGAGGTAAGTGTGTATGTTTAAATGAAATTTGTGTGTCTTAAAACTTCGAAGATATTCAAGTTTCCGCTGCGCTGACGTTTGGCTATTTGATGGAAATCATATAAATCGGTTTAGTGCAGAGTTGATTTTTTTTACGCACGTTGCTATGAATTTGTGTATAATGTTTGTGAAAACAGATTTTGAAACAAGCATCCCGTTTAGGAGATATACACGTAAAGGTGAAATATGGTTATTAGGTCCAAGTACAATATATAATAGTAAAATAGGAACTTTAGAGCCTAACTTTTAACGTTTATTTGTATCTTGTAAGGGTCTACAACGTCTTGCCAAGTTTCATTTATGTGCGCTTAGTAATTAATGAGCAATGGCATAATTTACTACGAATGGACCACTATATTTTATGACATCCGATTGTAGGACTTTTTAATGGAAAAGCAAAATAAAACATATTCCACTATTTAGTGTATTAATTCAACTATTCATCTGTAAAATTTCAACTCATTACGCTCAATTATTAAAGAGTTATACTAAAAATACCAAAACAACCGAATTACATGGATAAACCGACCAAGTTTGAATGGCTACAAAAAAGCGGCCGTGCAGTACATAGAGCTAACGTTCTAGAATTTTCAGTGTTTTGCCATTATTGGACTAGTACAGGTCGGCTCACAATTCTTGACCTGGCTCGATACGTTTCGAAACGCTTTACTTGGCATCACTGTTACCATTGCGATTATATTATTTAGGTACATCAAAATTGAATTGTTCAATTTTAATTAAAACGTCATTCGAAATTTGTGTCGAGCCAGGTGCCAAGTTAACGCGTACGGGTAGTAGTTATGCGCGCGCTTCCTGTTCTGTTTTGTTTATCAGTCACAAATGTGCACCCAAGGACAACGTGCGTATGCGCTGTTTATTTTGCCGCAACGTAATATTATATACCTATTGGACTCGGTTATTGACATAGTGTAAGTGACTGTGACATACTTATTGAGCCAGTAGTGAGAATGATTAAAAGATAAACAAGGTAAGTACTTCCTAATAAAATACCTTATGAAAATGTTATCTGTTGGAAGGTAGGTATATAGGTTCAAGGGACAACTGTATTTTATTACTTACATCTCGACGACGCCGAAAGACTAAAAGTTGTCTATATCTTTTATGTACAGATTCCAGTAATAATAATAATAATAAAGTAGCTTGGACCCTATTCCCGATACCGGTGGGCTACTATTTTTTACATTTTTAAATATTTTTATAATTTTGTATTTTAATATTTAAAAATGTAATTTATATGTACTGTACAAAGTGAATAAAGGAAATAATAATAAAGTTTATTTCATAATGGGATTGCAAGGTTTACAAATGTTGCATTTACATATTTTTTAGGTTCAATAATATACAATAAAGACGGGTGAAGCACTGTTCTCCTAGCTAGGCTAAAAATTTAGCCTGTGTTAAGGAGAGACAGTGCCGGACCCCTGATTGGCGAATTTAACAAAGTAGTGAGCGCTTATTAACATTTAAAACAGCATCTGTACTTATATGACTGTAGTTACCTACTATACAAGAGTTATTTTTATTATTATTTATACGAAATATATCTAGTGTGTGGGTGTGGGTGTGTGTGGGTGTGTGCTTGCGTGTGTATATGTGTGTTTATGAGATAACTTTGTAAGAAATAGTTCAGTGTCATCATAATTGAGGTCCAAAAGGAGTGTCCGTACAGTTTTTTTACAATTGTGCAATGAAAGTTTGAAGATTGGGCATTTTGCATTAATTTTATTATAGAGAGATGGAGCAAGATATAAAGAAAATCGTTTTACGAAAGAGGTATGTGGAGGTGGAATTGAGCAGATTCTGTCTTTTCGACGTTTAGAGATATGTCTGTATGGTGTTCTGGAATGTTGGAGTAAAACTATATGTAAAATGTACTGTTGTCGTACATTTAAAACGTTCCAAGATTTATAAAGTTCGGTCGTAGGAAATAAGATAGGGCGAAAGGTGGCAACTTTAAGTATGGCTCTGTGCGCGATCTCTATTGGCTTTATCACTGTTTTTGCAGCTCCTCCCCAACAGGAAATACAGTAGGTGATTAGTGATTGACAAAGAGCGAAGTATACATTCCGGATAACAGATGCGTTTGCTACATGTCGCAGTGTTTTAAAAATGTAAATAAGTTTCCGTACACGGCCTGATAGGGTATTAATGTGTGATTTGAAATTTAAGTGTTGGTCAAAGATAATACCAAGATATTTTATTTGATCTACTGGAGTAAGTGATGAGCACTGGCAGGCCTGCGACATTAAACTACACGAATGAGCTTTTAGGGAAATATAGGGATTTGGTTGGGAATTTGAGTTTATTGAGAAGGTAATAAAATTACAATCGGATGTCATAAAATATAGTGGTCCATTCGTAGTAAATTATGCCATTGCTCATTAATTACTAAGCGCACATAAATGAAACTTGGCAAGACGTTGTAGACCCTTACAAGATACAAATAAACGTTAAAAGTTAGGCTCTAAAGTTCCTATTTTACTATTATATATTGTACTTGGACCTAATAACCATATTTCACCTTTACGTGTATATCTCCTAAACGGGATGCTTGTTTCAAAATCTGTTTTCACAAACATTATACACAAATTCATAGCAACGTGCGTAAAAAAAATCAACTCTGCACTAAACCGATTTATATGATTTCCATCAAATAGCCAAACGTCAGCGCAGCGGAAACTTGAATATCTTCGAAGTTTTAAGACACACAAATTTTATTTAAACATACACACTTACCTCTCGTCACACACTAATTATTGCATGTATTTTTTTTCTTGTACGTCGATAGGAAAAAAAAGTGCCGCTGGGATGACGTAGTTCCAGCGGAAACAGTTTTTGTTGAATAACTCCCCAATGGTTGGATGCACAAATTCGTACTTACCATACACATTTACACGACGTCATACACTAAATATCTGCTTAACTGAAATTAAGAAAATCGACCTTTTTCCGCTGGGAATACATGCACGCGATCGGCGGCCACCTCTCGCTACCGGACCTGGTTCACTCCATGGTCTGGAGCGAGAAGGCATGGGAAGCCGTCAACTCCATCTGCGAAGCAGTAATGTTAGCGAAGGAGGAGGCGGGCCGCGTGAGGGAGAGACAACCCTCGTGCTCCAGCCGCCGCAACATAAGAAGGAGTCGCCCCGGGCGTCGGGAGTCGCTGGGCGATTCCCGGTCACCGCAGGCGCGGGTCTGCGGAAGGCGAGCGTTGGGTAGCTCGCGCGCCTCTCATCTGACACTCCCTCCCGCGCCACGCAGAGCAGAAGGCATCATTTGATGATTTCCCATCCATAAAAAAGGAGGATGATGAGAATTACTCTTATAATTTTAGACAACTAATAGCAGTAAAGAAATGTAACCATTTTCAAAATTTCCTTTAGTGTTTATCCTTTAAAGTTCGTCCTTCATTTCCTTTTACAGTGTACTATTGCGCTAAGTTATGCATTACCATAACCCTAACAGTGTAAACATCAGTATGAAAAATGTATGGAGTTTTGGAGCGGATTTGTGCGGACCCCCGAGGCGCGTGCGAGTAACTTCCTAGTCGATATGTGTACCGCTGTGTGACGTAAGTGGGGCGCCTAGCGACCGATGTGCACCGCGTATAAATAGCGATGACGTGACGGTCAGGGTCGGCCGCCAGCGGTCGCTGCACTACGACTCTACGACCCACTGCCGGCCTACTCGCAGAAGGCCCACTCCTCACGACTGATATGTTTGCTTCACTACGTCCGATCACCAACTGTTGCAACTGCGGTTATTTCATGCCCTGTGGCATTTTGTTATTGTTCCGATGAGCGTGTGACACATGCGCAACGCAGTGAATGGTCTTACTAGATTTATCTATTGAGTGACCGTAGCGGTCCAGCGCGGGACTCAGCCAGTTTGCAGCAAATATAGCGGTGACCACATGCTTTGGGGGCTTCAATGAGGACCCTGACCCCGCACTGTTGTGCTATAAAACCTTGCAGATTGAATCACACTTCGGCTAATTAGTAGTTATCCTTAGTTTATTCTCTGACCTCTTTTGATTTCATTAAGTGTGTGCTAATTGAGTGCTAGTCGTGGCGGGTTACGAGTTGTTCACGGAATATCTTTTTATTTTCTGCCGTAGTGCCGGCAGCACTTGTGACCCTTAAATCGTAAAATTATTTTTAATGCATACTAAATGATATGAGGTGTGTGTGTTGTTCATCAAGGAAGAGAAGTTAAAGCTATCGGCGAGCACATAACGAGTAGGAACATGAAAAGTGTTTTCGAGTGAGAGGCTGTCGGCTGATCGATCAATGAAAAAGTGGCACCGCACCGCCGTTATTTATTGATAGTCAATAAGTTCACGAGCTTTCGACGCGACTGGGCCGGTCGTACCAGTTGCGCTCGCATGTAGGTCGCTGGTGAGAAAGCTGTACCTCTACCATGAGTTTATGCAGCCAAAACTCGCTAGCGTCTCCGTAAATTATTTGTATGACATATTGTACAGCGCCCCTAGCGGTCACAGAAAGAATTAAAATTCGTACCATGAGCACTATAGATTTCGATAGGTTAAAAACCTAACGTAATCTATTCGATGGTCACTGACGTTTTTCGGCTATCACCATACATAACGGCACCATGAGTCACTAATTTGACAGAAGCTATCGAACAATACGCTTACGATATTAGTTACGTAGCTCACTAGCATTTTGCCGTGTGAAACATAAGTTTATATTAAAATTATACACGTGTTTGAGTATAATAGAGTTAAAATAATGTCTGCAAGAGCTTATTTAGCATGGAATATGTTAGTTGCCGCTGAATTTGAAGACCAACGACGTGAACAACGTTAATTTCAAGCCAAAATGAAATTTTATGCTGGATCTCAATTGGAAAATAATTATTTGAAAGATAGTTCATTAAACTTTACACACACTCTATAGAAGCGTTTGAGGATTTGTGCATTTATATTATTGAATAATGTTACGGATTGACGTCAACACTGAACACAACGAGTTTCATTAGAACTAAAGGTGGTACCTAGTATGGTATGCAGCTATCTCAAAACAAAACCAATTATAATCTATTGTTGTAAACTGTTAAACCACACACACACAACTGTAACACAACGCCAACAAACAAAACATGACATGTTATATGGAATAAAAATTAAAAAACCACTAAATACCATAAGTAGTCCACTAACCGTCATCTTTTTTATTTAGTCGGTTTATTTTGTGATATTGACTATCTTAACATTTTTAGCATAGCGATATAACTACATTTTGAGCTGAAGAGCTGTTCTCTCTTCTTATTAGTGAGAAAGAAAGAAACAAAACATAAGTAGTGAAGCATTATATCGAGTAGAGTGAAGTTAGCTAGACAACGCGATCTATCGAGCTTACCTTAGCGAATGCGTAAGACTCCGTAAATCTCATGGTGCAAGCACTATCGAAATCTGTTCGATCCACGTTAGTACGCTAGCGAGTTTAATGCTAGCGAGTAATTTTTCGATGAAATCTCATGGTAGAGGCTCTGAAGGATAGCGAGCGCCGCAGCCGCCAGACGTGGTCGGCGGCAGCGCGGAGGACCGCGGCTGCACCCGCGACTCCCACGCGACACATCAATTATCATCATCCATTGTCAGTTTGTCACGACTGACTCAGTGAAAACAGCACGGTAATTGAACCATCAACTGAATATTAAAGTAAGCAAACAGATTTATGAACGTCTATTTGACTTGCCGTATCCATGCATGCGTTTACTTTGGTTTGTTAAATATTTGCCCAAGGCGACCATGGCTAGACCGTGTCTTCCGTTGTTCCGGGCCGAAATTATGCTGAACTGAAGCTCTGGCATATCGAATTTGAACACTTCCTATAATCATCAAACTCCGGGATGCCGTGGCGTGGGCGTGGTCAACGTATGAAATTAAAATGCTCTCAACTCATCGGCCCACAGCACAACATAGTACCAACATATGGTGTTTCGAGGCCTGCTGAAGTAGGTAGCAAAACAAACAATTGAAGTGTCACACGTGACACGACCCTCCAAGACATAGCGGTAGCCGTCGCACTCGACAACACACAACACACACAGCGTTTAATTAGAGTTCGTCGAAACACTCGAGTGATTAGCGCCGAGCCAATATTAAGCCGCAGCTAAACCCCTGCAGTTCGCACAACTGTCGCGTGTACCAACGTGTGCTTCCACGTTGCGTCGAGATGGCGTGACTTGAGGGTGAATGTACTTACTAATAAGTAGAAGGTGTCAAACAATGGAAAAAGCTTTATTTTTCCAATTATAGCAAACTAGCAGCACGCCGCAGTTTCACCCGCGTAGTTCCCGTTCCTTTTTGGACACTTGGCAAAACATCGACTTTACTACACAGTACACTACTTATTTTAATTTTAATGTATTATTATACATATAAACCTTCCAGGAGAAGTTCTCTAAATGATAGTGAAAACTGCATTAAAATCCGTTGCATAGTTAAAAAAAAATGACTATCAACAAACCCGACCGCTAAAAACGGCAAAAAAGTTCCAAACAAGTCGCTTTTCAAGCAGTCTGTTGCAGTTTGTGACCTCAGATCTATGATTGAACTGCAACAGACTGCTTGAAAAGCGACTTGTTTGGAACTCTTTTCTCGTTTTTAGCGGGCGGGTCGTTTGACAAAGTATTTTTGTTTTATTTCCTACATTTTAGTGAGTTCAATTATTTTTTTTTTTTGTGGGCGCCATTTTGAAAATTTATATAGCCTATTGTCACTACCACAATTCTGACGAATTTAACGACACCTCAAATTAATAATTATGTCCAAAATCCGTCCAGCCGTTTGGGCTGTAGGGCGTGCCAAAGAATTGGACATACATACAAACAAACATACATACATACGCACGAAAAACATTACCCTCCTTCTGACGCAGTCGGGTAAAAAGATCTAAGCGTACAGACGGCGGGAAACTAGCTTTGCTCGGTCTTTCTATGTCTAACTAATCCTCTATAAAAAGCTTTGAAACTTGAAAGTTCTTTTAAGATTATTTCAGATCTATCTGGTAGCGATGGAGAATAACGAGCCCCTAGAAAGTGTGCAGCAGTAACTAATGTCGAGTCCAGTTCCGCCGAGCATGGCCGAGCATGGCCGAACCTCTCCGATCGCGGCGCTTGCGAA
Organism: Melanchra persicariae; assembly: GCA_947386135.1. NCBI lineage: Eukaryota > Metazoa > Arthropoda > Insecta > Lepidoptera > Noctuidae > Melanchra > Melanchra persicariae. The sequence continues at coordinate 20,897,205 of OX376658.1, read as the reverse complement.
GTTTCACGCCCCTTCTAATAAACCTTCCCGCTCACGTGTACGTTACCCCAACAAGAAAGTGTCTCCTAGAGTTATATGAGTAGAACGTATTATTAGTGCCTTATCTGTTGTAAATGTGCCCCCACATAAAAAACGTGTGCCCCCTGTCGTTTTGGAAAAAAACGAAAAAAACGATTCTTGCTGGGGTAACGTTTTTCTAGCAGGAAAATTCTAAACGAATGATCGGAGAGAGAAAAATTGTGCATAGCCAGAGAGCTTATATTATGTGTGCCAAAATGTGCCCCCAAAAATAAAATCTGTGCCCCTTCAGGTTTTCGAGATATTGCATTTCCTGCTGGAGTAACGTTTTGATGAATCGTATATCTCTAAAACCATTGCATCTGAGCCCCTGTAGAATAAACATACACGAGTAGCTCTTAATGTGTGCCCCTTAGTGCCCTAATTAGATTTAAGAAAATATTTATAGTTTTCAAGTTATCGCGGTTTTATGAAAACCCGAAAAACATCGCAGCGCTTAAATAAGACGAGGTATAAGTTCGCTGAAAACTGTCCTTCTTGACGCTAATAATAACCATACAAAGTTTCAAAACTGTTCATGCATGCGTTTTTGAATAATCTTGCTAAAAGTCAAAACGATGGTGTCATAACTTTGACGGCAAAATACAAGGAACCGGTTCAATCCCAGATGTGTAGGTGTAAACCAAAATCTTGTGCCTTTAGTCAAAAATATATGGTGAAAATATTCAGCTTGGAATGTTTCGCATTAAGTAAACAAAAAACCAAAATATGTAAGCAACGGCTGGTTATCCGACCAAATTTGAATGACTACTAAAAAGCGACGGATTCATACATATCGATGACCTTCTTTATTGGACGTATTATACCTAAGCTGTTGTCCGTACAGTCGCGTTGTGTAGTCATTATTATTTTAATCACAGATCAGTTTTTCATCTACATCTCAAATATAATTTAGTAAATTCGCATCACAAAAAATCACAGATCAGTATTAGGTATAATATTGTGTAAAAAAAATATTAAATTTTAAATCACAGATAAATAATTTTCTTACGAGTAATTTGCTTATACATAGATTCAGACAAAGTGTGTTAGACACATATAAGCTCTCTGGCTATGCACAATTTTTCTAAGGGGCACACATTAAGAGCTACTCGTGTATGTTTATTCTACAGGGGCTCAGATGCAATGGTTTTAGAGATATACGATTCATCAAAACGTTACTCCAGCAGGAAATGCAATATCTCGAAAACCTGAAGGGGCACAGATTTTATTTTTGGGGGCACATTTTGGCACACATAATATAAGCTCTCTGGCTATGCACAATTTTTCTCTCTCCGATCATTCGTTTAGAATTTTCCTGCTAGAAAAACGTTACCCCAGCAAGAATCGTTTTTTCCGTTTATTTTTTCCAAAACGACAGGGGGCACACATTTTTTATGTGGGGGCACATTTACAACAGATAAGGCACTAATAATACGTTCTACTCATATAACTCTAGGAGACACTTTCTTGTTGGGGTAACGTACACATTTACAGCAGATAAGGCACCAATAATACGATCTACTCATACAACTCTAGGAGACACTTTCTTGCTGGGGTAACGTACACCCCGCCCACTGACACTTATCGTCGCGCGCGTCGCACTCAATACATTACACAAATAATAACTAATGCTGAGGCATCGCACTCGCTCGTCATCCATTTAGATGACTAAGCCACACATCACATCACTTTCCTTTGCGACGGTGTCTGACTGCTTCTAGGAAATAGGTACAACGGAACTCAATTAATTACCTAATCAATCTACCTATACATAACATACATATACGACGCAAGCTTTTACTTCGATTATAGAAAAATCCTGTTTGCGTTTTTGCACAGCTTCTCTACAACAATCTAGTGCTATGTATCAGTCACCTATCAGCCTATTGTGTGATCGATTGGGTTCAATTGTTAATACATATTATTATTTGTCAATGCGATACCGGCATCCACAGTCATCATGATAATGCCTTTATCTGTATAAATATTTAATCCTCAATATTAAATTGAGACCAGACAACAATCTCAAAATGAGTGTAAACAGAATCGATAAGGCGTCGCTATCAATTAAATAGCTAATACAAGCGCGACTCGATGTGTGGCGCCAGTTCAATGGACACACTTCGCAGTCTCCGCACTCAACCACGCGAACGTTAGGTACATTCGGCGCGCAAAACAATAGTGTCGTATCGACTTTGTTTACAATGTTCAGTGAGTAACAACAACAACAAGACAGTAGAAAGCTACGGCACTACGGAATCGGCACCGCGGCACGAGCGAACCTTTGTATCGCTGGGCGCGCGCCTTCCACTCGGCTGACGGCTCCACAGCGGGCGGCGAGCAGGGCGGCGGGTGCGGCGGCGCGTCCTGCGCGCGCGCACTTTCACTATCATTACCGCAATCCGCTACAGTGCCACCGCACTCATTAGAAAGCGAATTTCCATTTACATGCAAATCCGATATAAGTACTAAATTATTATCATTGTGTAGATCGACGGCGCGCGGCGGCCGATTGTTTTATTGTTACACTTTTTACCGTTATGATTATGATTGACGCTGCTCTGATGCGCACGATGACATCGTGTAAACTAACAATTTTACATCATGTACAAAAAATGTGAGAGCGGAGAACAAAACGCTCGGAAAATGTGGTCGCGAGTGTGACGGTGACGGCCGCGGACGTGTACAGTTGTACAGTCGATGTCGCGTCAATTAATACCATTTTCACTGTCATTGACTTTACCAATTTTTTTTATTATTAATATTGATAGGCACGCGCTTAACCACTATCTCACCTGATGGTAAGCGATGATGTGGCCGAAGATGGAGCACGCTTGCCTAGAAGTAAGTAACCAAATACGACAGAGATAAAAACGCTTCTAAATATTGAAAAGCATTTTTGAGCAACTCTCGAAGTATAGGCCTTTCAAAGAATATAAATATAATGTTTCAATAAAAATAACAGAAGATAATTAAGTTCATATATGCCTAAATCCTTTCACTTTTACAATGAAACTTGGAGCTTACCTACTTACTTATTATGTACCTATGTAGAATGTATGGACTATGATAGGATTGACCTCAAAGTGTCATTGCTATATCGGCTCTGATTAATTCAAGCTATTAATTTATTATTTGTATTCAAGCACCTAGTCTAATCTATATGCATTAGTGATTCGGCGTTGTACGTGTGTCTGACAATCAGCACGATCCGGCGCGCGATGGCTTCTGTGCCGGGGTGTGCCGGGGTAGCTGCACTACACTAGACCGTCGCGTCGTCGTACACGTAGCCGTACGTAAGGACCTACGGACCAGATCTTGGACCTCAGCGCCCTTGTCTATGCTATTTAGCGTGTGTGTTTGGTTTAGGCGACGCATCACAAAGTCACAAAAACTACCTACACGCGAATCAATCAAATGATAACCACCTCACCCAAGTATTGCAAGAACATCATTATCTATTCGCAACGGTGATCAAATTGCAGGTAAAGGCGTTTTTAACAATCCATGAATTCCGTTAGAAGGTCAATGGTTGAAGTGTGTGAAACATGGGTACGTCCTTGTTTATTATATTTATGGGTACGTTAAAGTAGATAGATCCCTAAGGGCCGCCGCCGCGCCGGTCAGTGGTCTCGCTGTTGGCACCCGACGCGCGACGGCAGACAGCCGCGCAGTGCCAATCTCATAAACTTTTAACGACCATCTTAAACGCGTACTTATGGAAATTAAACGGCTTGTAATTCAAACAGCTCCAGGTTGGCTCCAGACACTTCTCTGAACTTGGATTGTTTTGTATCTTTCTCTTTGTGCTCCTATAAACATTTCAGACGAGGAAACGTTTCAGCTACAAATTCGAAAACGTAATTTGAGTGTGACAGCAAAGCGACGAGGCGAAGTCACATTCTCTCTATCAGGTTTCAAATGTGCCTATCTAGATTTGCACATGAGGACATTTTTTCGGCAACTTTCACCGTTCGATCAGATAATAAGAGTCATTAGTGTGTACGTGTATTAGATTACCGGTAAGCGAGCTGCGTCCGTGCGGAAAATCTAGTGTTACACGAAGCGAGGCTCACTGCCGCCCGCCGCCGAGTGTGACAGACGGCCAGGTCTAGCGTTACACGACGCGAGCCGCGCTGCCGCCCGCCGCCGAGCGTGACAGACGGCCAGGTCTAGCGATATACGACGCGAGCCGCGCTGCCGCGCTGCCGCCCGCCGCCGAGTGTGACAGACGGCCAGGTCTAGCGTTACACGACGCGAGCCGCGCTGCCGCCCGCCGCCGAGCGTGACAGACAGCCAGGTCTAGCGTTATACGACGCGAGCCGCGCTGCCGCCCGCCGCCGAGCGTGACAGACGGCCAGGTCTAGCGTTACACGACGCGAGCCGCGCTGCTACCCGCCGCCGAGCGTGACAGACGGCCGTTTTACTACCAGGCACGGTACGTATACGTTTCGATGGCGCGGCCACGACGTTTATTTAAAAAAGATTATGCCACGATTTTGTAAAAATTTGTAAAAGTAGACTCCCAAAACCATAAATTTGTCAAAGCTATGGTTAAAAAGTTATAAGGGTTTGAACGTGGCCGCGCCATTGAAACGCTCCGAACCGCGCGGCCACGGAGATTTTTAAAACTAAGCATTGCAGAGGCCTGAAATTTTGGTAAGTAACAGATTGAATTTGTAAAAATTTTGTAAAAATGTAGAAAAAATCCTGGGCTTATATTTTAGGAGCTGTGAGACTAATACGCCATGGCCGCGCCATTAAACGCTGAAAAAGCAACGCAGACGTCTGAAGTATGAATTTGTCAAAACTAGTAAAAATAAAACAAAAAATCCTAGGTTTATATTTCAGGAGCTATAAGACTAATACGCCATGGCCGCGCCATTGAAACGTTGAAAAAATACGTAATCGCCGATATCTCGCTGAAAAAGCATCGCAGAGGTCTGAAGTTTTTTGTAAAACCTAGATCTGAATTTGTCAAAACAGGTAAAAATGCACAAAAAAACCCATTTATATTTCAGGAGCTGTAGAACGGAATTTTAAATACGTCTTGAATATGACGACAGGGTGATCATGGCTTATTGTTTACAGAAAACTTTTCACCTATTTTATTAGATATTGTATCATAAGGCGCTGTGATCAGCAAAAGCTCGGTCACCCTCGGACTATATAGAAAAGAAAGCGACTTATTGCCAAATATGAAGTATTTTATCGATTTCCTCAAAACTAAGTTGATCTATTAAAAATCTAAAACAACAAAGTTTTCCATTACGATTCGATTCATTATTTGGAATATTTTTTATCAGTGAAACAACAGTGTTCTTTGAAATATAATTAAAATTAACAAATATTTATTCTGCAGCTTGAAACTAAACAGATTTGGCTAAAATTGCGTGAGGAAACCAGCAATTTTCTAGTTTTGCTGTTCACAGCGCCTCGAGGATTCTAAATGAATAAAAATTAATGCCAAAATTTAAAACACCAACAAGTACTACGTACGAATTAACTGAAAGTAAAACGACGACTAATCGAGAAAAAGCTTTCGGTGGGGGAAGACGGGATGTGACGGCGGGATATCTCTTTTTGGACGGCTACGAACTACGGAGAACGAGTCTATACCTCACGCACCGTGCGCCTGCGTTGCGACCCGACACCCAAGCACCAAACATGGCAGGGTCGCCATGTAAGGTTGGGTATTGGAGAAGAGTAAAACGCTCTGAGTGCTCGTTGATAACTCACTCATATATTAATAAGGATTGGTATTTAAGTACACGAGTAACATACATAGATATATGCAAACTAAGAACATAGATTATACACTACATTAGTTAGACAGCCAACCTTCGTCTCCGTCTCCCGCGCGTTTCATTCGCTCCGCTGCTCCTGCTATTCAATGTTAGAACACATGACTAAATTACGGGGATTATTTCTGGCAGAATTTTATCTTAGTCTTATTCATTAAATTATGCTATTTTATACTCATTAGTCATTACGAACGCTATGCAAAGTTATCTGTTATGGTTTTCGCACGTCTACTCAAAACCAGTATTTTCAGCTAGCAAACGATTTTTAAACAAATAAACAAGGTTTTGTATACTAACGTTTCACTTTTATTTCATTTAGAATCCTTAAGATATAATTTCTAGTAAAAAAGTTGAAAAGTTTTCTGTAAACAATAAGCCATGGTCACCCTATCGTCATATTCAAGATGTATATGTCGTAGGATAATTTGATAGGTACTTCGAATCTTCGCGGAAATCCTAGGGGTTTTGCGAAAACGCGGATAATTAGACATAGGCGAAAAATTATCAAATCTTACTGGACAAAGTCAGGATTTTTGCGAAAATACTCGTTATTATAGCAATATTGCGAAACGAAACGCTGGCTGTTATGAAATAAGAACGCTGATTGGTCGGTCAGCGCGTTCAATAAGAGATCGTCTCTGATTGGTTGACGTCTTAAATGTCAATCATTTGTTGCCGCACGTTATTTGTTTACGTTTGTGTCTGAGTTAAATTGCAGAAGTGTTTTGTTTTTTATCGTAAATAGTGTACCTACTTGGACTTAAATAAAGTGGTAAATAAAAGTGCTACACGAGTATTGTATCATAACTCTATGATACAATACTTGAAGTTAATCATCGGCAAACTAGGAACCAATTAGAAGTCAGCCAGCAAAATTGTAGCCAATCAGTGTTGAGCACATCAAATCTTACTATAGTAACGAGTATTTTCGCAAAAATCCTGACTTTGTCCAGTAAGATTTGATAATTTTTCGCCTATGTCTAATTATCCGCGTTTTCGCAAAACCCCTAGGATTTCCGCGAAGATTCGAAGTATCAAATTATCCTACGACATAAGTATATAAAATTCCGTTCTACAGCTCCTGATATTTAAATGGGTTTTTGTGCATTTTTACCTGTTTTGACAAATTCAGATCTAGGTTTTACAAAAAACTTCAGACCTCTGCGATGCTTTTTCAGCGAGATATCAGCGATTACGTATTTTTTCACCGTTTCAAGTGCGCGGCCATGGCGTATTAGTCTTATAGCTCCTGAAATATAAACCTAGGATTTTTTGTTTTATTTTTACTAGATTTGACAAATTCAAATCCAGGTTTTACAAAAAACTTCAGACGTCTGCGTTACTTTTTCAGCGAGATATCGGCGAAAATGTGTTTTTCACCGTTTCAATGGCGCGGCCATGGCGTATTAGTCTTATAGCTCCTGAAATATAAACCTAGGATTTTTTGTTTTATTTTTACTAGATTTGACAAATTCAAATCCAGGTTTTACAAAAAACTTCAGACGTCTGCGTTACTTTTTCAGCGAGATATCGGCGAAAATGTGTTTTTCACCGTTTCAATGGCGCGGCCATGGCGTATTAGTCTTATAGCTCCTGAAATATAAACCTAGGATTTTTTTCTATATTTTTACAAGTTTTTTACAAATTCAATCTGTTACTTACCAAAATTTCAGGTCTCTGCAATGCTTAGTTTTAAAAATCAAACCCTTATAACTTTTTAACCATAGCTTTGACAAATTTATGGTTTTGGGAGTCTACTTTTACAAATTTTTACAAAATCGTGGCATATTTTTCTTAAAAATAAAAATACGTCGTGGCCGCGCCGTCGAAACGGACACGCACGGTACTCTATACTACACTTATTGATATACACCAGCCACGCAAAAAATGTAACTACATAACTACACATTTTTAATGAAATCTTTAGAAACGTGGGTAATGTCCAGGTCTAGTATTGATTGGCGAACGAAGTTAGGATATTCAAGCTACTTAAGTTGAATCGGCATCCATAGACTGACTGATGAATTCTCACAAGTCAACAAACGATCAGGTGATGACTGGTGAGAATCCATCAGTTCTACAAGCCGATTAAATTCTCTCCATAGAGATAAAGTCATAAAACCTAAAATCCTAGTCTAATTGCTACGGTTGATAGGATTTTAGGTCTGTCGGCTGCTTCTATCATGTATGAATATGATTGTCTAGTAGCCACATTCTCTACCAACCAACTTGTGGGTTCTTAATTCAAAATTACTGACTATGGTCGAGCATGCTCAGCGCAGCTTGGCTCTTTACCACAACCGGCTGGTTTGATAGTTGTAGCCTCCCGCTGCATGGTAGTATGACAGGTATCTCAAGCAGCTACGTGTTGCGGAGGTCAGTAGGAAGCAGAAGGTGGCTCGCACGGTGCTGTGACCGCGCGGAGGCATTAGCGCATTAAGGTCATAATTGTGAAGCACGCGCTCAATTGGATAACGTGCGGTAATTGGCGGGCCGTGTGATTTCATCGGGTGACTGATGCCGCATCACCGCTCATTGCCAACTACCATGCCACAGTGCTATGATATCCCATGACACTTCAGTATCCAAATCTTGTAGGACATTAAGTAGACTGAGACTAGGGGACTAAGGGGTGAATATCTGGTAAGGGAAATATAAATTACGTGACAAAGACCGTCAGAGACAGGTGTCGTAATCTCTGTTAGGTTAGACCAACAGAGCAATAACTAGCAATAAATATTAAAATCAGTTCAAGCTTTCGGCAATCAATTTACCCGGAAAATAAGTGGATTGAGTCATAATAATAGGTACTCAAACGATCGGATTTCGAAGCCAGACTAATCTCCACGCTTACTTTGTAAATAACAAGAAATACCGTTGCGTATGAATCAATTCCCGCAGCTCAACTGTTCTTAGTGTCAAAACGCAGCTTTACTTGTTTTGTGTTTTTAAATTCAAGTAGTTTTAGAGAATTGGCGAAGACCCTGGGGCCCTGAGGCAGGCGCTGAGCGCGCGCGAGGCGGCGCGGCGCGGGTCACACGCGGCCACTTTCCGCTCCACCGGCGAAAGGCTCATTACAGCGTGCAGTGGAAGCACGCGTTAAGGTGTCAACCAAATGTTACAATGTCAAGGGGCCCCGGGGAACTGGCATTTGAGATAACCTTTCCAAATAGTTTTCCACATCATACTTACTCAATTTTGTACACAAGCGAGAAACAAAGTATTACACATCTCCAGTGATATAAAAATTGAGCCGCACTTGAAGCAATTCCGGAGCATAATTTATTCCGGTCAGTTAATCAATTGTAAGAGTACAATGTGCGGGGGCTGCGTCGTCGGGAGAGTGTTCAGAATTGACCCTGATCGCGGCCGCCCTGTAAGCTAATCGGCCAGAGAGCGTAATGAGGGTCGTCGCCCGTCGGCCGCACTCCGCAGCCAGCAGGTCGACAAACCGCGCGACCTCGTGTAAGTATAGCCCCCGACACTGACACAAATTTAATTATCGACAGGCACAAGCGCTCCTTATTGTTTTTTTCTATGTATACGACGTATCTAGTAGATACGTACCGAAGCGGTTGCTACAATTACGGCTCACAATACTAGTCAGTGCGATGTTATCTTTCAGCGAGTAATAGCCTTCATCGATCAAAGTAACACGTAATCTAGCAAGTAACAATTCTTTGCTTTTTGTACCTCGACCCAATCGACTTAACGGTAAAGTGCAAAACTAATTAAAATCCTTATGGCATGATCTAGGCGATCCTTTCAAAGCATATTTGATTTTATATTTTTGCTGAAAGGAGTTCTGAGACATTTTCGCAGAATTTCGTGACCGCGTGAAAATTAATGTTAATTAAATATTCAGTTGGCTACGAAACCAATTTAACATTTGTATAAACACTTCAATAAACTAAACAAATTATTCTGTAACAGTACTCCACTATCAGCATTTTCTGTTATTTATTTAGTAACATTGGCTAAAGCTACTGCATTGGATACTGCTGAATACATTCGCAACGCACATATTCTAAATTGCAAGATTCATTGCATTTCAGTATGGTGATGTAAATAAAAGGTAGGAAGTGGTCGGTACTATTTACCTTGATTAGTTTTCTGTTGAGAAAATTTGTGAACCTGGTGGGGCTACGTACCACCCTGTTGGGATTAGTAGGGGACAATACGTGTTCCGATTATGATGTACGTCAGAACCGCGGGTGTACTTTTCAGATCAGCCTAAATTTATTGCAATTATTTGATACCTTCTGTGTACCTTTACGTACCTCTCTTGAAAATCTGTGTACCTACACCCGTACAATGATATTTTCAAAATTAGGTACACCCGCCATTCTGATGTCAGAACCGCGGGTGTACTGCTAACCAATATATGTAGCTAAGTACACTCTGTAAGTAGATTTGGTACCTCTTGTGTACCTGCAGAAACAAGTATTAAATAAACAAAATACTGTCAGGTTGCTGCGAAAAATAAAAAAAACTATTTTCTTTCTATGACGTTGTTATTATTTAAAAAAAACATGGTATGGGCACACAATCACAAATCAGGAAACCTTGCTATTTGCGATATTCACGCGGGCGAAGCCGCAGCAGGTAAAAGCTAGTTTATAATATTAGTAGGATGTGGAATGAGACATATGCTACTTTTTATCCAGGTAAGTGGCATGGATCAATGAAGACTGAGGAGGAAGTGGAAATTCAGAGCCGCTGCTGCCTTAGTACTACAGATTCACAAGTACCAGGAGACCAAAAACATCAAGTACCAGGAGACCAGAAACATGTCATAGTATTTTTTGGGCTGGTTAGGGTAGGTGTAGGAAGGTGTAGGGTAGGTGTAGGGTAGCTGAAAGTAGGTGGAGGGTATAGGTAGCTAGTTGACGGGAGCGAAGCCGCGGGAGACAGCTAGTAGTGACTAAATGTTATGCGGAGGTTCTGGATTCGGGATTCTTGGTATGGCCACAATACATGCTTTACGTGGAGGTTCTGGGTTCGATTACCGAAGATTGTTAATTATTCTTTGACGTCTTTACTACTTTATAAAATAGTAGAACGTCAAAGAAAGAAAATTGATTTTTTTTTTACTTTTCGCAGCAACCTGACAGTATTTTGTTTATTTAATACTTGTTTCTGCAGGTACACAAGAGGTACCAAATCTACTTACAGAGTGTACTTAGCTACATATATTGGTTAGCAGTACACCCGCGGTTCTGACATCAGAATGGCGGGTGTACCTAATTTTGAAAATATCATTGTACGGGTGTAGGTACACAGATTTTCAAGAGAGGTACGTAAAGGTACACAGAATGTACCAAATAATTGCAATAAATTTAGGCAGATCTGAAAAGTACACCCGCGGTTCTGACGTACATCGATTATGGTGTAGTTCGTGTCGGTTGTGTGTATGTGTATATCTGGTAGAGCAGGAAACCTCGCGGGATCCAGGGCAGGCAGTTGAGCTCATTAGCGACACGCGACCGCAACATGTACATGGAACTCGTGAGTCGTGCCGCACACCTACTTCACACGTTCACGTATTGGCATGAGAAGTAGTGACCAATCACTTCACTTTGATTAGCTCTGCCATGGGGTAAACATGAAACATATCACGATAAGGATATCATTAGGTTGTTAGGTTTTGCATTTGACCTCTATGCACGAAAAGCCTTGCCCTTGTTACTTGCGAACAATAAAGAAAATAACCACTTCTCACGCAGGCTGTTCCCCTCTGCTGCGGTCAACGGAAACTTTGGTAATAACAAAAATAAGGAAACTTAGAGCTCGCCACGAAGTCGTTCAAGACACGGAGACTAGTTAAGCTATGAGCACACAAGCGGCGCTTTAAAATGTCAGTTTATATACGAGCTTGCGGCGGCGCGGGTGGCGCAGCGGTGTGTCCGTGTCGCTAATGGTTATAACATGAATGTGCTGATGTCGGTTGTTCAGCTCACGATTCACAAACTAATTCGTTCAGAAGCACTATTTAGACACACAATTACACATCATTATCATATCAGCCAAAAGATGTCCTCTGCTGGACATAGGCCAGCCAAGTGTCGCCACAACAACCGGTCTTTTGCGTCTCGCATCTATCGGCTACCCGCGACTCTCACCATGTCATTGGTCCACCTTGTAGGAGGCCTTCCAACGCTGCGTCTTCCGATACGCGGTAGCCACTCCAGAACTTTTCGGCCCCATATTTTTTTTTATTGAGTAATGGGCTTGCTCTTGACCTCGATCACGCCTGATGGAAAGCTATAGATGAGGTCTATGATGGAGCGAGCGTGCCCAGAAGATGCCTGTTCACTCTTGCTTTGAAGGCAGACGGGTCATATGAGGAAAAAACACAGACGCTGGCAGAGAGTACCACACTTTGGCTGTGCGCATAATAAATGTGAAGGAGAAGCGTCGAGTACGAATAGTCGGGATATCGACCAAGTGCGGATGTTACCTAGCAGTACGTCTGGTATTCCGGTGGTAAAAGGGCGATGGTGGGATCAGGTCGTGGGGTTCCTGCGCACACTCTCCGAAGTACAGTCTGTAGAAGACCGACAGGCAAGCAACACTACGCCGATGAGCCAGGCTGTGAAGCTTAGCCACCAGCGTCTTGTCGCCTACAAGCCTTTTTGCTTTGCGTTCCACCGAGTCCAATGGAGCAAGCTGATATTCTGCTGAGCCATCCCATAAGTGGCTGCAATACTCCATACAGGAACGGACTTGTGCTTTGTACAGACTTAGAAGCTGTCCAGATCTGAAGTATCGCCTAACTCTATTGAGGATGCTCAGCTTCTTGGCTGCAGTCTGTGCTTTCGACTCGATGGTTGAGCCGAAGTTGAGATTAGATGTCAGCTCCATGCCCAAAAGCTCTAGGCGATCGGTAACAAGTACAGACGCACCTGGAAACTGCTCACACGCTCACTTGTAAACATAATAGCGATTCGATTGATTGTTTTGTTGGATTCTTAGTTCAAATAAAGTTACAATACGATCTCACTTTATTTTTTTTTATTAGTCCACCGCGGCTGCTCTAAACGACTTTAATGGCAGGTTCGGAGCTACTGGTTGCGCTTTTTGTTCGAAAGAGTCACCGCGGCCCTGGAACGCAAAGGGCACTAGGAGGAACACGGATGGGTCAGTAAGAGTCTGACACTCCCTCCCGCTCCACCCAGAGCGGAAGGAGTCATTTGATGATTTTTCATCTATAAAAAAGAGGATCGAAGCTAGTGAGGGCGACGGCTAGCGCACATTCGCAGGTACATGATAAAGTACACAATAGTTTTCCTGGTTGAGAGCTTCGCTGTCATCTTCCTGACTGGCCAGACAATTCCACAGCATCGGCTATGTTTGTGCTAATGGTAGCTCTTTGTGATATTTGTCTTATTTTGTGTGTGAGTAGTAGAGTAGGTATTATATTCGGTTGGTGAAAAAGTCTTTTCGCATTACAGTAGTTATGTATGAACTTGTAATAAAATCTCTTTGGCTATACTATTTATATCTGGCTGGTATTGGTTTCATTGAAAGTTTAAATTTTAAAGAACATAATTCCAAATTCAAATTAGGAAAATGTGTGATTTTCATTTGTTTTTCGTACTGTCAAGATGAGTGCAGTGATAAAATTTTAAAATGTATTGAATTTCTTCATTAGAGAATAAAGAAATTCAATACATTTTAAAATTTTACTACAAAAAAGGTAAAAACGCAACGCAAGCCGCGAAAAAAATTTGCGATGTTTATGGAACTAGTGCAGTGTTTGTGAGAGTAGCACAAATTTGGTTTAAGCGTTTTCAATCCGGAAATTTTGATGTCAAAGATGCACGTCGCTCTGGTCGCCCTATTACGGATAAAATGGATGCCATTTTTGAAAAAGTGGAGCAAGATCGGCGTAGCTGAAGAACTGGGAATTGACCACAAAACAGTTATGGCGCATTTGAAAAAAACTGGGTACACAAAAAAGGTCGATATTTGGGTACCTCACGAGCTCACTGAAAGAAACCTAATGAACCGTGTACTCGTTTGTGATTCTTTATTATGACGACGTAATGAAACCGAACCATTTTTGAAGAAGCTGATAACTGGTGATGAAAAGTGGATCACGTACGACAAGAACGTGCGAAAAAGGTCGTGGTCAAAGACCGGTCAGGCTTCACAGACTGTGGCGAAACCCGGGTTAACTCGCAACAAGGTGATGCTGTGTGTGTGGGAGTGTGGTCACTACATAATTCCTCAAATCACTCCAAGAAATAGGTGGAGGTTTTAAATGTCTTGTTATTTTTTCTGTTTGAAACGCGAAACTCCTTGATGATTTTCTCAGATCACGTACAGTTGATTTTTGAAAGTCATTCGAATTTTTTGACATGGAAAAAATATGGATTTTTGTTTGGACTTGTGTGTTGTCAACGGCCAGACGAGGTCATGATTTTTATTCGGAACATTAATAGATAAAAATTATTGTGAGTTTATAAGCCAGTTGAGCTTAAGCCATGGTGCATATTTCCATGCAATATATCAACTAACTCTTGGTAAGTTTCTCTTGAATTGTCTGCAATTTTTTGTTTTGTGATTTAGGTTTCGTTGACTTTTTGTGAATTGGATTTTAATTAGTTCATTCTTTGTCATAGAAGCCGGATCACCGGTTTCATGGTCTGGCGATATAAATCGCAGATAAGCGAGCGAGTTTCCCAGGCTGCCACCCGAGAAGCGAGTAGCAGGGAGGTTATATCCCCAGAGAGTACTGCGGGAGGGACGCCCTGTAACCGTCGTCAGGAGGACGACGAGAAGGTTTCCTTTAAAATATTCGCCCGAGTATTTTATTCTTTTTTCGATACCCATTTTGGGTTGACGTCGGTCGTCTCCAGTTCGTGCGTGTAAAGACATTTATCGTACGCTTTAAAAACTTTATGTAATAAGGTTTCCTTTTTCCCTTGTGAGCGAACCTATCATTACGATTCACTTATCCTTTAGGAATCGGCCTACCGGGTTTTAATAAAACGTGTTGCAACCGTATTTTTTTTAATTCGCTATATTCGGTCAAGAAAATTTTATTACCATCTCAAATTAATGTAATGATTTTCGTACAGTAAATTAGATCTTTGTTGTATAAAATTAACGGTCACGACAACATACAATTCTTATTTTTTTGTACTTTTATATACTAATTTTGCTATTTTTTTTATCATCAAATTTAGTTTTTTTCATTTACAAAATTATACGTATACGAAGCGTAATGAGTATTTCATTTCTTTCCTCATTATAACGCTACAAAGGGCATTATTCATTATGAGCTGTTAACACCAGGCAGGACCATCGATTCTGAACTCTACTACGAACAACTGATGAGATTAAAACAAGAAGTTGAGAGAAAGCGGCCGGAATTAATCAACAGAAGGGGTGTGGTTTTTCATCATGATAACGCTAGACCTCACACATCTTTAGCTACTCAGCAAAAATTAATAGAGTTTGGCTGGGAGGTGTTAATGCATCCGCCGTATAGTCCTGACCTTGCACCTTCAGATTTCCACCTGTTTCGGTCTCTTTAGAATTCTTTAGGCAGTGTCAGGTTAACATCATGAGAGGACTGCCAAAACCACTTGTCGCGGTATTTTGATCAGAAGTCCCAAAATTTCTATAGCAATGGGATCATGACCTACAAGATGGCAAACAGTTATCGAACAAAATGGTACCTACATACTTTAGTTAAATGTAAATAAACTATATTACTTTCTTTTTTGAATTTTCTTAAAAAAGGCGAAGAAACTTTTTCCCCAACCTATTAGTTACTCCTCTGTAACATATTGCGGCGCGCCGTGCTCGTGTCATTACCGCAGGTTGGTGGAGGCTGCGTCCGTCTCTACCCCTTGTTACATTCAGCCATAGCCAGTAGGTACATCTAGTAGGTTTAGGTTTTTCAGGGTTCCGTACTTATAGGATCATTCTGTCTACATGCCAGGTATGTCTAGCGCTCTGTCTGTCCGTCTGTCACTGCCACTTTGCTCCGCATCTACTAGACCGAGTCAGTTAAATATCACAAGTTGACAACCGATGTGCCAATGCTGCTAACTATGTGTGTGTACTTTACACTCTAGGGGAAACACATGTTCCTTTAGAAAACTTTACGTCCAATTGTTAGCGTAGATTGAAAATGAGCGAAAAGTAAGAAGAAGTTCTAAATACGTAGCAAAACATATTAGTATAGCATTCGCACGGTATGACGGCACTTGGTCGCATCGCATTCAATTCATGCTTTTCTTACGATTCTGCGGTTCCGACTACCGCGGCGGCGGCGGCGACGCGCGACGGTGCGACGAGAGAGGTACCCAGTTGCCCACACATCACACAACACACATACGAGTTTGCGACAAAAGGCTTCGTTAATGTAACAAAAGACCGTAAAAACTAACAACGAGGCGGAGCAGTCGTCTAACTCATAATAGACATTAATCTTCGAGAGACTGAATGGTTCATGTTGAGTGTGCCACTTGTAAGGAGCGCAACAAACCTATACTTACCTAATAAGAGGAATATATTGTTTAATTAATTACATACAATGAAATGGGTTGAATTCAGATCGCCAATTCATTTATACACAGAAGTTGGGAGGGAAGGAGCCTGACTTCATCATCCCACACAGTAAATGAAACAAATGAGCAATATTTAACAAGTCCTCCTAACACACATTTTATTTCAAAAGGAAAGTAGGAAGGAAGGAAATCTGCTCACAGATGAGCCCAAAGCTTAGCTACATCATTTCGCTATATTTAGAGGTTCGTAAAAAATCCACAGTTCGGAGAAAACGGATGAAAAAGTTGCCAGACCCTATAAACTTGAGTTAAACACATATTTCATTAAAACTTTTTGATGTAGAACTACAAGTTCTAAATCAAAAAGTTTTTGATTTGTTATTATTTTATTGTCACCGAAATCAAATTCATTTTATGGCGTTATGACTTCCTGTGTAGCTTTTGCGACACCCGGGAAGTGTATCATTATTAGTATGAAATATAGCACGTTAGCAAAGGCGTAAAATTATAAAGGGACGACGGTCGTTAAGATTGGACACGTAGCGCGGCGGCCGGCGCGCGACCTGCGGCGCGACGGTCGCGCCGCCGCGCCGCGGAGACGTACAGACGCGAGACGGTGCAAAGATCCAGAATAACAGCCATGTAAGATCACTGTTACGTGCAAACAGCTTGTTGTGAACATGGATAATAGTACGTTATGTCAATCAAAATCTTGATGGCCCTTGTGGACGCGGAAGCAATTTGTAGTATTCCTTCACAAATCGCAAGGTGAATTCAATAAACAAAAAACTGACATTAAATAACTGTAATTCGTCAAAGCATAATTGCACGTACGATACTTCCTCTATTTGTGTAGCAGTTTCCATGTTTTTGGAACCATTTTCGTGTCGGGTCCTGTTTGTGGCTCTGTTTCAGCCACCTGGGGCCCTCGCTATGAATATTTCATAAGATAAGCGTCGGCGGATTCCTCGCTTCGCTCAACTTAATATAAGTTCTATGAGAAGTAGGTATTATTACAAATTTATTTGTACGGCAGATGCATGACCCTACTATTGTCGAGACGCGAATTATTGAGTGCGAGTCGAGACCAGAATCGCAAAAGCTGCTGAAAGTTTGGTTCAGGGGAATTAGCCTCTATGTCTACCTGATCACCGTGCTGTCGACGACTTCACCCACTGCTAGTAGACCATGGACACTTCAGTACATTCATGGATAATTTTAAATCAACATCCAAAGTTAAAGGAGATGTTGACTTCCAAAGATATTTTTACAGTGACAATAATTGAAATGCGGTAATCACAGAACTTCATTGTAAGCGAGCAACCGCGTGGAGACAACGCAAGGATACCGGTTGCACAACACATGAGAACTAGGTGGAACCAGGCTAAGAAGTTACCTCGAATGCTCCGCCTGTATACAATGCTATGGTTTGCATTGTACACCCGTAGATAAACGCAACCACGCGGTGGGAAAATAATATCCACTGTTACACGCCAACACCGATTAGATAAGCGCCGAATATTGCAGACATGACCTATATAGTCACCTTATCTCGTTAAATGTGTACAAAAGCAGAACGCAGATATTGGAGATACAGATAGTAATAATCTGTTAAGTAATCTCCATTGACCTAGCTACTGCTGGTCGCGGACTGGAGAGAGCTACGAGTGCCGCTCATTACTTAATACTACAACAGATAGCTTTCTGTTCAAGCCGGGAGGAAAGTTCTCGACACAACCTGGTCGGCTTGCACGCTGCCAGCCACTGCCGGTCAGGTGGTCACTGCTTCAAGAGTCTTTAGGGTTTATAGGTGGCCGATCTGGAGAGCCTCCCCAGCTTGGCCCATTTTGAATCTCAAAAGCTAGGGCACCTAGCGATGATCTGTTTTCTCCCAAATTTAGTCGCTAATTAGTCGGAATCAGTCTCCCGAGATCGGCCGCCTATAAACCCTTATAACTTTTGAAACAGTAACCGATCAATTCTGATTTTGGCGACTCATTTCGACTAACTAGCGACAATTTTTTTGTGTTATCAAAATTAAAGTCCCTGCAGGAGCCATGCCAGTGTCAGTCATACCGCCATTACTTATAGGCACTATGCTTCAGCATTTCAAGATGAAGTGTGTTTCAGCAACAGACAATAACCGTTCAAGATTATTAGCAACAGATTGCAAACAAAAGTGTATATGTCACTAGTATTTAGTAACGCATAATTGTGCAAAGACAGCGATTACTGCAGCAGGATGAGTGAAGGATAATGCTGAGCAGTTGCAACAGGCGACCACACGAGTAGCTCCACACGACAGTGTGCACATCACGATTGTACACACCACACTGCACAGTTCTCCACTGCTCGCCAAATTACAGTTTTAGAGAAAATTTTGACGTACTCTGTGATATTTTTTTCAATTAAGTACTCTCGTACTGTTGTAGTCTTTATAGCAGAAATATTTCTTTCCGATTTTTATTTTGTGGTTATTCTAAACCTCGTTTAATGTGTACTCGTAAGATAGGCCTAGATTGTCCATGAGTTCAAAATGTAGATATTTCAGCTGAACATGTCCAGCGTATTACGTAGCCTCCACAGTCACAGGTAAATACGCTATGAATAAGCGATACTACGTGCTCTCACTTTTGGCGCTCCTCGGCGATGAATATTCAAAGCTCGTTAAAGGCGGCGAGTACCTAGGTACGAGAACACAAACATCTTCAAGCTATTCAGAGTCACGCCAAAACTTTAAGACGATGACTAGCAATATTCAGGCACCGTGAGCCTCCACAATTAACTCGACGTTATCAACATACATAAAAATAAACATAATGATCGATTCGCTTCGTCCATTCAATATTCATAGGTTATTGTTATTAACGGACTTATCTTTAGTCAGATTGAATTAATGAATTGCTGCATTTCCATGACTACCTATGTACTACGCAATCATTCTCTGAACTAGCGTGACGAATCATGATCATTTGTGATTTCCTAATAAACGCTGGCGCTATTGGTATATCTAATGTATTGTGTCATTACAATAGATAAAACAAACAAAAAAAACTTTAATCGGAAAAATGCATGCTTCTCGCTCGCCTTCGTTGAAAATTATTTACTTGAGGTCCTCATATGAAATAGGGGAGCAGTCGTGAGTTCGTGACCCAGTGGGCAGTGGTTGCAGGCGCGACTAACGAGTCGTATGTCGTGGGTTCGAAGTCGGAATATACTATGAAAGCACTCTCATTACTCTGACAAGAATATAGCAGGTAAGATTGAAGGACACACATAACTTTGCAGTTGAAAAAATGATCTCCCAATATACATCAATGTACGTCACGGTCAATTCTTCAACCGAAAATGTAAGTTTGTAATCGCAAAAAAATATTCTCATATGACAAAACTAAAAAATTTCAGACTTTTTCCTGTACTTGTACAGTTAGATCTGTCTTCTTGCCAAATTTCATGACTTTAGGTGAACGGGAAGTAGGTATCCTACAGGTAATGATTCCCTCGAGCGTCAAAACTTGCGACAGAAGCGGAGCATTGCGGTCTTATCTTTAGATTGCGTTGCCGTTCACTAGAACACGGTTTTTGTACCGGCCCGCGACATTTTGAATGAATTACAACTGCAAATGGAACTGATCGAGCTTCAGGAAGACACAAACATGAAGTCAAAGTTTGAAGAAGTTGGCCTGTACGAGTTTTACAAAACATACATTGAAGAAGAGAGATACAAACAAATAAGAGCGTTCGCAAGAAGGATTGTTAGCGTTTTTGGAAGAAGCGTTTACATAAAATGCGAACAATTCTTATCGATAATGAAGACTATCATCACTACCACTATCACTATCACTACATAGTATAAAACAAAGTCGCTGTCGCTGTCTGTCCGTCCCTATGTATGCTTAAATCTTTAAAACTACGCAACGGGAACCCCACGAGATAAATCAAAATAATGTACTTACTACAGTATTGTACACCTTAAAAAGGTCAACAAAAAAGTCCGCGATGGTATATGTCTATCTCTTATGGATAACCTACAATAACCATTTTTTATCCTTTACATTTTACGGGAAATAATGGCTTATTTACGAAGTGATTTTAAGCAATACAGCATTAATCCTTATCCAATTAAGTACCTTAAATAAATTGTCCGAAGATATTACAGATTTAAAATGCAGGGACATAGCGGTGCGGCGGTACCGGTGCGTTGTATTGTCGAATGACAAAAAAGCTGTGAACGTTGTTTATTTAAAAGACATTCTGTAGGTAGGTATATTTAGTATCAGCATTGCACATTTGCACCCGTGCGAAGCCGGGGCGGGTCACTAGTAATTAATAAGAATAAGAAGACTAAGTCGAAATGCCGTACAAGACTATGATGAACGTCTGGACAACTCGTTACGCCTCTGTACAACTGGAATTCGTCCAGATATTGAAAAACTTGTTTCTGAAGCTCAAACACACATATCACATTAACTGTTACACTTAATTTACTTCACTAGTAACCTAATAATTAGATAAATAAATTAAGCTTCTTTTTCCTGCTATGGCTCGCGACTGCACTAATACAGTAAAGTTTGGCACGCAACGATGTTGGTTCGTCTGTCTGTCATCCTCATCAGGCTGTATCTCATGAACCGTAATAGGTAGAAAGTTGACATTTTCACAGAGTGTATTTCTTTACCGCTATAACATCCAATATAGCAACGACTGTGTCCTGAACATAATGTAGCCACAGGCTGTGTGAGGTGGGTTTATATGGATTTACGTACGCCGCCGCGTCGGTCATTAACGTGTGGCGCGACGTGTTTACGACTCTCATAACAAGACCTAGATCAGTATCGATTGCTCTATGAGCGAGCGTGCGGGCACCAGGGCACCAGGGCACCACGCGGGCACTGATCTCATCCTTAATGGATACATGACACGTTCTATGGATACATGACACGTTATTCGGATACCTGGGACTGGACGTTATATAGGTACTTGCATTTTTAATTTGATACCATTTACGTGTAGAAACAGTGGCAGTCACTGTTTCTTCATAGGTAAGGCTTAAAATCGGGCTGCCACTGTCTGGCCGATGAGCTGATGCCGATGGCGCGCGGAACGTAGCCACGTGGGGTTACGACATATCGGTGACATTTGTATGTTTTCATAGTGTTAGTTTACACCACTGGACAGTCGCCGTCAGCTAATATTGTAGCTGACAAGGTGCTAATAGGTACTTCTGAACAAATTTAAAATGTCAATAAGTTCCACACACTACAGATGCTTAATAATTATGCTTGCTGGTTATTGACAAGCATCTGCTCAGATATTAATGAAGTAATGAATGTTCAGATATTAATAGTAACTTGTGGTGTAGGTAGGTAAGTATGGAACTTCTTGACATTTTAAATTTTTCAGAAGTATTTGGTCACCGTGTCAGCTACAATACCCACATATATCTGAGGTGACTGGACAAATCTCGCGAATTGTCTCCTGATGTTTCCAATGTCTCTGTCATTGATCACATCTTTGCGGGTTGCAGTTCCGTGCGAGTTAGGTACTCGCACTGCTTGGAATTCGTGTTCGCGACGTGTCGTAGGTACAAAAAGACATAGTGTAAAGCGACTCACCATTTTGGCGAGCATGGTGTCCATCTGCGGTTGGTGCGTGGCGGTGAGCAGCTGGCGGATGCGGCTAGCGTTGGCAACGCACTGCGCCATGCAGCGCTGCAGCGCGGCGGCCTGGCGCACCAGCGAGGCGCTGAGCGGCGCGTCGGCGCCGGGCGCGCTCGCGCCGCGCAGCACGCTCTCCAGCACGTGCGCGTGCTGCGACACGTAGTCCAGGCAGCGCCGCAGCTCCACTGCCTCGCGCCGCTGCCGCTCTGCAACCACACCCACACTGCACACCTGACCATACTGATCCTACATCAATCACAATACAGGTTGCTACAGCCTCTGTGACAGAGGCTTGTGTTGCATCCAGCAATTGCAATATGCCATACCAGATAACTGTACTTCCCATCTGAACCTGAAGGTGAAAGCGCCAGGGTAGCCCGCAAAATTAAAATTTTCTTAGGTTTTTTTGCAATTTGCAGGTCAGTGTCAACATACAACCTGACACTGACCTGCAAATTGCAAAAAAGGAGAGACTTTTATAAAGCGATTATAAATGTTAAAGTCAACGTTATTATAAATTATAATATTGACACATTCACTTTTTTTTATTATATTCAAATTACCTAATTTTTTTTTTTCTAGTTGAAATATCAAAACGCCAACTTATCAAAATCTGTGGTTATGTGGTAATGCCAAAATTTACTTTTGCACCGTTCATCTCAGGTACCTCGTCTGGTTAATGGTTGGGATTGATGTCTTAGTATGTACCATAACATCGAAGGCATGTAACTTGTCATAGCAGGTAACCATAGGCCAAAATTATAATCAGTTACAAATTCTTAATATCAAATTAAAAACATTTTGACCACCAATTGGAACTTCCTGTAGAAGTTTTAAAAGGTATTCTGTCTATTCTATTTAAACTTACTTTTTGCACTACTTTCTACAGTTCCTATGTTACTAAATAACATAGACTTTTTAATAACTTGATTATTTTTATTTCCTACAACTTCTTATTTCAAGAACAGCTTGCGCGTATAAAGCAATTGTTACACTAGTCAATTATTGATTTGGTACCATGGAAACATGTTTCAGATAATATGTTATTTTTATTTTTGTTCTGGTGAATCAACAATAACAAATCTATTGTTTGTTATCTCATCAAAACAGAGAAAAAAAAACAAAGCAAAAATAAAAATTTGCACTACTTTATAAAATAACAATTTCATTATAATTAATTTATCAAGGACAGAGGATCATTTGGAACCGCAAGGGACTATTTTTGTATCAACAGAATAATGTCAAAATAATCATGTTTTGACCTAAAATATTGATAAGGTAATGTGCACACTATTTTAAGAGCGTTTACGCGGTACGGCTTTTCATACAAACTTTCAAATCCTTATTCTTCAAAATGAATGAACCGATTTTAACGAAACTTGGTATGCATACGCTAGACATTCAGGTCTAAATAGTTATCAGAAAACATTTTAGAAAAAGAGTTCAGGGGGAAGGATATAGTGATTTTTCACTTTCTATAGAAAACTTAAAATCGCTCTCTCTCTCCCTCTGAAATATTTTTCAAAGATGTTTTCTGATAACTATTTAGACCTGGATATCTAGCGTATGCATTCCAAGTTTCGTTAAAATCGGTTCATTAATTTTGAAGAAAAAAGATTTGAAAGTTTGTATGAAATGACATACAGCGTACACGCTCTTAAGATTAAATGAGGCAATTTTTGTTGATAAGTTTAGTATTTCATTTAAATACGACAACCCTGAAAATATTTGTTACATAGCATAGTGAAATGCATCACAATTTAAAAAATTTTATTCAAAACAACCTGTTCCTTGTTGTAAATTAAGTGATAATTGGCGCGATTCATTTACCATGGAAATCATATATTCTTTGGGTTCTTCTCAAATATTTCTCTTCCTGCAGCTGCCTGTCGACCTGAGCCTGTTTATCACGAGCCTCCAGTACCTCCAGAAACGACGAAAACAACGATTTTCTCTCGTTCGTGTTTGTAACGGTTTCTTGCATTGTGGTACAGTGGTAGTAAAAAAACACCGATTGTTGAATGACAACTTAAAGTTACTTAATTTTTCAAAGTTGGTTTTGAAAGCTGTACGGCTTGTTTCAGACATAAAACAGGAAACAAACGAGTTAATAAAATAAATGGAAATCAAATTCAAAATCACACAACCACCACACTCGCCTCACTGACAACAACTGCTCATAGACAATTCAATAGAACCTCTGACTCTGAGCCTCTGGAGTGCGTTTAAGTAAGACGGCGAAATTTTGGCCGGAAAAAAATTATACCAGCGATGCGAGGGTTCGCTAAGCGGACTCAGGTTTTTATCAATGTTAGCTGTCAATAATTCTGCCCCTTTCGTCTACAAAAATTTATCAAATTTAAAAATAAACAGCTGTTAAATCTGATAGCAGGATGAATTTTAGCGACCTTTCCAAATCGCATCATAGCCAGGCGAGAACATAATTTTTCGCTTCGCCACGCGGTGTGCTTTAACCACAGATATATAAAAATTTAGTACTGGAAAATTTACACGCACCCCTGAATGACTTATGAATTGGCCATAGACAATAAAGGCCAGATAATATAATAGAGTCCGTCCCACGAAAGAAGTTCCGCAACTGCGGCGCTAGTTTCTATGCGACTGTACGATATTTTCTAACAAATCTTGTTAGTTCCATTTATTTCCGCGGGACTTCTTTTGATGGATGGACTCTAACCTAACCAAGAAATAGAAACTATAGGCGGCAGCACAAGAGATTTTACTTGTATGTTTCGAATTTACAACGCTAGATGGCACAGTCCACTACGTGCACGTACCCCTAAACGACGCGTGCAAGCACTATTGGTGGCACAGAAGCGTAGACAGAGTCTCTGTCTACGCACAGAAGCGTCAATGTCAATAGTATGTTTTACAAGTTTCGAATAAGCAACCATATGGTATAGTCAACGCCGTGCACGTTCCTCTATGGCAGTAAGCAGCAGGCGTTTCCAAACGTCACTAACTATTTCCATGCACTACTTAAGTCTGGGCCGGTTTGATCTCTGTAAAATTTTGCTACTTTTCCACAAATATTATTCACTTTCCATGTAGGTATGTGTATGTGATCGACAAGTGTGCAGTAAAAAAAAACATATGTAAACATGAGTTTCAAAACAAATAGAAAATTCTTTCTTTTTCTTTCTTTCTTTGCTATTTGTAAAAAAAGGTAATTTTGTACGTTTCTAGTAGTTTTTTTTCAAAAACATAAACAAATTTGTAACAAACATAGGTAACCAAAATCCAAATTATTTTTGTATCAATTTATAAATATCTAAAACGATGACAGATCTAAAGAAAGAAGAAAGAAAAAAAGAAAGAAAATCCTTTTATTCCGCCAGAAATGACGCACAAACAATGGGGTTGGCCGGTGAAAGCTTAAGGTAGATGGCGCTAGCATAGCTTTCACCTGTCAAGTTTGTGTTGTGTTTTGGATTTACTTGTTGAGTGCGTTTTTTTTATAATATTGAAAGAACTGTTGTGAACGAAACATGTATTCGACATGGCGGATAAGTGGGTTGAAAGCTGAATTGAAGAAACGAGGTGCATCTTTACGAGGAAGGAAAGCAGACCTAGTCGACAGGTATAACCTTATAACCATAAATCACAAATTTTCCCTTCTAAATACATGATTTTGAAAGAGTGATTGCTAGCTTGGTTCTCATTTACCTAATGTACTTTGATACAAAACGTTTTATCGAAAATATAAGCTTTCAAGCTAGTGCTTTTTAAGTTTTTTCTATAAAGACTGAACTCTTGTTTTGTTTACAGATTAGAGCTGTATGACCGGAATGTTTACTTTAGAAACACAGGAACTCAAGGGCACGATGATACTCCTCACTCTAGCATGTATCAGGACATTATCAGCAATACTGGGTCAGCTATACTGTACTAATAGATCATTCTATAATTGATTGTTTATACATTTAAAAGGCCCTATAATATGCAGGCTATAGGGCCTAGAGATGAGGACTTTGTTAGAAAAAGTTGATAACTTCTTTAACAATTATTTTAAGTTAATATTTAAATACCAAAATTATTAATTAATTAATTAAAAAAACATAATTAATTATAAGTAGGCTGTAGGTAGGTTAGGATACCTGTGATAAGATTTTCAGATTTTTTTGTTCTTGTTTTCTTTAGTGTATTATTTGTTATTTTATTAGGGTGTGAAAATAAAACTAATAAACATAACTATTTGAATTTCTTTTTATTATTTACAATCGTTACTCTAAAATTACACAACATTAATCATATAAAAAATATTTCGGATGCCACATAAAATGAGACTAAAGGTGTCTGGAAAATTTTATAAGTTTTTGTTAAGCCTATTAATCTTTCTATGTGTACTTTTTGACTTGCAAGTTTCTGATCACGCGCGCTTTAATACAAAACCTGGCAACTGTGATCTGCCTTTCAAGAAAGCAGGTATATTAATTGACACATTTTTCACTGCAAACAAGTCTTGGACATTGAATTAAATCCTCTATCAGCCATGACACCTTCACAATATCACCTTCATCACACAAATTAATCATCGAGCTGCGTTCAATCATCATCTTGGGTAGAAGAAATATATACATTATCGGGAAGAGTCAAATCTTCTGAACTGGTAGTTTGCATAGCTGATGTGTCTATCTCTTCAAAGAGTGCTTTTCTAATATTTCGGTTTGATAACTGCTCTTCTCGAGCTTGAGCTTCTTGAGAAAGAGTTTTAGTAGTCCAGGGAAACAATGTTGGGACTGCTGATTTTTTCAGGTAACGGTGCTTGTTTTCAATGCCTTGAAACAACCAAAAAGGATAAAGAACACATTTTTATTATGATGCCGAATATTTTTAGAATACAATTAATGTGACATACCTGTATAAAAACTAGTTTTATGGTAATCTGTTTCCAAAAATGTTTACGACATAACCTCGAATTTTTTCCGGCTTGAAGTTTTGTCTCCTTATGGTTTTTAGCCACTTTTTTTGTCATTGCTGAATCTTTAGGAAACTGATGCGCACCTATTTCCTTACAAAAGGGTTCTTCACAGATCTTTGGAATTGTGAAAATAATTAGTTATACAAAATGTTCATAGAAAATTCTTATATTTTGGTTAAAGCTATGCTAGCGCCACTTTGACAGTTGCCAACCCCATTAAAACAAAATTAAACTAACTACTTTAAACACACTGTGGCTCTCGTGTCGATTTGTGCTGTCACCCAGCGTGCGTGTGGCCCAGCCCTGTATATAGGGCAGTATTTGAATTACTTGTAATCATAATACGTAATTGAAATACAAAAACTTATTTGGTATTTGTAGTTCAATTACTTCTTCAAAACTAATTTGTAATTGGTGTTAAATACCTGACATGACTGTATTTGAAGTACTAACTACAAAATACCTCAGGTAGGTTCAAATACTTATGGCTTCAAAATACATTTGAACATAAATACATCTACCACACATTTAAGGCCTCTGCCTCGAATCTTGCGGGCAGCAGCGGGGCGCCATGCCAGTGGCGGCGGCGCACTATGGGACCAAACCGTATTTTCCATCTCGAAAATGGTTTTGGCGAAAGTCGTATATTCATAGATTTTTTTAGGGTTTAATACTCTTAAAGGATGGAACTTACGAATAAATCTCAAAAAAAAAAAAAAAACTTAGTTTTACGTTTATAAACTGAACCTCAAACATTGGGTATAAATATTTTCGTGCCAATTAAATTAGCGTTAAGGAAGTTCAACACAAAATTATTCGGAAGTTTTCCAAGGAAGTATGTTAGTGTTATACATCATAAGAAAGCTTAGAATGTACACTTTCCAACCACGTTCGGTTTTTGTACAAAAATATTTTCGTTTTATTTTATTTTATTTTTTTTAGTGAAGTAAATAAAATTTCGTTTTTGTTTATTTCAATTGGAGTTTTCATTGTTGCCGAAAGCTGCCGGTGTCAAGTTAATCACTCTAGTAGATACCTTACCTATTCAGTAATATGAGGATTGAATAAAAACTTGCGCGTTTTTTGCGCAAGGGTGATTTAGAAGCAATAATGTCAATCAGGGGAAAATAAAAAAATCTCCGAAAATTACGTTCTTCTTTTTTATTATGAAATATTATATTTAATTGTTATATTTTGATGTCTATCTTGTTTTTTTTTATTTATGTTATAGAAGCATATATTTACAAATTAATAGACTACTATTATATTTGAAAGAATCTTCCCATGGCACTTTTGTTTTCGGTGGTCATCTTAACCACAAGTATGATAAACTATATTGCTACGGAAGTTCTATTTATCTGTTGTGTTAATTATTTACAATCAGTACTGATTACACTATTTCGATGAGAACTGTCATAATCAATTGTCCCATGGTTTTTGCACAAGGCACTAAATTGTTGGTCTTTTATATACCCGTGTTTTCAGCATACTATTCATTCGTGTTCATATACTTTTTTCAACATAGTTCTTTTTAACAGACAAAAACATTATATTATCTAACAATGAGTGAATTCGTTTGTGTTCGACGCGATCTTTGTGATCAAATAATTCGGCCAGTATACATTGATTACCGCGCAATTATATGTAAGCAAATATAACTGGTACTACATGCCATCTTCGGTCCATAAAGTACTTATACATGGTGCTAAAATAATAGAGCATTATGCAGTTTTGCCTATAGGACAATTATCCGAAGATGCCCAGGAAGCCCGAAATAAAGATTACAAGAAATATAGGTTACATCACGCTAGGAAGTGTTCCAGATCAGCAACAAACGAAGACGTTCTGCATATTTTATTATATACATCTGATCCTTATATATCTAGCTTGAATAAACCAAGTTTTCTAATATCCAAAGAATTGTTTGACGAAGTTAAAGAATTGTTAAAAATAAAAGGTGATGAATAGTATAAGCGCTAAAATTTTTAATTTTTTTATCATGTAATGTTTGTTTAATAATAATAATTAAGTTTTAAACTTATTTTAAGCATAAGTGTAACTTTTACTGCTATTTTAATGTTACTGTATAATTTTTTGCATGAAATTTCGTATAACTGTAACTTTGTAATTTTTTTACTAAAAATATATAATTTTTAAAATGTTGATGTTTAATTTCTTTTATTGCCTAGATATTCAGAAATACGCAAAAAAAAATTCAAGGAGAAAAATCACAAAACAACAGAGTTATCGATTTTTGAGATAGAAAACACCGATTGGTCCCATAGTGCGGCGGCGCGGGATCGAAGCGGGCAACGCAGACCCGTGTTCTCGAAACCAGCAGCCAGATCGCGTGGCATTATAGCAGCGTAGTGTTGTGTTCGTGGTTGTATCGTCGAGATATTTGTTTTTATTCGCGAACGAAATGTTTGAACAACGGTGACAACATCTTTTCGATTCAAATTTATTGCTAACGCTCGATTTATTGTGAGCTAAAGAAGAATCCAGTAGGGATTCTTCTTCAAGGGATTCTTCTTCTTCAGCAAGGAAAAGAAAATGCGAGTTTTATCAATATTATGAAGACCAGAGACAATGTCCTGACAAATTCTCAGAATGAGTGTATAAACTTTTGACTATATTCTTGAAGCTATGAAGGGCGATTTAGATTCTGGTATATTTCCAGCAGAAAAATTATACTTGACGCTAGAGCACGTCCGAGGACATTTCGACACGTCACAAAAATAAATTGCACAACACTGCAATGCAGACGCGCGGGCGGTCACCGCTTGACTGGAGTTAGAGGTGAGACGTATATATACCGTGCGCACCACATAAACACGTCTCGAGTATTTAAGCGCATGCGTTTGACACTTAATTCGCGTCTTTATCGAGTGTTGCGACTTGCAACCTGCAAGCTTAGTCAAGCGAAGACGAAGTTTGCGAGTCGATTTACTTGTTTTGCGTTTCTAAACCTAATGGCAATAACAATAGAATCACTTTTACTTTGGTAAGCAGCGTGCAAGCGTTGCGAAAACTTTGGGAATTAAGTAGTAAGTAAGGACCTATCAAAACAATATTCTGTGAAAATCTTTAGCAATATTTGATTTTTAAATCAGTGCGTCACAACATTTTTTTTCTATGTTTCTACTTTATTATAAGCCAACAGTCCTAAAGTGTGCAGGGAAGTTTTCAATTAGATTTAATTTTAATAAGTATTATAAAATGTAGAAAAGATACGAATACCAACGCGTAGTCTAATATACGTTAATAATCCATAAACTAAAAATACTCCATTGCTTCGATTACTCGATCTCGAAGTTACGAAGACTCACTAGCTATGGATACGTCAATAAACTTGAGACGCCTAAATACTCGTGGACCTAGTTATTGGAATAAGTATTTAGGCATCAGCCTAAATACTACGTATTTGATTTTACACATTAGATCCTGCCGCTCCCGCGCCGCCGCCGCCGCCGCGCCGCCCCGCTGCCCACAAGATTCGAGGCAGAGGACTAATGGGTGCGTTCTGCCGAAAACAGCGTTCGATAGTGTTTGTAAGCAAACGGCTAACCTAACCTAACACCTGTAACTGTGACTGTATTTTGTAAAAAGTATTTTTTTTATTTTAAATAATAGTTATTTGTTATACAAGAGTGCAAAGTTGCTTTTTAACCGCGTGTTCAATTTTGATGACCGAGCAAGCGAAGGATTCTAAAATTGAATCACGAGCGCAGCGAGTGATTCAAAATTAGAATCCTGAGCGTTAGCGAGGGAATCAAAAGAGCACGAGGTGAAAAATCTTTGCACTCGAGTGCACACGTAACTTTTCATTCCATCTCAGCGAGGAAATGACTAAATGCAAAAAAAAAACGTTTACAATCACAAGATAAGTACACTTTTATTTCAGTTTAGGTATTAATTACTACATTATGACAGGTAAGTATTACAGAATAATCTTTAAATTATAACAAAATAATACTAAGGTATAATTAAGAAAATTTTAAAGTAACGTTGCTACAGTTATTTAAATTGAGTGTAATATTTTTGTTTGGTACTGTAATATTGGTGTTAGTCACTTGTGTACTGTTTTTCGGTAAACTATCTGTCATACTTAATAGTTGTATCGATTCATCGGATTCCCTTGGCGTGAATGTTGGAGAGAGAGAGAGAGATGGTTAGGTGTTTCATAACGGCTTATTTTTGATGTAGAAGGGCCAGTCCAAGGATCCGATTGAGGCTCTTTCAGTGTAATGGCTCCTACGATGCCTTCACATATTTTAGACTTATTTTGGATGGAATCCTCTATGTATCCCTCTACAACTGCATTGGACTTCCAGCCTCCGTGGCGCTTAAGGGACAGGAGATCAGCTCCGGAATCAGCCAAAAGTGTGGCTGAAGTTCGTCGGAAACAATGACCCGTGTACAACAGGGGTTCTGGAAGTTCAAGAAATGTTGCTATTTCTCGTGGGATACTGCCAATTTTATTAGTACCCATAGGCTGTCTAACACACTTTCCATTGCGATACTGTAGAAAAAATCGATTGGAGTGTTGGGCGGGCGTAAGGCTTGATATTTCTCAACAATCGTTACGTATTCCTTGCGAATGACGAAGTTGCGGTCTCTTTTTGTCTTTGTATTAGGTAAATTAATTAAAAGTAAGTCATCTGAATGTTTCTCAATGTTTTTGACATTAAGTTGTGTTAGTTCATTAGTTCGACATGCTCCGTTTATTCCAATAACTAGCACTTCGCCCGCGACTTCGTCCGCGTGGGGATAGTAGGTACTCCACAAACTGCGACGCCCCTATACATATCCCCTTATAAAGGTTAGTTTTGGAAAATTAAGCACAACGATTCTCATTATTGGTTCAGCGCAACTGTTCACCCCCCCGTTCAGCCCGTCAGGGGTAGCTATAATTTCCTCCCCTAAAAACTAATTCACCCCCGCTTCACCCCTTATTATGTATGTACCTAGTTGATTTTCGAAAAATCCAAATATTTTTTATTCTTATTGTTTTATCAAAAACATTTAAATGCCGTGGTGTTTCAACTTCATCGGACCAAGCATTGATACGATTCTCCCCAGTTCGCTCAAGCCGCGACATTTTTCTTACTCCGAGCATGTTTATTACCGTAGTAACTTTTGAACGAAAGGTCCGATTTGAATGATTTAAAGTGTAATTTACACGGACATAATTAACCTTAATTATCAAACCATTTAAATGGATAAGGATTAATATCATGGTACTATAATCACCATTTTTTATTTCACCATGGGATTTGCTTGACTAATATTAACAAAAAGCGGCCATGGTGACTTATCCATAATAGTTAGACATATGGTATCGCGGACTTTTTTGTAGATATTGATGACTTCTATAAAACTGTAGTACATCACTTTGCTCTATTGTCAATAGATTCCGCAGCGTACGCGATATAAGGATTTTTTCTCACACCTTGGGTCAGATTATCGAAGTTTTCATAAGGATCCCTAACTTTTTTGAAAATATTCTATAGCCTATGACCATTGCCGATAATGTAGGATTCTACTGGTAAAAGAATTTTTCAAATCGGTCCAGTAGTTTCGGAGCCTATTCATTTCAAACAAACAAACAAACAAACAAACAAACAAATCTTTCCTCTTTATAATATTAGTGTAGAAGTGTAGATAAGAACAACCTGTAACGTAAAGAGTATTGTAGTAGATAAATGAAAAAAAATTGATATGAACGCATAATTATGCCTATCAACATCTACTAAGTATACTATTTAATTGAGATTAATATACTTAAGTAGATACTGAATGTACAACTGACTTACTTTTGCCGCGAAATATACGGAATCGGGTGCTTCGTTAAGAAACTTTTCAATATCAGATACTGTGAAAACCTTCGATTTTTTTGGTTGATGACCAGATGAGGCTCTTTTTAAAAATGCCACTAATTTAGGATAGGTATCGATATGTATGTCTTTTTTCATCTTTATTGTTGCTTTTAGATCGAATACGTACTCCATAGAGTTCTTGCTTTCTTGTTCTCGGATAATTCTATAAAATATGCCAGCAAAACGTTTTCTGAGAAAGTTTTGGCTCCTTTTGCTAGTCGCCACGTGTTGAACATATCGTACTGTTTCAAATACTTCTCGCGTGATTGTTGAGGGAGAAAGCTCATTTGCGCATTATTAACAGTTTCAGTCAATTCTGTTGGCGTCAAACAAACTTCCTCGTCGCTAGAATCACTCATTTTAGTTTTTTCACTTGTTTTCAAGTTTCTTGTTTTTAATATAAGGTTTAACCTGAAAAAATGCCGCGTAAAGAACCGCGTAAAAAGCAAATTGAAAAAAGAACACCAAGAAGGTTCCGAGTCTGAGTTTTTAACAAATTAAAAAAAAGTTGTATGATATATTCGGCACCATAGAGGTAGCAGTAAATAGGTTTAATGTTTTTTTTAATTCACAAACTTAGTGCACACGATGTTCTAAATTCAATTTACTTTATCCACTCGAGAATAAAAACGGCTTTTCCACTCAGATATTGAAGATTAAAAATACTCTATCCGAGATGGTGGGATGAAAAAATATTTAAAATACCACATTTACCACATTACACGGTGCGGGATCGAACTGTCAAACGTTAACATCCTATAAAATACCTTGCGATAGAGTAATAATAGAGTTTTAAAACGCGTGAATCGGGTGACACACCGGGGCGCCAGAAGCGCTTAACCGTATTTTGTATTTGTATTTTAAATTCAACCTTATTGAGAGTAATAATATTTGAGCCGTTCGGGGTTGAAACTTTAGACCCATGGGGTCCGAGTGCTCACTGAGTCTTTCGGGACGTCATTCAGCAAACAACTGGTCGACTGTTCACGTGACCAGTGGGCTGGGCTTTTCTTTGGGCAAAGAATCAGCATTGCCATTCAACGCGGCAATGCTGACAGTGTTCTGGGCACTTTTGTCATTTATTTTATTTATTTTTATTTATTCGGGAAAATAAACGGTTACACATTAAGATAAGTTACAAAAAATACATACAATTTGAGTAAAAGAGTGAGACAAATGTGGAACCAACAGCATTTTCCACATAATACAAAAATATTTTATAATTGCAAATTAGACGTGCGCTTACGATAGTTGTAATACATCGTCATTGACAGCGATGTGGTTGAATTTTTTGATACCCAATTGCCCAATGATTTATTTTGGTTTTATACACCTTCGTACAGTCAGCGTCGTCGTCGAAAAGGAACCCCCCTTGGTAATGACACTAAAGTCATCAAACCCTTTTAAGATTTTTGTTGTATATTGTAAATGGCGTGTTGGTCTAGTGGTAAAGACTGCGACTTGATAATACGAAGGTCACGAATTCAAGTCGCAGTTTAGAGGATGTTTTTTTATTTTATTCATGGAATCCACTTCCGGGTTGAATAGACTGTTTCTATCGGTGTTAAATTGGGGTTGTTTACTTATAATATTACCTAAACATAAAATTGATACCCTGGGTGAGGTTTAATGCCGTAACAGACGTTCGAATATGGTACGGCGGACTAACTCCGCCCACAAGATTTGGTACGCTCCCGGACCATATCCGCCCGTGTGTAGAGTGGTCCGCGAACATTATTATTATTAATTGAGTCCGCCGCGGTCCGCTTGTTTGCACAGCGGATTTGGTCCGCTACGTACCAAATCTGGACGTGTGTACGCTTGGGCCGTACCAAACTACCACAGACTACCATAAAAAATTAAAAAATGTATTTCTCTTAATAAAATTTTGCCAATCCTCTGCTTTTTTTCCGCTTTATACGGTGTGGTTGGTACATGGTGGTTGTAATGTTGCTGCTATTGTTGCTTCTTCCGCCATATTTTTTTGTGTACTTGAAGGCGCACAATTCAGTATAGTATATATACTCTGTGGCGTGGTGGGCGGAGTTAGTCCGCCGCGTGGTCCGCCGGACCAGATCCTGTCGTGTGTTGCGAGATCGAATTTTGTGGGCGGAGTTAGTCCGCCGTACCAAATCCGAGCGTCTGTTACGGCTATAGAACGTATCCTCAACCGCACGTAAAGTGTCTTTTTGTAAGTAATTCAGTTCGGCCAGAATCCGAAAAAATACCAAATAATTATTACAAATAAAAATACAAAATAATTATTATAAATATTGTTTGCGAGTTGCAAACAATATCTGAGTAGGATCGGTGGATGCTGGGGCAGAGGTTGGTGTGGGCAGCGGCGGGGGAGGGAGCTGCTCGGGGCCAGAGTCACGTGACGTGCCCGCCGTCCGCGTAGCTTGGGCGGTAATCTTTAAGTCTTTGGGGGGGGGGGGGTTCCTTTTCTCTGACGCTGTCTGTACATTATTTCGCGATTATTTAATCAGTTTGTATATGGTTAGGTTTAGTAGATGCGAGATAGTTTTTGTAATTTGTATTTTATTAAAGTAGGTAAAGCATGTAATTTGTCCAGCTCTGCCTGTTATAATAATCCTATTGCGTATGCCCAACCCTTCATGGAATAATGCCATAAGACGAGCCAAATGTTACGATTTTGTGTTCAGTCTGTTCCAACCATATAATACAACACCATCGACAACAAAATTCTGCGATGAGATGAGAAAATTGAACTTACATGTATGGTCTGTGGTAAACTCTTCTTTTGAGCGGCTGTCAATTTGTCAAAGAAAGTTATTTCGTTGGTTCGTAATTTAACAATTTTCCAATAATATTCATAAATAATGGCACGAGAAAGTAGCGCTGGATTTGATAGACACATTACTATCTTCTCACCTGAAGGAAGGCTTTACCAAGTCGGTAAGTTGTGAATTTCACCCAGAATGACTTGCACAGAGCGGTAACCAACAATACTAACAGTCAACATTTTCTGTAATAGTTAACTTATTCGCTTGATAATTAATCTCTAATTTCGTGCAACTCAGACCACGTTATTGAGATTGTTAAGCAAATTATGATATTGAGTGACCATTTAAAAACGTACAGTCATTGCGTTGTTCATTTATTTGCAATTCAAGACTTCAATGACTAGGTACAGAGGTTTTTGAATGGTTTTCAGAATATGCACTGAAGGCGATTAACCAGGGAGGGCTGACGTCGGTGGCGCTCCGCGGTACGGACGCGGCTGTGGTGGCGGCGCAGCGCAAGGTGCCCGACCGCCTGCTCGACCCCGCCTCCGTCACGCACCTGTTCCCGCTCACTAAACGTATCGGAGCCGTCATGACTGGCATGATCGGTGAGCACACATCTTTTTATTTCAAAAATAAATTAAGTAATAATGTTAAATTTATCCCATGGATGTCTTGCATGATAAGGAATTGCAACCCAGTTTATCCATTCAGCTAGCATAAGACCGAATTGATTACTTTTAAATAAGGCAATTTAATATTAAAACACCAAGATTTCTGTGTTGTGTCTGAGTAAAATAATTAAGAATAAAAATATTCTGCATCAAAGTCTATTGTATTCACAATATAGATAGTTATTTACAGGTTACCTAAAGTAATGACTAAATATTAATAAAAAAACAACAATATTATTTAAGTCTATTGTATAATTTTATTTCTAACAATTGACAATTGATTTTAAATAAGTTACTGAGATTCAGTATCACTAATTACAGTGTAATCTGTTTATTATGACTGCCTATTTTTACCAACCACTGTGTATGAAGTAAATACAGTGCGAAGTTTAATTTTATAAAACTTCGCATTGTATTGTCTTGTGACTGACAGATATGATAAGATGACAGCTGGAACTACTGGTTGTAGAAAGCTGAAATTTGGCATGAAGCTTCCCTACACTCTGTAGGATTTCCCGAAATTCGTACAGGAAGAGGAAAAAATTAGATATGCATGTGCGAAGTTGCTGGCCAAAGTATAATTCATTATAAACAGCTCAGACATAATCTTCACTTATTGACATGTTGCTTATTATGACCAACTTTGAGAAATTATGTTTGGTTAGTGAATGATATTATCCTAACACCTTCACTAGTAATGTTTGACCCTTGAATTTACTAATAGACTAGCTGCCACCCACGTGAATGTCGAAATTTATCTCAAGGGAACATACTCCTGGGATAAAAAGTAAAAAGTCTATAATCTACCTCTGTGCCAAATTTCATCAAGATCCATTCCGTAGTTTTTGTGTGAAAGAGTAACAAATATCCATACATAGAAACTTTCTCAATTATAATATTAGTAGTGTTTGTCTCCATTACACTTACTAACAAAAATAAGAAGTTGTTAATTTTCCAATACTTTGTATGACAACGGTTTAGTATGGCGTGTTTGTCACTTCCCTTCAATGTCATTATTTAAAACAGATTTTACTGTATTAATTTAACAACCCTATTAAACACTTAAATGTACAAGTGGCCTTGTGAAGAACTACTTAATATAAAAATAACACTAATTGCAAAATGTTGGAGAAATGCATACA
Source organism: Melanchra persicariae (assembly GCA_947386135.1). NCBI lineage: Eukaryota > Metazoa > Arthropoda > Insecta > Lepidoptera > Noctuidae > Melanchra > Melanchra persicariae. The sequence goes on along the minus strand of OX376658.1, from coordinate 20,859,771 downwards.
AAAACAAAAGATGATGAACAAAAATGGTGTTTATGTGGCATCCTCAATCAGCTTTTTAATGAGTGCTCCAAATTTGCACTAAAAATACTAACTTCATCACATTTTAATAGGGTTCACTGGATTTGTGCAGATCCTATGGTAAACAAGCAAGTGGTACCGAATCGCCAGACTGGACAGCATTATATTCCTACATATATTTGGAGACTTTGACCTTAACTTTTAACCCACAGGAATACAGTAAAAACAGTGTGCTGTGTTCCTATTGGTTAATGAGTTAGAGCCAAAGTAATCTGACTTTATCCAGTATTAAATGTGTTATTTCGATAATCAGCGGACAGCCGGTCGCAAGTGCAGCGCGCGCGCTACGAGGCGGCCAACTGGCAGTACAAGTACGGCACAGAGATCCCCGTGCACATCCTCACGCGCCGCATCGCCGACATCTCGCAGGTGTACACGCAGAACGCCGAGATGCGCCCACTCGGATGCAGTGAGTATATGGGGGGGGGTCTGGTGACCCGTGGGAGAGGGAGAGGCGGGGTACAAAAATTTTCTCTTGCTCTTATATCCTTCTAGCTCTTGTATTCTTTAATGCCAAGATTTTATAAATAAGTATGTTTTTGGCTGTATGAATAATTAAAACACTATTTTAGCTATCCATTGTAACGAGTTTTTTTTACCTCGTCACATGTCTATGGTTTTAGTCGATTTCCGAACTACAATAATCTAGTTTTGATGTAAGCTGTCAGCTGTCACTTTTGACATTGCTACTCTACGCTTTTGATTTAGAAATGGCCGGTCGATAATTTTGAATCGCTCGCCAATATTTTCTCTAATCCGTATTTATCTCGGATATTTTGGCCTAAATGAAAAGGCAATGATTTTCAAACGGACCTAGAACGATTTTGTGAGAAGGATTGACCTTAATTTTCGGTAAGTTTGAGTTCTTCAGGACATTGTAATGTCTGCGTCTCGTGATAGAATCTTATTAGACGAAATTGTTAATTTTCAGATTTTGATGGTTTTCGCTCGCATGCATAATAGGATTGGCTGCGTATGCGCATCAAAGTTATTTTAATAGAAGAAAACGGTAAGTTTTAGCCCAAATGCACGCTTACACGTGTTCGCATTTTAATGACTTTTTTTAACGTTTTAATGTTTTGTTACAGCCCCCTGTTGGCGTTTTTTTTTTTCTTTCTTCAAATTAGTTTTATTTTATTTCATTTTTGGATTTCAAATATCCGAAATTAATACTAATTTTTTTGGAACACTACGGCAATCCGGCAATCATCTCTTCTACGGTTTCGTATTTATTATTTTTAAAGCCAGCAATCTGGTAGGATTTTTATTTCTATTAAATCTTAACTCATTTAGTGCAAGATGCAATAATATCACATTCCTAATTTATGTATTAATTTAAAACCATATTATAATTTAGTTTATTGGTTTAAAAATTATGAAAGCTACGGGCCATTAAATGGAGAAAAGATAAAATAGTTGTTTTGATTTTCTTTGTTTAGCCTCCCACCGGCAGATTAAAAGTCTGACTCTTCCGATAACTTCTTTCCGGCAACCTTTATTATATTTTGTACTGTGTGAATCTCCCTGGCGCCCGAGTTTAGTATCTTTTAATTTAATTTTTATTTTGGGAGCACACATAATTAACCTTATTGCTTTAAAATGCACTAACTGGTGACACCATATTTATTTTGAAAGTAGGTTGTAAATAAGTCAATCTTTTCGGTCGTTTTTAAACTAGATGAGGCCAGTGTTTCCTAGCTGACTACCCTGAGAAAAAACACCGAAACAAACTCAGAGGTCAAAGTCTCTTTTTAAGTCCATACAATTAATTGTACTGGTCAAATCATATGAGAACTAGGTTGATGTCTGAGGTGGTCTTAGAGGAAAGTACCACACAGATATGAGCGGACCTGTCCAGACAGTGCAAGCATTTGTCAGTTATTGTGTAGCTCAAACTTAGAACTTTAAGGAGCTCAACAATTTGACAAACAATACCAAAGTAAGGACATTTGGGCAGGCCGCATAAAAAACTCAAACCGCCAGACTAACATGAAATGAGCCCCTAACATAGCAATCTACATGGTCCTCACATTGTATTTGCTAGCACCTTATGATTTTCGGGCTTGCTTCGCTCGCTCTAAAATTCTTGGGACAGCAGAGAAACATCTGTTTGTGTGATAAAAAAAGAAAATGCAACTTATCCAAGACAATAACGTTACCTATTTTCTTCGGGCTAAAGCTTTTCAGCAAAAGTCACCACCCTAACCCGCTAGAACTTAAAGGTATTGTTGTTGTGGCCGGTGCTCCACAACGATTACGATAAGTCCGATTGTCGCGACTTATAACAACAATTTTACAACAATTTTGTGTATCTGCGTCACTTTCACGTAAATAAACAGTTTTTCTTTCTTTCTTTCTTTCTAATCTGAACTATATTATTAACATGACACCTGTTAATTTCTTTGGTTGTTAACAGTTAATTTCGAGCAAACCCTTCCTCCTTGGTGACATAATTATGCTCAAGATAGTATATGTGCACAGGCAAAGTGCATTTGTCTCATGACTGCTAGCCTACCTTTTACCTACATCCGGAATTTTATCACAACAGTCTTCCAAGGTCCAAGGCAAGGAACCAACCAAATGACAGGAGATACAATAGTTTTGTTTCTGTTATAGGCATGATGTTGGTAGCATATGACGAAGAATCCGGTCCGTGTGTGTACAAGACCGACCCGTCCGGCTACTACTGCTCGTACAAGGCGGTGTCGGCGGGCGCGAAGGCCACGGACGCCAACGCCTACCTGGAAAAGAAGCTGAAGAAGCGCTCCGAGCTCAGCGCCGACGAGGTGGTGCAGCTCGCCATCTCGTGCCTGTCGCAGGTGCTCTCCGTCGACTTCAAGTCCTCGGAAATTGAAGTAGGACTGGTCACCAAGGATGACCCACAGTTCAGGTGAGATAGTTGTACATAGCACGGAAGAGTGACAGAGAGGGTTCAGTGACACCCACATTTTGATCAACCATGCTTTGCATTAGTTGTGTTAAGAGGTGATTCAGTAGCCGACGGCAGGTGGCAGCAGCAGGCGACATTTCTGGTTTAGTTCCGTAGCTAGTAATGAGACAGCTGCCGCTCACGATTTATGATTTAGTCAGTTATATACTACCCGTACGCGTTAACTTGGCACCTGGCTCGAATTACGTTTTGGCATTTTAATTTAAATTGAACCATTCGATTTCGGTGAAAATAATATAAACGCAATTGTAACAGTGATGCTAACGCGTTCATATTGTTTTCATTGAAATATAATTTTTCAATTTAAATTAAAACCTTACAACGTCATTCGAAATGTGTCGAGCCAGGTGCTATGTTAATTCGTACGGGATATAGGTATTCGTAATACCAATACTGAAATGTAAAAATACTGAAATACTGAAATTCAAATAATAACCATATCCACTTTCAACCGTGACATTTTCAGTGAGTGATTGCACCCCATGAAATTCGAATTGAATTTATTTTACTGAAATATGTAGTGTTTTGTGTAGCTAATAAAGTTCTATGTATATTGTATCGCTATATTAAAAAGTTCGCGCAGCGTCGCGTCTCGGTGTGGGCTGCCCCTAACTAAATGTTTTCTATTTTCAGAGTGTTGGCTGAAAATGAGATCGACAGACATCTGACTGCAATTGCTGAGAAGGATTAAGGATTTGGCAAATAAAATCTACTATAATTTTATAAATAAAATGTTCTTATTATATTGTTCTTATTTTTTTAATGTTAAAGCCTGGAGAGAGTTTGTAATTTGATAAAGGAGAATGCCCATGGACAGTACTCTTGAGAAATGTCTCGTGTCTCGAAGGACGGCATGAAATATCTAAAATTAAAATATATATTTTTAAGTAAGACTTGTAAGACTAAGATATTTATAATGGGATAGTGTTTTGAAAAATAATAAGTAGGTACTTTTTAAGTTTCCGACTGCAGAGTACGCCACTGTTAAAAATAGGGATGTCAATTTTTTCTATTGTAAATGTAGGTAGGACAAAAAATATAATGATATCGATTCTGTATGACTGTCCGGGTTATTATTGCGTATCAAGTTATAAAACTGTTTCGGTATTTAATAAAAAAGGTGTAAAGGTCCAAAAGTTTAAATAAATAAATCTGTTCGTAAACCCCCACTAAACTGGGTAGTAGGTACATTTATCTATCTTGTTTTACTAACAACTAGCTTCCGCCCGCAGCTTCGCTCGCATAAAAAGTGTTTTGATTATCACTATCACTTAGTAGCTTTCATGTGTGTCCTCTAGATCGGTTTTGAATTCGCGGTACCAGAATATTGTTATCCCTTTGAACTCTTTGTTTTTTTTTAAATTAGCTTCTACCCGTTTCCTTTTTTTAATTATTATTATTGATAGGCACGCGCTTGACCACTATCTCACCTGATGGTAAGCGATGATGTGGCCGAAGATGAGCACGCTTGCCTAGGGTTGTAGCTATCAGGAAACAGACTGGCAGAGAATTCCACTCCTTAGTTGTACGCACAACGAATGTGTTCCCAAAACGTTTAGATGTACCGGTTGGCACATCGCCGTACGTCTTGTGGTCCGATGATGGAACGGGCTTGGCGGAAATAAACTATGCAATTCCGTCGCACACTCCCCAAAATGCAGCCGATAGAAAACCGACAGGCTAGCAACTCTGCGTCGATGCTCAAGACTTTAAAGCTTCGACTCGACGAGTCTATCATTGCCGATGGTCCTCTTGGCTCGTTTCTCAATTGACTCGAGGCTGCAAGGTTATCAAGCTGGTATCTAGCAGATCCGTCCCAAAGATGAGAGCAGCGGCCCTACCGTGATGTGCACAGTAGAGCACAGTATAAATATGGACAGTACGGAAACTAAGCCTAGTTGAGAACATAATTACCTACGCTCCATTGAAGCAATAGGGTTGTCACTTTTAATGTTTTTGATATATTTTTTTTTACATTTTTGTTCTGTAGTGAGCAATCAATCGAATTTGAATAACTAGCTTACAAACATAATTTAAATAGGTAATCTCATGGCGTCAGTTAACGTCAGCAAAAGACGATAGTTTAAAAACGGAAATCAATTTAATATTAACACACAACAACTTGTTGAACTAAAGATCTTTAACTTTGTCATTACGGCGGAACCTTTTACAAGTTTTAGCGGGAGCGTACGCGAGCCGCGGTTGGACGAAAAGGTTTCGGGCGCTCGTCGGAGTGGGCGCGCGGTAGACGCCGCAGCGCAGGTGGCGCGCGGGCTGGGCGAGTGAGCGGCTACGAACCGTACCGCGTTTGTTTCGGGCGCTCGTCGGAGTGGGCGCGCGGTAGGCGCCGCAGCGCAGGTGGCGCGCGGGCTGGGCGAGTGAGCGGCTACGAACCGTACCGCGTTTGTTTCGGGCGCTCGTCGGAGTGGGCGCGCGGTAGGCGCCGCAGCGCAGGTGGCGCGCGGGCTGGGCGAGTGAGCGGCTACGAACCGTACCGCGTTTGTTTCGGGCGCTCGTCGGAGTGGGCGCGCGGTAGGCGCCGCAGCGCAGGTGGCGCGCGGGCTGGGCGAGTGAGCGGCTACGAACCGTACCGCGTTTGTTTCGGGCGCTCGTCGGAGTGGGCGCGCGGTAGGCGCCGCAGCGCAGGTGGCGCGCGGGCTGGGCGAGTGAGCGGCTACGAACCGTACCGCGTTTGTTTCGGGCGCTCGTCGGAGTGGGCGCGCGGTAGGCGCCGCAGCGCAGGTGGCGCGCGGGCTGGGCGAGTGAGCGGCTACGAACCGTACCGCGTTTGTTTCGGGCGCTCGTCGGAGTGGGCGCGCGGTAGGCGCCGCAGCGCAGGTGGCGCGCGGGCTGGGCGAGTGAGCGGCTACGAACCGTACCGCGTTTGTTTCGGGCGCTCGTCGGAGTGGGCGCGCGGTAGGCGCCGCAGCGCAGGTGGCGCGCGGGCTGGGCGAGTGAGCGGCTACGAACCGTACCGCGTTTGTTTCGGGCGCTCGTCGGAGTGGGCGCGCGGTAGGCGCCGCAGCGCAGGTGGCGCGCGGGCTGGGCGAGTGAGCGGCTACGAACCGTACCGCGTTTGTTTCGGGCGCTCGTCGGAGTGGGCGCGCGGTAGGCGCCGCAGCGCAGGTGGCGCGCGGGCTGGGCGAGTGAGCGGCTACGAACCGTACCGCGTTTGTTTCGGGCGCTCGTCGGAGTGGGCGCGCGGTAGGCGCCGCAGCGCAGGTGGCGCGCGGGCTGGGCGAGTGAGCGGCTACGAACCGTACCGCGTTTGTTTCGGGCGCTCGTCGGAGTGGGCGCGCGGTAGGCGCCGCAGCGCAGGTGGCGCGCGGGCTGGGCGAGTGAGCGGCTACGAACCGTACCGCGTTTGTTTCGGGCGCTCGTCGGAGTGGGCGCGCGGTAGGCGCCGCAGCGCAGGTGGCGCGCGGGCTGGGCGAGTGAGCGGCTACGAACCGTACCGCGTTTGTTTCGGGCGCTCGTCGGAGTGGGCGCGCGGTAGGCGCCGCAGCGCAGGTGGCGCGCGGGCTGGGCGAGTGAGCGGCTACGAACCGTACCGCGTTTGTTTCGGGCGCTCGTCGGAGTGGGCGCGCGGTAGGCGCCGCAGCGCAGGTGGCGCGCGGGCTGGGCGAGTGAGCGGCTACGAACCGTACCGCGTTTGTTTCGGGCGCTCGTCGGAGTGGGCGCGCGGTAGGCGCCGCAGCGCAGGTGGCGCGCGGGCTGGGCGAGTGAGCGGCTACGAACCGTACCGCGTTTCAATCCGAAAATGCTTGTGATATCTAGTAATTAAAAACCCATTTCATAAAAAAATACACACCCATAACAAAAAAATTTATACATTTTGCAGCCGCCATCTTGGATTCCCGTTTTGACAGCACTATCGGCTTCAACACCCTCGAAAACCATGAAAACGACACCCATGACGAAAATATTGAAATAGAATACCTATTGCAGTCGCCATCTTAGATTTACTTATTGTTACCACTATCACTATTGCACTATCAGATACCCTCAAAACCGCCGCATTCATGATTTACAAGTAAGTTCACGAATTCATTATGATCGATCACACGGACTTATACGTAACGTGGAGCTACGGTTTTGATGAAGCCGAGTTCAAACAGTACGCAATTTACATTCCTGGCATTTTAAAAACGATCGCGGAGATAAACTTAAACGTGACCACTCGTCTTGACGCGGCACTCACTACTGCGAGTCCTGCGAAGACAGCTTAGGAGTCTCGTCGGTGTGCATGTTTGTGTGAGTGTGCCGTTTCGAGCGTTTGTAGGCAGTTTCCGTACTGTCCATATTTATACCGCGGTTAAAGCGTGAGTCGTTCAAGCGAGAAGGAGGGATGGAGATATACACCCTATAAGCTCCATCCCTCCTCGCTCGAACGACACCCTTTAACACGTCGTTGTAGGGCCGCAGTACTCCATACACGATATCGATATCGAACTTGCGCTTGATACAGTTTGAGCAGCTGTTCCGGCGTGGAGAATTGTCGCACCTTTGCTAGGACCCCAACTTTTTGGCAGCCACTTGAGCCTTTGCTTCTATGAATGGACCAAAATTGAGGGCAGATGTTAACGTAACACTAAGAAGCTTAAGTTGGTGGTTATCAGAACGGTTACATCTCGGAAAGATGGAGCTGGGTGGAATTGGCTCCTTTTAGCGAAAAAAAGATATGCCTGGGTTTTAGCAGCATTGAACTTGACCCGATTGGCATCGCCCCACTCGGAGACAGCCTGTAAAGACAAGTTCAAGCGCTCAACCATAGCCTCTCGGAGAGACCGAATCTGCGACCCACTAGCTCGTGCGTTGGACACGTATCTTTCAGCTACAATGCTGTCGTCTGCATACCCAAAGGTACCGGGTTTATATGTATAATATCTCGGAAATGCCATTGTAGATGTGTTGAAACTTTTGAGGAAGTATTTAGACATGCCATTGAGTATTTTAAAAGATGATTTGATGAAGACACAACAATGTTGAAATCAGTACCTACCTACTCTTGTCTATAGTGCCGTGGGCATTCTCCTTACTGTATTTCTTAAACAAACAAATCTGTGAGAATACCAGCGTTCCCTGCCGGCACGTCAACGAGTTGTTCCGGTAGCTCGGTGACGACGCTGGTAAAGTTACTCAGGCTGCAGCAGAACACGAGCCCGTACAGCGGACTCTCGTAGTGACGGTGGCGCCGCAGCTCGTGCAGCCACGACACGCGGCCGCACAAGCTCTCGCAGAACACGGCCTCGCGAACCTCGCTCACTGCCACGAACGGGTCGTTGAGCAGCACCAGCGCCACCGCCCTGTTCGCCTGCTTGGCGTGCACCACCGACCAGATGTACTTCGGCACCGGGAACCTTTTACCAGCTTTCAAGAAGATTTCGGTGCGCTCGTGTCCCGCTCGCAGCGAGAGCACGCCGTGTGTGCCGGCGTGCACGGTGAGCTCGGCGTGCGGCCGGCTCAGCGACAGGAACTTGGCCACGTCGCGCTGCAGGTGCTGCAGGTTACCGCGCGCCACGCTGCGCCACACCGCCACGCGGTTGGACACGAAGTCCGTGGCGCGCATGTTCTGGTCCTCGAAGTAGTGGCTGCTGAGCAGCTTGGCAGACGTGAGGCTCTGCTCGGCGAAGGAGTAGCGCTCGTGCTTGAGCAGCTCGTGCAGGCGCCGGTTCATGCGAGCGTCGTCACCGTACAGGCGCTCGGCGGCGTGGCGCGTGCTGGCGTCGAACATGTGGTTGAAGTTGCCGAGCAGGCTCAGCGGCGCCGCCGTGTCGCTGTGCGCGGGCCCGGCCAGCGCGTTGTGCGGCGCGCTGCTCATGCGCAGGCGGGCCGCCAGCGCGCGGTCCGGGTCGAAGCATAGCGCCGCCAGGTGGCGCGGCGCCCGCGCGCCCACATCGCGCATCAGGTACGCGCGCCCCTGCAGGCTGCCGCAGTTGTCAACCTGCACGGAAATCACTAGCTGTGACTTTGTCGTGATACTCTGTGAACGATGATTGAGATCTCCAAAGACAATAACACTATCTTGGCAGGATGGGGACGAGTCGTTCGTAGAGATAATCACCTGGTGCAGCACGTCCTCAAAGATGCTCTCCTGGCAGCCGAGGTCGAGCAGGTGGCGCAGCGAGCCATCCGGCAGGCGGTAGCGGCCGGCGTGGCAGCGCAGGGTGAGCGTGTCCTGCAGCGGGAAGGCGAGGAACTTGCCGCCGCCGCACGCTAGCGTCAGCTCGGCGCCGGCCGGCACGCTCAGCGAGCCGTTGGCGGCGCGGTGTGACGTAACCAGCGGCATGTTGTCCGGCACGCACTCGGCGCACTCCAGCTCCATCACGCATGGTGCTGCGCGTTATCAACATTACTTAGTTCGGATTTGGCCTTCCGCGCACACTTTAAAATTTCACCCTGTTAGCAGGAATTTGCATGATTTACCGAGATACAGAAACCCTTTTCAGAATTGAGGGAACCCTTTGAATTGCTATAACTTTTTCTTTTGGTTTTGTTCTTCAAATTGGATTAGGTACTTAGGTATACAATTTTTCTACAACTTCTACTAAATCCTGATAGTAATCGTTTTTCAATTCAAGGGGGCCTCAATCCTGACGCACATCCAAAGCAGTCTTAGGGTCCCGTTGACATAAAGTGGGCGTGCGGTTTAGGTAGGTACCTATATAATGTAACACGTTTAGTTAAATAGCGTCGCACTTTTTTTCGTGAGAAACGTTGTAATGATAATGCTTCTTTCATTTCATCGAAACTATTCACAGCAGTCCTAGAAGATGTCGTTAAAAATGTGGGTATAGATTGGGACTATAGCGGTATTAACGTCAATTTTCTCGTTGAGGCTCAGAATGTCAACTTCCCAAAATGTCTCCTGGTACCAAAATGTCAACTTCCCGTAATGTCCCTTTCCCAAAATGTCTCTTTCCCAAAATGTCTTTTTCCCAAAATGTCCCTTTCCCAAAATGCCGCTTTCCCAAAATGTCCCCCATTCTTAGAATTAAGCGTTATAACCCAACTAAAAAATAAAAAACAATAATAATCGTCCTCGCTTGTGATTGGATGTAAAGAAATGTAACTACCAACATCATAACTGTTAGAATGTATTTTGTTGGTCACATTTAGACGATCTTGTTCGTCCAGAAATTAATTGAACTAATTGACATTAACTTAACTGATTTTGGGAAGTTGACATTCTGAGCCTCAACGGGACATTTTGTGCCTATAAATTTATCTTACAATTGAAAAATCGGCCGCTAATTTACTAATATCCGTTTCATGAAAAAATTGCACCATTTCAAAATACTGACAAAAACATTAGCAGCTTCATTGAGAGGGGCAGTATATGTACTACTGCTCATAATATCTTGCGATACTTACGATCAGTGAAGTGGCCGAGTTGGAAACAAAACACGAACACGATAATGCGCAGTAGCAGCCCCATGTCGGCGGAGCGAGGCACTGCGGGCTCTAGACTGAGCCGCCGAGCACTATCGCTCCGTCTACTGACCCCCGACCCCAGATAACGCGCCCTTACTGGCCAGGGTTGCCGACACAACACTACCAATTTGTTTAATTATCGTTTTTAGAAGCTGTGGTAAACACTTGTAATGTGGTAATGTAGGAAGTAAGGCCATCTCTCAAAGTACTTAGGTAGTTCTCATAGATGCAAGTGAGAGGGTGTCGCAGTCATAACAAACCATGAGTATTAAGATTACCTCCGCGACACCGTCGTGAGCCACGTGAGCCTCATGAGCACAAGATAATAATGACCTGAAAAGGAGAACCTTCTGGTAGGGGAGCCCTAGAAGGGATTTTGGGATTTACTCGAGCGCGGCAGATTAATATAAGGGAGGATACCTTACATATTGATAAGTACCTTCAACCAGCATGAGCCCTTAATAGGGAGGTAAGCTCAGGAGAAGCCGTCAGATTAGTAAAAAAAAATCGATCATCTGAAATACTTACTCGAGCGCGTCGGATTAAGATATGGGGGATTAATGACTAGCTAAGAAGTGTCAATTTTGCTAATGTGACGATTTGAGCGTAACCTAAGGAAGCGGGAGGGTAACAAAGTTACAAAAAAAAAACGTTGTGTGGACTTACTCGAGCGCGGTTGTTTTTTTATTTACCTATTTGAAAGGTATACCAGAATAACAAAAAACATATAATCTGACGATTTCCGCATGCCGAAGGTATTAAAAATCGTCAATCAAGTTCAGAGCGTGCAGCTAGGGTAAAGCATGTGTTTCCGCGCCACTCGGTCCCTTTCAATTTTCCCGTATATTTGACTCTCTCGCACCTTCCCCACACTGCTTTCCGACGCCATGACACCATTACAGCTGATCATCATCATCTGCCTAGCCTTTTTCCCAACTATATTGAGGTCGGCTTCCAGTCAAACCGGCTTCAGCTAAATACCAGTATTTTACGTGAAGCGGCTGCCTACCAGACGACCACAACCTATTAACTGGGTAACACGGTACTTCTTTGTAAGACTAATTTACTGGCTTCTGACAATCCGTAACGACTGCCAAAGATCTAAAAATGATAAACGGGACCAACAGATTTACGTTTAAAAAAAAAGCATTTAGGTACTTTTTCAAATTGTCAGATTACCAATACCCCTCAAAATAATTGTCAGATTTTTGGTCACTATGGCTGGGACATCATGATGAACCTTCACCGCTCAGGCCCAACATGTGAAAATTCCCTAATATAAAGTAAATCTTATGTAATAGGTAAATAAACATTAAATTCGCGATTAATTCGCGACACACCGGTGTGTCGCCGGGGCCGGACAGGTTCATTATGCTAATCTGACGCGCTCGAGTATTTCAAGATGGCGATTTTTTTTACATTTTCAGGAATTCGTTGCGAGCTTGTGTCACCACCAAATCGTCAGAATAAGGAAGGGGAGCATCTGTAGGGTTCACTGAACACCCCCTCTGAAAATCTGACGCGCTCGAGTAATGTATTCTTTATTTTTTTTCACCCCTCCCGCATGGCCACCCGCCATGCGGGAGGGGTGAAAAAAAATAAAAATGCAAATCGGTAGATTAATATATATTTCGTATCAGAGACATGTTGGAGCATGAAAAATATCAATATCTGACATGTATTTCCATGTCATTGTTTTTTTTTTAAACTTTGAAAATCTGTAGACGCTTCCCCCACCGCTGAGCGTGGAAACATGAAAGAACCATTTATTCTTGAAATCATCCAATCTACCAAATCTAGGTACTGTTTCCGCCACGTTCGAGTAAATCGACATTTAGCATCATGGGCAATAAAAGATTTCCGACCAATTTACGATAAGTAATTTAATATGAACATAATATACAATGCTGATGTTTATTTATAAAAGCAGGTAAAAACCGACGAAACACATACACCGTACGATAAAATAGTATTTTCTTTATTTCATCAACGTACATAAGTATAGAGTATAATTACTTAAATAATTAACTATAATCGTAGTACAATTTTGCTACAAAGTGTTACAGTTTAGCAAAATTGTCTGCCGGAGCCCTTGGCCTGCGACCATCTACCTACACGATACTGATCATTGTGGACATCCCGGTATTGCTTCAGTGGATATGTGCTGGCTGGCCGCGCGTCAACGACACTTTATATAATTAAGCTTAATGTTGCGATATAACGTAACCTCTAGGTACAGCATAAGTTAAGTAAACAAGCAGTCTGCGTCTGGACACATAACTAAACATAATGTTTATATGAAAACGTTTGCTTATCAAGTTCAATGAGATGAATGTGTTACAGTTTACTGATGTCATCCGAAAGTTACGGTCAAACCAACGCGTTCAGCACGGGTCCGCCGGCGCCGTGGCGTGCAGATATTCTCTCATAGAGTACAGTTGTGATCGCTGCGCTCACCGGACACGCTACACGCTACACGCTACACGCTACACGCTGCTGTGCACGTGCAGCGTGCGCGCCGTCACAGCGGACGCATGTTGAACGCGACAACCGAACCTTATACCACGAATGTTGAACGATTGTAAATACACAGGACATGAGTCGTAAGTATGACGTTGCCATATCGTATCGAGCCCGAATGGTCGGCAGTGCGGCTGTCCGCGAGGAGGGCAACCTCACCAGCACGGACGACCGACTGACACTGAACAGTGAGAAACCTGCAAAACTTAACTACATGAAACTTCATAATATGTGAAACTATGACACGTATGTATTGCACTCGTGTTACTCGGCCAGTACAGCCGATACAGTCATAAACCATTTATTTAAGTCAGTCAGGTTCACGTTGTGTGCGTTGCGGTTTTGAGAAATGTTTAAGTTCTCAATCATCCAACCATTAAAATATGAGATGCGGTTGAGTGATTGCGGCTTAGCTTTCTTTACTAGACAATTTACACTCTAAACATTAAGTATACAAGCACTCCGAAGCGAGGAATAATAAAATTAATCATGCGACACTATTTGAGACCAGCTATTTGAGTTCCTTGCGAGGCGTATCTGTTTGGAACCTGCTTTTCTTATTGCACCCAATTTTATTATGCGACTAGACATTCCACGGGTACTGGAACTCGAAAAAACAAAAGCGTCGGGAGCTTTAATTACAATGACCAAGAATTTGAAAGCTAAATGATGAACAGGTGTAACAGTAATTTCACCTGTCTTGTAGAAGAGAACCATGGAAGTGTGGGAGTGAAGCTGACCCCAGCGGCCGCCAGGATGCAACACTCGGGTCACTTGCAGGGAGCTCTTCCGTGCCTCTCACTACGAGCCGCCGGCAGCAGTGGCTCGTCGAGGCCCGCTGGCTTCCTAGCCCGCCGACAGTCCGACACTGCTCGTACACGCCTGTCCCCGATGGCTTCTACAGCTTTAATAACATGCTTTTACTTAGTCTATTATAAAAACTCTAGCGTCTTTACTATAGCTTCAACAGCCAAAGGATAGCTGAAGAAGCATAGCCATCTCCGTCCGGTCGGGCTGCGTATTGCGGTCGTGTGGCGTGGCTGGGAGGCTGGCGGCTGGCGGCGGAGGCCTAGGTGCAGCAGGCGCGCGTGGGCGGCGCGCGCGAGGGCCGGCGCTCCACGGCGATGCGCGCGTGGTCGGCGTCGGCCTCGCGCCCGGACGTCTTGTCGAGGATGGCCTCGGCCAGCTCGGAGAAGGCGCGGTCGATGTTGATGTTGGCCTTCGCCGACGTCTCCATGAACCGGATGCCGTGCTCGCGCGCTATCTGCACACACACGCACACGCATCTATTGAAACGGCGATAACACTCGTTCATTGTCTTCTACTAGTTCAACTGATGAACTCTCACATGTGTAGTCTTGTATTCTTGTGATAGACAGTTTGCTATACTATGTCGTAAAGATATTCAGATGATGTTCTGTACTGGGATGATCATTTACTGAGAGACCATACACATTTATGGCTTTATTAGTCAATGAGGAGTAAAGTTATACCTAACTTAAAGCTGGAAAAATCTGTGGTAATATTTTATTTATTTTAGGAAAACTTACAGCTAAACAGATTTATTGGACAGTTATGCTAGTATTGTAACATCTGTGGCGATGTGGACGAATTGTTGATGCCCTATTAGCACTTTCTGCCTTCCCGTTTGTTAGGCTTCCGTAACCAAAGGGTACGAACCCTACGGCAGTAGGGATCGGGGGGATGGGGGGGTAGGGAAGGGAATGAGACCCTATTTATGCTACCTATTACTATGAGTCCGCTGTCCGTCTGTCTCTTTTTGTAAAATGAGTGTATTATGAAGCAAAGTATAGGTATTCAGTTAGGTAGTATATTTTATAAATTTGAAATGTCACAACTCCGTTATTTTTAGGACAAGCCACACGTTATTTTTAGGACAGTCTGTATTCGTTTGAATTAATTCATTCACAGACAATTATCAAAGATATTAGTAAACAGACGCAGTTGGAACACAAGTAGCGAGTGTTATCTGCGCGTGAGTCACGGGACGACGGCGTCACCCGGGCCCGGGCAGGGACAAGGCACACACATATTACAATACAATTACCATCAGATTTTGTCTATGCAACAATGCTCACTCATTGATGTGAGAGCCAAAACACACAGTAATCAAACAAGTTATGTTAATTGTAAGATAACTGAGACAAACAGCCAGTATTTATAAAATCATGCACATTCCGTGTGATGCAAAAAAACTTCAAGTAGTCATAGAATTTTAGTTAAGGCTTCCTGTATCCTATGATAAAGGAAACAGGGAGGATATTGATAGGTTAAGTTAATGTGTTTACAACATTTCCTACAAATTGTGCTCATTATTATTAAACAGGTGTTTTATATTGAAGTAAAAAGCAGTTTCATAGTCATGTTTCACAAAGCACAGCAGTGGCTGGTGACAGCGGTGGCCACACCAAGTACAAGTCATACTCACTGCTTCTCCACGCTCCTTGCTCACAACGCGCTTCTCCTCCATGTCACACTTGTTGCCAAGGATCATCTTCTCCACATCTTCATTAGCATGCTGGAATAACAATGTTCACTAATCACTATTTATGACCTTATTTTAAACTTTCTCAAAATATAAATTTGAGACATGAACTTATTTGTTAGGCAAGTAAAACATGATGTCATGCTTCAAATTGCAGTGATAGTAAGTTAAATGTGTATTGAAAATTGGTAACATTTCAATGGGCATAGGCATTTATGTATCAACTAAGCATTTTTGTTAATGTTTGATTTAAATATATATAAATCAAACATTAAGAAAAATGCTGAAAAATAACAATTTTTGGTAATAAATGTTTTTATGTTTTTATAGTATGTCTCGCAAATTGCCGCCTCTTGGCATGGGCCTCCTCCAGCTCTCTCCGCTGAGCTCTATCTTCTGCCGCTTTACTCCAGTATGGCCCCAAGATTAGGCGGATGTCGTCTTTCGGCCGCCCGTCTTCTAGTGGGGACACTTTTTCTAGTGTCCCCTCTTGGGTACCATAAGGTTCCTTGTTGGCTCCATTTCTTTATTTTGCAACACAGCATATATGTCCTGTCCAACCCCATTTTAAGTGCTCTATATGTGTTATTATATCTGCTACTTTAATTTTCCTTCTTGTTTCGTAATTTCTGATTATATCACTGAGTCTGATTCCCAACATGCTCCTATCCATTGCCCTTTGTGTACTAGCGAGCCTTTCTCGTTGCTTATCTGTTATCGCCCATGATTTGCAGCCGTATGTCATGCACGGGAGGATGCAAGTGTTTAAAGTCTTTCTCTTGTTTGATTTACCCTACAGCTAAATTTGTTATTATTAGGCTAGAAAAAGGTTGCATATGAATGAAATTTTCCTCACTGCATGCAGCATGTTTTGAGGAAGATTATGCTATACAAGCTGGCTGTGTGAAAGTCAGAAATCCCATGGGAACATACTCCTGGTATAAAAAATTTCTATGTGTTTATCAAGGTTAAAAACTATGTGTACCAAATTTCATCCAAATCCATTCAGCAGTTTTTGCATGAAAGAGCAACAATCGTTCAGCCACCCATCCGATTTGTATGATCATGGCCTGCGATATTGCATACCTATAATGAGTAGAAATACATATATGCCAACCCCTGCAAACATTTTGTAGTTCAATGTGTCGTACCAACGGGTGCACGGTGCTGCTCTAACAGATTACCTCGTCTATATTCCGTAACCATTTGACGATGTCATCAAATGTTTTCTCGTTGGTGATGTCGTACACGAGCATGATGCCCATCGCGCCACGGTAGTAAGACGTGGTGATGGTGTGGAACCTCTCCTGACCCGCCGTGTCCCATATCTGAAGCTTTATCTTTTTGCCGCGGAGCTCCACAGTCTTTATTTTGAAGTCGATACCTACAAGCCAACACAATGTTAGTAAAAATAATGTAAAGTAACCACGTAGGTCGAAATTAATCTACTACGGCGCATCAAATTAATAACAAATTCAAAATTAAACACAAAAAAACATTTTTTCAAGGCAAGGTTTGGTGATACGAAAATACAAAGGTGGCTCATACCGATCGTAGATATAAACGTCGTTGTGAAGTGGTTGTCTGAAAACCTGAACAATATACATGTCTTGCCTACGCCGGAGTCACCAATGAGGAGTAATTTGAACAACAAGTCGTAGGTTTTCTTAGCCATGTTATTGTATTTTACGCTTAGGAAATATAAAAACGATAAAAATCCAAAATCATCCGACCTCAAGATTTGACAGTATTTCTCAAGAGTTGCCGTAAAATAATAAATGATGCACAGATTACCTACTTTTACAAATGATGTCATTTTCGTTTTAAAATTTGACCCTAGCAAGAACGAAAGAACCATAGAGCATGTAAACTTTAATTTAGAGTGGACGTCCCACCACTAGAGTCTGGCAAACGAAAGTAGACTGAAAAAGGGCGGCAAATTTAAAAAATCCTACTAATATTATAAAGGTGAATGTTTGTATGTTTGTGTAACAATCAGGCAAAAACGGCTGAAGGGATTTGGATGAAATTTGGCACACATGTAGTTCATAACCTGGAATAAACAATAGGCTACTTTTTATCCCGGTGAGTGGCGTGGATTAATGAAGACTGAGGAGGAAGTGGAAACTCAGAGCCGCTGCTGCCTTAGTACTTCAGATTCACAAGTACCAGGAGACCAGAAACATGTCATAGTATTTTTGGGCTGGTATAATTATGTAGGTAGGGTAGGTGAAGGGTAGCAGTAGAGTAGGTGTAGGGTAGGTGTTAGGTAGGTGTAAGGTAGGTGTAAGGTAGGTGTAGGGTAGGTGTAAGGTAGGTGTAAGGTAGGTGTAGGGTAGGTGTAAGGTAGGTGTAGGGTAGGTGTAGGGTAGGTGTAGGGTGGGTGTTTCCTGAGTAAAAAATGTACAATACAAATCAGGAAACCTTGCTATTTCCGATATTAACGCGGGCGAAGCCGCAGCTGGTAGAAGCTAGTAAATAAATAAATATCTTGGGACAACTCACACACGGCCATCTGATCCCAAGCTAAGCAGAGCTTGTGTTATGGTAACCAGACAACTGATATACATACTTATATCTACACTAATATTATAAAGAGGAAAGATTTATTTGTTTGTTTGTATGTTTGTATGTTAGTATGTTTGTATGTTTGTGTAACAATCAGGCAAAAACGGCTGAAGGGATTTAGCACACATGTAGTTCTTATCCTGGAATAAAAAATAGGCTACTTTTTATCCTGGTAAGTGGCATGGATTAATGGAGATTGAGGAGGAAGTGGAACTTCAGAGCCGCTGCTGCCTTAGTACCACAGATTCTTAAGTACCAGGAGACCAAGAAATATGTCATAGTTTTGCCGGGCTGGAATTGTGAGCGGTTAGGACTCACAAGTAGGTACCAGGAGACCAGCAATATGTCATAGTATTTTTTGGACTGGTATAATTATGTAGGTAGGCTAGGTGTAGGATAGGTGTGGGGTAGGTGCAGTAGGGTAGGTGTGGGGTAGGTGTAGGGTAGGTGACGTGTAGGGTAGGGTAGCAGTAGGGTAGCTGTTTCCTGAGTAATAAAAATACAATACAAATCGGGAAACCTTCCTATTTCCGATATTCACGCGGGCGAAGCCGCTGGTAGAAGCTGGTTAATAATAATAATGTTCAGCGGACCACTCTACACACGGTCGGATATGGTACGGAAGCGTACCAAATCCGTAGTCCGCTCGTAGCGAATCCGAGCGTCTGTTACGGTTATGGAATCTGTCACTGTGGGGGAGGAGCAGGGGGGGACAGAGCCTAATAAATGACATTTCTAAAAGATGGTAGCTTCATCTGTTACTTGGGTGTGTAACGAAAACTATCATTAGTACTCATTTTTTTACAGATGGCGCTGCATTCTTAAATATATTTGTTCCTAAAATATTTTAGATATTCAGTATTTAATAAAGCATTCATTTTTAAAAAATACAAATAATTTATTAATTAACCAAATAAATAAAAATATCATACATATAAATATTCTAATTTGTAACATAAATATTCTAATTTGTAACATTTTAAGTTGTCACACCACTTCCTACTTCTCAAAATGGCGGTTACTTCTTGTGTAGTTCTCTATTCCATTTTGTGTATTTTCGCTGTGAAAACCTCCCTCCCTCCAGTAAGTTGTCGAGTCGAGCCCTCTGTTCCTCCAACTTACAGTGTTTATTTATTGTAAAATCTATTAACAATAGATTTTACAATAAATTGTGTTGGGTTGGTTTTGCTACAACATGAAGAATCCGCTATAGAACTATCTAGGTATAGGTAGGTATATATACTATGATTAGTTTTGGATCCAAAATCCAGATAGAGCTCGTGTTCAAACATGATGGCCTTAGAAAGCCTGAAGAGGGCTCTCTTTACCGATATTATTATTATACTCTTTGGGGAGGAGTCAAGGGGGCTTATCCCAAGCACCTCCATGCAATTTCAGCTACCGGAGTCGCGTCCAAATATTTCTTAAAAATATTTGTAAATCACTAATCGGAACAGCTGTGGGTGAATGGGAGTCGGGTCTTTGGCTACAGGCCCTACCGTCACACAACATAGGTACCATGCTGAGTGACGATACTTTCCGGATCGCTACGTGTCTGCGTCTGGGTGCTCCTAGCGGAGCTCCACATCGTTGTCAATGCGGTGAAGCAGTCGACCGCCTCGGACACCATGGCCTGTCCTGCAGTAGGGTAGGAGCGTTGGTCGGTGAGCGCGGCACGTGACATCATCCGTCGGGCTCTTGTCACCGCCGCACAGTGGATCGACGCCATATAAGCAAAGGGACATAGGCAACTCAAAAATACATGTGTCAGTTTTTGAAAAACAAATCATTCCATCGTATAGGCCTATAGGCCTACTTATAAGCTGTAAAAAACCTATGAAGCATTTTCTTATTGGAATCTTATATTGAGAGCTATGGCACCAAACGTGATTTTTTTGTATGGGAAATGGCATTAAAAATAGTATACCTTCTGAGTCCCTTCGTGTTTCGACTTGATTTTTATATATGGTAATCCTACTAATATTATAAAGGTGAAAGATTGTATGTTTGCATGTTTGTATGTTTGTATGTTTGTGTAACAATCAGGCAAAAACGGCTGAAGGGATTTGGATGAAATTTGGCACACATATAGTTCATATCCTGGAATGAGATATATGCTACTTTTTATCCCGGTAAGTGGCATGGATCAATGAAGACTGAGGAGGAAGTGGAAATTCAGAGCCGCTGCTGCCTTAGTACTACAGATTTACAAGTACCAGGTGACCAAAAACATCAAGTACCAGGAAACCAGAAACATGTCATAGTATTTTTTGGGCTGGTTAGGATAGGTGTAGGGTAGGTGTAGGGTAGGTGCAGGGTAGGTGTAGGGTAGGTGTAGTGTAGGTGTAGCGTAGGTGTAGGGTAGGTGTAGGGTAGGTGTAGGGTAGGTGTAGAGTAGGTGTAGGTAGGTGTAGAGTAGGTGTAGTTACAATACAAATAAAGTAAGCTCCCTTTTTCCGATTTTCACGCGGGCGAAGCCGCTGGTAGAAGCTAGTCCTACTAATATTATAAAGGTGAAAGTTTGTATGTTTGTATGTTTGTGTAACAATCAGGCAAAAACGGCTGAAGGGATTTGGATGAAATTTGGCACACATGTAGTTCATATCCTGGAATGAGACATATGCTACTGTAGCCACCACTCATCACAGCACGTTTTATGACTATCGTCAAGAAACCAAGAAACAAACAGTTCTCAAAAGAACTCTTTTTCACAGTTCTCAAAAGAACTAGACTTCTGTTAAAGGAATAGGAAACGCTGAAGACACGCCGCCGTCGTATTCTTCGGTCTTCACTCGCCGCGCACGCGAACATCAGCAGACGTCTTCTCTCTTCAAATGCCGCGCAGAAAAGGATCGCGAACTACGCGGAACCCTTATTTATACACACCTGCGGCGCACAAAGCATTTCGCGCACCGCGGTCCGTGACACGAGCGTCTGTAGCGACACCACACGGATTAAATAGGCAACAAGTGCTGTGACGTGATTGGTTGGGAGTTCTTTGTTATTTAGTTAGTAATTTCTTATTGGTTAAGCTCATAATTGTTAATATTCCTAAACTGTATATAAGTGACACATTTTTAATCAATAATTATTCTTTTTACAACCTTCGTGAAACCTACAACTAGGAGTTTTATTAGTAATCTACCGTAACCCAAACATTACTAAACTACTTTTATCCCGGTAAGTTGCATGGATCAATGAAGACTGAGGAGGAAGTGGAAATTCAGAGCCACTGCTGCCTTATTACTACAGATTTACAAGTACCAGGAGACCAAAAACAGCAAGTACCAGGAAACCAGAAACATGTCATTGTATTTTTTGGTCTGGTTAGGATAGGTGTAGGATAGGTGTAGGGTAGGTGCAGGGTAGGTGCAGGGTAGGTGTAGGGTAGGTGTAGTGTAGGTGTAGCGTAGGTGTAGCGTAGGTGTAGCGTAGGTGTAGGGTAGGTGTAGGGTAGGTGTAGAGTAGGTGTAGGTAGGTGCAGGTAGGTGTAGAGTAGGTGTAGTTACAATACAAATCAAGAAACCTCCCTATTTCCGATTTTCACGCGGGCGAAGCCGCTGGTAGAAGCTAGTAAGACATATATTTGCTACATTTTCTCCAAACAAACATGGTGCGCCACTCGCACCCCTTATGAGGTACAAGCGTTGACCGATTTTTTTCTTTTATATCTACAAATTGATTCATAAGTTATTATTTCGAAATATTTTATCTCCAAATCTCACCTCACTGGTGACTTACTGATAAATTGGTCAGGTCAAAAATCATCGGTGCACTGATAATAGATTACCAGAAAACGTTTTATTGCACCCAATCTCTGGAAACGATTGTGTTGTTGACCACCTAACCATCGATTCTTGTCAAATTCTGTAAATCGATTTTTATTACACCTAATGAGGCCATTACCTGAGACCACCTTGTAATTACTGATTACCTCACCTTTTGTGTATTAATGCCCTTTATTTATTTACTAGCTTCTACCAGCGGCTTCGCCCGCGTGAAATAGGGAGGTTTCTTGATTTGTATTGTAACTACACCTACTCTACACCTACCTGCACCTACGCTACACCTACGCTACACCTACGCTACACCTACACTACACCTACCCTACACCTACCCTGCACCTACCCTGCACCTACCCTACACCTATCCTACACCTATCCTAACCAGACCAAAACATACTATGACATGTTTCTGGTTTCCGGGTACTTGCTGTTTTTGGTCTCCTGGTACTTGTAAATCTGTAGTACTAAGGCAGCAGTGGCTATGAATTTCCACTTCCTCCTCAGTCTTCATTGATCCATGCCACTTACCGGGATAAAAAGTAGCATATGTCTCATTCCAGGATATGAACTACATGTGTGCCAAATTTCATCCAAATCCCTTCAGCCGTTTTTGCCTGATTGTTACACAAACATACAAACATACAAACTTTCACCTTTATAATATTAGTAGGACTAGCTTCTACCAGCGGCTTCGCCCGCGTGAAAATCGGAAAAAGGGAGCTTACTTTATTTGTATTGTAACTACACCTACTCTACACCTACCTACACCTACTCTACACCTACCCTACACCTACCCTACACCTACCCTACACCTACGCTACACCTACACTACACCTACACTACACCTACCCTGCACCTACCCTACACCTACCCTACACCTATCCTAACCAGCCCATAAAATACTATGACATGTTTCTGGTTTCCTGGTACTTGATGTTTTTGGTCTCCTGGTACTTGTAAATCTGTAGTACTAAGGCAGCAGCGGGTCTGAATTTCCAATGTCCGTTTCAACCGCGCGGCCACCTCATAATATTTGATGAAACTTTGCCAGTAATTAGTGCTAATTTGTTACTTTACACACGTCTTTTCGTGAATTTGTTACAAAAAAAATTAAGAAGCTATGACAAAGAATAGTTGGCCGCTAGAACCGCCACTTGCCGTAGTCATCGCCCGTGATTACACAGAAACTATATAATGCAGATAGACAAATGATGCATCAAAAGAAAGGTCTTAATTTGTTCAATTTGTTACAAAAATAAAAAACGTCAAAACGTAAATAAACAAAAAGTTATGCAATGTTTAGTTTTCAGGTTATGAGTAGGTAGGTATGTCACTATAAATATCAAATTAATACAGGCTAATAATGTGTATGGACAATTAGTTACTAATTTGTTACAGCGAATGAACAGAAAAAAATACTAGAAAGTAGGTTCAATAATTTGTTAGAGTCGATTTTAGTTGGCCGCTCGGACGGCAATATGCCTAAAATACAATGGCGTTTATCTCGTTATTAGAAGTAGGTTTAAGCTTATTTAGAGTACTAATCGACGGGTAACGTAACCCAGTTTGGATAAATATGGCGAATATAACTGCAGCATTCATATTTTAGAAGATATTTACAAAAACACAGTAGTATGAAACCGTATGAGAGTAGGGTGACCATGAATTTTCACAATGAAGTGAGACTGAATAGTGATTATTGGAATGTTCGATATTCATAACTTATTTTTTTAGGGCGAGTGCTTATATAAATACAATCTAAGTTATGACATCCTGTAGCATCGATTTAAGACTTACTTCATAAAAGTAAAAGTCACAAATCAATTAAAATTTCTTTATTCAAAATCAACATAAAGGCAAAAAATCAAGTAATAAAAGTCAACATGAAAAATATAAAATCTTTACAAACTAACATAATATTTATAAATTAACTGACACGAATATGACACAGAATGTAGACAAAGTCTCGAGCATCGACGCCGAGTGGCTAGCCTGTCGGTTTTCTACCGGTTGCATTTTGGGGACTGTGCAACGGAATTGCAGTTTGATTCCGCCAAGCCCGTTCCATCATCGAACCACAAGACGTACGGCGATGCGCCACCGGTACATGGTGGACATCCCACCCACACGCACAAAACGTTTTGGGAACACATTCATTATGCGTACAGCTAAGGAGTGGAATTCCCTGCCAGAGTCTGTGTTTCCTGATAGCTACGTGGGAGTCTTCAAGTCAAGAGTGAATAGGTTATTTCTAGGCAAGCGTGCTCCATTTTCGACCACATCATCGCTTACCATCAGGTGAGATAGTGGTCAAGCGCGTGCCTATCAATAATAAAAAAAAAATCTTAGAGGTACTTATTTCAAAATTTACAAATTGAGAGGTAATTGTCGTCATAACAAAAATAAGTATTGTTATTCAAAAAATGACATTTATTGTGGTCTATTTTTGTGAATGGTATAAATTGTATAGGATCAACTAAGAAATAATAATAATCTTTGATATTAATAGTAATCGGCATTTCAGTGAGTAAAACTGAGTCTGCAGCTTCGTTTAAATCAAATGTTATGGTCTCGCCTAACTTAAGTTCACCTTTCAACTGTATGTCACATTTATGACACATTGTGTTAATTTTTTCATCAAAACAAATTGCTTCTTCTAAACTTGTTATTCCAAATATCTTTAAAATATCAAGGTTAATAAAATAAAAACATGGTCTCTTTTCAATTGTATGTAATTTACATTACAATTTGAACAGGTTTTCAAGTATTGAGCACTTTATTTTATAAATATTTTTTCAAATAACTAAGCCACATTGCAACTGAAAAAAGTTTTTGTTATTTCGGATCTACAGTTGTAAATTTGCTCTATATCATGTGCTCCTTTCAAAAGCATAAAATGTAATTAATGACACAGTCTCTTTTTAATTTACTCAAAAAACTTTTGAGAGCTGTACTTCTAATACAGGCTTGACTTATCAAATAAAATGCCGAATCGAAGGCATCATGTATTGAAATAACCTGAGCTTTCCTTCAAAGCTAAATTCCCGTTTCTTATGAATACTATTTCATCATCTTTTTCAGGCGATTATGTGTATTCGATTCTCCTCGCCATTTCTCCAAAAAGGATGGTCTATCACTAAATATAGAATCGCTGGAAAAATATAATTCTTTTTGTTTTTGTTGGATTTGTTTTTTTGGATTTACCTTTTTTTTATAAATACTTCATGTTTTCTTCAGTCATGGCACGCCTAGTCCGGCGTAATTTTGATTTTAGTAAAGTAGTGGAACCTAAGTTTTTTAATTGAATTAATGCCAAATGCAATATTCTCCTTTGATATAAGCGTAATGACGCTGCAAATATTCATCAATTCGTTACTATGCCGATTACTAATAACATTAAGGATAATTATTCTTTCTTAGTTGATAGTATAGACTTTATACCAGTCACAAAAATAGGCCACTATAAATGTCATTTTTTAAATAACAATACATATTGTTGTTACGACGAAAATTTTTTTTAAATTGAAATGAGTACCTTTAAGAAAATATGTCTACATTCTGTGTCATATATTCGTGTCAGTTAATTTATAAATATTATGTTAGTTTGTAAAGATTTTATATTTTTCATGTTGACTTTTATTACTTGATTTTTTGCCTTTATGTTGATTTTGAATAAAGAAATTTTAATCGATTTGTGACTTTTACTTTTATGAAGTAAAAGTCACAAATCGATGCTACAGGATGTCATAACTTAAATTGTATTTATATAAGTACTCGCCCTAAAAAAATAAGATATGAATATCGAACATTCCAATAATCACTATTCAGTCTCACTTCATTGTGAAAATTCATGGTCACCCTACTCTCATACGGTTTCATACTACTGTGTTTTTGTAAATATCTTCTAAAATATGAATGCTGCAGTTATATTCGCCATATTTATCCAAACTGGGTTACGTTACCCGTCGATTAGTACTCTAAATAAGCTTAAACCTACTTCTAATAACGAGATAAACGCCATTGTATTTTAGGCATATTGCCGTCCGAGCGGCCAACTAAAATCGACTCTAACAAATTATTGAACCTACTTTCTAGTATTTTTTTCTGTTCATTCGCTGTAACAAATTAGTAACTAATTGTCCATACACATTAGCCTGTATTAATTTGATATTTATAGTGACATACCTACCTACTCATAACCTGAAAACTAAACATTGCATAACTTTTTGTTTATTTACGTTTTGACGTTTTTTATTTTTGTAACAAATTGAACAAATTAAGACCTTTCTTTTGATGCATCATTCGTCTATCTGCATTATATAGTTTCTGTGTAATCACGGGCGATGACTACGGCAAGTGGCGGTTCTAGCGGCCAATTATTCTTTGTCATAGCTTCTTAGTTTTTTTTGTAACAAATTCACGAAAAGACGTGTGTAAAGTAACAAATTAGCACTAATTCCTGGCAAAGTTTCATCAAATATTATGAGGTGGCCGCGCGGTTGAAACGGACATAATTTCCACTTCCTCCTCAGTCTTCATTGATCCATGCCACTTACCGGGATAAAAAGTAGCATATATCTCATTCCAGGATATGAACTACATGTGTGCCAAATTTCATCCAAATCCCTTCAGCCGTTTTTGCCTGATTGAAACACAAACATACAAACAAACAAACATACAAACATTCACATCCTACTAATATTAGAAAGGTGAAAGTTTGTATGTTTGTATGTTTGTATGTTTGTATGTTTGTATGTTTGTATGTTTGTATGTTTGTATGTTTGTGTAACAATCAGGCAAAAACGGCTGAAGGGATTTGGATGAAATTTGGCACACATATAGTTCATATCCTGGAATTAAAAATAGGCTACTTTTTATCCCGGTAAGTGGCATGGATTAATGGAGACTGAGGAGGAAGTGGAAACTCAGAGCCGCTGCTGCCTTAGTACTTCAGATTCACAAGTACCAGGAGACCAGAAACATGTCATAGTATTTTTGGGCTGGTTAGGGTAGGGTAGGGTAGGTATGGGGTAGGTATAGGTTAGGTATAGGGTAGGTGAACGGTAGGTGTAGGGAAAGTGTAGGGTAGGTGTAGGGTCGGTGTAGGGTAGGTGTAGGGTAGGTGTAGGGTAGGTGTAGGGTAGGTGCAGGTTAGGTGTAGGATAGGTGTAGGGTAGGTGTAGTTACAATAAAAATCAAAAAAACTTCCCTATTTCCGATTTTCACGCGGGCGAAGCCGCTGGTAGAAGCTAGTTTATAATATTACTAGCTTCTACCAGCTGCGGCTTCGCCCGCGTGAATATCGGAAACAGCAAGGTTTCCTGATTTGTATTGTAAATTTTTTACTCAGGAAACACCCACCATACACCTACCCTACACCTGCCACACACCTATCCTACACCTACTTTACACCTACCCTACACCTACCCTACACCTACCCTACACCTACCTTACACCTACCCTACATCTACCTTACACCTACCCTACACCTTCCCTACACCTACCCTACGTACATAATTATACCAGCCCAAAAATACTATGACGTGTTTCTGGTCTCCTGGTACTTGTGAATCTGAAGTACTAAGGCAGCAGCGGCTCTGAGTTTCCACTTCCTCCTCAGTCTCCATTAATCCATGCTACTTACCGGGATAAAAAGTAGCCTATTTTTAATTCCAGGATATGAACTACATGTGTGCCAAATTTCATCCAAATCCCTTCAGCCGTTTTTGCCTGATTGTTACACAAACATACAAACATACAAACATACAAACTTTCACCTTTATAATATTAGTAGGACTATCTTCTACCAGCTGCGGCTTCGCCCGCGTGAATATCGGAAATAGCAAGGATTCCTAATTTGTATTGTAAATTTTTTACTCAGGGAACACCCATCCTACACCTACCCCACACCTACCTTACACCTACTCTACACCTACATTACACCTACCCTACACCTACCCTACACCTACCTTACACCTACCTTACACCTATTCTACACCTACTTTACACCTACCTTACACCTACCCTACACCTACCTTACACCTACTCTACACCTACATTACACCCACCCTACACCTACCCTACACCTACCTTACACCTACTCTACACCTACATTACACCTACCCTACACCTACCTTACACCTACCTTACACCTATTCTACACCTACTTTACACCTACCTTACACCTACCCTACACCTTCTCTACACCTACCCTACCTACATAATTATACCAGCCCAAAAATACTATGACATGTGTCTGGTCTCCTGGTACTTGATGTTTCTGGTCTCCTGGTACTTGAAAATCTGAAGTACTAAGGCAGCAGCGGCTCTGAGTTTCCACTTCCTCCTCAGTCTCCATTAATCCATGCCACTTACAGGGATAAAAAGTAGCCTATTTTTTATTCCAGAATATGAACTACATGTGTGCCAAATTTCATCCAAATCCCTTCAGCCGTTTTTGCCTGATTGTTACACAAACATACAAACATACAAACTTTTACCTTTATAATATTAGTAGGATTAAATTTTTATGCACAAGTAGAAAAACACTGTTTAAATGGCGGACTTAATGCCATCGGCATTTTCTACCAGTCGACCTTAGGGTGGTACAGAGAAAACATGACAGGCATGGCTTATCAATAAATCAAAGAAAAAAAAAACAAAAGTCATTTATTCAAATTAGGCTGAGAGCCAGCACTTTTTGAATGTCAAATTTTACATAAAGACAGTCCCCCAAAACGCCCACCCTTCACCACTTCCTAGTGTTTTAGCTGGGAAGAAGAAGTGGCGCAACAAACTCCCCAGCAACACATCTGTCTGTTACGTTTTAAGAACTTCAATTAAACAATAGTACGCAAAGTATTTTAAGACACAGGAACAAAAATAAATATGTATCCATCAACATAGAAATCATAAAATTAAATAATCCTACTAATATTATAAAGGTGAATGTTTGTATGTTTGTATGTTTGTATGTTTGTATGTTTGTATGTTTGTATGTTTGTGTAACAATCAGGCAAAAACGGCTGAAGGGATTTGGATGAAATTTGGCACACATGTAGTTCATAACCTGGAATAAAAAATAGGCTACTTTTTATCCCGGTAAGTGGCGTGGATTAATGAAGACTGAGGAGGAAGTGGAAACTCAGAGCCGCTGCTGCCTTAGTACTTCAGATTCACAAGTACCAGGAGACCAGAAACATCAAGTACCAGGAGACCAGAAACATGTCACAGTATTTTTGGGCTGGTATAATTATGTAGGTAGGGTAGGTGAAGGGTAGGTGTAGGGTAGATGTTAGGTAGGTGTAGAGTAGGAGGTGTAAGGTAGTTGTAAGGTAGGTGTAGGGTAGGTGTAAGGTAGATGCAAGGTAGGTGTAAGGTAGGTGTAAGGTAGGTTTAGGGTAGGTGTAGGGTAGGTGTAGGGTAGGGTAGGTGTAAGGTAGGTGTAGGGTAGGTGTTGGGTAAATGTTGGGTAGGTGTTGGGTAGGTGTAAGGTAAGTGTAGGGTAGGTGTAAGGTAGGTGTTGGGTAGGTGTAGGGTGGGTGTTTCCTGAGTAAAAACTGTACAATACAAATCAGGAAACCTTGCTATTTCCGATATTCACGCGGGCGAAGCCGCAGCTGGAAGAAGCTAGTATTTACAATATGTTAGCTAGCACACTCCATTATACGAGAACCATTAAAAAAAACGGGTAGTGGTAGAATTTAGCGATAGAACTGTGACTCGAACCACAAGTGTTAAACCAGTAATTTTAAACATTGTTGAGTAGAATAACGGCCGCTTTCTATAATATATCTCAATCCCAATCTTGAGCCCGATCCTTGTCTGTAACCAATCAAAGGTGAGGATTGTGTGGTGAAGGACACAAACTCGGCCGTTGATTGGTTGCAGACAAGGATCGAGATCAAGATTGGGATTGAGATATGTTATAGAAAGCGGCCGTAAGTCAATAAGTAAAAGACGGATTGACATTCAGTCTAATATAAAAAAATAATATAAAAAAAATATATGAACTCATATAACCTGTCATAAGCTATTTAATAGTGAAAGAACATGATAAAATTACATTGTCTTGCGTTCAACACTGCGACCAACTATTCTTATCGTCTAAATAGTCATTAAGGCGATTTATCAGAATTATTAAAAAAAAATAAACTTTAAAAATGAGTATAAAACACAACGCACCTCTGGTGGCGGGTCCTAACCTACACCCCAAACTTTAGTGTAGTTCACATTGCATTTCAAACGAGTATTTAATGGTACACACAGGTAAATAAAGCTAATCGTAGTGCTTATTTTTCCAAAACTAACCTATAAAAGTGGGTAGCGGGGGCATTGAAGTTTGTGGAGTACCTACAAAATCAGCGCGGACGAAGTCGCAGGCGAATTGCTAGTGAATAAATAAATAAGAAACAAATGCATGTTTTCTCGACAGTAAACTCGACTAAATTAGTTTTGTACCTACCTCTGTAACATCACTGTTCTGCTGAGTGTTCTGACAAACGTCAACAAATATTTTCATAATGGCTGCCGGCGCGCGTCGGTCGATTGTTGTTTGTCTTTCTCTTTCACATTTCCAGTTTCCTTCCTTTCAGTTGGTTGAAAATCAATAACGCAGTGTGTCCTGTGTGTTATATAAAAGTACTATGATAAGTACACCTAAAGTTATGTGTACTCTGTGAAATTCTTGTAAACGCTATAATTTACCATCGAAATGCATCGCCGTGGCGGGAAACGTATTCGGATGGATGATCCTCCTCCGGAATACGTGAATCCCATGACCCCAGCTACTCCCATGACTGATTATGGTGGACAATCGGTTCACGAACCTGAGACTCCCATCGTGAACTATTCGGGCTTCAACGTCGGCGCGATAGCTAATTCGACTGCCACTGAACCACCTAGAGAAGAAGCTGATGAGTCTCATCATGAGGAAGAGGAACCGAGGTCTCCGTCTCCTACGCCCACAAAGCGCGTAACTCGTAGTCGTGGCCGAAGAGGTGATGCTGGGTTCCCAGGGCGCTTGGCCGAGTCTCCGCCGCCACCGCCCCTGCGGCGCCGAGGCCGCGGCGGGAGAGGGCGCGGCCGGGGCCGAGGTACTGCACCGCCGCCCGCGTACTCGCCACCACCAGTCTTGCTGCCTGGTGATGATGAGAACAGTCTTTACAATATACTTAGATTCAATAAAACAGCTATAAACGTAAGTATCGTTTTATATTTACTTGTTTTTCTTATTGGCCTACTTCTATGCCTACTTAAAATATGTTATTGTGATATTTGCAAACATTTGTTTTACCCATCAGCAAGTTGTGGACATGTGGATCGAGGAGTACAAGACCAACCGAGAGGCAGCGCTGGTGCAACTTATGCAATTCTTTATAAATGCCTCTGGATGCCGCGGGAAGGTCACTCCTGACATGGCACAGATGGACCACACCCTTATCATTAAGAAAATGACCCAAGAATTTGATGAGGTATTTAATTATTATATTATTTCATACTGAAAGAAGTTCATTCAAATTATAATGAACTCCACCCCTAAGACGACCCACTGACCAGAATTTAAAAGAAATCATTGTTTGCTTGTAATTTTTTAAAGGAGGTGGGGGGAAAATGTATGCCCATGACACTTATGTCGCTGATTAAACGGCACAGTTCATTGCAGACTTTTAATGAAACGGCTGATTCAGCTAGATGGCTATGACATAGACACTTTAAAAATATGTTATTGTAATGAATTGAAATTATTAATTCCAACAGGAAAGTGGAGAATACCCCCTAATTATGACAGGGCAGACCTGGAAGAAGTTCCGCTCCAACTTCTGTGAGTTCATTCAGACGCTGGTCAAGATGTGCCAGTACAGTATAATTTATGATCAGTACCTCATGGACAACATCATCTCCCTGCTCACCGGGCTGTCTGACTCACAGGTCAGAGCCTTCAGGCACACTGCCACACTAGCCGGTAAGTTCAATATTTATTATAGCCTGACATGAACTTTCTTTTTTCTTCTGATTTTGCACTTTATTTATACTATACACAGATGACTTGAGAGAGAGAGAGAGAGAGAGATTTCTTTATTTGTTTAAACATTGTATACATACAAGAGCATGCAAGATATTAAGTACATTGTGTGAGTCCATTCATGTTCAGCCGTACTAGTATTTTTGACTTAGTTATGCCTGGGATAACATCATCACCTTCCGTCCATGTACATGGGCACTTCTTATTGCCATTAACAGGGTTGCAATTAATACTATAAAAATAATATAAAACTGGGCAGAACAAATAAAGGAAACAAAATCCTATAACTTCCCAAGTTGGGTTGATATTGAAAGTCTAAAACCATTTAAAAGAGTAATTGTGTAGAGTTATGTAAATGGCACAGTGTTGTGGTCTGGTTATAAGTTTTGTGGTTACCATGGTTGTAAGATATTGCATTATATTATAATGCTATTTATCAGATAACCATGGATGGATTGAAAAGAATGTCCATGGAGTATCTTGCACATTTGCAAATACATAGCTTCATCAAGTAACCTATAAATGGTTCAATTGAAAAGAAATGCTTTGAGTTTTTGAAATTTGAGTTTTGGCATCACTTGGTAGTGATGAAGCTGATGACAGCGCTGGTGGACGTGGCACTGCTAACGTCGGTGAACTGCGACAACTGCCTGCGCCAGTACGAGGCTGAGCGGCTGAAAGCGCGCGACAAGCGGGCCAACGAGCGCCTCGAGGTGCTGGTTGCCAAGCGCCAGGAGCTGGAGGAGAACATGGAGGAGATCAAGAACATGCTCTCTTACATGTTCAAGTCTGTTTTTGTGCATAGATACAGGTTAGGCTCACCAACTGCTCTCTGCTAACATTCATTACTGGATTAAGATGACAGGCATTCATTGTATTGTACTGTTACAATATTATTTTTATTATTTAACAGGCTTATAAATTTTTGTTTGAATAACATAATAGCATTCTCTACTTTAGAACCTCTTCTTTTCGGTACTAAAGAGAAGAGAACTGACACACGTTTTGACACTGTTTTATCCAGGGATACACTACCGGACATAAGAGCCATCACTATGGCAGAGATAGGTATCTGGATGGAAAAGTTCCCGGCACACTTCCTAGATGATCTCTACCTCAAATACATTGGCTGGACGTTGCATGACAAGGTAAGTCACACCTTTGCCGCTTTCATAAACTCTAGACTCTCCTACAATGATATGAGCCAAAATCCTGTGTTGTTACGAGAAGTTGGGAACTGACTTTAACTGGCGACCAATCACACCATGTCAACAACAAAATTTTATCAAGAGTTTCCAAATTTAAAGATATTTAAAGCGTGTCACCAAATAATTGCAAACTTACAGTTTGCTGACAGCTACATCTAACCAAGATTTGACTCAACACAATACTAGTAAGTGCTTTGTGCAGTTATGAGTCAAACACGCCACATGTACGTAGTGATCAAAGCCACTGAAGATGCAGTGTTGTTGTCCAGGTGGGCGAGGTCCGACTCCGCTGCCTGCAAGCACTGCAGCCGCTGTACGAGTGTGAGGAGCTGAAGGGCAAGCTGGAGCTGTTCACTTCCAAATTTAAGGACCGCATCGTGTCCATGACGCTCGACAAGGAGACCGACGTCGCGGTGCACGCTGTCAAACTCGTCATTGCTATTTTGAAGTAAGTTAGGTATAGGATTAGGGAAGATATAATTTTGTATAAGGATCTCTAATTATAAAAACTCTGTACTTTTTGTATATGCAATTAAATAATTATTCAATTATATTCTATACTGTGCAGCTATTTTGCTTTGCATTCTTGCAATAGGGTATTTTCCTAGATAGAAAAATAATAATTCTATAAGTATTAGACATTGGACAAAGATAAGGCACGTCAAAATTGAGGACTGGGCGCTGGTGACGTCACTCTATTGTAAAAAGTGTAGTAACGCGAGTTTTTAACGCCGTGTATCGTTTAATTTTTTCATCATCACCATCATATCAGCCGATAGACATCCACTGCTGGACATAGGCTTCCCCCAAGTGTCGCCATAACAACCGGTCCTGTGCGTCTCGCATCCATCGGCTACCCGCGACCCTCACCAGATCATCGGTCCACCTCGTGGGAGGCCTTCCAACGCTGCGTCTTCCGGTACGCGGTCGCCACTCCAGAACTTTTCGGCTCCATCGACCATCTGTTCTGCGAGCAATGTGCCCTGCCCAATGCCACTTCAATTAAACGATCCTTCGGGCTATGTCGGTAACCTTAATATAGTTCTCTTGGGGATATCGTTATTCCTGATTCGATCACGCAAGGAAACTCCGAGCATTGCCCTCTCCATTGCCCTTTGGGTGACTTTAAGCCTTCTGATCAGGCCCATTGTGAGCGACCACGTTTCGAGTCCATAGGCAACATGCACTGGTCATAGACTTTCGTCTTGGGACACTGTGGTGTGTGAGACGAGAAGATACCACGCAACTTCCCGAACGTCGCCCAGCCGAGTCGGATTCGACGGTTGACCTCTTTCTCGAAGTTAACCCTACCTAACTGGACCGTTTGTCCCAGGTACACAATACTCGTCTATAACTTCGATAGGAGTGAGTGCTACTTGGGTATTCGGAACATGGACAAAACCATGACCTTGGTTTTGTCCATGTTCATTTTAAGACCCACTCTTTCGGAAGCTGTACTGAGGTCATCGAGCATTGTACTGAGGTCCTCCATGGTTTCAGCCATGACGACTATATCGTCGGCAAATCGAAGGTGAGTGATGTACTCGCCATTGACATTAATGCCTAGCCTTCTCCAGTCCAAAACCTTGAAGACATCCTCCATTGCGGCCGTGAACAGTTTCGGAGAAATGACGTCTTCCTGCCCCTCACCCCGCTGCAGGAGGATAGGTTTAGATGTCTGATCCTGAAGTCGGACTGACATGGTGGCGTTTTCGTACAAACACTTTAGCACCTCGATGTACCGATAGTCGATCTGGCACCGTTGGAGAGACTTCACACAGCCCAAGTCTCGATCGAATCAAAGGCTTTCTCGTAGTCCACAATCGCTAAGCAGAGGGGCAGATTATACTCTTCGGTCTTCTTTATAATCTGCCGCAGCGTGTGTATGTGGTGTACGGTGCTGGAGCCTTTTCGGAATTCGGCTTGAAGTTGTCAAACCTGCGCGCGAGACGGTTCGTGATGACTCTGGAAAACTGCTTGTAGGTAGACATTGTTCAGAAGTGAGATGGGCCTGTAATTCTTAAGCAGGGCATTGTCGCCCTTCCTAAAGAATGTACTGACTATGATGAAGATAAGACTATGTCACAATTACTCGTTATATTATTATTATTACAGTAAAATATTGCGTGGCTGGGCGAAGGTATGTAAGCGACTAGTGTGCCCGGCTATGGCGTTCCATTACAATATCAAAAATGCAATTCAGCAATTCGCATCGCTAGGGTCGCTACAAGAGTACTACCACACCTCTGCTCCATGCTTGTGGCGTTTTCCCCTCGAGTATGACGGAATCGAGCAGTTTCTGAAGGGCCTTAAGGACCGGTTTTCCACCCGCCTTCAGGAGTTTTGTCGTAATTCCGTTCTCACCCGACGCTTTGTTGTTTTTAAGCTGCTTCAGAGCCATCCTAATCTCATACAGGCTGACGTCCAGGATGTCTTCGGTATAGTGCCGGGTCAATCTAGCTCTTGGGACGTTAGCTAGATTCGAAGTGGGTTTGGTCATTGACGTGTATAACTGTCCATAGAATGTCTCGATCTCCCTCAAAAGCTCCGATTTGGCGGTTATGGTTCTGCCATCGTCGGTCTTCAGTTTTATGAGCTGGCTCTGCTCAATAGACAGATCTCTTGCCTTGAGCCCTTGGAGCCCTTATTCCGCTCTATCGCGTCTTTGATCTTTTCAGTATTATAGCGGCGGATGTCGCATTTCAAGGACTTGGAGATACGTCTATTGAGCTGTATTGTATTTGGACGCATCGTCTGGAGACTGCAGAATCATCTCCCGCCTCTCCTTCATGAGCTTGAGAGTTGGATCAGTGAGCCTCTTGGTCTTATCTGTACGGCGAGTCTTGAAGAACTTAGACCCGACCGTATCGACAGTTTCCACGAACCCATCATTGTATTCGTCCACGGAGCTCCCTAGGCACTCGAAACGATTTTGAAGTTCGAGCTGAAAGCTTTCGGAATCTTGGAACCGGATCTGTGCTGGACGGAGGGTAGACTTCATCAGTCGAGACCTTTCCAGCTTGATATTTAGATTCAATGTGCCTCTTGCCATGCGGTGGTCACTTCCGGTTTTCACCGCGTTGATCGCTGAGACATTGAATATCTGCTTCTTCGTCGACATGATGAAGTCAATCTCATTTTTAGTTTAGTTTTAGCACCGTCGGGGCTCCGCCAAGGAGGAGTTCGTCATATAGAGGCCCTTCTCCATAAAACTGGCCAGTAGGTGTCCCCGGTGGTTCCGACGTCCATGTCAAAATTGCCCCACTCGCAGCTTGTCACCGTCTCGTTTGCCCAGTTTTGTGTTGAAGTCCCCGATGACCACGATGAAGTGAGTTTTATGACTATGCATGGCTCTGGATATGCATGGTCTCTATTTCGTCGTCGGGGTATGTTGAGGTTGGGGCGTAAACCTGTACGACCTTCAACGAATATCTTCAAATCAAATCAGATCATTTATTTAAATTTCTTAATTCTAAATTACACTGTAGTACATAAAATAGCTAAAGGTATTAATATCACTGTTGCCTGAACTAGGAAAATATTCTGAGTATAAGGAATCTTGACGATATTCTGAGTATAAGGTACGCCACCCTGGTCGACACTCTCGATCCTCACCACATTGGACACGAGGGACCTGTGAACGAAAAACCCGACACCACCCTGGGACTTCTGGTCACCCTCTCGGAAATAGAAAAGAGGGGACACCACACGAATTGTGGTGTCCCCTCTTTTCGGATTTCTGACAATCCCACAATAATCCATCGCAACCTGCTCAATTCCTCCTCAAGTTCGATGATCTTCTCGTCGGTCCGGAGTGTTCTTGTGTTTAGTGTTGCCAGATCCAGTCGTCGATACTTTTTGGGGTAGCAGTCCACTCCGGGGATTCTTAGCAGCATCGTCGTAACCTTGACCGCTACCGTAGTCAAGGGTAGACGCGCTGCCGGGCACTAGGGACCCTTTTCTCGTTGTGCTTGCCATTTGAGGGGGTTTGCCTTAATCGCCACGCTTAGCACACGGGTTGGCCATCGCAGTGTAGCTGTTGCAATGAATAGAGATTGCTGCTGCCCATTTTCTGGTGAGTCCCTTAGTTGCCTCTTACGACACCCACGGGAAGTAATGGGATGATGCTATTCTTTTACGTCCGACACCATACAGAACTTTTTAATTTTTTGCTTACGTGAAAAAGTAATAAAAATCTTTGTCCAATGTTTTTTGGTTATCTAACTGATTGATTAGTTTTTTTGGTGGAAATGCCATATTGTAAGCTTTACGTGTCATGTCGTGTGCGCAGGTGCCGCATGCACCCCGACGTGCTGACAGACAAGGACTGCGAGAATGTGTACGAGCTGGTGTACTCGTCACAGCGCGCTGTGGCTGCGGCGGCGGGCGAGTTTCTCAACGTGCGCCTGTTCCGCAACGAGGAGCCGCCGCCGCCCGCGCGCTCGCGCCGCGGCAAAGCGCGGCTGCCCAACACGCCGCTCATCCGGGACCTCGTGCAGTTCTTTATAGAGTCCGAGGTATGTAGAACGTGTACGAGCTGGTGTACTCTTGTGGTACCTACGACACGCAGGATGCAGAAAGATCATGAGTATGAGATCGTGAACGAAACGAGTAAGAGTTGATGAGGAGCCGCTGCCGCACCTTGACAGCAGAATGTTAGCCGTTCAGTGGCATCTTAACGAATAGATAATTGTGTTGACAGTTACACGAGCACGGCGCCTACCTGGTGGACTCGCTGATCGAGTCGAACCCCATGATGAAGGACTGGGAGTGCATGACGGACCTGCTGCTGGAGGAGGCAGGGCCCAACGAAGAGGCGCTGGACAACCGACAGGTACGCTCCCTGCTGGATATATGAATCAAGCTGTAACTGATACAGTACCTACCGACAACTATGAAATTTTATCAGTAACTAGCTTTAGCCCGCGACTTCGTACGCGCATATCCCATTTTTTCCCATTCCCGTAGGAATTTCGGGAAATCCTCTGCCAATAGTGCTCCCCTACACTCCTCAAGGAACCTACATGCCAAATAGCTAAAAGCTTTCTACGACCAGTATTTGTTTTAAATCAATAGGCTCCGAAACTACTGGACCGATTTGAAAAATTCTTTCAGCAATAGAATCCTACATTATCCCTGATGGACATAGGCTATAGAATATTTTCAAAAAAGTTAGGGATCCATATAAAAACTCCGATAATGGAACCTAAGGTGTGAAAAAAATACAAAAAAAAGTCCTTATATCGCGTACACACAGCGGAATCTATTGACAATAGAGCAAAGTGATGTGCTACAGTTTTATTGAGGTTAAGAGCTACAAAAAAGTTAGCAGTGCTATATGTCTAACTATTATGGTTAAGTCAACATGACCGCTTTTTGTTAAAATTATTCAATGAAAACCCGAATGGTTTAGAAAACTGGTGATTTTGATATCATGTTAATCCTTATCCATTAAAATGGTTTGATAATTGACAACATTTCAAGATAATAATAATAATAATATAATAACGCCTTAGGTCCCTCTCCTCAACCGAAACCTACAAGTATTTGGGTATGTCGGAAGCGTTAGGCATCAATGCTGCTGACATGAAACAATCGTTGAAGGAGCGCTTCTTTGGCCGCCTGAACAAAGTACTTAACAGTCTTTTATCAGGCGGAAACAAGGTGCGCGCCTTTAACGGTTGGGTCATGCCGGTATTGATGTACTCTTTCGGCATACTCAAATGGACTCAGACGGAGCTTGACGCCTTGGATAGGAGGGTACGCTCACTGCTTACCGCAAATCGGATGCATCACCCACGGTCATCGGTGATGAGGCTGTATGTCCCGCGGAAGTGCGGGGGTCGTGGATTCTTAAATGCTAAGACCCTACACAACCGCGAGGTATGCAGCCTTAGGGACTATTTCCTAGAGGCCGACGTGGGTATGCATCAGGACGTGGTAGCGGTGGACAAAGGCCTTACCGCGCTCTCCTTGGCTAACGAGAACTGGCGCAAACCTGTGGTATTAGATACTAATGACCGCATGGAGGTATGGCAGAGCAAGGAGCTTCACGGGCGTTTTTATCGGGTCCTACATGGGCCCGATGTAGACTTTTTAGCGTCCGTAGCCTAGTTTTGAGACATCAATGTCACAACTGAAAGTACAAACCAACCAACAAACCATTAAAACAAACCAACCAAACCATTAAGTCCGCCTTTGTACAGTGTTTTTACTAGTGCATAAAGTTTTAGTAAATAAATAAATAAATAACCAAATATTAATAACTCTTCATTTCTGTTCTTCTGAACGAGTTTGTTCTATTAGGGTCTGCTGATAATCGATTTTCAAGAAAAATATGGTTGCCTCAATCAACAAAACAACGTAGTTTACAAAGTCAAAGTCAAAGCATTTATTTCAATTAGACCATTTAGAGGCACTTTTGAATTGTCAAGGTCGGTCAGTCAAAAAGATGAAGCTATTTGCACGTTCCAAAGCGTAGATCTCTATAGAGAAGAACGTGCAAGAAACTCCATGGACACTCTTTTAAAAATAATATATTGTTACAAAATTATGGTTACATCATTCATATTGAAATTATACATATATGTGAGAACGATCTAAAAGACGTGCAGGATAAAAGAGTCCGGAGTAAAAAAGAAACAATTCAAAGAAATAATTAAAATAAACCATGGCAGCCGAGAGATGACCAGTCTCAGCTGACGGCGCCCGTTCACGAACATGACGCATACGCTAGCACCATTCGGCTCAACCATTTTTTAGGGAGCCAAATGATCCAACGCATGCGCCACCATCAGCCAGACTTTTGAGTGAACATGACATCCCTAATCGCCAGGGTACATTCAAGTCAAAGACCTACCCAAAATGATCATTATAGTTTAAAGGTACACAGTACTCACACATGTGCATGAAATTATACAATGTTAAATAAGTTGAGTCTATACAATGAAAAATATTGCATTCTTAAAATCTTCAGCCGGTCCAACAATATTACGAAATGCTAACAGATTTAGTGGCTACCTAGTGGCGTTGTGGAGCAGGACCAGCATTTGATTGAGCCAAGCATTTTTATCTTCAATATACTCCCCTAACTTATAATATGTTTGCCTGCATAGTGTGCGTTTAATACAAGATTTAAATTTTGTCTCATTTAATTTTAATATGTGAGGAGGTATTTTATTGTAACATTTTAAACAGTACCCCATGAAAGATGTTGCTACTTTAGCAAGTCAAAGCGGCGGAGGTCGCTTTTCAAGGACTTGGAGATCCGTCCTATTGAGCTTCGCACTGGCCATTCGCAATGCAAAAAATATTTTAGAAAAACCAAATTTACAGGAAGATTTAAAATATATCGAAGAAA
This sequence comes from Melanchra persicariae, assembly GCA_947386135.1. Classification (NCBI taxonomy): domain Eukaryota; kingdom Metazoa; phylum Arthropoda; class Insecta; order Lepidoptera; family Noctuidae; genus Melanchra; species Melanchra persicariae. Next base: position 20,819,338 of record OX376658.1, on the reverse strand, counting down.
ATTACCGTATTATTCAAATAGTTCTAAAAGAGTTACAAAATCAAAAATTATCCATAGTTGATTCACTTTTAATGTTTGACCAAGTGAGAGCTACCACTAACGAGTGCAACAGTGACAATATTAAAAATAAATTAGAATATGTCATGGAACGAAATCCGGATTTAGACACAATTAGAGAATACAGCGAAAGTATTGAAAAAAGGTTCCCTATCCATTTGCATAAAATTTTAAGACCTAATAATAACGAAGCATAATTTTGTTTGGCATAATTATATTTTTGCATAATATAATTACGCATAACAGCTTACGCATAATTTTTTTAAGCATAATTTCCCTAACCATAATAATGATTAAGCATAATATTCTAAAGCATAAATTTATTAAGCATAAAGTTCTAAAGCATAACTTTTTTAAGCATAATATCATACAGCATGCAAGCAAACATGCAAGCAAGCATGCAGCATGCATGCAAACATGCAGCATGCAGCCTACGCGATTTTAAATTACACAAAACAAAACAAATTAGTCTTTAAGATGATTATGTCAACATAAAATGTATGCCTATAAAAATTATGCCGAAGTATTATTATGCCAAAACAAATTGTGCCAAAATCGTTATGCCGAAGTATATTAGGACAAAGAACATTATGCGAAAAGAAGGGATCCCCTTCTCGTCTCACATTTAGCTGGGAAAATTTGGGGAGGCCTTTGCCCAGCAGTGGAACCACATAGAATAACAAAAAAAAAAAAAGAAAGTATAAGTAAGATTTGAACTGTTATGTAACAAGTCGTGTCCACGCAGGAGTCGTCGCTGATCGAGCTGATGGTGTGCTGCGTGCGGCAGGCCAGCACGGGCGAGCCGCCCGTGGGCCGCGGCGCCAGTCGCAAGCACCACCACATGCTGTCCAAGGAGCAAGCCAAGGTACGCCTACACGCTAGCTCTACTGATCGAGCTGATGGTGTGCTGCGTGCGGCAGGCCAGCACGGGCGAGCCGCCCGTGGGCCGCGGCGCCAGTCGCAAGCACCACCACATGCTGTCCAAGGAGCAAGCCAAGGTACGCCTACACGCTAGCTCTACTGATCGAGCTGATGGTGTGCTGCGTGCGGCAGGCCAGCACGGGCGAGCCGCCCGTGGGCCGCGGCGCCAGTCGCAAGCACCACCACATGCTGTCCAAGGAGCAAGCCAAGGTACGCCTACACGCTAGCTCTACTGATCGAGCTGATGGTGTGCTGCGTGCGGCAGGCCAGCACGGGCGAGCCGCCCGTGGGCCGCGGCGCCAGTCGCAAGCACCACCACATGCTGTCCAAGGAGCAAGCCAAGGTACGCCTACACGCTAGCTCTACTGATCGAGCTGATGGTGTGCTGCGTGCGGCAGGCCAGCACGGGCGAGCCGCCCGTGGGCCGCGGCGCCAGTCGCAAGCACCACCACATGCTGTCCAAGGAGCAAGCCAAGGTACGCCTACACGCTAGCTCTACTGATCGAGCTGATGGTGTGCTGCGTGCGGCAGGCCAGCACGGGCGAGCCGCCCGTGGGCCGCGGCGCCAGTCGCAAGCACCACCACATGCTGTCCAAGGAGCAAGCCAAGGTACGCCTACACGCTAGCTCTACTGATCGAGCTGATGGTGTGCTGCGTGCGGCAGGCCAGCACGGGCGAGCCGCCCGTGGGCCGCGGCGCCAGTCGCAAGCACCACCACATGCTGTCCAAGGAGCAAGCCAAGGTACGCCTACACGCTAGCTCTACTGATCGAGCTGATGGTGTGCTGCGTGCGGCAGGCCAGCACGGGCGAGCCGCCCGTGGGCCGCGGCGCCAGTCGCAAGCACCACCACATGCTGTCCAAGGAGCAAGCCAAGGTACGCCTACACGCTAGCTCTACTGATCGAGCTGATGGTGTGCTGCGTGCGGCAGGCCAGCACGGGCGAGCCGCCCGTGGGCCGCGGCGCCAGTCGCAAGCACCACCACATGCTGTCCAAGGAGCAAGCCAAGGTACGCCTACACGCTAGCTCTACTGATCGAGCTGATGGTGTGCTGCGTGCGGCAGGCCAGCACGGGCGAGCCGCCCGTGGGCCGCGGCGCCAGTCGCAAGCACCACCACATGCTGTCCAAGGAGCAAGCCAAGGTACGCCTACACGCTAGCTCTACTGATCGAGCTGATGGTGTGCTGCGTGCGGCAGGCCAGCACGGGCGAGCCGCCCGTGGGCCGCGGCGCCAGTCGCAAGCACCACCACATGCTGTCCAAGGAGCAAGCCAAGGTACGCCTACACGCTAGCTCTACTGATCGAGCTGATGGTGTGCTGCGTGCGGCAGGCCAGCACGGGCGAGCCGCCCGTGGGCCGCGGCGCCAGTCGCAAGCACCACCACATGCTGTCCAAGGAGCAAGCCAAGGTACGCCTACACGCTAGCTCTACTGATCGAGCTGATGGTGTGCTGCGTGCGGCAGGCCAGCACGGGCGAGCCGCCCGTGGGCCGCGGCGCCAGTCGCAAGCACCACCACATGCTGTCCAAGGAGCAAGCCAAGGTACGCCTACACGCTAGCTCTACTGATCGAGCTGATGGTGTGCTGCGTGCGGCAGGCCAGCACGGGCGAGCCGCCCGTGGGCCGCGGCGCCAGTCGCAAGCACCACCACATGCTGTCCAAGGAGCAAGCCAAGGTACGCCTACACGCTAGCTCTACTGATCGAGCTGATGGTGTGCTGCGTGCGGCAGGCCAGCACGGGCGAGCCGCCCGTGGGCCGCGGCGCCAGTCGCAAGCACCACCACATGCTGTCCAAGGAGCAAGCCAAGGTACGCCTACACGCTAGCTCTACTGATCGAGCTGATGGTGTGCTGCGTGCGGCAGGCCAGCACGGGCGAGCCGCCCGTGGGCCGCGGCGCCAGTCGCAAGCACCACCACATGCTGTCCAAGGAGCAAGCCAAGGTACGCCTACACGCTAGCTCTACTGATCGAGCTGATGGTGTGCTGCGTGCGGCAGGCCAGCACGGGCGAGCCGCCCGTGGGCCGCGGCGCCAGTCGCAAGCACCACCACATGCTGTCCAAGGAGCAAGCCAAGGTACGCCTACACGCTAGCTCTACTGATCGAGCTGATGGTGTGCTGCGTGCGGCAGGCCAGCACGGGCGAGCCGCCCGTGGGCCGCGGCGCCAGTCGCAAGCACCACCACATGCTGTCCAAGGAGCAAGCCAAGGTACGCCTACACGCTAGCTCTACTGATCGAGCTGATGGTGTGCTGCGTGCGGCAGGCCAGCACGGGCGAGCCGCCCGTGGGCCGCGGCGCCAGTCGCAAGCACCACCACATGCTGTCCAAGGAGCAAGCCAAGGTACGCCTACACGCTAGCTCTACTGCACATTACACGCGTGTCTTTGACATCATCGTATTCCTTTTCAAATCCAGGTTTAATTCTTGAAAGTTGATTTTAGAATATCAAGTACTTACTATTGAAAAATTCATGAACTTAGTTAAGCTGCAAAAAGAACTTTGTGTCCTGTTAGTTTGCAAAAACCATAAATATTTTGACATGTCAGTAAAGTCATTGTACGTGATATATTTGGCGGGCAGGTGGTGAGCGACGACCGCACGAAGCTGACGGCGCACTTCATCGCCACGCTGCCGGCGCTGCTGGACAAGTTCGGCGCCGACCCCGAGAAGCTCACCAACCTCGTGTCCATCCCGCAGTACTTCGACCTGGAGTTGTACACCACGCAGCGTCAGGAGGGGGTACGACTAGCTTCCAGAAATTAACTAAATGTTTTTTTAAGGTTACGAACACCCGTAAAAAACGGAACCCTTATAGGATCACTCAGTTGTCTGTCTGTCTGTCTGTCTGCCACAGCCAATTTTCTTTCATAGAAAATGAACTGAACCGATTCTATAGATATTTAGTACACGTATGAACTTCTATGACCCAAACACGGACGCATTACGTAAATAAATAAATGTTCACTAATGGGGACACTTTTAGGGGACAAATAGGACAAAAAAAAGTTTATCAAACTGTACCTTGTGACATTATCAAATAAAGGGGCTCATTGTAATGGTCTCAAAAGTATTTTTTTCATAATTTTAAAATAAATAGTTTTGAAGTTATTTAAGAAATTAGATGAAAAATTACCTAAAATAGTAACATGTTAGAAAAATGACATTCGTCCGGAACCCTTTGCACGTGAGTGCGACTCGCACTTGGCCGGTTTTTTTTCCGTCTTCGAATTTCCAATTATCTTTCTTGTGAAAGTGAGCGTTACACCTAGTTGTGGTTGATGGTTATCTACATTTAAATAAGATTATCTTAAGATGAGTTTTCTGTGAAACCTAGGCTCTCTGTGCTCATGTATATCCACGGTACGTACTATGATTTCACTCTGATCTGTCCACGTGTCCGTACTTTCGACTTGCGTCATCGAGGAACACAGCGTCAGCAGAGACTTGTGGTTTTCGCGCTGTTGACGCTTGCGCTTTGCTGAAGCTCTGGTTAGCATGCTTTAAAGTAAGAATGTTTGGCACAGAACCTGACGCTGCTGCTGAACAAGATCCGTGACATCGTGAGTGTGCAGACGGAGGCCGAGGTGCTGGAGACGTGCGGCCGCACGCTGGAGTACCTGTGCACGGAGCAGTGCGGCGTGTACACGCGCTGCAACGTAGCACGAGCCACCATCACCGACATGTGCGTCAACCGGTACAAGGAGGCCATCGACGAGTACCGCAGCCTCATCGAGGGGGTGAGTACTACACAGAGGACTGTGCACGGAGCAGTGCGGCGTGTACACGCGCTGCAACGTGCGTTTTAAGATCATTCCCCACCCCCTACGGAACGTATTATGTTTGATGGATATTTTGTCACATGATGTGCCTCGCTTTAACATGTCGTTTTCGTGTGTGACAGGGCGAGACGCCGGACGCTGACGAGGTGTTCAACGTGATCAACTCGCTGCGCAAGGTGTCCATCATGTACATGTGCCACAACCTCAACGACACCAACATCTGGGACTCGCTGTTCGAGGACCTGCCAAAGTGTGTGAAGGAGAACGAGACGCAGATGCCGCCGCAGGTCACTACATCATTACATTGTTCATTATTTATGATCACTAGATGGCCATAATTGAGAAAAATATATAATTTGGATTGTATCGATGTGCCTCGCGATGTCGAGATGCGTTTACTCACCTTCTTGAACTGAAAAAGTAAGGATACTTACTATTAGTTCAAGGAGTACAATGTTGTCGGTTGCAGGCGCTAGTGTACGTGGTGCGCGCGTGCTTCTACTCGGTGCTGTGGTCACTGCACGGCGTAGAGACGCGCGTCAGCTCTGCAGGCGCCGCCGCGCTGCGCGAGAGACTGCACGCCTACGCCGCGCACTGCAAGGACATCGTGGCGCGCGGCATCACGCCCGACCTCAAGGAAGAGGTATGTACCGCGCACGTCACACGTGGAGACGCGCTAGAGTGCGGCGGCCGCGCTGCGCGAGAGACTGCACGCCTACGCCGCGCACTGCAAGGACATCGTGGCGCGCGGCATCACGCCCGACCTCAAGGAAGAGGTATGTACCGCGCACGTCACACGTGGAGACGCGCTAGAGTGCGGCGGCCGCGCTGCGCGAGAGACTGCACGCCTACGCCGCGCACTGCAAGGACATCGTGGCGCGCGGCATCACGCCCGACCTCAAGGAAGAGGTATGTACCGCGCACGTCACACGTGGAGACGCGCTAGAGTGCGGCGGCCGCGCTGCGCGAGAGACTGCACGCCTACGCCGCGCACTGCAAGGACATCGTGGCGCGCGGCATCACGCCCGACCTCAAGGAAGAGGTATGTACCGCGCACGTCACACGTGGAGACGCGCTAGAGTGCGGCGGCCGCGCTGCGCGAGAGACTGCACGCCTACGCCGCGCACTGCAAGGACATCGTGGCGCGCGGCATCACGCCCGACCTCAAGGAAGAGGTATGTACCGCGCACGTCACACGTGGAGACGCGCTAGAGTGCGGCGGCCGCGCTGCGCGAGAGACTGCACGCCTACGCCGCGCACTGCAAGGACATCGTGGCGCGCGGCATCACGCCCGACCTCAAGGAAGAGGTATGTACCGCGCACGTCACACGTGGAGACGCGCTAGAGTGCGGCGGCCGCGCTGCGCGAGAGACTGCACGCCTACGCCGCGCACTGCAACATGTCGGTCCTAATATCGTAGACATAGTCAGTTTTTTATAATGATAGTCGAGGCTTTGAAGGGGAGAAAACATAGCCGCGCTATGTTCACTATGTTTTCTCCCCTTGCATGCAATGCGAGTGTTGTGTTAGTTCGCTACCCCCTTTTTATGGATGTGAATTCATCAAATGACTCCTCCCGCTCTGGGCGGAGCGGAAGGGAGTGTAAGACTCTTACTGACAAAAACCCATCCGTGCTCCTCGTAGTGCCTTTGCTTTCCAGGGCCGCGGTAACTTTTTCGAACAAAATCCTGCACCCTGGCAGGTCCGCTGCCCCCGAGAGCAGGTAGTGAGTAGTGACGTGACGTGTGCAGGCCTACACGTCGCTGTGCGACCTGCTGATCCTGTTCGCGGAGCACCTGTGCGCGCTGCACCACCCGGGCGAGCCGGACATGCGCCAGCTGGTGTTCGAGCCCGACGCCGCGCTGTGCGACATGCTCAACGCCTTCATCCAGGAGTTCGTCTTCGTGCACCACAACTACGGTAAGCCCGCCCACCACACACACACTCGCTGCGCCGACGTATATCACACAGCGTACAGTTTAACTATCTGGCTAAACATAACAGACTTGAAGGGTATTCATATGTAATTATGGAAAGAAGTTTTTCAATGAGTTTTTTGGAAATCTTATTTTGTTTTAGCCAACCTAGAAATCGATACCTGTCCTGTCAGCGAAGTTTGCTGGCGAAATATCCTTGACACTATGACTGTTTTAAATAGTAATAAACTGCTAGAAGTGAGAAATTGCAATGCAGATATTATAGACATTGTTTTTATTTTAGCATCAATGTTTAGGTTTACTTACTTGACATTTGTACGCCCATGTGGTAGAATGTGATGAGAGAATTTGTAAATTTTAAACCATGTATTATACGTACCGACCATATTCTGACAAATAAATGATTATGATTATGAAGGATAGATTTTGTTGACCTTCAATGTAATCTATTATCTATATCGGCGTCCTTTTTTAACGAGTAGCGCACCACTACCGTCGAAATAATAGTTAAAACAGGAGGGTTGAAGTCACCTCAGTTGATCTTGAATTTAATTTAAATACTGGGAGACCGCAAAGCAGTGATAACAGTACCAATATCAGCCGGCAATATCTCTTATTCTATTGAAACTCCGTGCTATGCTAGGTCAGCTCAAGCTCTATAGTCTTAAGTTTTTGAAGGCTCGACTCTGCCACTACACTATAATGTCCAGAATGATTATTATTATTACTGTAAATTTGAATGAGTCGAGTGTATAGTTATAATATAGGGAGTCACCACCGGCTTGCAGTCGGCTGTCATAATAAGGAACACCGAGATTTTTTTCACATATTCTCGAAACCTAGCCAAAAGTTATATTTATTATGAATATGAATAAGTTTACCTCTGCTAGTAATACTTTGTGCCTGTAAGAAGAATACTCTAGGTGCATCAACCTCATATATATTAAAGTTAATTTTTGTATTCCAAATATTGTAAGACATTTATTTGAAAAGAGTAACGCGCGCGCGCGTGCGAATGGACAGTAGAGTCACTTTATATTATTTTAAATGTAAATGATGACGTTCAAAAGTGCCGTTTAATGGTAATTGAAATAAATGTTTTGACTTTGACTTTATGAATGTTAATTAATATTGGAACATTATTTTATATCAGTGATTTACCAGCAGAGGTTATTTTACAAATATATACTCTATTTTATGGAGTATTGTATTCCTCCGTAACGTAAAATATCTTGAGAGATTGCAAACTAAACATTTCTACTACAATGATACGAATCAAAATCTTGTATTCCATAAGCTCTCCGTGTCCGTGTATTAAGGATGTGGTGGATAAACTGAGTGAAATCTTGTGTTAGTCAACACAAGTCGAGGTTGGGGAATGTTGATGATGAGGCCTGTGCACTTTTTGGTATTTTTTTCAAAATTGGGTTTTTTATTCATTTGTACAGTAGATTTACCGGTGTGGTGCACTTTCCGGGTATCAGTATTAAATGGCAGTTTGTATCAGGAAGAGCCTTGTCAGTTGCTACCTCAATAAATTATTGCGTAAGCAAGATAACAAGGATTAATTTTAATTTTTATAATATTACGTAGCAATTGATATAGCTCAAGGCGATATGATCTGCATGCAACGTAGAAAATGAATAAATATGTCTGCGTTGTATTACACTATACACTTGTGCTGTTCGTGAAGAAGAGAAAAAATATGCATTATTAACGTGACGTCCACGAGTCGGTCGTAAGAGGGGCGACGCGTCCTTGTTGCGCACGCGTCGTGCGTGTCGGTACGGCGTCGCTCGTGTCGCTACGTGGCTCGTGTCGGTACGGCGTCGCTCGTGTCGGTACGAGGCTCGTGTCGGTACGTCGCTCGTGTCGGTACGTGGCTCGTGTCGGCACATCGCTCGTGTCGGTACATCGCTCGTGTCGGTACGTCGCTCGTGTCGGTACGTGGCTCGTGTCGGTACGTCGCTCGTGTCGGTACGTGGCTCGTGTCGGTACGTGGCTCGTGTCGGTACGTCGCTCGTGTCGGTACGTGGCTCGTGTCGGTACGTCGCTCGTGTCGGTACGAGGTTCGTTTCGTTACGTGGTTCGTGTCGGTACGTGGCTCGTTTCGATACGTGGCTCGTGTCGGTACGTCGCTCGTGCTGGTACGTGGCTCGTGTCGGTACGTCGCTCGTGTCGGTACGTCGCTCGTGTCGGTACGTGGCTCGTGTCGGTACGTCGCTCGTGTCGGTACGTGGCTCGTTTCGATACGTGGTTCGTGTCGGTATGGCGCTCGTGTCGGTACGTGGCTCGTTTCGATACGTGGTTCGTGTCGGTACGGCGCTCGTGTCGGTACGTCACTCGCGCCGCGGCGGCGTGGTGTGCCCGCATCACGCCGTAGTGTTGCGTCGTGCTGTGAGGGCGATGCGATAACGGTGTGGTGTATTGTGTTGCATGTCACGCGGTGTGCGTGCGCGGGGCTGTCTGTCCGAACTATCCGACGCCGGTAAGCCAGTTGCTCCGCACTCGTTTCGCACTAGATGACACACCGACGGCGTATTTTACCTTAGTAATGCGCGAAGCCCGCACCGGCCGGCGACGCTCGCGGGCGCCCGCACGCTGGGGTCGCCGGTGGGTGCGGGAGGCGCCGCCGCGCTACAATAATGCATATTTTTGTCTCGACGCGACGGGCGGACGTCGCACGCGTTTCGTGCACTCGCTGTGTATCACTTAACATTACTAAGGGAAAATTGTCGCGCCCGCTTCATACGCAATCCGACACCGCCGGCGAATACTTGTATCTCGAAGGCGGGCTACCCAATGTGTTACATTCACAAGCCTACGCCGAAGCTTTTTGCAGGCTACTTTGCGAAAGCAACTACTGACGGGCGCAATAATATAAGTGAACGCTACCTACTGAGTGACATAATTACTGACAGTGTTGGTAAATGTCCGAGTCGTGAAGGATTATGATGTCGGTATTCGCTCGCGGTATCGAACTGCGTTATAAATTCTATTAACACACTTGAGGAGTTTTGTGATTTGAGCATGTTTTGTGCAGTGTATTATTATTTTGCATTCCATATGATTTTATAGTGATGAGATACAAAGTTATGAGAAAGCTAAGACTTAACAAAATGAAGAGAGATGCAGCTTGTACTAAACCGCGGTCTGTGGGACTCTGTGCAACTAATCGTGGGGAGGACAGGATCATGTAATCGAGCTTATTTATTTCCTATACGTAGCCCGTAGTGCCTGCATGGTTCATAGTTAAGACGAATATCTCAAGCTGTGCCACTTTTGAAACAAGCCATTCACAATATTAAAATTAAAAATAGAAATTTAAAAAACAAAGAAAAATACTGGTGTCAACTTGAGGTTATCTGTGTAATGTTTTAGTGTCTGTAGAGATTTATTTCTTGGGAAGTATTTCCGTGTAAATCTATCCAGTCCCAAGTATATTCATTGCAAATGCAAGAAAGACACTAAAACGTTACTTATGTTGTCGTTTTGCATACAATTTTGAGCGTTATGCTGCTGGGCATAAGTGTTAAGTTGCGGTGCACGTTGCAGACGGTCAAGACGAGAGACGCATCGAGGAGCTGCACAAACGCCGTAACTTCCTGGCCGCCTACTGCAAGCTCATCGTGTACAACGTGGCGCCCATCCGCCGCGCCGCCGACGTCTTCAAGCACTACATCAAGGTAATGAGCACACTCACCACACTCACCTCACTCACCACACTCGCCACACTCACCACACTCACCTCACTCACCACACTCACCACACTCGCCACACTCACCACACTCACCACACTCACCTCACTCACCACACTCACCACACTCGCCACACTCACCACACTCACCACACTCACCTCACTCACCACACTCGCCACACTCACCTCACTCACCACACTCGCCACACTCACCACACTCACCACACTCACCACACTCACCACACTCGCCACACTCACCACACTCACCACACTCACCACACTCACCACACTCACCACACTCACCACACTCACCACACTCACCACACTCACCACACTTACCACACTCACCACACTCACCACACTCACCTCACTCACCACACTCACCACACTCACCACACTCACCACACTCACCACACTCACTCACTCACGTATTTAATTACAAATTGTGTTCACCACATTACCCCCTCGAGAAAGATTTGATCTCGGAAATGTGAACTTGACTAGCGACCCGAGCGAGTCTTGTACTGACGGTTGTCGGCGGGGGTCGAATTGGCTTGGCATGGTAGCGTTTGGTCCTCTTCAGCCAAAATGTGTGCTGGCTTGACTCGATCTATTGACACGGTCAATGGTCCCTTAGGCATGTCTAAAGTGCATGCAACCTTACAACCAACCTACCAACCTTGCAACCTTTTGGGTCCAGTGTAAGGCGCTACCAGGGGTCAACGAAAACTAACCTTTATGATGAATACGTATATTTGGAAGTCTTCAAATCTTTGAGGAAAAAAATCGATTTGTTTGAATGTCGTGAAGCTGGCTGTGGTCTTAAACGTCTCATGCAATCTCTGAGTTGAGATACGAAATCCACAGGTGATACTGGAGTATCAGAAGAAACGGTTTGAAAAAATTCGCCTGGAATACTTAAAGGCTACCATAGAACATCTCTGCAGCAGAACATCCTAGGTCAGTAAGCTGTTCTGATTCCTAGGAGAACTGAGAAAAATTTCCGTCCATCGAATGACGTTGTCGGCCATGTTAGCAGCTTTAAAGGTTCTATGAAATCTACCATGCCATTCGCTTGAGGATGTTATGCTCTTGTGTGCTGAACATATTCCACATAGGTCTTGAACAAATGACCTTCAAATTGGCGGCTCTGGTCTGTGGTAACAATATGTGGGCAAAGAAATCGTGAAATCTCATTAAATGCTCTTGTTACTGTGTCAGTCGTGATGTTATGTAGTGGCATGACTTCAGGCCGTCGGGTGAACCTGTCTATTGCAGTCAGACAATACTTGTTGTCATTAGATGAAGGTAAAGGACCTATCAGGTCTATGTGCACATAAGAGAATCTGCAACCTGGTAGTGTGAAATTTCCTAAAAGTAATGTAATTGTGTCTTTTCCCTTGCACCGCTGGCAGTCCTCACAGGCTTGAACCCAAGTACGACAATCTTTAAACCGTACATATACAACGTGTAACAGAATAAACGCAATACCTCCTAAGGGGTCATTGTACTCATCATTATGAACAACTTTTACTATGGGACCAACACTGAAATCGCGAAAAATTAATCGACTCCATACATTTCTGTGCGCATAACTCGACAAAATGTACTGAACAGCTGATATTTTTTTCGCGATTTCGGAGTTGGTCCCATAGTAAATTTGTTTATAATGATGAGTACAATGACCCCTTAAGAGGTATTGCCATTATTCTGTTACACGTTGTATAGTAAATAATTAAATCCATTGGAAGTAAAAAGGAAAGATATATTTTTAAGAATAGAGAAGATGCAAAATACAAAATTTGTGAACATTTTTGATTAAAACGCACGGAGGCGGTTGTCCGCAATCGGATTAATCACAATTTCAAATATTTGTGTTTGTGTTGCGGTAGTGTTACAACGACTACGGCGACATCATCAAGGCCACGCTGAGCAAGGCGCGCGAGATCAACAAGTTGAACTGCGCGCTCACCATGGAGCTGGCCATGCAGGCGCTGTTCTCGGAGATGCTGCACAAGCACGCCGCGCCGCACCGCACGCTGCCCGAGATGGTCGAGCTCAAGGTGTGTATGTGTTGTAACTGTGTCTGTTGACTTGGCGCGAGATCAACAAGCTGAACTGCGCGCTCACCATGGAGCTGGCCATGCAGGCGCTGTTCTCGGAGATGCTGCACAAGCACGCCGCGCCGCACCGCACGCTGCCCGAGATGGTCGAGCTCAAGGTGTGTATGTGTTGTAACTGTGTCTGTTGACTTGGCGCGAGATCAACAAGCTGAACTGCGCGCTCACCATGGAGCTGGCCATGCAGGCGCTGTTCTCGGAGATGCTGCACAAGCACGCCGCGCCGCACCGCACGCTGCCCGAGATGGTCGAGCTCAAGGTGTGTATGTGTTGTAACTGTGTCTGTTGACTTGGCGCGAGATCAACAAGCTGAACTGCGCGCTCACCATGGAGCTGGCCATGCAGGCGCTGTTCTCGGAGATGCTGCACAAGCACGCCGCGCCGCACCGCACGCTGCCCGAGATGGTCGAGCTCAAGGTGTGTATGTGTTGTAACTGTGTCTGTTGACTTGGCGCGAGATCAACAAGCTGAACTGCGCGCTCACCATGGAGCTGGCCATGCAGGCGCTGTTCTCGGAGATGCTGCACAAGCACGCCGCGCCGCACCGCACGCTGCCCGAGATGGTCGAGCTCAAGGTGTGTATGTGTTGTAACTGTGTCTGTTGACTTGGCGCGAGATCAACAAGCTGAACTGCGCGCTCACCATGGAGCTGGCCATGCAGGCGCTGTTCTCGGAGATGCTGCACAAGCACGCCGCGCCGCACCGCACGCTGCCCGAGATGGTCGAGCTCAAGGTGTGTATGTGTTGTAACTGTGTCTGTTGACTTGGCGCGAGATCAACAAGTTGAACTGCGCGCTCACCATGGAGCTGGCCATGCAGGCGCTGTTCTCGGAGATGCTGCACAAGCACGCCGCGCCGCACCGCACGCTGCCCGAGATGGTCGAGCTCAAGGTGTGTATGTGTTGTAACTGTGTCTGTTGACTTGGCGCGAGATCAACAAGCTGAACTGCGCGCTCACCATGGAGCTGGCCATGCAGGCGCTGTTCTCGGAGATGCTGCACAAGCACGCCGCGCCGCACCGCACGCTGCCCGAGATGGTCGAGCTCAAGGTGTGTATGTGTTGTAACTGTGTCTGTTGACTTGGCGCGAGATCAACAAGCTGAACTGCGCGCTCACCATGGAGCTGGCCATGCAGGCGCTGTTCTCGGAGATGCTGCACAAGCACGCCGCGCCGCACCGCACGCTGCCCGAGATGGTCGAGCTCAAGGTGTGTATGTGTTGTAACTGTGTCTGTTGACTTGGCGCGAGATCAACAAGCTGAACTGCGCGCTCACCATGGAGCTGGCCATGCAGGCGCTGTTCTCGGAGATGCTGCACAAGCACGCCGCGCCGCACCGCACGCTGCCCGAGATGGTCGAGCTCAAGGTGTGTATGTGTTGTAACTGTGTCTGTTGACTTGGCGCGAGATCAACAAGCTGAACTGCGCGCTCACCATGGAGCTGGCCATGCAGGCGCTGTTCTCGGAGATGCTGCACAAGCACGCCGCGCCGCACCGCACGCTGCCCGAGATGGTCGAGCTCAAGGTGTGTATGTGTTGTAACTGTGTCTGTTGACTTGGCGCGAGATCAACAAGCTGAACTGCGCGCTCACCATGGAGCTGGCCATGCAGGCGCTGTTCTCGGAGATGCTGCACAAGCACGCCGCGCCGCACCGCACGCTGCCCGAGATGGTCGAGCTCAAGGTGTGTATGTGTTGTAACTGTGTCTGTTGACTTGGCGCGAGATCAACAAGCTGAACTGCGCGCTCACCATGGAGCTGGCCATGCAGGCGCTGTTCTCGGAGATGCTGCACAAGCACGCCGCGCCGCACCGCACGCTGCCCGAGATGGTCGAGCTCAAGGTGTGTATGTGTTGTAACTGTGTCTGTTGACTTGGCGCGAGATCAACAAGCTGAACTGCGCGCTCACCATGGAGCTGGCCATGCAGGCGCTGTTCTCGGAGATGCTGCACAAGCACGCCGCGCCGCACCGCACGCTGCCCGAGATGGTCGAGCTCAAGGTGTGTATGTGTTGTAACTGTGTCTGTTGACTTGGCGCGAGATCAACAAGCTGAACTGCGCGCTCACCATGGAGCTGGCCATGCAGGCGCTGTTCTCGGAGATGCTGCACAAGCACGCCGCGCCGCACCGCACGCTGCCCGAGATGGTCGAGCTCAAGGTGTGTATGTGTTGTAACTGTGTCTGTTGACTTGGCGCGAGATCAACAAGCTGAACTGCGCGCTCACCATGGAGCTGGCCATGCAGGCGCTGTTCTCGGAGATGCTGCACAAGCACGCCGCGCCGCACCGCACGCTGCCCGAGATGGTCGAGCTCAAGGTGTGTATGTGTTGTAACTGTGTCTGTTGACTTGGCGCGAGATCAACAAGCTGAACTGCGCGCTCACCATGGAGCTGGCCATGCAGGCGCTGTTCTCGGAGATGCTGCACAAGCACGCCGCGCCGCACCGCACGCTGCCCGAGATGGTCGAGCTCAAGGTGTGTATGTGTTGTAACTGTGTCTGTTGACTTGGCGCGAGATCAACAAGCTGAACTGCGCGCTCACCATGGAGCTGGCCATGCAGGCGCTGTTCTCGGAGATGCTGCACAAGCACGCCGCGCCGCACCGCACGCTGCCCGAGATGGTCGAGCTCAAGGTGTGTATGTGTTGTAACTGTGTCTGTTGACTTGGCGCGAGATCAACAAGCTGAACTGCGCGCTCACCATGGAGCTGGCCATGCAGGCGCTGTTCTCGGAGATGCTGCACAAGCACGCCGCGCCGCACCGCACGCTGCCCGAGATGGTCGAGCTCAAGGTGTGTATGTGTTGTAACTGTGTCTGTTGACTTGGCGCGAGATCAACAAGCTGAACTGCGCGCTCACCATGGAGCTGGCCATGCAGGCGCTGTTCTCGGAGATGCTGCACAAGCACGCCGCGCCGCACCGCACGCTGCCCGAGATGGTCGAGCTCAAGGTGTGTATGTGTTGTAACTGTGTCTGTTGACTTGGCGCGAGATCAACAAGCTGAACTGCGCGCTCACCATGGAGCTGGCCATGCAGGCGCTGTTCTCGGAGATGCTGCACAAGCACGCCGCGCCGCACCGCACGCTGCCCGAGATGGTCGAGCTCAAGGTGTGTATGTGTTGTAACTGTGTCTGTTGACTTGGCGCGAGATCAACAAGCTGAACTGCGCGCTCACCATGGAGCTGGCCATGCAGGCGCTGTTCTCGGAGATGCTGCACAAGCACGCCGCGCCGCACCGCACGCTGCCCGAGATGGTCGAGCTCAAGGTGTGTATGTGTTGTAACTGTGTCTGTTGACTTGGCGCGAGATCAACAAGCTGAACTGCGCGCTCACCATGGAGCTGGCCATGCAGGCGCTGTTCTCGGAGATGCTGCACAAGCACGCCGCGCCGCACCGCACGCTGCCCGAGATGGTCGAGCTCAAGGTGTGTATGTGTTGTAACTGTGTCTGTTGACTTGGCGCGAGATCAACAAGCTGAACTGCGCGCTCACCATGGAGCTGGCCATGCAGGCGCTGTTCTCGGAGATGCTGCACAAGCACGCCGCGCCGCACCGCACGCTGCCCGAGATGGTCGAGCTCAAGGTGTGTATGTGTTGTAACTGTGTCTGTTGACTTGGCGCGAGATCAACAAGCTGAACTGCGCGCTCACCATGGAGCTGGCCATGCAGGCGCTGTTCTCGGAGATGCTGCACAAGCACGCCGCGCCGCACCGCACGCTGCCCGAGATGGTCGAGCTCAAGGTGTGTATGTGTTGTAACTGTGTCTGTTGACTTGGCGCGAGATCAACAAGCTGAACTGCGCGCTCACCATGGAGCTGGCCATGCAGGCGCTGTTCTCGGAGATGCTGCACAAGCACGCCGCGCCGCACCGCACGCTGCCCGAGATGGTCGAGCTCAAGGTGTGTATGTGTTGTAACTGTGTCTGTTGACTTGGCGCGAGATCAACAAGCTGAACTGCGCGCTCACCATGGAGCTGGCCATGCAGGCGCTGTTCTCGGAGATGCTGCACAAGCACGCCGCGCCGCACCGCACGCTGCCCGAGATGGTCGAGCTCAAGGTGTGTATGTGTTGTAACTGTGTCTGTTGACTTGGCGCGAGATCAACAAGCTGAACTGCGCGCTCACCATGGAGCTGGCCATGCAGGCGCTGTTCTCGGAGATGCTGCACAAGCACGCCGCGCCGCACCGCACGCTGCCCGAGATGGTCGAGCTCAAGGTGTGTATGTGTTGTAACTGTGTCTGTTGACTTGGCGCGAGATCAACAAGCTGAACTGCGCGCTCACCATGGAGCTGGCCATGCAGGCGCTGTTCTCGGAGATGCTGCACAAGCACGCCGCGCCGCACCGCACGCTGCCCGAGATGGTCGAGCTCAAGGTGTGTATGTGTTGTAACTGTGTCTGTTGACTTGGCGCGAGATCAACAAGCTGAACTGCGCGCTCACCATGGAGCTGGCCATGCAGGCGCTGTTCTCGGAGATGCTGCACAAGCACGCCGCGCCGCACCGCACGCTGCCCGAGATGGTCGAGCTCAAGGTGTGTATGTGTTGTAACTGTGTCTGTTGACTTGGCGCGAGATCAACAAGCTGAACTGCGCGCTCACCATGGAGCTGGCCATGCAGGCGCTGTTCTCGGAGATGCTGCACAAGCACGCCGCGCCGCACCGCACGCTGCCCGAGATGGTCGAGCTCAAGGGTGTATGTGTTGTAACTGTGTCTGTTGACTTCATTTTGGAACAGCTGAAGTTGGATTCTAACTGGATTTTATGTGCGTTCAAGTTGTTTATTTATTTATTTATTTGTTATTGTGTTTTCATTTGTGCATAGTAAATTGCGACCGCACGGAAAAGCAAAAAGAAAGAAAGAAAAATACTTTATCTACACTCACAACGTAATGTTGGTAAACAGAAATGTTGGAAACAGGTACCATTATCAGAGTAAATGGCTCGCGGTCGTCCCCTGCGGGCAATGAACCGGTCTAATGCAGCTAAAAATGTAGTGCTGCTCAAATCGGTGACAAGTTCTATATGAACTGCTTTAATGGCCAGACAAACAAATATACAGAGATATGATTTTATCAGTCTGCTTCCCCTGCCCTTACGGTTCAGTATCATGACAGGACCGGCGTAGTCGACCGCTGTATTGGCAAACACATAGTCCGTATGCGAGCGACTGGAGGAAGAATGGTTCCCCATGATGGGTTGAATGCCTTTTCCTGCAAAACGACAGCACTTAATGCATTTTTGAACCGTCTGTCTGGCAAGGTTTCGACCATTGATAAACCAGAATTTGTGACGAAGTGTAAAAAGTAATAATTGCGGTGGTGCATGCAACAAAATCATATGATAATGCCTAAATATCAATGTGGCAAAATGATGCCGTGAATCAAGTAGAATAGGGTGTTTCGTGTCAAAGTCATAAAGCGAATTTTTAAGTCGACCACCTACTCGTAATAATTCGTCATTTTCGTTATAAAAAGGGTTTAACTTAAGTAATTTATTTTTAACTGACAATTGCTTATTATTTTTTAATAAGTCATATTCTAACCTGAAAGCTTCAAGTTGTACAAATCTACATAATGAGTTTAAAGATGAATTTAATTCATGAATTTTTATGAAACCATTACGTTTGTTTTGTGGGTGTAAACAATTGTGAATGAACCGGTGCACGTATACAATCACACGTTGTAATTTACCAAAATTGGAGAACTTCTTTATGAAGTCAGAGTAATGAGTAACATAATCGGTACAGTCAGCAGTCAGATGACATTCGACCTTGAATTCTGGTAATTCAGGCTCTTGTAGATGTCACGGTTGTTTAGGCCATGACTGTTCGTCATGTAGAAGAAATTGTGGCCCTGACCACCATAAGTTATTATTTTGTAACTGTTTGGCATCTGTCCCACGTGACCCAATATCAGCTGGGTTACTTTTAGTGGGCACATAGCGCCATCTGCATGATTCAGTTTTCTCAGAGATTTCAATGACTCTGTTAAACACAAACGGTTTAAGCAGGTGTGCTTTAGATGAATGTATCCAACCGAGGACAATTGTGGAGTCACACCAGTAAATACATTTGTTTATACTTAATCTAAGTGATGATTTCACTTTATCTGCCAGGCGGACGGCGAGGAGAGCTCCACACAGCTCCAGCCGAGGCACGGTCATGGGCTTCAAGGGAGCCACCTTGCCCTTTGCTGTCACTAAATGAACAGACACACGATTATTGTTATTGACACTTTTAATATATACGCACGCGGCATAAGCCTGTGTGCTTGCATCACTAAATACATGAAGTTCGATTGATGAAGGACAATCGCAGAGAATATATCTAGGAATTCGAATATTATTTATATGTCTGAGTGACATTATGAATTTAGACCACATGGTCTCAATATCTGATGGCACAGATTCATCCCACGTTATCCTTGAAGACCATAGCTTTTGTAAGATAACCTTAGCTAAATGTAGACATGGGCTTATTAGACCTAATGGGTCAAATATTTGTGACATAAGCGATAATATCGTACGTTTAGTAAGAATTTTATGTTCATCAAAATTGACTGAAAATAATAAATAATCTTCTTTAGATGACCAAAGTAGTCCCAATGTTTTAGAATATTCGTTATTACATAAGTTAAGCAATTCGTCGCTACTAGTGTCACCGACGATTTCTGTAACAACGTGAGCACTATTTGAATGGAATTTACGTAAATGAAATTTACCACTTTCTAACTGTGCAGTCACACCCTTACATGTGTCTATGAGTTCCGATTCAGTAGCGGCGCCTGTAATCAAATCGTCGACATAGAAATCATGTAAGATGACTTCCGAGACTGTTTGGTCAGGACATTCGTTACCAAGCTGCGTCAAACACCTTGTCGCGAGATAAGGAGCCGACGCGGTTCCGTACGTGACCGTATGCAGCTTGTACTGCCTCAACTGGTCATGAGGTTCGAATCGCCATAAGATTTGTTGAAGTGTTTGTTGTGATGGTTTGACATTCACCATCCTGTACATTTTTTCAACATCTGCAGTGACGAGGAACTTATGCTGGCGCATTCTAATTAAGATACTGATGAGGTCATCTTGAACTGTCGCACCTACCATTTGAATTTGATTGAATGAAACACCAGAGGTCGTCACTGCAGACGCGTCGTATACGACACGTAATTTTGTCGATAAGCTTGAGTTACGTAAGACACCGTGGTGTGGTAAAATATAACTGTGAGTATCATTATTAGGATTTTCATTTAATGACATATGATTTAACGAAATGTACTCTTTAATGAAATTGCAATACTGCTCTTTGAAATGTGGTTCACGTTTGAATCTACGTTCCAAGGACAAGAATCTGGACAAAGCTTGTTCGTAAGAATCGCCTAGTTTATCAGGCGAATCTTTTAATGGAATCGTCACTTCAAATCGCCCATCAGGCAACCGAGTGGTATTATGTATAAAGCTTTGTTCACATTCGAGCTCTTCCTTAGATATTTGTGTACGTGTAGCGACTGTTTCTAATTCAAAGAATTTAGATAATTTATCATGTAGTTGATCGTCATTATTTTGTAAAATAAGATGATTGCAGCGGACTGTATTAATGATTTTAGAGCGTTGTGTTGGCACTGGGCCTGATATTAAGTAACCCAGTTTAGATTTATTTAATGTTCATTTAACTTTGACTGGCCTGTTGGTCTAGTGGTTAGTGACCCTGACTGCAAAGCCGGAGGTCGTGGGTTCGATTCCCACCCAGGACAAACTTTGTGTGATGAGCATAATTGTTTGTTCTGTGTCTGGGTGTAATTTATCTATAATATGTATGTATTTATAAATTATATAAGTATGTAGGTATATCAGTTGTCTGGTTACCATAACACAAGCTCTGCTTAGCTTGGGATCAGATGGCCGTGTGTGAGTTGTCCCAAGAAAAAAAAAAAAAAAAAAAAAAAAAAAAAAATGTTCCAAATTTGAGTTCAAAAACGAATGCATAAACACGTACTTCTTTTTCGTGGATAGGTAAAATTAAAAAAAAAAAACCATTACAGTTCAACATTTTGTTTCGATTTTGATCATGAAATAACTTTTTAATTTTTATAGCACACTTTTTCTTTTTAATTTCTGGCGCGGGCTCATTGACTTAAGTCAATGAGCCAGCTTTTATCTTTGTCTATGGATGAGCGCGCTGCGCAGTCATTCGAATACGCAATGAGAATATCCGCCATATTGGAATAAACTATTTTTCCACTTATTTTATTTCAACTGTATGAGTGAAGATAAAATAGTGTATGCAACGGCATATAATTAGGTATTAAAACACTCGTGTGATGCTATTTTTATTAAACCCACACTCGTGTTTTAATAACCCTTTTCATATGGTCGTTGCATAAACTACTATTATTCGCGCTAACGCCAGTTTAATGTGTGCGAGCGTGTTGTCAGGAGCTGGCAAAGCGGTTCTCGGTGATGTTCGGGCTGGACGCGGTGAAGAACCGCGAGGCGCTGACGGCGCTGCACCGCGCCGGCATCAGCTTCGCGGCGCTGGAGCAGGCGCCGCACGCGCCGCCGCCGCACGTGCTGTTCCTGGAGCCGCTGGCCGAGTTCAGCAACAAGCTGCTGCGCCAGGACAAGCGCCAGGTGCTCAAGGTGAGCGCGAGCGCTACTCGCCCTGCCTTGTAATGTGACGTGTTGTCTGACTGTACCGTCCTGTGGCAGTTCCTGGACTCGCGCATCCCGCCGGGCGTGCAGTGGGGCGAGGAGTGGTCGGCGCTGCTGTCGTACCGCGGCTCGCTGCTCACGGATGCACCCGACGAGCGCCCACCGCCCGCGCGCAAGCACTACGCGCGCAGACCCCGTAAGTATATTATTATTATTATTTTTTATTTATTTATTTATCTTAGGAAAACTTACAGCTAAACAGATACAGTAAGTAATAGTTTAAACAAAATATGGCCAATTAAAAGTTTCCACATGCAGTAATATTCTATAAAACAGAAAATAGACACTAAATACACGAAACAAAAACAGAAAAATTACTATTTATGCTCGAAGAAGCTATCTGACAAAATTTTCTTCAATTTAGCAACACTAGTATTAAAAATGTCGATATCAGCTTCCCGGCAGGTTGCGTTGTACATACGACACGCTCTCACCATGTACGAGTTCCGTCTGTACGTAGTGGCTGCCACTGGAGTGTGCAATAAATGAGGTCTACGTAAGAACATAGACGGCACTCGCAGCCCGATTTTATGTAGCAACTCAGTAACACCAGTTGTTCCATTAGCAATTTTGAAAAGAAAGACAAGGTCTGATATTTTACGCCTTTCGTAAAGTGGAAGGATATGAAATTTTTTGCAATGGCAAGTATAATTAATTAATTAATTATACTTGCCGTTGAATTTTTATATATACAGATGCATTATAATAACAGTAAGACTATTGGCTGCGTGCACAAAAATACTATCTAATACTATTATGCCATCCAGTCTGAGATGTAATGACCTTGAATTTAACTGGTAATTTCCAATTGCCGGTTTTTTTTAACAAATCAATTACAAAAAAGAAAGAAAACTAAAAATACGCACTTGCAGAAATAAAAAATAATACAGTTTTTTAAATGTTTTTTTTCTATGTATGAATAATCATGCCAAAACTGACGATATATCGATATATTGATATATCGATATTTTTCACTCGATAATAATTTACCGATAGTGTTTAAAAATGTTAAACGATACAATAAATATCGATATATTTCTTTCACTTGCCCATCCCTAGTTTGTTAGACAGATTGAATTGTAGGTGACACTTTTGACAGTTCACCTTTCACATTGGCCGTGATAATGTTATCAACAGCTAATCTAAATCACCCCTGATCGTCACTGATTTGTCAACTCAAGAAAGATTCAACTAGTAAAGTAATACCATTTAAAGATGTTAATTAAAAATAATATACTATTTTCATAATATTAATAAGGAGGAAAAATGTTACAGTTCAAATTATTTTTGAAACTCGTCTGTCCGTTAAAACCGATTATGGGGAGGGTTTTAAAATTGGCCACATTTCTATGACAAATATACGCCATTTAAAAAAGTATGCAATTAAATCCAATAATTAATGACTAATTAAATACAAATATTAAACCCCACATACGACTTCTACCAAATGAACTAAGAGACGTTAAAACATTATTTTATAATTTATGCGTATTTATGCTCTTCTACTTTAAAGCGATACTGTTGGTGGTCTTTATTGAAATTGAAAAATAGATGAATATTTTCCTGCCTTCCTGTTCGTACACAAGCTTACGAACAAGTGTATTGTTCCAGGAGGTCAGAACGAGGACGAGGAGGGCGAGGAGAACGCGGAGTCGGACCAGGAGCCGCCCGGGTGAGCCGCACTGCTGCCCTACTGTAGTACTGTAGTACTGTAGTACTGTAGTACTGTACCTTAGTCCGCACTCACTAACTACGTCTCAGGGCCCGCGAGCCGCGCATGTAGGCGGTAGAGCACATTCATTATTGGAAACAGTTTTAGCTTTGCACAAATATTCGCCTTACTTATTTGTTAAAAAAATAATAGGGAACATTTTCTATGATAGTAACATGAATATTTTGACAATAGGTGTGAAGTACCACCCCCACCTTAAGCTTAAGCGAGGGATGTGTTTTTCCTAACAAACACATCCCTCGCTACGCATCCTCGCACATCTCTGGTGGAAACGCAGCCTTATGTTCGTAAAAATAAGTACAAGTGAGTGCACAAACGCCCTTACACATAGTTGTTCCACATAAACCGAACAGTCTGACAAAAAATAATCTTTAAACTTGATTTAACTTGGGATCATTCCACCGGACCACGAGATCGCGTTGTCAAAAAACAAGTCACGTGTAATGAAAAAATACAGAAGTATTTGACGCGACCAGAGACTAGACAAACAACTCACATGATCAACAAAATTTATTCATACACCAAAATTATAGGTTTAAAGTTGTCTATCGCCTATGTGTGCATAAAAATGTCGCTATTGAACGGAGCGGACCCTTTTGACATACTTATTGAGTGTTATTAGTTTGTTAAAATGTAGACTATTGTGTTGTGTAATATGTAAGTATATTATCATGTATTTGTTTAATTTGTCAGTCCGAAATCTGCAGTTATTTCATTATGCGGGAAAGGAGAGGCATGTGAATATTAACACTTAAAATCAATTATTATAACATAGTCTAACTACTCCTGAATGACCAATTATGATGTAAAACCACTCCTAGTATACGCATTTTGTAAGTTTAAAAGCTTGTTTTCCAAATAATATTTTGCTTGTACTGGAAGTCTGTTTTACAGTGACATTATTTTATAAATAAATTTAATTTAATTTTTACTATAATGTTGGCGATGTTTGTAATGAATTTGGGCCTTATAGTGTAAGAGTAGGACGTGCGGTTTGTGGGAGCGAGAGGACTGTTGACTATTGCATATTATTATGTAGTGTTTAATGTAACAGTAGCTCAAGTAAGTAGCTAGATATACCATGCGCAGTTTACATCTATGTTCACTAGTTTAGATCTTTCTCCTTAATTGTGAGCAAACATCCTCAACTGATATCTCCAAGACTTTTCCACGAGGAGGATCTCTTTGCTACTTTTTAAATCTAATATTTTATTTTGTGGTTGGTCAGTTTTTGTAGGCTGCGCATGAAATGTAATGTTGGTTTTATCATCGACATAAATATTGTATTTAAGTAATTAAGAAATCATATTTTTATAATAAATGATGTTTATTATAAATTGACTTTTTATTACACTATAACACAACTTACAGACCTTTTTTTAAACGTTGCCCCACTAGGTATTCTCTCCTGTGTCGTGGGTGCGTTCACAAACATACAATCTCACATACACAAACAGCCACACCCGGAACAACTATCTGTAGGCCATACAAATATTTGTTCCGTGCGGGAATCAAATCCGCGACACGTAGCGCGGCATTCAATCGTTCAACCACTGCGTCAACCGTGTCATCAAACCTGCTATAAACCTGTGACAACATTTATTTGGGACCTAACAACGTCCTTGACGGGATTTCTACATAGTTGAAGTGCCTAGTTATCATTTTACCACATTATTTTTTTTTAATCATGGGAAATCATCAATTAACGAGTTATTTGCGTTGACCAGTTACAGCGATTTAGGTTTGAGCAGATTACAGTGTCAACATATTACACCAGGTATGTCAAGATATTAGGTACCTATGTCAAGTTGTGGAATATCAAAATTAAAAGCTATTTTAGGTTGTCACCAAAATACTCCTTGTTCAAAATCATTTTAATTTTATGTGCGCTGGTACAAAATAAATCGATTTCCAGGGCCCCAAGTCTGCTATTTTTATAAATTCGTCATTCCAACACGATCCCATTGTCATTTTGCTATAAGTTCGTAATCTGCTAAATTCATAATGGTCGATCATTGGTCGGTCGATGGTCTCGTAATAGAATCGTGGTTCGTGTGATGGTAAACTACTGAAAGCTATGATGACACTACGTATGCAGAAGACGTTGCGCCTGTACTTTGTCGATGCGAATGGTACAAGGAGTAGCGGCCGTTTTTTCATTTTCATTAGTGCGGAGAAGTATTTTGTTTAGTAGTTCGGGACAATCAACCGAGCCGTTTGCGATGTTCACTAAGAAACAGATATCACTGATATTACGTGTTACTTCCAACGGTAAGAAATGATATCGCTTACAACGGTGTTCATAGTCAACTGAGAATTGCTTAGCCTTGAAGTCCAAGTACCGCAAAAATGTCCTCTGAACAGACTCAATACGAGATTTGTAGATCTCATATTGAGGGTTCCATACTTGAGAAACGTACTCAAGGTGGCTACGCACTAGAGAACAGTAGGTTTCTTTACTAATGTGAGTACCATCTAGTGTATACCCTGGGCCGATAATAGATTTCTGGCGAGTGAATACTACATGGAAACATTTGTATACATTTAGTTGTAATTTGTTGGTTTTGCAATATTGTACGAATCTGTCAAGGTCTGACTGAAGTAACTCCGTATCAGATAATGTACCCACGTATGGACTTTAGGACCTTCATGTCATCTGCGTATAGTAGGATGTGTGAGTTTCTATAGCAGTTTTTATGTTCAAAATAAATATTGTAAACAATAACGGTCCTAATGATCCTTGGGCTCTCCTGATGGGACAATTTTCCATCCAGACATGTATCCACGTAAAACCACAGCCTGCGTTCGGTTATCTATGTATGACGAAAACCACCGGAATAGATCACCGTGAATCCCTGCGGAGTGTAGCTTCTGAAGAAACACCCGATGATCTATGCGGTCAAATCACTTGCTGTAATCCGTGTATAATTGTATATTGCATCGACCTGGCACCGTTCTTCCATCTCAGTGGTTATGATTTCATTGGATAGTATCAGGTTGGAGGCAGTTGACCGTTTTCTGAGGAAACCATGTTGTTCATCGCCAAAATGGCGTTGCATAGCTGATAAACTTCCGTGTGTACTACTCGTTCAAGAACTTTAGAGAAAAGACATATTTTAGAAATAGGGCGATAGTTCTCTATTTTAGATTTATCCCCCTTTTTAAAAATCGGTGTAATAAATGCGGATTTCCACATTTTCGGGACGATACCCTCTCTCAATGACCGCTCAAACAGAACACAGACTGGCACGGCACCACCAGGCTCTTTGCACAATTAATTATGAAAATAGGGGGTATCAAATCTGGCCCACCAGATTTAGACGGGTCCAGACCTTTAAGTAGCTTGAGTACCATCTCCGGACACACACTGACCGTACTCAGGTTCACCGAGCTAGCAGAATTAATATCTGTATTAACATCTAGATCGTCAGTTTCTGTGTCAGATTGTTGGAAGGTAGACTGAAAGTTTAATATACGACCAGAAACATTTAGGGTTTTTGGCGATTGAGGGTTCTATTTTATCCAGCATCAAAACAAACCGCCTCTGATTCCTTAGCTCGGTTTCGCAACAGAGAAAAAAGAGTGGTACCTAATCGGATAAGTTGCCATAATTTTTGTATTTGTTATGGTATTTGTGTTTTTCTTTTAGCATTTTTATTAAAGCAATAGGTACTATACCAGGGGGGGTGTGTTGATTTTTTTAATGGTTTAACGGGAATGTACAAGTCCCTGAGCTCGTATAATTTGGTATAGAAAAGGCTAAGGGCTTGGTCCAGGGATCCAGCAGACAACAACATATTCCAGTCCGTAAGATCCACTGAAGACGTAATTGCAGTGTTACAGG
Organism: Melanchra persicariae; assembly: GCA_947386135.1. Classification (NCBI taxonomy): domain Eukaryota; kingdom Metazoa; phylum Arthropoda; class Insecta; order Lepidoptera; family Noctuidae; genus Melanchra; species Melanchra persicariae. The sequence goes on along the minus strand of OX376658.1, from coordinate 20,792,552 downwards.
CCGCAGATATTGATGTTGTAACTTACCGCTTGTCTAGATCGCTTTAGAACGATGGACAGCCATATATCCTCGGCGGAGGTCCTAAAACAAAAAACACATCTGAAGTTTATTCAGAGCTGTATGGTTCAATTTGGACAGGAAGTTGTTTAGTTGTTCCGAAAACGAAAACCCTTTTTTTTTTTTTTTTTTTTTTTTTTTTCGAGGATGGGAAATCATCAAATGACCCCTCCCGCTCTGGGTGGAGCGGCAGGGAGTGTCAGACTTTTACTGACTAAAACCCACCCTTTAGTCCTCCTAGTGCCTTTCTTCCCAGGGCCGCGGTAACTCTTTCGAACAAATCCGCAACCCTGGTAGGCTCTGGCCCTAACGGGCCCCGACCCATGCTGACGTCCGCTGGCTCGGCGCGCGTAGAACACAGCGCGCCGTCAACCCGGGCCTGTTCTGATCGGACGGCGAGCTACCCATTGCTCGCCGTCCACAGGCATCAGTCACTGCGCCATGCTCAGGAGCATCAGTTCCTGGGCGGCGCAGTGGCTGACGTTCAACAGGAGGGGGTGAAATGGGGCCATTACTGGCACTCCATTTCGGCCCCCTCCGGAGCCCTTTGTAGGGGCTCTACTGCTCTAGTGGAACCGGCAATGGCGGCAGAAGAAGCGGCGGCAGCGGCGGCGGTCGCGGCAGAGACGGCGGTGGCGGAGGGCTTCCTCCTGTTTCCGGCTTTGGTGGGTGGGGCGCAGGCCCTACCCCCAGCCCAGTGGTCAACCGGCTTGCCAGCTGCCGCACAGACTACGCAGTGCGGCGCGGCGACGCAAGAGCCGGCCCTGTGACCGGGCTGACCGCAGCGAAAACAAAGACCGCTGCGGTCCACCTCCGAGGTGCATTGTGCTCCCACATGGTGGCCCACTTGGCACCGGAAGCACCTCAGAGGTCGGGGTTCCAGCAGTTTGACCTGCGCGGAAACCCAACCCACCAAAAACTTTCTGCCCTCCGTGATGGTTTTGGCCGCCGACACGGGGCAGCTCACCACAATGGTGCGCGTGCCCGTGTTGTCAGGACGTAGGGTGCCCGCCTTAACCTCCTCTGCTGAGCACCCCCCCGTCCTAACGACGGCGGCCACCACCTCCGCCTCCGTGACGGAGTCGTCCAGGCCCAAGATGCGCATGTCGATGCGCTTGGTGGGCCTGGACACTCGGGCATCGTCCGCGCTTAGGGACGCCCTGAGCCTTTCGGCTAGAGCGTCCGCGGTTGGGCCGCTGGCTGCCCCGGGGATCTCCAGCATCCGGGCCCCAGTCATGGTGACCCGGAGCCGAAGGCCCCCCACGATGCCCAGCTCACCAAGGTTCACTGCCTCCTTCGCCTTGGTGAGCACGTCCGCGTACGTCACGCCCCTCTTCGCCGCGTCCGGCTGCAGCGTAAGAACTACAGCCGCCGTCCTCGGGGGGCGCAGCGCAGCCGCGACGCTTCGCGCCTTCTGCCGCCGCTTCCTCTCCCGCCTCTTGGCCGCCCTGGCTGCCTTTCCCGCCTTCCTCTTCTCCCCGGCCACTTGCCATTCGGCTTGAGCCGGGGGAGGAGCTGAAGGCGAGGAAGCCGGGGGGAGCTGCTGCTCAGACGGCGCAGGAGCCTTCGCCGTCCGCGCAGCAACCCCACCCTTCCTCTTCCTTCCCGGGGCCGGGTCCGGTTTTCCCGGCACCGGCTTCGCGGGTGCCGGCCCGGACCCTTTGTCCTGGCCGGACGACCCCGGTGTGGCAGCCACGGCGGCCGCATATGACGCCTTTTTCTGGCCTTGGGGGGCCTTCCCACTCGCCGCTAACGGGGGGCGCAGGACGATGCCCTCCAGGATGGAGAACCGCGCCTGGAAGGCAGCCATCTCCTGCCGCACGAGGTCCAGCACCTGGCTCTCCTGCGGCACGGGCTGGCTGTCCTTCTTGCGCCCCCCTTGCGGCGCCCCCTGTGGGCCGGCTCCCTGGAGCCTGGCCAGGTCTGCGCGGAGCCCCTCGTTCTCCTTTCGGAGACGCTCCGTGGCGGCAGCCAAGCGGGCGACCTCCGCCCGCAGCTCGGACATCTCGTCCGGCGGAGGCCCACCTTTGGTAGCCTCCGCTGCCGCCAGAATGGAGGCCATCGCCTCGCTTATGGCCTTGTTCTTAGAGGAAAGCTTCCTCTTCAAGGCCACATTGCGAAGCGCGGCCTCCACCACCTCCGCAAACCCGGCCCTCCGGTCATCCGGCTCACCGCCGGAGGACTCATGGACATGAGCCCCACGACCGCCATCTTCGGGGGGTCGTCCAGCATCCTTGGAGGCAAGGACTCTGCCCTTGCCTCCCTCTCGGCCCTTACCCCGCCTGCTGGTGGGGATCTTCCGGGCCGAGGCCACCTCTTCGCTGCAAGTCGACCCCCGGTCGTCTTCCGGCCTAGGCCGCTTGCGGAAGGACCTCGAGTCCTCCGCTGCAGTCCCTGCCCCCTCGGGTCCCGAGCCCGCCGAGCTGAAGGTCGCCAGGTCGTCAGAGTCCAACTCGGACTCCGACTCTACACCCACGCGACGCTCAAGCGAGCCCTCCTCCCAGAACAGCGCGCCTCTGCCCGCGCTCTGCCCGGCCGACTCTTCGTCGGGTGGGCTAAAATTATACCCGATCAGTTCCTGAAAGGACGGTTTGGATCGGGGGCCTCCTCGGCCACTGTTGCACTTGGCAAGCGGAGAGTGGATAACACTGTTGCCCCCCCCAGAATACGAGGGGCTTGACGCGCAAGGCGTGGCGGATTCCCGGACTGCTGTGCAGTCCGGACCGCCCTGGGGTACGTATTCTCTTTCAGTGCTATCCATAATGTCCTTTTAAAGGGTGCGGTCCCTGTCTCCCCTCCTCTCTCCCTCTCTCACTGCTTGCTCGCTGCCCTCACAGTCACGTCTGATGATCAGACGCGTACCAGAGAGCAGCGAGCAAGCCAATGAGACGCACACCGTCCGAGGACCCGAACACTGCTCAAGTCTCCGAACGGTGTGCCCCTCTTGTGTCTCTCTTGGTCTGGTCTCTCACTTGGGACCTTCCGGCATGAGTGGCTCTACCGGCAAAGCCCCCAAGATCATTGAGACACGCAAGCCCCACCACGACGGCAACGTGGAGACACGGTTGGTGGGGAAAACGAAAACCCTTTGTTTTGTTTACACAACCCTTTGTTTTTTATAGGTTCACGTATTCTCGTGACTTCGAATTTTTTAGCCGTAAGTTGATCCAGAGGTCCTCCGCCGAGGAGTGTAGGAGCGGTTGCGGAGTGACAGGTAACTCCCTACGCGTCGCTATAGGCATACCACCACCTGTCGTTTGTCCAGTCGTCACGGCGCCACACTTAATAACGATCATCAAACAACTCTGAGTTTAACATGCAATCTATCCACATCTCCGTTAAAACAATAACATCGTAGGAATTCTGTAAAACCTGACGATGAAACGAGTCTGTCTTTGTTCGTAATCCCCGTACGTTCTGATAAAAGACAGTAAGACACTGTTCACTGTTGTTAGCCATTGCACATATATCCAACAATAATTGAATAAGCATCAACAACAATATAGTATACCTATTAAAATTTGCCAATTCATTTCGAGAGAATTATTAGTCACGCATAAAAGAGTTATGAATTTATAGGGAGTGATATGAAGATTCGAATGCCATTATTGCGACGCACGTTCGAAAACACATTGAGTCGAAAACCGCTGTATCGAATAAAGTTGTCGCGAACACGCTGATTCGAAAAACTGTTTGACTGGTACGCTAGTACGAATGTATTGGTATCGAAACCCACTGCTGCGGATAGCATATTATTATTCCAATCTGAATTTGTCTGGGGATCGAACTCGCGACCCAGTGATTACCTGCAAAACCTACCTACGCTACGATGATAAATCTGACTCTGAGCTAGTTGCCTATACCTCCTCCTCCTCGCGTCGTATTCCTCATTGCTGAGGGTCGTGACTCCCCCGATAAGTGGTCAATTTCTGCTTTACAGTGTCTCTCCACCAGTGCCTATACCACTAAGTATAAAATATCGTTCAGGGTCAAAATGTCCAACGGTGTCAAAATATCCAAATCCCAAAATGCTTTGAGGTTAGGTTCAAAGATTGATCTTTGAACCTAACCTCAAAGCACTTTAAAGTTGCCTAAAAGGCGTTGTCGGAGCCCCGTTTTAACGTAACCTAACCTGTCCGAGTCGAGGCGCCCAAAGCCCCTGTGCCAGTCATCCAAAGTTCTCGTAGTAGCAGTAGTAACATTGCCTTTTGCATATACCTAGATATGATCAGTACCTACGCCTTTTAGGCAACTTTAAATTGTTAGCGTACCAGTCAAATAGTTTTTCGAATCAGCGTTTTCGCGACAAAGTTATTCGGATAGCGGTTTTCGACTCAATACGTTTTCGAACTGGCGTACCATTCTTAAAGTTTTTCGATATAGCGTGTGTCGCAATAACGGCTTTCGAATCTTTATATCACTCCTCAATTTATAATGTGGGTAAAAATAAGCAAAGTTTAAATCATCAATGTTAAGCGGGACATGACTGTGTGAGCAAGCAAGCAGCAATATATAAAAACTATAATTATAATTGACACAGCCTGGTAATATTTCATGTCTGTCTGAGGACGATTGTGGAGTGTGGAGTAAGTAGCGTCAGGTGAGTAACGTAGGCTAGGAGTCCAGTAGCAGTTAGGTACACGTGTCGTGTGTTGCAGGCGACGGCGCCGCCGCTCGCTCGCCGCGGGGCCGGGCTCGCCCCCCAGCGAGGCGTCGCTGCGCTACAGCACGCGCTCCCGAGCCGCGCTCCGCCGCGCACACACCGACACCTCCGACACCACGCCCAGGTAAATGCATAAGACAGCTTGAAAAGTGTTTTTTTTTGGAACATTTTAATCGTTTTCTGCGGCCGGACTATTTAAAACAAAAATTGTGTCTACATTACAGCAGCTACAGAACGCCACCCTTAAATGTGACCACGCACTTCTGGAACACCCTGTTTATGTTTGCCTTTTTGCAGCAGGACTGGGCGCGCGCACGCCGTGGTGGTGCGGGCGCTCGTTCATCGCGCGCTCACCAGGTAACTATCCTACCTTATCGTTTTGTTGAATGTATGTTATGTTGTATGTTTAGTCGGAGAACAGTAACGAGTACATTGCGTAAAGGGCAGGGAGATGATAGGTTCACCTCGTTATTGCTGTATCACTTTTGATAACAAATCAAAGTGAATCAAACTTCGCTAAGGTTGATAAGCTTCTTACTATTGGCTAAACGGAGCTGACAAATGAAAATGCGCAGGAGCAGCGAGAGCAGCGGCGCGTCGCTGACGTCCTCGGAGCCCCCGCTGGGCGCCAGCGAGCCGACGTGTGGCTCACTGACACGCTCGGCTGGGCACCGGAGCCTGTCCAACGATTGCAATACTTAGTTTCGCCTTAGCGTGTCACTAAAAGGTGTTCGCGTTTCTGTTTCGTTTTGACACCTCCGACTTTCAATAACGCGGGATCGTATGAACATGTATTCGCGCGACGTAGTACAGCGAGTTATCTTATAATTTCTTTGAGTCTACTGATCGACACTCGAATATAGTAACAGTTTGTTAAACGCAAATAAATACCCGTAAGTTAACATAGCAAGTCGAGCTTAGAAAGAAATTGCCACCCAGGGCGATCCTGTGTACAGTAATATAGTCCTGACCGATTTCGGCCACGGCGGCCAATCTCAACGGAGACTAGCCATCGGCGCGGGACATGTTATAGTGCAGGCGTGTGTGCGCACACAGCGGCACTCTCTCCTCCATCGCTCTCATATTCCTCAGGGACACCCCGACCCTCGCGGAGAGAGTGCAGGCGCAGGAGCTACGGCGACACGTGCACACCGAGGCACCGGGTGTCACGCCTCCAACTTGTAAGCCCCGGGCTGCCACAGATAAGCCTACAGATGACCCGAATGAACAAAGTTTAGAGACAAGATGAGCGTGCTTATGGAGCAGTCATTGCCAAAATCCGCCACTCACAACACTACTGAGCGCCACCCTCTACGTCCATAAGCCAGTTCACCTGCCACCTTCGGCTCATCGGTACTTGTTCATTTCGCGCTCGTGCCACAGGTAGGGTTACCAGATACAGGCATGTTAGGGTCTATAGGGGATCTGTTTTTCCATACAGAGGTTCGGAACCCTAAAAGTTGTAGTAGGGATTCGAAATCCGGGACTATAAAGTTTAATTCCTGGGCCCGGGACAAGCAACGTAAACCTGGGACAATCTTGGATTTCCCGGTCATCTGTAAGCCTTGCCACAGCTGGTCTCGCTTTGTTTACTAGTTTTCGTACTTCTTCTAAAACTCGATGTGCTATGTTAACGGCCGCGCGGCCGGGTGCTGTGGTGCAAGTGGAAAGTTCATGTTTTTCTTTGTCTTATTGTATGTTTATATAAAGTTATGATTTTTATGTTTTGTTTTGTCTGTTATTCTCGGATAAACGCCTACATCCTTATGAGAAGTACTAGAGTGTCCTTTGGTTTAAACTTTAAATAGAAGGTGGTACTTACGTTAGCATTAATTTCATAAATAATGTTTAAATGGTATCGGTTTTCTGAGCAGAAAAACCCATTTGTTTTCTTAAAAACGTTAATAGGAGCGTAGACCCTGTACTCATCTATGTCATCTTACTAGTTATTCAATATTGGATGCATGTAGTGATTGCGTAATATACTATGAGTTGTTTATTTCCGTGATCGCTACCGCCCCTCTATAGCTGAAGGGTGCGGTCCACTGAGGCGCAGCGGAGCAGAGCGGAGACGAGCTGTGCCACGATTCACCAATCACATGGCTTGAAATTCACATGTCTTCTCCACTTCGCTTGGTTGATTGGTGAATCGCGGCACAGCTCGTCTCCGCTCCGCCTCAGTGTAACCGCACCCTTATTGTTGTTATTCTACGAGTTAGGTACCTGTGATGTACTTAACAAGTTACACGTGGGACACTACTCATGATATGTATATGTCGCAGCCAATTAGTTTAATCAGCCATTTAATTGGCGAATCAGTCTTTTCATTTTTACAAAATGAGCCAATTTTTCAGCGACCTAAGTGACATCTTTTGTTCAATATCGTTTATATAATGACTTGCCCATGTCACTTATGTCGCTGATTAAACAGCGAAGTTCAAAGAAAAGGCTAGGCTTTTAATGAAACGGCTGATTAAGCAGTTGGCTGCGACAAATACATCATTATCGTAAGTATAAGTGTGCCTGATAATGTCGTTCTAACTTTTGAAGCTTTTATGTTTGTAACATTTTTCTTTTTTTCGGTAAATAAAGTTTTATTGATATTTTAATTTAGGTTTATAATTAGATTTTGGCTAATATTTATTTTCCCTACGAAAATGATTTTTTTATCGTCATTACTTAGATACCCATGATGCAATATGATGACGAGATAAATTTTAAACTTTACCTGCTATAATACAACTCACTTGGCTGAGCTTCCTTCCTTTAGCTTAAAAAACCAGCGCAACTCGACGCTGAATGAAAACCAGCAGTAAAATGACGTCGGTGGCTTTCCGCTGCGCAGGTGCATGTGAGTGTGGGGCTGTGCAAGCGAGCCGAGCGGGCAGCGCGCGGATAAGGCTGGCTCATTGGGATTTTAATCAATTATATTATAACACTCTTATTTTAAAATTAGGGTACCATGAAAATCATAAAGCTACTTGTTTTTTTTTTTGGCAACCAGCATTTGACCTCGATCTTGCCTGTCAGAAAGCGATTGATGAGGCTGAAGGCTGAAGGGTCGTAGGCGGTAGAGAACAGAGTCGCTAACAGTTTTTTTTATAATTATCACTTAATACTAGCTGCCGCCCGCGGCTCCGCTCGCGTGAAATGTATGTGTTATTCTAGACTATAATCTACCTCTGTGCCAAATTTCATCAAGTTCCGTTCAGCCGTTCTGACGTGATAGAGTAACAAACATCCAAACTTTCACATTTATAATATGACTAGCTTGTCCCGGCGGCGTCGCCCGCGTGCAAGTTGGAAGTTACTTCACGGGAACGTACAACCAAGTCCATTACAGAATAAAATAGTAGATTATGCACGTAGGGGATAAAGCAGTGTCTTATGTCACGGGCGTCATATTGAATCTCGAACGCAATGAAGGATTCGGAAGTTTAGAGTTTAACTCACGAGCGAAGCGAGGGAGTTAATACAAGAATCCTGAATGCAGCGAGGGATTCAAGCTAGAAAATACATCTTTTTCCCCGAGGAGGATACTCTATTTTTCACACCTGTGAGAAAATAAGAAGCCTTAATACTAAAATCAAAGTATTTTTTAAATTTTCAAGTCATGGTCTACCTATGTACAAAATTTCAGCCAAATCCGTTTAGCCATTTTAGCGTGAAAGCGTAAAAAAATCCTTTTCGTATTTATAAAATTGGTTGGAATGTATATATACCTACATAGTACCTACTTATAGAAGTACATTAGTACTTATAATGATCCTAATTATAATTTTGCACATACATATTTATATTTAAGTAGGTAGGTACCTAAGTAAGCTTGAAAATAGGTGCATTTTTTCAGAAGAAAATACTTTCAATTTCCTATACAAATTATTTAAACTAATACTTAGGTAAGTTTTGCTACCTCCTTAAACATCATTAAAACATTGTTCTGTTTTAATTAAGGTATGTTTAACCTAAGAAAAAAATTGTCACTTCAGTGTCAAATATTGAGCAACCCTAAGCTTGAGTAGAACTCATGCGGAAGTGCCGCAGAAACTGAATGCTCAGCTGAGACACTGAGACACGATGTCCTGCGGTGGCACGTTCTCGCGGGGAGGAGGAAAACATTGACAGCGCGTGCGCGCTTGTCGCGATCTACTTGCTTGCTTAGTGTGAGTCAATGTTTGGGAGCGTGCACCCACGTCAATAGCAAGTCCAGCCGACAATCTTGGCGGAGTTTGAGGAAAGGTGAGTGCGAATGACGCGCGTGCTGCTCTTGGAAATGGCCGGGTTTATTGTAGAAACGGTTCATTCAAAAATGGGTACACAGCAATGTTCATTCACAATATTGTTCTATAGTTCGTAAGTAAATGTAATATCGCATGCCTTGTACTTGCACGGCGAAATTCTTGGTGGGCGGAGCTCGGGCGGCGCTAAGGCTCGTGCTCCCGCGCAGGCCCCGCCCCGCCGGGCTCCGACCTGCCACTCGGCTTGTTGTTGTAATATGCCATGCCAATTACTTTGTATGTTTTTGTATTTGGTAATTATTCCCTTACGAAAGCAAATGCGGGTGCGTGATAGTTTTCCGTAGATATGCACCGCGTGCCCAGAAGATGCCTGTTCACTCTTGCTTTGAAGGCAGACGGGTTATATTATGTTGAAGAAGAAAATTAAAATATCTATCAACATTATTATAGCTTTAGCGTAACTAATTTTATTGACAACGAGTCAAGTTGACAAGCAACAGTTTTGTAGCAACAGTTTCGTAGCAATAATTTCGTAGCGACCAGCGAAGCGTAGCAATAACTTACAGCAGTGCGATTCTGTAAACATGTCGAAGTGAACACATGGGCGAGGTACACGACGAGTTAGTTGTCAAACCATACAATTATGTTGGAATGATAGCTCACTTGTCGTTCAGTTCGCTTAGGTGTACACCGTGATATGTCGACAGAATCGACTCTCAATCGGCTGGTGCGTAGCATAGTGGTCGTACCTATTGATTGACAGCTATGTTATAGGAATTATATTTATAGGTCATTTTAATTGTTTATTTGAGAAGAAGTAAACGTTAGCGTTTACTTCTTCTCTGGCTTGTACTTAGGTACAATTCAAAATATTTCACGGAATGATATTAGAGTGATTTGTGCAAAATAGTACAAAGCCATCTTTGTTGATAATTGCTTGATTTACAATATTGATCTGATCTATTTTTATGATAAACGATTACGTTCCTACTTATGAGACTATTATCTTCTGTAGGTCCTATTTTACTAAGATTCTCCATATTCATGTGAATACTCAATAAGGAAAAACCGAGCAATGAACAACACTGAATTAATTTTCCGTTTTACCTACTATTCGTAATATATTCGGATCTGTCAAGTTAGTTTGTGGTCATCTGCACGACTAGCGACTGACGCGACACACTCGGGACCTACTCCTCTTATTTTGTTTTCTAACTCAAAAGTAACGAACATCTAAGTTTGAAAGAATCATAAAATTATGCTCATAATATTGTACATTCAAAGATTACAGGCCTCTATAATATGTAGGTAAGTATAAGTAGTGTTGCTGCTTATTTGAAAACTTGAAACTTTTCTTGGAATGTTCACTGCCATGCCAAGTAATCTTTGAAGGTAAAAAATGACACGCCTCCGTATCTTTTCGTGAGTATGTACTTAAGCTATGGTTTAGGAACGGGAGTCTGCGAGCACCTCGAGTTATGAAATGATGAGTAGGTTTTACAGCGGAATGGATATCTTTGCATTATCTAAATAAACAATGAGCAGGGGAGAGTAGTGGTGATACAAACAATAAAAGTTCTTTAACTTCGTATTTTATTATAAATTAGATAACAAAACCATAACACCAAGCGTTCGGATTGATTGCAAATACATTCATACAACATTTCTTTCAAAACCCGTAAAACAAAGTTTAGACAGAAATGAAACATCCTTGAACACACGGCTTTTAGCTATTTGTAAATTGACCACTTAAACAATAAATAACCTTACCTAATAACGCTAACAAAGTCACAACACAATATACCCTGAACCCTAACATTGAGATCTGCGATCACACTTTGACGAGCTGCTTCCAGGCCACTGTCACACTTGACAACAAACAATAAATAACTAGATGCTACAGTCATAATAAATACATTATGCTACGAGAGGAACATCAGTTGTGAGTGGAAGTAGTGGTGCTCTGCGGGTGGGTCACTCCTTGGCCTTGTCGGGGTTCTGCTTGATGCACGAGCAGCCGATGGCTACCTTGATGACATACTCTTTCATACTCTTAGCGTTCTTCACCATCACGCTGTCCAGCAGCTCGGTGCACGAGAACTTGGCGGCGCCGGCGAGCGTGGGCGCGCCGCAGCACGGCGTACACTTGCCGTCGCTAGCAGGACACATTACATAGGGGTCATCTTCGCACTTAAGCATTTTGATAGTTTTCGGGATCCTGTCGTCGTTCGTGTCGTACACAACCTGCGTCCTGCAGACGGCCTGGTGCTTCGCGATGTCGAACAACATTCCGTTCGGCTTGGCCAGCACTGCACTCGCCGCACACACTACGATCACTACAGCGAGGAACTTTTGGATCGACATGTTCAATGCGGAAAATAAAGCTATGTGGAGAGGTGAGCGCGCTTGCTAAGATAACTCGTAAAATTATGTGGAGGATCGGCGCGTGCGCGTTTATATATGTAAACCCTCGGTTGTGTCACTGCGAGCGGCCGACTGCACACGCGGACAAACAAGTAAATTCCCCTTTAATCATAGGTAATTATGATAAATGCCGTGTAAAATACCCAAAATACCTACATATTTAGTTAATAGAACAATTTATTTTAGAAAACATCAAGTAAGTAGTAACTGTATGTGATAAGCAATTGTTTTTCCAATAGGTATCTACGTGAGTTCTGTAATATTAGGTTGGGGAAAAAGTCTTTTCGCATTATACTCGTAGTATGTATGAACTTGTAATAAAATCTCTTTGGCTATACTATTTGTATCTGGCTGGTTTTGGTATCATTGAACGTTTAATTTTTAAAGAACATAATTCCAAATTCAAATTATGAAAATGTGTCATTTTCATTTGTTTTTCGTACTGTCAAGATGAGTGAATCTAATGATGAAATTCGATACATTTTTAAATTTTACTACAAAAAAGGTAAAAATGCAACGCCAGCCCCGAAAAAATTTTGCGATGTTTATGGACCTAGTGCAGTGTCTGTGAGAGTAGCACAAATTTGGCGTTTTCAATCCGGAAGTTTTGATGTCAAAGATGCACGTCGCTCTGATTCAGATTCAGATTCATTTATTTATTGTAAAACATAGGTACATTACTTATAAGTTCTTTTGGTAATACATTGAGAGCCCTATTACCGATAAAATGGATGCCATTTTTTAAAAAGTGGAGCAAGATCGGCATATCGGTAGTTACGACGTAGCTGAAGAACTGGGAATTGACCACAAAACAGTTTTGGCGCATTTGAAAAAAACTGGGTAGGTGCACAAAAAAGCTCGATATTTGGGTACCCCACGAGCTCACTGTTAGAAACCTAATGAACCGTGTGCTCATTTGTTATTCTTTATTACGACGTAATGAAACCGAACCATTTTTGAAGAAGCTGGTAACTGGTGATGAAAAGTGGATCACGTACGACAAGAAAGTGCGAAAAAGGTCGTGGTCAAAGGCCGGTCAGGCTTCACAGACTGTGGCGAAACCCGGTTTAACTCGCAACAAGGTGATGCTGAGTGTGTGGTGGGATTGGAAGGGCATTATTCATTATGAACTGTTACCACCAGGCAGGACCATCGATTCTGAACTCTTCTGCGAACAGAACGAATAAAGTAGGTACTATCGAGCAAACCACCAAACCCAACCTCCAAACCTTGTTCACCAAATATGGCTCCAGCCGACTTCTTTCTTTTTTCTAAACTCAAATTACCACTTCGTGGCTCCCGTTTTCATTCTGTAGAAGATATACTTAAAAGAGAATTCGCGGCGAGAACGGAACTCAATTCCGGAAAAGTGTTTAAAACATGTTTCGATGATTGGATTATTCGTTGGCGTAAAGTACCTATATATAATAGTAGATAAGTATTCTCCTTCAGAAATGATACACATCATTTCTGAAGGAGAATACTTTGAAGGTGATAAAATAATTTGGAAGAAAAACTAACATTTTGTGTATTATTTATTGACCTTTTCCCGGTACCGTATTTAACAGGAAGCTGAAAGACTTCCTGATTAAACATATATTATAGTAATTTCTTGAAGAAAAATAATTGTGTATAAAATGATTATGATAATTAATATAATGTGATATAAATTGTTATTTGAGCTATTCGAAAAGTATCAGTTGACTATTCAGAGTGGAACAGGTTTGTCTGGTGAGCATACCAGAATTTGAGGAGCGCTGTGTATTCCATAGGCACACCCGTGCCCCTCAACTTGTCCCACAGCCAAAGCACAGCGCACAGCGAAAGCTTTCGACAAGTCGAGGAAACACGCGTACACCGGCGTCCTCCTCGAGATATAATAGGTACTTGACTGTGTTTCAGGCTAAGTATGGCACTCTCCGTGGACAGGCCCGCCCTAAACCCGAACTGGGCATCATGCACTTCAACGTTAAAGGACTAGCCAATTATGTAACTAAGTCATTGCTTAACCGCTCAAGCACCGGCAACACACCGGTGTGCACCGAATTAATCGCGAATTTAATTTTTATTTACCAATAACATAAGATTTATTTTTTATTTGGGAATTTTCACTTGTCAGGGCTGGAGTGGTCGCTAATTTAATGTTAAGTTCTCTACATGTCATGTGCAATTTATACTTGTTACAGCATGTTATCTACCTAGGCATCTATTGAATTTTTTATTACACTTCGCTCGCGACTTCGTCCGCGCGGATTTAGTAGGTACTCCACAAACTTCAACGCCCCCTATAAAAGGTTAGTTTTGGAAAAGTAACCACAACGATTTTCGTACGCCACGCCACCGTTGACAGAATCTCACTTGTCTCGAGCCCAGGTTCAGCGCTACTTCTCACCCCGTTCAACCCGTCAGGGTTTGATTATGCAAAAATTGTTAGGTACATCTGTTTCAATTATCCCGCTTTTAGTTTGTTCCTAGCATTCCGACGTAAATTGAAGCAAGCAATTATGTCCTCCCCTAAAATCTTAATCATCCCTGCTTCACTCCTTATTATGTATGTAGTTTATTTTCGAAAAATCCAAACATTTATTATTCTTATTGTTTAATCGAAAACATTTAAATGCCGTGGTGTTGCAACTTCATCGGACCAAGCATTGATACGATTCTCCCCAGTTCGCTCAAGCCGCGACATTTTTCTTACTCCGAGCATGTTTATTACCGTCGTAACTTTTGAACGAAAGGTCCGATTTGAATAATTTAAAGTGTAATTTACACGGAAATAATCAAGCTTAATTATCAAACCATTTAAATAGACAAGGATTAATATCATGATACTAAAATCACCCTTTTTTATTTCACCATTGGATTTGCTTGAATAATATGAACAAAAAGCGGTCATGGTGACTTATCCATAATAGTTAGACATATGGTATCGCGGACTTTTTTGTAGATATTGATGACTTCTATAAAACTGTAGTACCTACATCACTTTGCTCTATTGTCAATAGATTCCGCAGCGTACGCGATATAAGGATTTTTTCTCACACCTTGGGTTACATTATTGAAGCTTTCATACGGATCCCTAACTTTTTTGAAATGCATATATGCCTAATGCCTATGTCCATCACCGATAATGTACGATTCTACTGGTGAAAGAATTTTTCAAATCGGTCCAGTAGTTTCGGAGCCTATTCATTTCAAACAAACAAACAAATCTTTCCTCTTTATAATATTAGTGTAGAAATTCCCTTATCGCGTTTTTAACAATAGTGGTAGGTACCTACAGGCAAAACAAATCCGATAAAAAAACCCATTTACGTTATTTCCCTAAATTCGATTAATTATATCGAGGATGACATAAACCTGATGAGCAGACGTCACACGTTACCTAAAAATTGATGGCAGGTCACGTATTACCTGCTAGTGATCCTTTCATATCCATAATATTAGGTGTGTATTCCCGCTTTGCTTACCATATCGTTAAATATAGGTAATCGTCGCGAATTTCAATAGTTACCTATCTGAGTCAGACAGTTATGAATAAACTACTTACCTATAGGTATTTAAATAATAAATAAATAAAAATAAAATAAAATTCGTTTATTTCAGACCATTGCTGTCCATACTTTGTTAGTTATCAATTACTGAATTCGCTTATGTCTATGTTAGTAGCAATTTATGTCAGGGAAAATAAAAATATGTCAACAAAATATATACACAGAATACACAACATTAAAATTAATTACAAGACATGTAGCCTAATGAGCCTTCCCACCACTAGCGATACTGGTCGATCCGCAATCATCCTTAGGATTCCGTTGCCACTACCTCGAATTCTTCGAATTAGTGAGGCTGACTTTTTGCGCATTATCTATAGCATAAAAGTCATCCACTCTGGCGTCGGCAAACATGCCCGAAGCACTACAAAAACGAGGTAGCCGCACCAAAATCCTAAAGGCGTTGTTACCTATATTGAACTCTGAGAGCATTGTAGGCCCGCTGCGTGTAGTTGGTCCATAGGGCGCTAGTGTAAAAGCTTTAGAGTGCTCCGACGTGGTTGCCAACTTGGCAACGGAAGCACCTCAGAGGTCTGGGCTCCAGCAGTTTCACCTGCGCGGAGACCCAGCCCACCAAGAGCCTTCGGCCCTCCGAAATTTTCTTGGCCGCCGACACGGGGCAGCTCACCACAACAGTTCGCATGCCCGTATTGTCAGAACGGATGGTGCCCGCCTTCACCTCCTCTGCAGAGCACCCCCCCGTCCCGACAACGGCGGCCAACACCTCCTCCTCCGTGACGGAGTCGTCCAGGCCCAAGATGCGCATGTCTATGCACTTCGGGGGCCTGGACACTCGGACGTCATCCGCGCTCAAGGACGCCCTAAGCCTTTCGGCTAGAGCGTCCGCGGCCGGACCGCTGTCTGCTCCAGGGATCTCCAGCATCCTGGCCCCAGTCATGGTGACCCTGAGCCGGAGACCCCCGACGATGCCAAACTCACCGAGGTTGACGGCCTCCAGGTCAGCCCCCCTTGCCTCACACCACACTCAAGTTTATATTCATCTGAATATGCGTTCCCCCACTTGACAAAGTTTTTCTGTTGGTTATACCAGAAAGATAATATATTAATGAGTTCAGCCGGAGCCCCGACCTCCCCAAGCTTAGCCCAGAGTCTCTTGTAATCGACTAGGTCGAAGGCCTTCGATAGGTCCAGGAAGCAAGCATAGATGGGTGTTTTTTTGTCAACGTAATATGTGACTGTTTGTTTTAAAGTCAAAATAGCACTTTCCGTTGACAACCTCTCACGAAAACCAAACTGAGCATCATGAAGCTTAACATACTTACTGAGCTGAGCATCTAGAAGACCATCGAAGACCTTCGCCATCACAGTAGCCAGGGAGATAGGCCTATATTTACATTTTCATCCCACCATCTCGGAAAGAGTATTTTTAATCTTCAATATCTGAGTGGAAAAGCCGTTTTTATTCTCTAGAGGATAAAGTAAATTGAATTTAGAACATCGTGTGCACTAAGTTTGTGAATTAAAAAAAACATTAAACCTATTTACTGCTACCTCTATGGTGCCGAATATATCATACAACTTTTTTTTAATTTGTTAAAAACTCAGACTCGGAACCTTCTTGGTGTTCTTTTTTCAATTTGCTTTGTACGCGGTTCTTTACGCGGCATTTTTTCACGGCATTGTTAACCGCTGCGGCCCCGACATGTGAAAATTCCCGAAAAAAAAAAATCTTATGTAATAGGTAAATAAACATTAAATTCGCGATTAATTCGCGACACACCGGTGTGTCGCCGGGGCCGGAGCGGTACCTTATATTAAAAACAAGAAACTTGAAAACAAGTGAAAAAACTAAAATGAGTGATTCTAGCGACGAGGAAGTTTGTTTGACGCCAACAGAATTGACTGAAACTGTTAATAATGCGCAAATGAGCTTTCTCCCTCAACAATCACGCGAGAAGTATTTAAAACAGTACGATATGTTCAACACGTGGCGACTAGCAAAAGGAGCCAAAACTTTCTCAGAAAACGTTTTGCTGGCATATTTTATAGAATTATCCGAGAACAAGAAAGCAAGCACTCTATGGAGTACCTACGTATTCGATGCTAAAAGCAACAATAAAGATGAAAAAAGACATACATATTACCTATCCTAAATTAGTGGCATTTTTAAAAAGAGCCTCATCTGGTCATCAACCAAAAAAATCGAAGGTTTTCACAGTATCTGATATTGAAAAGTTTCTTAACGAAGCACCCGATTCCGTATATTTGGCGGCAAAAGTAAGTCAGTTGTACATTCAGTATCTACTTAAGTATATTAATCTCAATTAAATAGTATACTTAGTAGATGTTGATAGGCATAATTATGCGTTCATATCAATTTTATTCATTTATCTACTACAATACTCTTTACGTTACAGGTTGTTCTTATTATTGGAATAAACGGAGCATGTCGAACTAATGAACTAACACAACTTAATGTCAAAAACATTGAGAAACATTCAGATGACTTTCTTTTAATTAATTTACCTAAT
The DNA here is from genome assembly GCA_947386135.1 of Melanchra persicariae. Classification (NCBI taxonomy): domain Eukaryota; kingdom Metazoa; phylum Arthropoda; class Insecta; order Lepidoptera; family Noctuidae; genus Melanchra; species Melanchra persicariae. The sequence continues at coordinate 20,775,124 of OX376658.1, read as the reverse complement.
ACAAAGACAAAAAGAGACCGCAACTTCGTCATTCGCAAGGAATACGTAACGATTGTTGAGAAATATCAAGCCTTACGCCCGCCCAACACTCCAATCGATTTTTTCTACATTATCGCAATGGAAAGTGTGTTAGACAGCCTATGGGTACTAATAAAATTGGCAGTATCCCACGAGAAATAGCAACATTTCTTGAACTTCCAGAACCCCTGTGGTACACGGGTCATTGTTTCCGACGAACTTCAGCCACACTTTTGGCTGATTCCGGAGCTGATTTCCTGTCCCTTAAGCGCCACGGAGGCTGGAAGTCCAATGCAGTTGTAGAGGGATACATAGAGGATTCCATCCAAAATAAGTCTAAAATATGTGAAGGCATCGTAGGAGCCATTACACTGAAAGAGCCTCAATCGGATCCTTGGACTGGCCCTTCTACATCAAAAATAAGCCGTTATGAAACACCTAACCATCTCCCTCTCTCTCCAACATTCACGCCAAGGGAATCCGATGAATCGGTACAACTATTAAGTATGACAGATATTTTACCGAAACACAGTACACAAGTGACTAACACCAATATTACAGTACCAAACAAAAATATTACACTCAATTTAAATAACTGTAGCAACGTTACTTTAAAATTTTCTTAATTATACCTTAGTATTATTTTGTTATAATTTAAAGATTATTCTGTAATACTTACCTGTCATAATGTAGTAATTAATACCTAAACTGAAATAAAAGTGTACCTATCTTGTGATTGTAAACGTTTTTTTTTTTGCATTTAGTAATTTCCTCGCTGAGGTGGAATGAAAAGTTACGTGTTGCACTCGAGTGCAAAGATTTTTCACCTCGTGCTCTTTTGATTCCCTCGCTAACGCTCAGGATTCTAATTTTGAATCACTCGCTGCGCTCGTGATTCAATTTTAGAATCCTTCGCTTGCTCGGTCATCAAAATTGAACACGCGGTTAAAAAGCAACTTTGCACTCTTGTATAACAAATAACTATTATCAGTCACGTCACCAGTGCGATTCTTTGCTATAGGCACAACAATAGTTTCCGTCATCTTTGGTGGTAAATACGAGTGACGTATGCAGAAAGTGAATAGCATAGCCAACACTCTAAACAAATGTGTAGGTACCTGCATGCTGAAGGTGCTCAATGCTGAGTCCGTCACTGCCCGGAGATTTACCACGTTTCATGTTATTGATAATAGTTTTAACATCCTGAGCCGAAAACTCAATTGGGTTCTCACAGGCATCCACGGACTCAACCTTTGGCACAATAGCATTGCTGGTCATAGGAGCCTCAACTTTAAAATAGTTTTTAAAAAGGTTAGCTATATCTTTAGGGTCACTACACCCGCTCACACTCACTGGTAAACTAACCCTACCACTCACCCTCTTAGTACATTTCCAGAAAGCTCTAAAATCTTTAACTGCAACGTGAGAGGCTAATACATCCATTTTAATTTGTTCTTGGTGGTTTTGACAAAACTTTAGTCTAGATTTGAATTTTTTACGTGTAAGATACATCACGTCATGTACAGGCCCACTATCTGGCTTACCCTGTACTAAATACCTATGATATGCCTCCCTAGCCTGCCTATGCGCCTCTTTAACGTGTTTATTCCACCCCACCACCGTTTTACCCTTTTTGCTTCCTTCCTATCTTGCTTTTCACAGAAGCCTCACATAAAATGTTTACAATGTCATCATATAAATTGTCAATAATATATCTGTGTCCAAAGTTACTACACATACTGTCTGCACACACACAAAAATCATTTGGAAAGTCAAGGTCTTTTAGCTTATTATTACAAATGTCAGAATAACTTCTTATCTCGCTACTTTCCCTCTCACCCCACATAATATCATTAGAAACCCAATTATCCATTACACACTTAGTTTTAATTACGTCAAGATTACAACAAACAATTAATGGTAAATGATCTGACCAATACGTGCCATAGTCTACATGAATGCTAGTTATAGTTTGCAAAGCTGATTCCGTGACTAAACAGTGATCCAGCCAGCGCTTACAATGATGTGCATCACTATAGAACGTATGTGAATCTGACAAACCACCAAGCATATCTATGTCAGCGCAAATCCATTCATTTTCATTGCAAAAATCCAATAACTCATTACAAAAAGGAGCGGACGGGTGAGCATTAAAATCACCCATAATAAATACCGACTCCACGCAACTTTGCTCCACAATAGCACTAATTTCCCCTAGACAATTTGTAAACAAAGGTAAGTTGTCAGACTGGTCGGTGGCATGTACACACATATAACTAAAACTTCACGATTGTTACCTGTTTCCGCTCTAATTGCCGTAATACGATCACTTTCACTATGCACAACTGTCACATTTGTAAACACACTTTTACGCCATAGAATAGCGACCCCGCCGAAGGGTCTTCCTCTCCGCACTTCCGATGACAAGTCAATCGCCGATTTTCCAGAATAACAAAAGTTATCATCGATGTTGCCGAGAAAAGGCAGGTCCTGCGCCACCAGCCAGGTCTCCTGAAGTGCTACCAAGTCTGCGCGCTTGCATAATGACCGCACACATTTCACACTTCTTTTCACAGTTAAAAGTAACCAGTGTGCTATTACATGTGTGTTCCATTATCACTTTGATCATCTGGCCCCTTTTTCATGTTCACAAAACGGCGGAACTTTATTCCATCCGGCCACAGATTGTCATCAAGGAACAAATGCATTTTGCATTTTGATACAAAAAGTTTAAATGAGATATACCCTCTATCGTATTTCATTTTTAATTTAGTAAGTGTTACTTTTTCCTGCGTTTTCTTATAAATGTATTCAGATATATCCATTTCCACGGTGTCTTTATGTACATTAGAGACAAACAAGGGTATTTTAATGTCTGCCGCTTTAAAATTACTGAGTGGTTCCGTGGTTGCTTTGCCTGATTGACTCACAAAACGGTTTCGTAGAAGATTTCTTTGAACGAGTGTCCAACCTGGCTCGGGTTTATTTGTCTTAAAATCTCCGTTATTCTTCACCAATTCAGCCATGCTTAACGGTTTCTCAGACACTTCAATTAGTGTAGGCACGATTGTATGCATTTCGTTCACAGCTGATTGAGATAACAACTTGTCCGATAAGGCATCACGTTGAATTCGAACAGACGCGACACTGAGTATTTCTGTGTCCCGCTCCGTTACACCGGTCTCGCTCGCTGTATTATTCACCACATACAGGTCTGACGGAGACGGCACTTGTGGCGACCTGTCCATGCTGTGTTGTCTCTGTGTCGGCTCCTTAGCTCTGTTTATTATAGGTGATATTCCTACCGGCCCACTATCCATGCAAAATGCTCCACGCTTACGCGAGTTAACATTGTAATCATCTATCCCCACAATTGAGCCAAATTTGCAATTATGCAGTTCACTTTTTATCTCTTGCAGCTGCTCAACAGTTGCATAATTATTCTTTATAAGCTTTAATTCGCTTTTAAGCAGCACTAAATCCTTGAGTAACCCTGTAACATCGATGTGGTCAAACGTTACGGGCGGTAGTTTGCTCAGTTCTCTGGCCACAAATATGGGGATAAGCTCGGGATCAGTATTCTTAAACAGCGTTATAATGTCCTCCAGATCCTTATATTGCTTTTCTTTACGTCTGGATATTTTACGCTTACCCGACGAAAAAGATTCAAATAATAACGACTTTGCTTCGTTAATATCCTCACTGGAGAAGCCCGTTGCACAAATATTAATGAGGCTTTCATTGTCCATAACATCCAATTTGTTTTGCACAAAAGCCAACAACTCATTAATCACGATATTACAAGATTTACACTTAACGATTTCAGAACTCGACATTTTATTAGCGTAAACCACCGTACGGTACGGCGCATGCGCGCAGACTGCTGATATTAGGTGTATTGACTATGGAAGATTTTTTATGACAACAGTGCAAAAATTCACTTGGAAAAATTATATAAATTACAAAATCAAGCAATGCGAATAGTGATTCTCTTTCAATAAGTAGGTAATGGTAGGTACTGGTTGGAATGTTCCAGCGAGCCCTGGAGGAGACTGACCTTATTATTGACTAGCTGTGCCCGCGACTTCGTTCGCGTGTACCTATGTCGGAAGAAATTTTTTTCGCATAGATAAGATGTAGGTACGTAGGTACAGACAATAATACCCTGCGCTACCCTTCTGAGATAAAGAAAATAAAGTTATACAGGGCACTGTCTGTAGGTACCACCTTACCTCTTCCGTTTACAATGCCAGCCAGCCCTGGTATCTCCTTTTTTTTTTTTTTTTTTGTTTGCGCTGGGAAAAAATGCATTACGCATACCCTCCCATTGGGGGAATGGGAGGGGTATGTGGGACTCCCCGGGCCAAGGCCCGGTATACCCACTAAAACAACCCAGCGGCATTCCCGCAGCGTCTGAGTGGAGAGGGACTGGGAGATCGGCACAGCCTTTGCGTCCAGTCCCTCTCCGACGTTCGCCCGCCTACACGGCGGGCCCTACACGCCCTCCCCGTGAGGGGGGAGGGCCGGGAATGTCCGGCGGAGGTGGTGTAGAGTGCAATGCGGGCGGAGGCGCCCCCGCGCCTGTCGCCCGCCTAGCACCACCATGAGGAGGGAGAAGACGGCGTCTTCTCCGACCTCTTATGCGCCTTCGGAGCGGCGCTGCGAGAGGGTCGTCCTCACGCGCGCGCTCCGCCGCCTCCTTTTGCGAGATGACGTCCTCGCAAAAGGAGGCGACCGCTACCCAGGACCCCTCACTCTCCAGCATAGAGTTGACCACGCTGGGAAGTGAGAGGTCCTGTCCGATCTCCGCGGTCAGACTACGGCGCGGCTCAGACCAAGCCGGGCACACTTCGAGCGTGTGCTGTGCCGTGTCCTCCGCCGCGCCGCAGTCGTGGCACGCCGGAGTCTCCTCCCTCCCGATCCGGTGCAGGTGCGTGCCGAAACAGCCATGGCCTGACAGCACCTGCACCAGACGGAATGAGAGGAAACCGTGGGGCCGCTCGAGCCAGTCCCGCAGGACTGGGCCGAGCGCGTCCAGGGTTCGGCGGCCAAAAGTGGCGGAGGCGAGGTCCTGAGTCCAATGGACGATGATGGCGTCCCTCGCCTCCCGCCGCAGCCCTGGTATCTCCTGGTAACTCGAATCAATTTCATTTATCAATTTGGCGATCCTTCGGGCTATGTCGGTAACCTTGGTTATCTTGCGGATATCGTCATTCCTGATTCGATCACGCAAGGAAACTCCGAGCATTGCCCTCTCCATTGCCCTTTGGGTGGAGTGTACTACGTGAGCTCGACAAATGGATGTGCGATTAACACTTATGCGACAAAACTGTACTGCGACTCACCATAGTTCGAATGCACGCTTGTGCGACACACTGAAGATCGACATCACGCTAGTACGACATGAAGACACATTTGTATTCATAATCATTTTTGTATTATATGATGACCTTGATGGCTTAGTTAGTTACAAACTCTTGGTAATGTTCCCGGATTCGATTACGGGTTATAAAACTTGCTAGCACTTATAACGATATAATTCTTCAATTTCCGTGTGAACCTTTCATGATTTTCTTCTAATTACGGAAACATTACTTAAGTTAAAAGGTTATTTAGGTTTGTTTTGTTTTGCTTTGTGGTTGGTTTAGGTTTTTTGGTTTTTAGACTCATCATTGTTATGTTATCTTATTAGAAATTATTTGCACCTACGTTTTAAACGAGATGAATATCGACGTACTTCAGCCTAAAATTGTTTTGAGAGATTTGGTAATCGCTTGTATATAAGCGGTTAAGACAGTTTTCCCAAAAACTTTACAAAAAGGCTGTTTTTTTCATTTAACCTAGAACATCTGGAAACGTGCAGGCTGCTGGACTTGCACAAAAATATGGACGGGACAACGATTTTGCAAACAAAATAAGGCACTTAGCTGCATTGGCTTATTTATGCCCAGAAGAAATTCCAGCAGCTTTCCGCCTTATTGAAGAACAGGTACTGCCAAAAAATGCTGAAAAGGTGCATACCTTTTCAGCATCTTTTGGTAGTACCTCTCTCTCACATGTGTGGTTTCGGAAGTATTATGTAGAAGGAGCTTACACAAAAAAACGAGCCGTAGTACCTGGTTGTCTGAAGCTGAAAAAAACACCACCAAAATTCCCACCACACTTACGGTCTGTAGTTTCTAGCATCGAAATGGACACTGCTTTATCCCCTGGGTGCATAATCTACTATAAGATACCCCACATGATGAAACAGACGACAGCTAAAAGTTTCGAGTAAAACCGCGGTCGGACGGACATGGCAAAATTATAAAGGTTCCTTTTTTAACTACGGAACCCTAAAAAGCATACAGCGGCTGTAAGCTTAGAGGACCGGCCAAATTAGACGGTGTCCGGCCTGGCCGGCTTTGTTACTGTTTTTAAAGTTTACCAGCACTTTGATTTTCATTGAGAATTACATACCTATGTATTATAGAACTCTGTTTAATTTAATTTTGTTTTTCCATTATGACTTCAAATGATCTCGAATTTTTATAATGTTGGTTTGACCTGGCTGGCAGCCCTATACGGGCCCATCTTCTAAAAGCGTTATATAAACGCGTGTGTCAACGAACGATTCAGAAAATAAGATCAAATGAACAACGCCATCTATCGATCTTGAAGTTAAACTATTAAAATAGAAGTTTGGACATTTTGTCCTATAGGTAACGACAAAATGTTCACTTTTCCTTTGCTGTGTAAGTATTATAAGTTCCACAAAGAACTCAAAAATATGGTCTGGTGTTGTTTCCACGCATTCGTTGGTATAACTAACTTAACTTTTGATAGATTGAACCGATTGCGATGAAAAAAAATCGAAGTTATACTCTGAATTACGCATCGTCAGGATTTCGCTTGTTATCTCGAAAAGTATTACATAATAAAAATGGACCGGAACATGAGAAATCAATTTGCCGGTATAATATTTCAGTATGCGATGCAAAATCTTCAAAAATGTGTCACGCTGTAATTAATTTGGATAGTGATGATGATGAAGAGGAAAATGCAACAATGTCAAAAGAAGTCGTTTAAAATATTCGTATTCTCAATCTTAGGCGCGAATCGAGCAAATATAACAACAAACAGCTGTCTATTTGACAGCCGAAAACTTATACCAGTGGACGTTTGACGATTAGTCAGTTTTTTATACTGGACTAGCTGTGCCCGCGACTTCGTTCGCGTGGATGTCGGAATAAAAATGTAGTAGGTACGTACAGAGGAATGATGCGACTGGTTGAATGAGTAGCTCGTGACTTAATAATAACAGCCGCACGGGTCGAGATTCCAGGGTTGCGGAATTTGTTCGAAAGAGTCACCGCGGCCCTGGAACGCAAAGAGCATTTGGACGAACACTGATGGGTTTCAGTCAGTAATATTCTAACACTCCCTTCCGCTCCACCCACAGCGGAAGAAGTAATTTGATGATTTCCCAAACATAAAAAACGGGTCTATATTAAAGGTTAAGCAACACTTGCCGAGATCGACCTGTAGATGGGTGACCATTTTAACATACCGAGACTCCTTCGTACCCCGGAAAACATGTTAAGTCGTTGGTTCTGGCTCTGATTTGAAGGTCTTTGCCTGTCTTTACGGATTGCCAGACAATCTGACACCAGTCTTGCCAAGAAATACCGTGTTTCCCAGTTATTGGGTTGTGAAGGTCAATTAGGCAGCCGCTTCACGTAAAACAATGGTACATAGCTGAATCCGGTTTGACTGGAAGCCGACCCCAGCATAGTTGGGAAAAGGCAAGGCAGGTGATGATATTTTTAGTAGGACCTACTGCATGAATCCATCCAGTTAATCGTTATAATCACCCTAGAAAATCGAATATATAGGTAGGTACCTACGTTTGTTTTTTTTCGATATAGCATATTATAAAAATTCGTATGTGCCCAAAACCATTATAAGAATTAATTACAGTTTTGCAGTTAATTACTCAAAAACTCGCGAAACTTGTGGATAAAGGAAATTAAAACAAATGTTTTGCTAAATAATCGTGCATGTACGCGAAAGTTAATCTTTCGCGCGATTCAGAAAATTACATCAAATGAACAACGCCATCTATCAATAGAATATAGAATAAATTTGAATTGTTAAAGTATTAGTTTGGACAAAAAAGTCTACATGAAACGATAAATAACAAAAAGATATTAAATATTCACTTTTCTCTTGCTACGTAATATTTATGTTGGTGTTATTATTGTGCATTCGTAGTCTTCTTATCTTAGTTAGGTTCTTTATGGGTGCTCAATAGATGGCGCCTGCATTTCGCAATGAAAACTAATTCACTCTACATCATTGATTATTTGAATACAGAGTGAAATAAATAAAACTTTAGTTGTAAACAGAGTTACGCTTATGTATCAAATTTATCTTTATATTATTAGTATTGTAGTTTGACGACGCTTAGCACTCTGTGAAGTTTCTTACTAATCTTAAAAAAACAATATCTTAATTGTGTGGGTCGATTTTGATGAAATACTTAAACTGAAATTACTCGGGGTAACACTTAATATTTTTAAGAACTTACTTTTCGAATCCAATCTCCAATCATTTCATTTTTACATTATCTCCGAAACGGTAAGTCTAAATAACATCGGTAGGTACTATAAAAGCCAAAGTTTATCAACATAAAATTATCTTGACGATGAAGTATTTTTCACTCGTTAGGATTAATATGCCTGCCTAATAATAATGCTCAAAAACCACCATTCATTTTTCAATAAACTATTTGACCTAAAATGCCTTAAGGCTCTACCCCGACCAAAACCTTGCGACAATGCGTTTTTCTTCGTTATTCAGAGGCTATTAACTCATTAGGTAAGAGAAATAAACTACATCTAAAAGCACATTATTAATTTCCGATATCCTATCTTCACATTTCACGTTTTAATTTGTTTTAGGTGTTATAAATACATTTAAAATAGACTTTTAAAAAATGACTAAAATGATTGATTTTTTGCATCTGTTGCTAAAGGCAACGCTCTAATCATTTGAGGATTAGATAAGATAAGATAAGATAAGATATTTTTTTATTTGTTCAAAACATGAGTATACACACACATAGCATGCAAGATGACACATTTAATTCTGTGAGGATTAGACTATGGATAGGTAATTTAAAAATATAACTTATTCACGTTTTATTTAATTTCAGAAGATCGCTTGTCTTTTTTTATTAAAATAATTGTGTGAATTCTATGATAAAAAAGCATGCGCGGGCAGCGGGCGGCAGTGCGCTGCATGCTTTCGTACGAGGAGGCCGTGTCGCTCTCGTCGTCTTCCCTCCTTGTTTTGTTTTCAAACATTTTTAATATTATAGAGTACCTACCATAGAGTATATAACCACTAGAGAGCCTATAGACCGATTTCTCTTAGGCGCACGACTCACCACCGCGGGCCGGGGGGCGAGGAAGAACGAGCGCCTGCTATTGGTCAGTTCAAGGTCAAGTTGCGTAGGTATGCGCACGTTAGGCTTGTTTTGATTGAGGGAAAATATTCGATATCGATAAAATTGATTTTAACGTTATGAAAAATACTCAATTAGATCGTATACCTATATGATATTAAATCAAGATCAATAAATACATAAAAACATGCAGGTAAGTACCTATCCTGTTATTATTGATTTTCAAAATGAATTAATTTGGTGTACTTACCTATGTTTTTCGAATTAAAGTTTTAGGGTCCTGGTTGTTCTTTGTAAAAAATGATAGACAAGCGTCTAAATATTTCTGAATTATGCATCTTGCTATAATTCAATTAAATTATTTGTTGATTAAGTTTCGGTTTGATGGTAATTAATACCCAGGGATTAATTTGACTTTCAAACGATTTGATAGGCAAAAACATCGTTGGTATCTCTGAACTAAATAAACGGCTGCGTTGTTTTAAATATTCAAAACAAACAAGAGTGAAGTGCCTTGAACAAACAGTTAGTACCTACTGTACTTTATTGGAAACCAATTTTCCCTATTAACCTTATCTATCCACTTTTCTTTTCTTCGTCATCGCGACGCCCGCGCCCGCAACTTTTCAAGAAAATGTGATTTTATTTTGTGAATATTTTTTTTTGCTGTTACGGTGACTTATTTTATTCTTTCAATGGTGGTTTTTATTTATTTCCTGCTCTTGTAGTTGCCCCTGCACTTGATAGTTCAAGTGCAGGGGCGTTACTAAACGATCAAAGTGTTTATTTGCAGTTTGGTCAAAAAACCTTCCGCTAAAAACGGAATACATCGATAGAGATGATAAATTCTGGAAGGAGAATATGAAAGAAAAGCTTTCATCATTTTTATGTAGATTGTTTGTTGCCAGAGTTAGTCGGCCCCCGGTACCCTCGAGGTATGATAAGAAAAAAAAAAGAAAATATTGATTTATATTCCTCAATTAAATAAAAAGATTGAGTTGACAGCAGTTATAGATAGAAGTGTAGGTAACGAACCTTCGGTCGTAAACACACCTACATGTACCCGTTATTTAGATTTTGGGGATATGTTAACTAGAAATGTCAGGAACTAAGTTCCTTCTTACGTATGATTTAAATAAAAAACAAAACTTTCGCAGCCGCCATACTGGATATTCATTTTTACTTCACTATCAGCTTTAACAGCCTCAAACCATGAAAACGACACCCATGACGAAACATAATGAAAGTTTTTGCAGCCGCAATCTTGGATTTTCATTTTGACCAAATTCGCCACATTCATTCATTCAGATATCGATCACGACCCATCACGATCATCATCTATCGAATGGTTGATGGTTTAGAAGTTGTGAGTGAACAGATGAACATACACATACATACCGGTCAAATTCATAACCCTCCTTTTTGCTTCGCCGTGTCTGTGAATTCTAAGGTCTGTGACTTTTACTTGTATTCGTAAATTGTTCACTAGATGGCGCTAGTAGTGTTTAACGAAGTATTGTAGAGGTGGGGTGCGGCAAAGAGGGTACGAATGCTCAAGGTTATTTGGTCAGGGAAGCGCCTTAATGTGGCTTATCTATAAGAGATGGATAAGGTAAATGTCCCATATTTCGGCATGATGAATTCGTTATTTTTTCTTAATTTTCCTAAACATGATAATACTTTCAAAGCTTTTCAGTGATGGATATTTATATTTTGGCAGTCATTTACTGCATGAGTTATATAATTTTAGTTCGTATTTTTTTATATGAATTTATTTGTAGACCTCTTATTAGGCTCCTATTTGGTGATTAAATTTGGCTCTGCTCTTAAGTTCGTGAATTTGTGGCCCCTGTTTCGGGATAAAGTTTTCCAGAGTAAGTGATGTTAATTTTTTAATAAAAAGAAAGGTATATTTATTTAATTATTAACTAAAATTAACAAATACACTACCTAAACATTAAAAATCATAAATGTTTGACGGGTTTAAATAATTAAAATGCATTGTTTCGTCATCATACCTGTTAAATTTTCTCTTTAATTAATTACCGGATCGACAATAGATACTGTTTGGCCTCTCCCTGTTAATACAGCTTGGCCTTTAGGGCACAAGAAAAAGCCTGACTCGTCACAATTTCGGCACTATAGTTTTTTGTACGGCATTTTGTACCTTGCCCCTGAAAAATAAAAAGAACCAATGGAACCAATCTTTGAGTAAATTCATAACAATTTAAGATTCCTACTTATATAATAAACTAGCTGTTGCCCGCGACTTCGTTCGCGTGTTTGTATTGTAAAATGATGTGGCTAGGTAAGATCAATGTGTTCGTATATCTAATACGAACAGTCAATATCTATCATTGCTTGCCTCTTTTTTTATGTATGGGAAAACATCAAATGACTCCTTTCGCTCTGGGCGGAATGGAAGGGAGTGTCAAACTCTTACTGACTAAAACCCATCTGTGTTCCCCCTAATGCCCTTTGCGTTCCAGGGCCGCGGTGACTCTTTCGAACAAATTCCGCAACCACCCTGCCCTGCTGTGTTTCGTTGACGCGTGGGAGTACCAGTGCCTCAAGGCATCTTCTGGGCACGCTCGCTTTCATCATGGACCTCATCTATCGCTTTCCATCAGGCGTGATCGAGGTCAAGAGCTAGACCATTCATAAAAAAAATTCGTGAGAAACGTTGTAATGATAATGCTTCTTTCATTTCATCGACACTATTCACAGCAGTCCTAGAAGATGTCGTTAAAAATGTGGGTATAGATTGGGGCTGTATCGGTATTAACGTCAATTTTCTGCCCAACTGTCTCACTTAAGGTTTGCAGATGACTTTGTGGTTTTTACTGAGAACTTCAATGACCCCCAGAAAATGCTTCAAAATCTTTAAGATGCTTCTTTTAAGTTGGGTCTTGGGATGAATATGACCAAGACGAAGGTTATGGCAAACACCTTCAGCGATTCAAATCTGGAAATGAATTGTTGGAGATGATTAACCGATATGTTTATCTTGGCCATATCCTTTCAATTGGCAAAGAAATCAACAAACGGAGGTATCGAGAGGAACACACCTTGGATGGGCCGCTTTTATCAAAATGGACGACATTCTGAAGCCTACCAAAATTCTGCAATGTTCGAATTCCCGCCTTTATAACCAGTGTGCTTTTCCCACCATGACTTACTTACTTACATGGACGCTCACGCAGGAGGCTGGTTTACAGACTGATAGTTGCACAGAGAGCCATGGAGCGTTCCATGCTTGGTAGAGGTACGTTGTCGAGATCCAAAGACGTACGAAGGTTTTCAACATCGGAAAACGAATTGTAGAACTAAAGTGGAGCTGGGCAGGACACTTGGCAAGGCGCGGTGATGACAGGTGGAGTAAGGCAGTGACTGAGTGGCGTCCGAGGACTGGAAGAAAAAGTATTGGTCGACCGGCGGCGAGATGGGCGGACGATATTGTGGGTAGAACCTGGATGAGGCTGGCACAGGAACGTGGGGAGAGAGGCCTATGCTTAGCAGTGAGCGAAGTTGGACTGTGGATAATGATGATGATACACGATGTTGATGAAACTTGCTAAGGTTGGTAACACGCGATAGAGCTACATAAAGTTGTCCATGGGAAAACCAACCAGACGAGAAGTCAACCCCCGCAGAGGACACGGCGGAGCATACGGTGAAGGTCTGCCCTGCTTGGGCGGAGCACCGCCGTGTCCTCGTCGAGGCGATCAGCGACGGCGACCTCTCGCTACCGGCTCTGGTTCAGTCCATGGTCAAGGAGAAACACAGATGGGTTTTAGTCAGTAAGAGTCTGACACTCCCTTCCAGTCTACCCAGAGCGGAAGAAGTCATTTTGATGATTTCCCATCCATAAAAAAAACCCCGCAACGGATAGAGTAGAGTATGGACTTCGTTGGCGTAGGTGTCCTGGCTAGGGGTGCATGCAGAAAACCTCCTCGTGTGCCTAACGGCTGCTGGTTCCTTACGAATCCGTTCGGGGGAAAGAGCAGTTGACGGGCCGGTGCACCCTGGGCACGGGCAATAGTCTCTCCATGTCGGAGGGGCTATTGTCTGTGGCGAATTTCTGCGAGATGGGGTCGCTCCTGTCCGATCGACAGTCGTCGATTGGCAAAGGATGCGACCAATGCCGCTGCGGTGCAGGCGCACCAACGCGGCAGCTGCTCTCTCCTCACGGAGCAATACTGAGGAGAGAGCTTTCGGCGGGTCCGCTGAGTCGGGTTGGCCGGACAGCGGACGGAGGCATGTCTAATGCCGCCGTCGGGGGCTTGGCTTTACCGCCTGGCCCAGAGGAAGGACACCTCTAAGATAAAAAACCCCCAATCCTAAGTTCTGAAGCGCGGCGATAGGATGAATGGCTGGTGGGGTTACCAGTCGTTAGCGCTTCCCCTGTAGGGTACCTGCCGACCCCCTGCAGTATGTAGGCTTACCGAGTATCTAGGCTCTGCTCGGTGGACATTTGAAACCTATATCTACTCGTGGGAATCATATGGATACAACACAACAACAACACAAAAAAAACGATGATGGGCCAGTTTTGGCGGAGATTGAAGAGCCGCCTGCCGGAAGCGGCAGCAAGAGCCGAGGAGGCTCACACGCCCCCTCAAAATTTTGGGGGAAGCGTTCGCGAGGGGAGGCTTTAAATCCCTCCTCAAGCGAAGAGGATCTGTCGGCCGCAAAGGTGCCGACATCAAAAAGAGGTGGTCGCGCAGTGGTGGGTGCAACATCCGCTCGGCTGCCGCAGCGCGACCAAAGGGGTCGATTCTTGCGGCCCGCTACGCCAATTCCAGCGGTCCGCCTGGATCGGTTCGAAGAAGTAGAGAGCGACGAGACCACGCTCGCTGACCTGAGCGGAGATTCCGCTGCGTCCCCGCTATTGCTAGATAGCAACAAAGCGGAGGTTAACGCTGCAAAGCGGGCGCAGCGGAAAGCGGCCGCGGCTGATGAGGTCGGGGAGATGGCTCGACAGGCTCGAGAGCGGCGGGCCGCTCAGGCGGCTTCTGGGGAGGGCTTAACGGCGGCGGCACTCAGTCGCCAGGTTCTGGACGGCGTGGACGTTGTCCTGAAAGTTGCCACAAAATCGGGCAGCTTAAAGGGCACGTTCACGCGCGCCCTTAAAGAGGCGGCTGAGGGCATCAAGGAGGCGGTTGAGGTCCTCCTTGACCGAACAACCTCGGAGGAGACGGCGAAGCTGTGGGAGGAGAACAGCCGTCTCCGAGCTGAGCTGGAGGACCTCAAACGGGAGGTTGATGATGAATGCCCGCCTGGAGGCCTTAGAGTCAAGGCTACTCCCGGCCCAGAACCTCCGGCCACCGCTAGCGGCGGACAAACGGAGGATGGAGGAAGCCGCAAGGCCAGGGCCGTCGACCGCGGCGGCCAAAGCTGGAAAGGGGGGTAAAAAGCCCGCGGAGGGGCCCAAGAAGCCCGCGGAGGGTGCGTCAGCACCCCCTCCCAGCTCAAATGCGACCCCAGCGACCGCGTCCGACCCTACCACAGAGGCTTGGACGACGGTCGTCAAAAAGAGCCGCAAAAAGAAGGCGGCGCCGCCGGCACCCGCTCAGCCTAAGCCCGCGCATAAAAAAAAGCGGAGGTCTCGAAAGAGCAGGGCCCTACGCTCCGCGGCTGTGGTACTCACACTGCAGCCCGGAGCCATCGAGAGGGGCCTTTCCTACAAGGAGGTCCTCACGCAGGCGAAGGCGAAGGTCGCGTTCCCCGACCTCGGCACACCGACCGGCTTCAAAATGAGGTCGGCGGTTACGGGAGCGCGGCTGTTCGAGGTTTCCGGACCCTCGGGCAGCGAGAAGGCGGACATCCTGGCCGCCAAATTGAGAGAGGTCCTCCTCGAAGAGGACGTTCGAGTTTCCAGACCCGTGAAGACCGCTGAACTGCGCGTCGATGGCCTGGACGACTCGACGACCCCGGAGGAGGTCATGGCGGCCGTCGCCCGAAGCAGTGGATGTCCGTCGGGTGACGTGCGGGTGGGCGAGATTCGCGCCGACGCTGCCGGGCTCGGCACCATTTGGGTGAAGTGCCCGGTGGCGGCGGCGAAGAAGATCGCCGACAGCGGGCGGCTTTTGGTGGGGTGGGTTGCAGCACGGGTGAAGCTGCTGCAACCCAGGGCTATGCGGTGCTACCGATGCCTTGACGTTGGGCACGTCCGGGCACGGTGCACCGCCGCAATAGACCGCAGCGAGCAATGTTATCGCTGTGGTAAGCCCGGCCACAAGGCGGCTCAGTGCTCCGCGACGCCGAACTGCAGTCTCTGTACGGATGCAGGGAGGCCCGCGGGGCACAATGTGGGCGGAAAGGCCTGTGGCGCACCCACCCCCAAGAAGGGGAAGAAAAAGAACCGGGCTGCCGGGGGCTCTTTACACCTCCCTCAGCCTGGTTGCTCTTCGGCCGACTCCCGGCCTAGGAATGGTGCCGAGGGAATGGATTGTGGATAATGCCACAATTCCATTTCCTCCAGGGCAATCTCAACCACTCTGCCAGGGCTCAGGACCTCGTACTCCAGAGCATGGCAGAGTGGTCGATTCATGTGGCTGTGGTCGCCGAGCCGTACTACGTCCCCCCCCGAGATAATTGGGTGGGTGACCTGGACGGCTTGGTGGCCATCATTGGCGGGGCTCTTACCGACCCGTCCCGAGGTCACGGCTGGGTGGCCGCCCTCGCGGACGGCATTGTCACTGTTGGGGCGTATTTCTCCCCCAACAAGAGCCTCGCCGACTTCGAGAGCTTCCTTGTCGAGTTGGGTGCCGTCGTGAACCGGTACCACCCTCGCCCGGTGCTGTTACTCGGGGATCTCAACGCCAAGTCTGCGGCGTGGGGATCTCCAGTCACCGATGCCAAGGGCGAGGCGTTGGAGGAGTGGGCGGTCACGACCGGCTTGACCGTTCTGAATCGGGGCTCGGTCTACACGTGCGTGCGGCAGCGGGGCGGCTCTATAGTGGACGTCTCGTTCGCTAGCCCCGCTGTCGCGAGCCGTGTCCGCGACTGGCGTGTCGCCGTGGAGGTGGAGACGTTATCGGATCACCGATACATCCGTTTCGACGTCTCCTCCCAGACCGCGGGCGGCCGCAGCCCATCGGCCCCGCGAACGGACGGTCCGCGCTGGGCGCGCAAGCGCCTCGACAGGGAGCTACTTGAGGAGGCCGCCATATTGCAGGCCTGGATTCGGGAGTCGGTGACGACCGGACCCGTCGACGTCGAAGAGGAGGCGCAGTGGTTCCACGGGGCGATGACGCAAATCTGCGACGCGTCCATGCCCCGGGTCCACACTCAACCCAGAAGGCGCCAGGTGTACTGGTGGTCCGCCGAGATCGCACAGTTGCGCGTCTCTTGCGTGCGAGTGCGGCGCCAGTACACCCGATACCGGAGAAGACGTCGTCGGGTCCCTGACGAAGAAGCCGCGCTGTATGAGGTGTACCGCGCGGCTAAGGAGGCTCTGTGGCTGGCCATCGGCGAGGCGAAGACGCGATCCAGGGAGGAGATGTTGGCGACTCTCAACGGGGATCCGTGGGGGCGTCCCTATCGCTCGGTCCGAGGGAAACTCGGACCATGGGCGCCCCCGCTTACGGAGAGTCTCCAACCAGAGCTGCTGGAGGACGTAGTCGCAGCCCTCTTCCCGGCACGAGCGGAGCGTACTCCGCCACCGATGGCTTTGCCCACAGCCGCAGAGCCTGAAGAGAACGCCAGCGTCCCAGAGGTGACACAAGCAGAGTTGAGGGCGGCCGTGATGCGGCTCCGGGCGAAGAACACTGCCCCGGGGCCCGATGGGATTCACGGTTGCGTGTTAGCCCTCGCTCTGAAGGAGCTAGAGCCCCAACTGAGAGGACTCTACACAGCGTGCCTGGAGCAGGGCCAGTTTCCCGTTCAGTGGAAATCTGGACGTCTGGTTCTGCTCAGGAAGGTGGGGCGCCCTGCGGACTCGCCGTCCGCGTACCGGCCCATAGTGCTGCTGGACGAGGTGGGAAAGCTGTTCGAGCGGATAATCGCAGCCCGCCTCGTCAGCCACTTGTGCGGAGAGGGGCCGGACCTAGCCGAATGCCAGTTCGGGTTCCGGCACGGGCGCTCCACTATCACGGCGATATCGCGTGTGAGAGTCCTGGCGGAGGAAGCGGTGTCCCGGGGTGGGGTGATGTTGGCGGTGTCCTTGGACATTTCCAACGCCTTCAACACTCTGCCCTGGAGTTGTATTCGGGAGGCACTACGCTATCATCGAGTGCCTCCCTACCTCCGCCGCGTCATTGGGGCTTATTTGGCGGAGAGGTGTGTCACCTATCTGGGACGTGACGGCATACACCAGCACCCCATGTCGTGCGGTGTTCCGCAGGGTTCGGTCTTGGGCCCGCCCCTGTGGAACATCGGGTACGACTGGGTGCTGAGAGGCGAGCTCCAGCCGGGAGTGGACCTGACGTGTTACGCTGACGACACGCTGGTCACTGCCCGGGGGAGCTCGTACAGGGAGGCAGCGTTGCTGGCGACGGCCGCGGTCTCACTGGTGGTGAGCCGCATACGGCGCCTTGGCCTGGAGGTGGCTCTCAACAAGTCGGAGGCCATAGTTTTTCATGGCCCCCGGCGGGCGCCGCCGGCGGGATCACACATCGTGGTCGATGGGGCCCGTATCGCTGTCGAGTCCACCATGAAATACCTGGGATTGGTGCTCGACAGCCGGTGGGATTTCGGACCCCACTTCCGACGGCTGGCGCCCAAGTTGTTGGGCGCGGCTGGGGCGCTGTCAACGCTGCTTCCCAATCTGGGGGACCCGAGCACCGTCTGCAGGCGGTTGTACGTGGGGATCGTGCGATCGATGGCCCTGTATGGGGCCCCGATCTGGGCGGCTGACCTGACGGCCGGCACCATCTCTGTTCTGCGGAAGCCGCAGAGGGTGATGGCCGTCAGAGTCATCAGGGGTTATCGCACGATCTCCTACGAGGCGGCTTGCGCACTGGCCGGATCTCCGCCCTGGGACCTGGAGGCAAAAGTCCTCGCGTCAATGCATCGGTGGCGCGAGGACGCGCGGGCGCGCGGGGAGCGACTGACGCAGCGACATTTTGAGCTGCGTCGGTCGCAGCTGCGCGAGGTCCTGGTGGCGGAATGGCGGAACAGGCTTTCACGCCCTACCGCCGGCCTCGTCACTATCGAGGCCATCCGGCCAGTGCTCGACATGTGGCTCGGGAGAAGGCACGGCTCCCTGTCGTTTCGTGTGACACAGGTCCTCACGGGGCATGGTTGCTTCGGGAGGTTCCTGTGTCGCATAGGCAGAGAGCCGGACGCTCGGTGTCACCACTGCGTCGACTGTCGGGAGGACACGGCGCGGCATACGCTGGCAGAGTGTGCCGCCTGGGAGGAGCCGCGCCGTGCCCTCGTCTCTGTGGTAGGCAGTGACCTCTCGCTGCCGGCTGTTGTCCGTTCTATGGTCGGCGGTGAGGAGTCCTGGGACGCGGTGGTCTCCTTCTGCGAAACTGTCATCTTGCAGAAGGAGGCTGCGGAAAGGGAGAGGGAGATGTCGAGTGCTCACCCGGCCCGCAGCAGGCGCACCGGGCGTCGGAGGACAGAAGGAGGGCATACGCTGCCCTCCTTCTGCCCCCCTAACTGGGTCCAGGGGCGGCGGACTTGGGGATGTCCGTTGCCCCCCATTCATCCGGACCCGAGGTGGCGGCGCGTGGTGTTCCCGTGCGCCCCTCTGACGTCGCGGGGGGAGTTAAACACCTCACTCCCCCCGCTTACGAGATGTGGCCCGCAGAGGCGGGCCGGCACCAGCCGGGGATTACGGAAGTCGCATACGTTCCCGCGATCCCCGGCGTAGGTGGAAGATGGAACACCGGGGTGGTTTTAGTCAGTAAGAGTCTGACAGACCCCTCCGCCCGCCCCAGGGCGGAGGACATCCATGAGGATTTCCCCCCGTAAAAAAAAAAAAAAAAAGGCATGTTACCGTTCCAGTGCCGGTTAGGAAATTTTAGTTATTGTGTTTTTATTTTATGTATAATAATAATATTAATTAATGAATAACTGTAATTTAATTGTTTGTGTGTGTATTCATTTTATCTAAATTTTCAATAGTAATTTGACTTTTAATTGTATGTTTGTGTATTTAATTGTATTGTTTTTATAATTCTTTAATATTCATAATCATTCTGAATTTTAATATTTTATTCATATTTGTATTAATACAAACATGAATAATTATTAAAAAAAAAAGTCCTGGCTAAATTTGCCGGCCTAACTCCGTCCAAGTGTACAGAAGCAACCAGGGTGCTTTACAGGTTGAGTGGAGAGAATTAACCGGTCAAAAAAAATTAAAATAACGTCAGTGGAGCAATCAGACCAAATCTTTTTTTTATGTTATGCATCAAATGCATAACGGTAAGTTTTGTATCAAAAGAATCACTGTTTATGACGTTTTAAAAGTACCATTAGTAACTAAAAAATATATTTTGGTGTAATTCGCATGCTTTTGATAGTTAGTACTTTTTTCGGTTAACAGATGGCATTACGGGTATCTGAATTATGTAGATAATAAGTTGATTTCTTCTAGATTGCTACAATTCCTATCAGGTTTATGTGTAAAAATCATTTAAATGGTTTTGTAACTAACTAACATGTCATTTTGTGCATTCAATCACGAACAAAAACCTTTTAAAATCAATATTGCTTACCTCCCATAACATACGGCGTGATAATATGTAGCCTAAAGTCTTCCTTGGTTTACAAAGAACATTTTTGCAGAATTTCAATTCAATCTATCCAATAGTTTTGGCGTGAAGCCGTACCATACACACATACAAACAGACAAAAATTCTAAAAAGTCACTTTTTGTCATCAGTTACGTTTTTCAAACAACAACCACTTATTCTTTCTCGAAAATTCTCAATGTACAGTTTTTCTTTCGTTACTGTTTTATTATATGTATAGATAAAAATAAAATAAATGTACCGATTTTACATCTATTGCATAGTGGTTTGTGTCTGTGTTTTACACACCATCTGTCACGAACATGGGGAAAAGTAACAAAAACCGGTCCCTTAATTCGTTTCACTGATTTTTTTGCAACTCCTGCGCTTAATTTTGTAGATTATGTTTAAAGTATGTAAATTACCCATTAACTATCCTATACGTCATAAACATACAGAAAAATAAATAAAATAAATCGAGTTATAAACAAAATTGTGCTGGTACTAAATTTGCGAATTTAACTTAAAATTGTAAACTCGGATCACATTCAAACTCGTTTTATGAGAAATGTAGTGAACAAAACATATACCGAATTTAGCTCATACGAAACTTCATTAAATAAAATATTTGAATTATGATTCACATTTAAATTATCTTAGTTCCTTAAATAAATACATAAACAACCAAAATTTAGGTACCAAAAAAATCTTTGATTCGGTAGTGTCACGAAACAGGGGTCGCACGAAAAATTAAATTACCGCTATTTCGTGAGTCGATTTATTGCAGTTTTAAGGGACTTCAATACGTCCATATGACCTTTTTGTAAGTCAGATAAATTGTTTAGGATCCCATAATAACTCTATTAAAAGTTTTGTTCAAATGGACTTACCATTGTCATTCTATAGGCTTATGAAGTCGGAGCGAGCACCTTACGGAGACAAGGAGTACTCGCACACCCCACAGCTGTTTGTGGCCGACAGACAGTTTCGAGCTTCGTATTACTTTCAGTTTAGTCGATAAAATATTGGTTCTTGGTTTTTATAATACATTAAATGATGGAGAATTTTTACTTGTGTATGATATAAAAAACAAATATTTCAATTGCTTATTTCTTGTGCCAAAAAGAAAACTCACGAAATAACGTACTAGCACGAACTTGGGGCCCTTTACCTTATATGGTGTCGCGGACTTTTTTTAGATGTTTTCTTTCTTTACAAATATCAATATTTAAGGTTAACCAAGAGCTTTAGCTTGTAGCCTTCCTCATGAATGTGGCTATCATATACAAAAAGAATTTTCCAAGTCCGACTGGCAGTTTCACAGATTAGCGCGTTCAAACAAACAAACTCTTTTCCGCTTTATAATATGGAGAAGTATAGTTAATTGACTTTAAGCGCACCCCAGAACTAGGAATCAAACTAACTCAAATGCGAAAAATGTGCTTACAACTAACAGATTTCAGGCCCCCCCTCCCCCCCTCTGAAAAAAAACCCTAGATACGCTAATGTGGAACAGTGAGCGCCGTCGGGGGCGAGGGCCACCTAGCAACGCGCCTCTAATTGACTCATCTTGAAAAAATATATCGGAAAATCAAGCCAGAGGTTACTTCGCCAGACTGTTTGTATTTCACAAGATAATGGGACCTAACGAAGAAGCGATTAGGACGAAACTACCAATAATTTCCTCAGAGACTACCGAACGTTGTTGCTTATGTCCTAATTCTTGATTGTTTACTATTCTATGAGTAAGGAATCATACGTTTGTTTACTGCATTAAATACGAAAAAACTACTGCAAAGCTTTTCGAGAATCGCCTACTTAAAAATCCTAAAATGATGTTGCACTATTAGGCGCTGTACACACAGAAAAGACGTAAGACGAGGATGGGGCGCGGACATGTCTCTTCCGCGACCCTTTCATTCAAAATGTATAGAAGCGTCGCTATGCAAAACATATAGAAAGGACAGGGCGCGGAAACGACACTTTCGTCTGTGCCCTATTGTAAAACATACAGAAAGGACGGGGCACGGGCGCGAGCGGACGAGAGACGGGCGAGAACTGGGGTGCGGAGGGGTGGGCGCGGGTGCCGGGACTCGCACGTCACTGTCACACACAATTACACCACCACAATTAATCACGTCACGTTCGTTTCTCGTCTGTGCCTCGTCTTTTCTATATGTTTTAAAAATTCGTAACGACGCCCCGTCTGTGCCTTGTCCGCGCCCCGTCCTCGTCTTACGTCTTTGCTGTGTGTCCAGCGACTTTGATTTTATACGGACATCAGTTTTCCAGTCTTTTTTTTGTTTTTAATTTTATATCAGTTACCCAACCCTTAATATGAGCACGCTCTTCTGGAACATTCTGTATTTACGGTATTTTAATTTGTAGATATGTTGTCTGTGCACGAATATGACATAACTTATAGTACTATAGTGCGTTTCAACAAATAGTACCTATGGCGTTATGATGGCACACCCTGTCTGTCAAAGTCATTGGCACGAGAAGACGCTCCCGCAGATTTTGTTTACTTTCATTTGATTTCCGACTGAAATCATGCCCAAAACTTTGGAAAGTTGTGAAAGAATGATGGTGTTAAAGGTGAAGAACTTTTGTGAACGTGAAAAACGTAATGATGCCTCATTAATTCCTTTAAGATGTGTTCAGGCTCGTGTTGCCGCCCTTACAAGTAAGTGAAAATAGGGTTACCAGTAGCAGATAATAAAATTTACAACTTAAAATGCAATTTTCTATTGAATTTATTGGTTTATGTATGATTGTGACAATAAACCGAAATATATGTTTTAGTTGTATCTGAAAAAACCGTGTTTAAAATCACCAAAGAAGGTGAAGTCGCAGCCAGCACGTCGACTAAGGTTTCAACACCTCGCAAAAGCGGTTCCCGGCCTAAAAGAATCGAACTAGATGAAGAATGAACTGCAGAATGTGAGCACGTGAAAAAAGTGGAAGAAAAATATTACGCAGATGGTCCAGTTATTGATAGCGAGATGGACAGGTTTATCATTGAAGTGGGAGACGATAGTGACACTTCTGATGACGAGGATGATATGGAAGATGAAGATGACGACGACCGCTCGGGTATAAGTCCGTTGGATGAGCATAACTACTCCAAACACAATTATTTTGTCTGAGCATTATTATAATAAAAATAATTAAATTATCATTTTATAACTGTGCTGATTTTTAATATGATAAGAATAAAAAAAATTGTAAATATGTAAGAATCTAACTAAAAAACATACAAATCACCCTTACTTTGAGGTAGGTTATTATAGGTAATGTGGAAACACTGTAAAACATTGCTGCCAACATAACGCCATAGGTAATATACGATGAAACGCACTATACTTTTATTAAATTTTAATGTGACATTTAAGTTCATTTTTGCACGTCTAAAGTGGTAGAACTCAGTAAACTGCGCATTTAGGTACCTAACACCTTGAAATGTATTGAACGTACCGTGTTCAGCAATCATTATTGATTGATTGAAATATCTACTAAAACATGTACAGTTAGGTACATTTATAGTTTGAAATTGTAGAAAGGTACTACAGCAAGGTTCACAAAAAATGCCCACTAGGTATTGGAAACGGGATGTTTTCGCTGAAATAAAATCACAACAATGACTTTTTTTATCTTTATTTATTTATAGAGGGTTTGATCAGTATGACCACGCCACCCTCATAGGTACATTCTACACGGCTATCTACGTTTCATTCTCAAATTTACAATTTTATACAGGTTTTTGGCGGCTTTTGACAAGGGAGCCGCCAGAATACTATTATAAATACCAATATGATTGGAATCACAACTATTTTCTATTAAATAAAATATTACTCCTTTCAACTTAAATGTGGCAAGGGTTTTGAAAATTACCTTGATTTTTTTCTTCATTCTGATGAAATGAAAAGGAGCTAAATAAAAGTGTTTTTAGTTTAGTAAAAATATCTGTCGATCAGTTTAGTGAATGGAACAGGTCATTGCGAGTGTGAGTCACCGCGGACTTACTCATCGGCCACAGCACCCTCCGACGAACGACTTCTCCGTAGTATGCTTACATTTACTTTTATTTTATAAATATACCTAGGTATATCTACTATTTTATAAATATACCTAGGTATATCTACTATTTTATAAATATACCTAGGTATATCTACTATTTTCTTTGATTTGTTAAAGGTTTCGAACCGTACACAATAAATATTCTATTCTATTCTATTAATTTTTGAATCTAAAGAAACTCATTTTATTCTGCACGTTTTGGCTGTATTTCATTTAACAGTACCTAATGGGACCAACTTTCTAATTTATTGTTTTTTGTGAAATATGTATATGATTAAGAGACAGAAAAATTATTGAGTTGGGTAAGTATATTTTATTTAGTGTTAAGAACTCTTTTAGTTTACTAAAACTTTCAGTTGTAACTATTTTATTTTATTCATCCCTATTTTTCCGGAGTTGGTTCGGTCGTAGGTAATAAGGACGAGGTACCTTGGTTTTACAAGGATTCTGGTATTACGAGTAGGTGAGAATGATTTTGTACTTATGTTATTAAGTAGATAAATTATTCAGGTACTAAAAAGTGTAACTGATTTATATTTAACGAACTCGCAATGAATTGTATGCCTTCCTTAAAACCAGTCATAATGTCTGTGATTAGCCTATGATACTTGTTATTCAATAATTATAAACCATTTCACAATTTTTATCTATGATAAAAAAGTGACTTGTTGTTTATGGTTTTCAATGATGTAAGGGTGTGTAAGGTGCTTATATTATGTGCTGATAGGTTTTAGTATGTAGAGATAAGTTTTTATTTCAGAATAAAGTCATGTAAATAATTGCAGTATAAAACTACTCAGGAAATAGATTACTTATGTTTTTAAACTAATAGGTATGATTTGCACTTGTAATAAGGATCCATTTACCTTGTGTGTGTTCTGTTTGAGTGCAGGTGCTGTTGATGGAGCAGGGGTCGAAGTAAACCACAATTTAATAAAAACACTTTTTATTCAACATGTATCGAGACCAGCTCGAACTGTTATCTAACATAGCTGCGCCTGCGCATGACTCGTAAACTTCACAATTAAAACAACTACTTAATACTAGAGGATAGTCACAGACTTGTCAACATTAAATACTTAAAACTATTTAGCAACACTATTGGGTTCCGGCGGGCCGGTTCACAACCATAAATAAATAATAAATTAACTGCGAGTATTACTGGTCCGGGTTCACTCACGAAATAAATTATTGGAATGGAGTGGAATGCATAGGAACTTTACACCCCCGCGAGCGGCGCGGGTCCGTCGGCAGCGGCGATGCTCATGACACCTCGGCAGCCGCCGTGGTCTCCTCGATGAGGCACGTGCAGCCCACCGGCACCTTGATGGCCTGCGGCGCGTCCTTGCCCTTGAAGGTGACCTGCACCCAGTCGTAGATCTCGACGCACTCCGTGACGAAGGCGTGGTGGTGCTGGCGGCAGCAGCCGTGCGCGATGTGGTGCTCGCTGCACAGTTTGTTGGGGCGCGCGGCGCACTTGAGGAACTTGATGCGGCGCGGGATGCGCTCGGGGTTGTCGTCGATCTCCACCTCGATGGGGCACATGGTCTTGTTGGCCACGTCCGACAGGACGAACTCCTTCTGCGGCCTGGCGAGCACGTACGCGCCGGCTGCGACCAGGACGAGGGCGACTATCAACAGGTAGCGCGACATGTTTGACTTGTGAATGAGTAGTGGTGTGGTAGCGAGTGGAAGCGTGCGCTCTTAGTCAAGCTGACTTGCGAATAATAGGTGTGTGGTGTAAGGCGAGTCTTATATCTCTGAGGATCTTGTTCCCCTCTGCGATAATAATACTTGGAGCGGGCGCGACGCCGGCGGCAAGGCGCGCGGGTGCTCAGTCGCGGTTGGACCGCAGCGCCGGCCGCTTCGCCCACACCCGCTATCATAGCGTCTCGTGAACAAGTTTCCGTCGCGCGCTCTACCGCGATAAGCGATCGTCACGCATTTGTTTTGTTTTGTTGATTGAGCTTTTTGAATAGTGCTGTGAAGTGGAATATCTACTAAGTAGGTATATTTTCATGAACTGCTTGTCAAGTTTGAGTGATGTGAGACTTTCAGGTCTGGTGGCTCGCAAAGGAATATTTCGAAGTGTTGTATATCATTTGGAAAAAGTTTGTATGTTTATCAAGCCTGTTTGATCGCTTGGTTTTGTAATCGTTTGCATTTTTGCACGAGGTGAAAGTATATTTTTTATTATTTTGATAAGCTAACTTTTCATGAAAAAGTACACCTTACTAGACTTTCCTAAGGACACTAGAGTAGGACTGACTGACATAGTAAAAGCTGTTTCAAAGGTAAGAATTGATGAATACTTTCACGCCTGAACTTGTGCCAATGTTTGCAATTTCATGCTTCATATTCAGATATATAGGTGTGCCTTTATTTTTTTACGCTTTTGCTCTGGCTGGCGCTGTCACACTGCAAGCTGCGCAAGCGCGCCTGCCGCGAGTGTGCCGGCGCCGGCGCGGGAGTTGCTGCCTCTGATTGGCCGCCGATCTCATGTAATTATGTTATTCCCTGATTGGTCGCCCGCCAACCAATAGTTCGCTATTTATTTATCCATGTGAGAGTAATTCACCGTGATAGCGTCCAGAGGGCGTGGCCTGCTCATACATAATGTGTTAAATGTACCTATGCCTAATACCTAGGAACTTGCTCCATGAACATTTGAGGACGTCACGACAGTCATCAAACTCTTTAGTGGTTCCTTCAAAATGCACTATTTTTTTAAAATCTTATATTCTTAATACTTACTTCAAAGAGCTAAAGCACATCATTGACATCATCAAGGTCAAAAAGTATGTTCCTTGCATAACAAAAACAAAAGAACGTAACCCTCGACGTTCGTAATGTTTATTTCTCTGCATCTATGTGTCTTTCAAAAACTCAGTATGATGCTGTGAGTACGTACACACAGTACCAACTCGTGACAATACCCCGCTGACAGTCGCTGACGTCTCGTGAGACACGGATGATCTATACGATTTCCCTGTCACGTGAGGACTGGGAGGTATGTCAGTGATCGTAAACAATTAGCAAGACTGCAAGTGGTCCGTGCGTCACGCCGCGCGACTGCCGCTGATCATCATTCTTACGCAGTACCTACTCTTATCATTACGTATGTTTGATAACTTCATACAATAACCTACCTACGTACAAGAAGTAATCACTAACGATACTATATTATTGCTATGTTGACGTTATTGTTAACTAGCTAAGTGTCCATTGAAGCGGAGAGGAGCGGAGGGGAGCGGAGTAGTGTCAATATTAACCAATAGAATTGCATAAAATATTCACGCCGTTTCAGTGGACAGGGATTTGCGAAGTAGTTAAAAAATTTATACAAAACTGGGAAGCGGAACAGAGAAGCGGAAAAAACTGCCACCCACTCAAATTACTCGTCACGTGAACTCTGACTAGCTCCGCGCAGTCCGCAACTGCGCTCCGCACTGCCTCGCTCCGCATCAATGGACAGGCAGCCTTAGGCGGGTGGTCTCGCTCGTGGCTTTCGGGAACTCTCGCTCTCGTCTTAACTGATATATTTCGGAAGGACTTCCGCATCCTCTTTAAAAAAAAAACCTTTAACCTTGTACCGTGTCCTTTCGTGTTTATACAAGTTTACCTAATAGACTTGTATAAACACGAAAGGACACAAAGCTTTTAGAACACTGCTACAACCTTAACTAGGGTGCAACATGTTATATTTTGTGTAATGCTTATACAATAAGCTTTGCTTCGGTACGATGTGCTTCTTGCAAAACTTATTAGTTTGTATTTCTATTGCGTGAGTCAAAATGCAAAGTTATGGCTCAATACTGTAACAGGTCGTGCTTTATTTTGAGTTAAAAATAAAGTAAAACAATGCAATGTCTTTAAAGATGATACAATTCTCGATAAATAACTGACCATTTCATAACAGAGCTGACCTTTACATCCAAACTTACTACCCTTGTTCTTAACAGTTATAATGTCGGCCAGTGAGCATCAATACCGCGCGGCACGTTACCGCCGCTATCCACGTAGAACATGTCAACAGGCCGCCACGCGGCGCCGGCGCACGTGTGTCCGAGCGAGACAGCACCACGCGCGCTGCGCTCAGCGTGCGAATTGAATCACCGCATGATCGGCCGGTCAGTGCATCTCTGTTCATACTTTAGTTCACCTGACCTAGTAACAGTAGTAACTGTCTGATATTATCGTCAGTTACGCAGAGTTCAGTTCAATGCGAGTAGCATTGAACTCAACTCTGCATAACTTTACACATGTTTAAGTGTTCCATGTAGGCGACACTCCACACTCCACACAGTCCTCGTGATCAAACGAACTTTCGTTTGATTTATGCGTTGTAGAAATGAATGGAGTTGAATGACAAGATACGCTTATATGCTTGAACGATATTTGTTTCACAAGGAAATATGCGAGGGTTGATCATGTCAAGTTAAAATTTGTAATAACTGATGGCGATCAATCATTTTGTTTTGATTAAGTAGTTCTTGACTTAATAGTTTCGCTGTATTTTTTTGGTACTAATATTGTATTTATATAATTTTATAATGAATAGAACAACATTGTGTTTTGCATTAGATGCAACCGCAGCTACAATGTTGTTTTATTTGGCGTAGCGTCTCGTAGCACGGCTACGCGGCACTGCTACGCCGCCCGCTACGTTGCTACGGGAGTCGCCGGAATGTCAGGAATCATAATAGAGAGAACGGTCGGTAGGTGCGATGTGTTGATAGCAAGGCTAATATTATTGTATAATATTATATTCTAATTTTCACGAGATACATTTAGTGAAAACTTTAGGAAAATATGAAAATTATCAAACCTTTTATGATCAATAACTCGAACATTAAATGCTTTCGTATAAGAGTTAAACTGCATAGCGTTGTCGTTTGTAGGGATGCCCTGTATGACACTGAAATGTGGGACTAGTGCGCATGGAAGTCGATACAAAATCGAATGAACCCACGTTGGGCGCCATTATTGTGTAGTGACGCCAACACGTGTTTGTTCAGTTTAGACTAAATTTAAGTCCTACTATAAACGGAATATGTTTTATTCTTTCTTGCAGACTGTTAACATAGTATGTACTCTAACTATCCTATCACTACCTGGTCTAAACTATACTTTACTAGTATTACAAAGTTAAAAGATTTAATACTTAGTAAAAAAGTACATAAGCTCGTGTAGTTTTCGTTATAATGGAAAGTTAGAGGTTGGTGTAGTTACATGCCTGAATTTTGTCATTGATGAGTGTTGTGGAACCTACGCAATGAATGACTCTCATCACGGGCGACATCTGTCAGTGAGCAGTATGTTTTGCCCCCTATCAGCTGATCTGTACTCCTCGCCGCCTGGGCTGACGCGCGCTGCGGTCGCGCCAGCCCCGAGCCCGCGACGCTGCGCGACGCTGCGCGACACGCCCGCGACACGCCCGCGACCCGCCCGCGACACGCCCGCGGCGCGTGATGCGCGACAGTTAGCACTAAACATTACACACGGTCAAACAAAACAACAACTGTGGCGCGTGACGTCCACACTAAGCACTCGTACTTTACCGAGCCCAAATAACTTCGGAAACTTTACTACAATACACTGTGAATGGGATTACTAAGGCACTAAAGAATGTATTGTTTCCTGTTACAATCGAAGTCAATTACTACATGTAATTACAAATCATTTTATGTGTTTATATATAATTGTTATTTAACTGAATATGAACAGGAAATGAGCATAATAAACAGCTGAGGGTTTTGTAGGAGAACTGTGGGAGAGAGAGAGTGAGTTCCGTGCCGGTGATCACGTTACATATTCGGTAGTGACACGGTCCTCTGACGCCGGTGGCCACTGTGAGAACGCACAATACCCCTGCAAGCAGCGCATATGAATGAGACCGCAGTCGTCATCTACATTGGATCATCCTTCAGTGCGCGGTGCCTGGCTGCGGTCGGTGGTCTCAGTGTGTTTGTTAACGTTCTCGATCGCGTTAGTGTAAACGTCAATTTGTATTAAAACTGAATAAGCGCCGTCTGGTGACACTCACGGACAACCTGTTTTTTCCTATACAATTTGACAGAAGCGAACGTTTACGTTAACGCGAGTTAAAAACACACACTAAGCCCTCTGGACTGTGATTTTCATTATTGACTTATTACATCTGCTCCCGTAGTCGTGAGTCGGAAGCGCGCGCGTGTGAGCCGGTATCAATCAGTATGTAGGTACACTATGCACGTATATTATAAGAATATTATTGAATTGCTAGAATTTTGAGATAGTCTGTGAAATTGAATCTACTCGCAATAATCTAAATAATCAGTAATTCGTGGCTTGACAAGAATGTCAATGTCCAAGAAATGTAGAAAGTAGTCCCATAGCTGCGGCCTCCACAAAAATAATTTCATGCGTAAACAAAATGACACAATCAAAACAAAAGATGAACTTAATTAGAACTTTAGAGTTCACAGTTGTAATTAACACTATTATAAATAGAACAACAATGTTAGGAAACACTGCACACTGGCTCGTTTGAGTCTCATTGTATTTAATAATGGAGTTAATAGGTAAAACCCCGCAGTAATCGCGGTATTATCTGAGCGCCCGAGCCGGCGCACGCGCCGACTATTACTACTACCATGTTAGGTAACCAACTCGTAGTAGTTATCTACTAAGTAATTGCGGCGAGTAGCAGGGATTTATCATAATTACATGTACATATAAAATACCTACAGTTTAGCTTGTTAAAATAGGTTTAAATAGAAGAATTTAATACTGAATACTACTGTTTGAAAATCCCTCTACTTGCGATGGTATACAATATCGCGCACGTGCCGTAATCTCTCAATTATGTCGTTTCTGAGGGACTTGCGGCTGTTATTAACACCTATTATGTTGTTATATTTATCTTTAACTTCCGTGAGGATAAATTACTTTAATAATCCATTTATTCGGTACCTAATGCTTACTTATTAACGTTTTACAGAAGTGCGGGTGCTGCCCCTGCATGCGCGAACACTGGGAGGGTGCCGCCGGGGCTTCGGCGCCGACACCGTGTACTACAGCGATATCGTCGGCTTCACCATCGTACATGGAGGTGTCATCAAGTAAGAAGAAACAAAGAAAAAAAACATGATCTTAGTTATGACACTAGTGAGTGTGTGCGTGTTAGTGTTCCCTAGTCAGTCAATGTTGTTAGTTGTTAAATCCAAGGCGGTATTGACTGTATTCATTGATTGCGATCCCTGCGTGACAATACGTTCTCGACAAGTGACGCTCATTTAGTATTTTATATATTACACTTATTTAAGGAGACGATTGGAGTTCCTTCTATAGAAAATTAATCCAAGCTCGTCGCAAACGTTTTTAATATGAAATGTTAGAGTAAAGCTAATACTTAAACCATTCCGATGACGTAATCATAAAGTTTATATTGAATTAAATTTGATTATGGCAGTGTTTTTTAGATCAAGTATGTAATAAAAACTTTTAACCGTTACGTTAAGTAAGTACTTAATAATGTTTGTAGCCATCAAATTAGACTAGTAGTAATTAGTAGTCAGTGTTGTTTTGTGAACTGATAATGATATTCAATCAAATTACGATGTTATATGTAACAATAGATGATTATAACAAATAAAATGATGTCACAACTTATGATATAATATAATTACACATAGCTACACACCCATGTCGACTGATTACACAATATGTAGGTAATATTAAATAGCTCCATCTACGAGTATTTCTATGATTATCTATTCTGTCTGTATATAAAAACCGAGAACTGCAAACCGGACAACCGTGTTCATTTTTATACTAGTAGTGAAATTATGTAGATTTATTAATATATAATTTATTTATTTATTTATTTATTCACCTTACATCTATCCTTACAGGGTTTTTACCCAATGTGATAAATGCGCTTATCCTAACTTATACTAACATCTATAACTAATTATAAATAATGCATTCCTTGTGAATTCACCCAGAGTACAACAAAATAGGTCCGTCTCATTAGCAATCAGGTTGAGCGTGCGAAGTGCCCGCGTCAGCGGCGCCTCTCTTAGAAGGTTAGTCCGACTGCGCGGCTCCACCAGCAGGCGCGGTCGCCGTCGTCGCCACACGTACCTCGAAGTTGCATAATGCAATTATTTTAGGGCAGTTGAGCCTGTGTGCTCAACTGCCCTAAAATAATTTTTTTAATTGCATTACTTCCCTCTCAATATTTTGAAAATATGTGAGGCCAGTGCCAAATCCCTCCTAACCCTCAACTCGTTGTATCCCACCATACCTAAAATAAATAAGGTAGGATACATTAACGGATAAAATGGATAGACACCATAATACCTCATATATAAATATCTAATAAATTTATTTTGTATTCTCTCCAGCATGAGACTATATTTAACCTCATGCGGAGACCAGATGACTGCGTTACATTCTAGCTGGCTCCTAACCAATGCGAATAATGTAACGGCTAATGGCCGAAGTGCGGCTAAACCTAGTTCTTGGGTCTGTTCGTGGTTATTTCATTTGATAGCCCCGCGAAGCCGTGCTCCGACTTCGCCTTTTAGGCAACTTTAAAGTGTTTTGAGATTTGGTTACAACTAGTAGTAGCCGGGTTGCACCTAGTTGTAGCCGGCTAACACTAGGTTTAGCCGCACTTTGGCTTTTAGCTGTAACATATTCACAAAATAAGAAAGTAATCGCGCAATTTCAAAACATCTGCTGCTTGCTCCGGCTTCGTGGTCGCCGTTACTTTTAAATTGATTCAGTATGGCACTTGCAGACTGGTTTTATGCTCGGAAAAGTGCATTGTTTAAAATATCAACCAACAAACGTAGCATAATGTAGAAATAGAATTTTCCTATTGTACCTGTGGATTTTCCAAAAAATATCAATAACCTCAGATTTTCCGTAATCGGTAGATATACATTGTTTTGTATTTATAATTACGTAATCCTCGTTGGTACAGATTAAGTATAGTTTCGTTATCATATTCCTACAAAGATGTTCAAAGGAAACATTAAGTGAAGTACTTACTCGTAGGTACTAAACAAAACGAGTTTCCCTGTTATTGAACTAATTCTGTTATAAATGTAATTTGTACTGCGAACTTATGAATGGAATGTGACATAGGTAAACAAGAGTAAGTGTGATTTTCCTATATTAGTTGTGTTCGATATTCCCCATCGTACTGCCCCAGGGCGCCACTCGTAAGTTTTGACGCACTCACTGAAATTCCCACGAGCGCTCGGCCTGCTCCGCGCGGCCTGCTCGCAGGAATTTGAGTGAAAGTGAAAATACCCGCAACAACGAGAGCAATGATATCATGTTTGGGTATTTAAATATATGACTACTGAGGTGAACAATTGGTAATTTTGTAAATTAACTCAGTAAAGCTGTACCTCACCTCGTATTGTGTAAACAACTTTTGTGTACAATCTTCTGTAGGTATGTACTTGTAAAATTGTTAGTGACTGACTATTAATACACTGCCAAAACATCCAAGTTTAGAAATGTGAAACTTGGAATATAGGTTTATTTTACGTAGGCATCCACTAAGAAATGAGATTTTAGAAATTTCAAGTTTAAGGCAATGGGAGGGGTAATTTTGTATTTTCTAAATAATTAGCATAGGTACGTGCGAAGCCGGAGTGCGCCGCTAGTAAAGAAATAAAGAGATTTTTTTACGAGTTACAACAGGTTTATGCATTATTGATAGTTCTATATGAATATGTTATTCTTATAAAGCGCAAGTGGAGTAATCTGAAAAGTGTATTTTTTTACAAGATTTCTTAATAAAATGTTAATAATATGTATGTTTGTAGATTATGTGACTTTTTTAGATTGTGACAAGTTTGTGTTTCATAATAAACGGTTTCAGTTCTGATAATTTTTCGTTTTTTTGCATCCTTATGACCAGCATGTGAACTTAATGGGGTATTCAAACATTACCAGACAGGTAGCAGACATCCACAGTTCGAACTAGTCTGACACTCTGACACACAATCACACCCACGCACAATCTGAAAGCTTTTACTTCAATGAAACCAAGTCGCCAGTCCTGTCTCAAACTATCTCGTATCGTATCTTGTATTGAATTTCTAATAGAATTTATTTAGTTTATGGTGGAAGTTGTACTTACTTCGCGCATGTTACGCTTAGTGGTCATTTCAACCTTCTGATTTTAATCTTGATGTTTTGAACTGTTTTATACAGTTTCTTTTTCTTTGTCCTTGCATATAGAAACAACAAGAATAATGTTACCAAGATTTTTTTTAATACATAACATGAGTTAGAAGAGTTTTCTTGGAGTTTCTTACACGTTCTGCTCTACAGAGATCTTCGCTTTCAAACGTGCAAATAGCTTCATAATGTTTCGGACGGACCTTGAAAATTCAAAAGTAAATAAATCAACCTTATACTCGAGAAGTAATAACATGAACATGATGTGAACATTTTTAGATCGAAGTGTTGCTGATGATGATGATGATGATGATGATGATGATGATGATGATGATGACGACAGGTGAACCGGTTGTCAGTAGGTATTTATAAAACCGATCAAGTAAGTAAATCAATTGCTTCAGAACAGAGGCTTACGTTAGGACCAGACGTTTTTTTCAGAGTCGTCTGATTTTAATGATTCTTTGTTTATTTGGTAGATAAACAACAATTTCAATTTGAAAAAACACTCTCGGTGTGAATTGTATGTGAAGTGTGTGGCGCCGACTCAAGATGTAACACTGCGGCGCAGCGTCTGGTGGTTCCATGTGTAGTTTGCACAGACCAAGTAGGTTGGTAGTTTGTTATAACATCAGAAAAGAGTGACACTGGCTGCTTGTCATTCTAGTGGATCGTCGGAAACACAAAACTCAATCCGGATACTTCAGATATCATCGTTAAAATTAAAATCAACGAATATAACAAATCTTTAATTTCGATTTCCATAAAAGAAAGAAAACCAGTTTTTTTTTGCACCAATCATGACGCATACCATTAAAAAAAATACAAAAATTGATCGGGAATCATTGATAATACGAATAATCATTGTCACAATGGTTTTATTAAATAGTTTATGAAAACATTATATCAAGGACACGTTCGACGTAGATGTTTGAACATGTTAGTAGTAGTTATAACGACTATTCAGTCCGTTTTAGTGGATCGTCGATCGGGGACTGGATATACCTACATTCGGTATAGCCAGCGTAAGCGCTAGTATGGTTCTTTCGCCATATGCTTAGGTGCATTAGCCTGATGACAGCCAGTGCTGTCTCCTGCTGAATATATAAGTGTAAGGGAGTTATTTCAATTCTCAAGCAGCCAGTGAAATCGGAGCAGACTAGTCTTTGGAACCGCTGATCTCTGGTGGTCGAGTGTCCCGTCCTCGTCCACAAAATTAAAGACGAGAACGACCTAGGCCAGCATTGGCTGGATCGCAGCTGTGTGGCCACAACGTAATGTTTTGGGGAGAGACTCCATATTTTGCTTAACATTTGAAGCATTGTTAATAGGATTGTGTTTTTGTTGAGTTTTCAGTCGACATGACTTTTCTAGAGCAATTTGCTATCAAGGACCACTTCCAAGTACTTGGGACTAAGTATCCGGATACTAAATTTGACAGATATCCAGATAATTCGGATATCCGGAAAGAATATCACGCCAGGAGAGTCGACGAGGCGACGTGCGACCGTGACCAGCCGGTCGATTCTGTCGACATCTCACGGTGTACCTAGGCGGAGTGAACGACAATAGAGCTGTCATTCCATCTTATTTGTATGGTTTGACAACTCACCTGTCGTGCGCCCCGCCCGGGTGTTCACTTCGACATGTTTACAGAATCGCACTATAGACGACCAGGCGATCATGGTCGCCTGTCGCTAAGTGATTCATGGCAAACGAATCCTCGCGACAGAGGCGCGCGACGTAACACTGGTTCAGTGCTCTTGCAGTTACTCGTACTTAGTTAGTTAAACGGTTAGTAGCTTTTTGGTCGGTGAAGCGGTGGCCATTGGCCATTGACATTATTATGAAGCCATGTTATACAAATTGTTAATTTTTTTCCCAGATAAATTATATCACGATGTTATGTTTATTTAATTGGAGTCTTGCATAATACTTAGGTGGATTTTTATTAACATCTCGTCTAAATTCAATTAACTTATCGTCATCGTATGTAGGAAACGACCATTTGATTGCTTTTCGGCTGCGTCGCGCGACCACACTGCTCCCGACGCAACAGCGTCGCGTTCGCCACATCGCTCGCAGGCCACGCCATTGGTCGCGCGACTCGGTCGCGTGCACCCGTAAGTGTTCTATAGTAATTCATACAAAGCAGTGGGTCGCGGTCGCACGTCACTGTCGCCGGTCGCGGTCGCACGTCACTGTCGCCGGTCGCGGTCGCCAAGATCGGAATTCTACCTTTATACCAACGAGAACTTCTGATAAAAGCCATCTTGCGCAGATATACATACGTAGGTATACTATGTTTGTTTTCGTCGAAATAAGGCTCTAATGACATATAATGTAGTTACTAGTCAATTGTATTATTTATTTTTCTATTTTCAGTTCCTTCAGTTTTTGGAGGTTTGATTTTCAGTCAAGAAGGATTTTCACGTTTCAGAAGCATTCGAGAAGTACCTCTTGCTCTTTTGTTTGTGGCTACTTATTATGGAGAAAAAAGAAAAGAAGAAGCGAAAGGCGCAGTGCGCCTGGCACCGGCGCCCACTGTATCCTTGACAGCGCGCAAAATTCCGTTATCTAGTGATTCAGAACGGTATTCTCGCGTGCCAATGCTATTACAATTTTTGCTTTAGAGCTGACTTTAAGTAAAAACCCACCACCTGAGTCCCGAAACGTTCTCAGAATTACTTTTGTTATGGAGTCGAGAAGTGTGATGCATAACAAACTCCGGATGGTACTTACCAAGTCTATTGTTTGCCCACACTTCAGGTGAGGAGGTACTGCCAGGTACATCAGTACATGACTACATCGATGGCTGTATGCGGCTGATTTCAATGTATGCCTAGACATGAAAACCGTGTTACTTCATTGACATTTCGTATTTGTAGGCGCATGTAACTAGGAATGTTATATATAAGTACTAATGATTTTAAATTCTTCATGCTGAGGAAAAACAAAAGTCGCGCTCCGAGATTCCCGTGGTGATGACGTCATTGACCGGTCGCACGTCACCGGTAGCTATCGTTACGATCAGCGTCAACGAACTCGTTCGGATAACGACATGGATTAGATATGATCGCGTGCCGACCGATTACTTAGCTTAGCAAGTGCTGTCTGTTACACAACGTGCCGGCTGACTCACGCTACACACACGCGCCAAACATCGACAACGAAGAAATGTGTTGCAATACCTTCATTTAATGTTTTTTTTGTATATGAACTGATTCATCATCGAGTGGGAATCTCTAAGTATAAGAAGGTATCCTTAGTTTTTTTGGTGAATAGTTTTCCAGTGATCAATAAATAACCGTCCTGTTGAGGAAACTACGTAAGGACACGTAACTTGAGCAATATTACATTAACTAAAGAATGATTTAATTGTTGATTGATAGCGATGCGAGTACCGAGATAAAGTGTGTCGCGACGCGCCCCTAGAGCGCCGCTCGCGTAGCCCCGGGAGTGCTACGCGCTACGAGTGCTACGAACTAGTCACAAGCTGGAGCTGCAACATAGTTACGCCACGTTACGCTGCCTTCTCTAAATTATTCGGGACAACTTCGGGAGTTAAACGTTGGATTTCAACCATAGAAAAAAAAAAAAACAAAAACGGCTAAGCTGCAAAGTTACTGGAACCTTTTCGATGTCAATGAGAATCAGAGTGTAATTTATTGAATAAAACAGTAAACGCAGCGGAACGGCCTTGCCACTCGTGTGTGCGGAATGCGCCCCCGCAACCTGTGCCTGCGTCTTTTGGCACGACGCGGCGCGGCGCAGCGCGGTGCGGCGCGAGCGCCGGGGCAGCCCCGCGCATGCGCACAATCATCGCGTGCCAGCTATGCATACATTATGTTTACGATCTTGCCTTATCCTCGGCAAGTCGTTTTGTGATTGCTCTACGTAAGTATTTATTTAAAAATTATTTAAATTACACTCACTGCAAGTTACTTACAACCGGTTTATTTTCGTCTTGTTTTATGTTAGTCACTGCTTGTAATAATATCATATTCATAGGCTTACACATTATTTATATTATTATTGTAATAATGTTGTAGGTCAGTCATGTAAGTA
Source organism: Melanchra persicariae (assembly GCA_947386135.1). Classification (NCBI taxonomy): domain Eukaryota; kingdom Metazoa; phylum Arthropoda; class Insecta; order Lepidoptera; family Noctuidae; genus Melanchra; species Melanchra persicariae. Next base: position 20,736,634 of record OX376658.1, on the reverse strand, counting down.
GTATCTACCTATGTAATCTGTGGTTGATGATCAACTCTAGCCAAGTTTGGGATGTAACTGGTTGAGTTTATCGAATAAATATTGACAGAGGAACAGATGCTGAGCGTGCAAGCGATGTGAATCCCCGAGATGTGCGAGCTGCTGCAATATGTAACGACAGTCAATGTAACCAAACAAAATTAGCTATTCTGTTGACACAATGCGTTTCGTTCATAATTATCTATAAATAAATATTTAAGGACCACTAATATTTAAAATTCTTGAACACATGGTTCGACAATATTGTCAAATAAGAAATAGTTAGGCATTGTACAGTATAATATTATAAGGTCGCGAAGATTATTTTGCAAACCATTTTTCTCATTTTTCAAGTCTTTACTTCTATCTAAACTAATCTATACTATCGTTATCTACACTAATATTATAGATGTGAATGTAACTCTGTCTGTCTGTTATCTTTCCACGTCTAAAGGGCTGATCGGATTTGGATGAAACTTGATACGCGGGCAGACCAGGTCCTGAAACTTGTTATCCCAGGAGTATGTTCCCTTGGGAAAATTTCTTACGTTCACGCGGGCGGAGCCGCTGGATGCAGCTAGTATTAATTAAAGTCACGCTGTGTATTTTGGACTATTTTTCAAATATAGATAATTACCTAATTATTACCCGTTCATTTCCATAAATAAAAGCTCTGTACTACATGTGGTACACCAAAAACTTGGGGTTGTCTTAATGGTCTTGTAAGTTTTATTTTGTACAATTTTAATGAATCGCCTAAATTGCTTACAGCCAAAGAAATCATTATTTAATTATTTCTCAAGTCATCCGCTGTTTTAGAAATAGACTAGACTATACTAGACTTTTATTCTTCCATCACTCACAAAAAATCACATCTGTCGTAGATTTAAGAAGTTATCGTCAACTATTTTTTTATGGTTGCCAATTCGTAAGGTTGCCACTTTTTTTACCCTATGGGACTTAATTTTAGAGTTACCTAATAATATATTTTTTTTGAATTTATTTAAAAAATATTTTTACGTAAATAACTCTTGCCATATAACACTCGGATGCAACTAAAATAGGCTGCAGTGTCTAAACTCTACATTTAAATCTCACATCTGTTTCTAATACAAAACTGATGTACGAAATGTGGGCTCTTTAATACACTGTGTGTTGTCGTAACGGTGGCTTTTAGGGCTTTCATTTTTAAGTCCGCTTAAGCAGATGATCTTCGAGAAACCACCATAAAAAAATACCGTTGTCCTCAGTTGGGCACCACTTGACTCGGTGAACGTCCGGCCGCGCAGGTTAAAACTGTTTGCTCATTGGGCGCTCGCTGGGCTTGGGCTTGGGCGGGCGGCTGCAGTGCGCACAAGAATTGGAAAAACGCAGTTCTTACGCCGTCAGCGCCCACCGCACACTCCCCGCGGCCCCCCGACCGTCATCACGCTGATAAGGTAATACAGACACCAATTGTTACGTGAGCCAAAAAGTTGTGATTGGTTTAGTCCAGCCGCTTTGAAGTTAGGTGGAAAGTGTTACTTGTCACTGTGGTTAGGATTATTCATGATTAATGTCTTAGTATGACGTCACAGAGAGGGGCGCATGCGCAGAAGGTGGTACGCGTGTCGTGCGGCGCGGAAGCTGGCACGGCCAGCAGAGGAAGTGACTCATGTCGGACGACGGTATCTGCACAATAAAAAACGACAAGTCAAAACGAGCGAAATGCGTAACAACTATTTTTCAAAAGTCATAATTCGTTTTCTTGCCGACGAAATAAAACACGGCCCAGTCAAAACAACAATCGAAAATCAATGCGCAAGATAAAATCTTCAGCTGTGTGTTGATGCGAATGCTGCATCTGTCACACGGTACATCCATCCTTTCTTTAATCTTCCACTCTTGTAGCAGCTACTTCATGCTCCATGTTCCTCAAGACTGGTCGATATTCCTACAACTAAGGTGACAGTCACGTCGACGAAGAAGCAGATATTCAATTATGTCTCTATGATCATCATCATCATCATATCAGCCGAAAGACGTCCACTGCTGGACATAGGCCAATGGGCCCCCAAGTGTCGCCACAACCACCGGTCCTGTGCGTCTCGCATCCATCGGTCACCCGCGACCCTCACCAGGTCATCGGTCCACCTTGTGGGAGGCGTTCCAACGTTCTCTATGATCAATGCGATGAAAACTGGAAGTCTAAATATCAAACCGGAAAGGTATGTCTGGATTTTCTCTCAATGCTCGATGACCTCAGTAGAGCTTCCGAAAGAGTGGGTCTTAAAATTAACATGGACAAAACCAAGGTCATAGTAAATAACCATGTAGTACCCACTCCTATTAAGATCGGAGACTCTACACTCGAAGTTGTTGACGAGTACGTCTACCTAGGTCAAACGGTCCAAGTTAGGGAAGGCGGTATTTGGGAAGTTGTGTGGTATCTTCTCATCTCACATACCACAGTGTTTTAAGATGAAAGTTAATGACCAGTGCGTGTTGCCTGTGGTGACTTATGGAATTGAAACATGATCGCTCACAATGAGCCTCATCAAAAGGATTAAAGTCACTCAAAGGGCAATAGAGAAGGCAATAATTGTCAAGGGGGCCAAAAGTTCAGGAGTGGCGACCGCGTACCGGAAGACGCAGCGTTGGAAGGCCCTCCCGCAAGGTGGACTGATGACCTGGTAAGGGTTGTGGGTAGCCGATGGATGCGAGCCGCACAGGACTGATTGTTGTGGCGATACTTGGGGGAGGCCTATGTCCAGCAGTGGACGTCTTTCGGCTGATATGATGATGATGATGAAGGCGATAGGAGCGAGCGTCTATTGACGATGTTATCGTCCTGACACCGTGACGGGGTGAACGGGGTGATCAGAAATAATTATTTATCTTAAAAGCCAGGGTGTGTAGCATCAACCATATTGTGTTTTCATGCGAAGACTTTCAAACATATCTTGTTTTCTTGCGGTAAGCTAACTGTCGACCACTGTGTCTAATGAAAGCTGTGTGGTTAACGTTTTGCGGTTGATGCAATTAACCACAGCAACCGCAGAGGTGCCACCTTTGTTGAGGAACTATCTACTAACAGAGTGAAACTCAAATAACATCCATCGATTATTGATGATAATGACACTACATCCGGGATGCTACTTACCTTTCACTGATAAAAATACGAATGACTTACTTTAAAATAATCGGACATAATATCAAAATTCAGGAGCCTGCGAGCTGCGTAATGACCGTGACGTCAGGTTACTAACGCTATACCTAATTACCGGACACGCCACTTGACGGTTACATTAAAATACTGGTTCTTAACATGGGGCCCATATTCCAAAACGTAAACTCCAACTAAACTCGAACTCCAGCTCCATCGGAGCATAGTGTCTGTGGCGGCCAAGCCACCAGCTACGTTGACCAGTGATCTACTGCTACGCTGCACCTTCGGGCAGTGCCTTGTGATGAATGATCATCAGCGCTAAAGCGCACCTATGGTTATTTAAAAATTGTATTTCGATTTGTTACTTACTTCAAAACAAGAACAAAATTGCACAAAAAATTTCACAAATCAGAAATATTTGAAAAAAATAAGTGTATTTAATTTAATGAGGAAATAACGGGTATCTATCTACGGGTAGGTACTGACTCTTCCGGTTGTCGAGACTCCGTAACGTTGAGGAAAATATCCATCCGATGATAATCATTACGAGTAGCTAAGTCATTCACAAAATATCATGTTTAAGATTTCCTCAGGTATTCCTTTACGTCACGTCGTGTTATTGACGTTCACATGGGTTACTTGAAGGTGTTGCTGGATGTGTCATGGAGGAAAAGTGAGCAGTGACCATGATGCTGTGACGGCAGCTAACGGTGCTTTTTCAGGTGATTATAACTTATTATAAGGATGATCTAACCAAATATGTATATTACAACATGATAGGTAACTACCTATTTTTTCATTTGATTGATATTCCGGGGAAGAACGTAACATTAAATTATTGCTATTTAGTTTCTATTACGAATTTTACTCAGTTTTTTTATGGGAAGAGTGACCTTCAAACTTTTCAGTTCACTGCGTGCACGCAGTAAAGCGTCGCCTAATACCTATTTAACTATAAACTAAAATATCACGTCAAAATTTCGAAAAAGGAGTCGATTCGATTAAAATATAGTTCACTATTATTTTACTTTAAAATTTGAGAAACGTACTAAATAAACGTGTGCGTCAGAGCTGGGTTAGTTTTGAACCATCTCCTTCCGTTCGACTGGTAATGTGCTCAAAATACTATCGGTATTGCCACGTTGTGGAGCAAGTTTATAGCTTAGAACCCTTTTTTGGGTTCGGTTACTAGTCCACACGGATGCAAGCTGGTACCAGTGTTGCGACTGGTGCGGCTGTAGGTACTTCGAGCCACTCCACAATACCAGAGCCATGATTTATAGAAAAAAAAGGTTGTTGTAAACCGATACCAATTTATTCTTAAAGCTAATGCCTTTTTTAAATTCTTCAACAAAACCGTTATGATTGAGATTCGCTAAACACGTCATTAACCGGTGTACCCTTGACCTCCTCTCTCTGCTCTCGTCAATGTCTCAGAGAAAGTATTGTCAATACATCACCGTTCTAAGCTCTGCTTGAACAGAGAGCTTAGTGGTTAGTTTAACATTGTGTTCTAAATATTATCGCTTTACACACAGGCTTAACGATTAAATAATAAGTAGTACCTACCTTGTGTTACACGTCATATTGGTACTGGATTATTTTTCTCGGTTCTCATACTTACTGGCTTCTTTAATTTTACATACCCACGAAAAAAAAGTACGTGTATTATTGGAAAATGTGAGATAACTGAAACCATTTATTTCTGTAAATAACTTTGTCTTTATATTGTTATTTTTAATTAAACACAAAGCCCTATATGTCCGACTTAACAACTTCAAACGTAACAGCTAAGGAGGCACAGACAAGGTCGGTACCACAGATATCAAATTAAGGCTGACATTCTCGGAGAAGCGGTTGTTTAACATTATTATATTTTTGAACAGATATAATTTTTGCTTAATAAATCAACATGTATATACCATATTTTTTTAATTCATATTTGGAACATTACGTTGTGAGTGTAGGTTTAATAGTTACAACTTATTCATTAAATTCTTTTTACAAACATGATCATGAGTTTTTGAGTATTTCCAATCCACGTAAAAGAGCAATTTTGTGAAGATCATTCATATAGGACTAGTTGGTCTACCACACCCCACGGTTACACCGCCACAGTTCGTCGAGGTCATCATCATCATCATCATCCTCAGCTCGACTTCGCTCACTGCTGAGCACAGGCATCTTTATTGTCTCTGTGTTCCTGTGCACGCAGGTTCTACCCGCGTCCACGGCGGCAATAAATGTCGTCTGCTAATCTGGCTAACGGAAGACAAACTCTTCCTCCGCCTTCATTTATTTGTTTTGTGTTGTGTTTATTATTTTTCCGATGTCAGAAAGCTTCGGTCTTCGGGTGTCGGCGTTTCCAACTCGGTCTATTAACTATAGTCACCAGTGGAGTAAACTACGTGAGAAACCGCGGAGTGTAGGAACGGTGCATTTTTTTTTCAGAAAAGTATTATCTATCACTCAGGATTAGTTTAGCTATTAATCAGCCAAACTAAATTAGGATACCGATCGGTATTTCCAGAGGAAACATTTTACAAAGACACGAAGAACTTTACCTGTAACTGTATCTTATAGTTCATAGAGGAGCTTCAATCAACTTGGAAAGACCAACGAAAGATCATGCAATATCGACGATTGCGGATAAAGTTGAACTAGTGTCAGGTGATAACGGTATTCCGGGTGTGTTATGAAAGGTGCGAGTTGCACCACTGTACCACGCGACCCGAGTCCACATGAGGCTGCATCCGCCACGGGCTGCGCGTGCGTCACTGGCGGCCACTTTCACTCAGAGAGCACGCGTCCTCTTTCACCGCGGCCTTGACCCGCCATCTCACGCATCCGTGCGACACGACCTCAACAAATTACTTTTCACACCACCTGATCGAAAACGTCAAATTATATGTCATGCTAACCTAACCTAAAGTGAGTCATTTTTGGCCGGTGGCACTGCCGGGCAATAATATTGTACTGGATTTCATTATAACCCGCTGGTCAATAATGTGATTTAAATTTGGAACCTCACCTGTCTGCTCAATTGGCGGTATATTAGGTACTTACAACGCCTTCTGTCTCTGTCTCTCTCTTTCTGTTCCAGAAAGAGGAAAGATATTCTCGATACTCTTACTACTTAGGGATGATATTCTCGAATTTCTACAAAATCATAAGGATTGACCAGGGTCCAGGATTGAAGACAATATTATAAGAATAATTGGTTATGTACGGATTATTGTATAAAAGGATAAGAATAACACTTAAAACCCATCTATAGTCGATTTATTAATTTAAAAACTATTTTCTCGAGCATCTCCTATGACGTTCTAAATTGAAATTGCATACAGCCAAGCGTCCGAACCCATTCTATCAGCTGATATAAAGCTCTGTATAAAGCTTTGTGTACACATAAATTGTATTAGGTTGCTAACATTAGGCCTGCACATATTTACTTACACACAGAGAAAAAAAAAAAAAAAAACGAAAATCGAGTTGGTCGTGGCCGCTATGTGGTAGGTATACTGAGTGGAACGCAAAAAAGGCGCGGATATTGCAACATAAACTAACTTTTTTTAAGTAGGTATACAGTATAGTTCTAAATACATATCTCTACTTAGTGTTTGTAACTTTAAAATATTTTGTTTTTCGTATTATGGCTTCTTATTTTCTCACAGGAGGTGTGAAAAGTAGAGTATCCTCCTCGGGGATAAAGGTGTCTTTGCCTTGGGCTAGCTTGAATCCCTCGCTGCATTCAGGATTCTTGTATTAACTCCCTCGCTTCGCTCGTGAGTTAAACTCTAATCTCCCTCGCTACGCTCGGGAGTTAACTCCCGAATCCTTCATTGCGTTCGAGATTCAATATGAAGCCCGTGACACAAGACACTGCTTTATCCCCTGGGTGCATAATCTACTATAACAATATTAAACGTGTTAGACTTGCCTACATTTTAATCCGCATGCATAAATTGCCTATAATTTTGTAAACTTATTATTTCAATAAACTGTATCATTTATTTACTTATCTAATCGGTCATTTTGCGAATAGGACGTTTTGATACGGAGGCAATAGTTGAACTGCACTGTGTGAACGATGATGCTTCACACACTGCATCTATCGTGAGTACTTACTGAGATAACGACTAATAGACAAATAGATTGGTGTAAGGCCTGGCGAATGATGATGATCGCCAGAAATATGAACGACCAGGCGCAGAAATTGAAACTTCACCTTGGGGTTTAAGATTTGAAGGGTAATTTGTTCATCAATTTAAAATGCGATAAAATTGCAAAGGTTGAAGGTTAATTAATCTTTTTTACAAAGTTCAGCCTGATTAACATTATTGTAGGTACCTAATTCATTTAAGTTTAAGTACAACTTAAAAGTAGGTACTATCTAAGGAATCTAAGGAAGATGACTATTAATTGGTTTGAAACAGTGTCCATGTCAATGACACTGAGAGTGAGTTAAAATAAGTGAATTTGTAAAAAGTCAATAGTATACGGCATTTTGTCTTACAAATCAGTGTTCAGACAACGTGGGCGTATGTTCTTACGAACACAGGTAGAATACGATCATCAAAATGTCTTCTTCCGCTCACACACATCTCTTCGAGGCGCGCGCGCAACACAAGGCGCCGGCGCCGTTGACCCGGGGCTGGGGGGGTCGATCCTACTAACTGGTCCTTTTTTTGTTATATTTAATAATATGGTCAATTTTTGTTTTGTCCGACTACAGGCTTTGGGCAAGTTGAACCAATCCTGTCAAAAGGTGTCGAGGTCGTCCCGCCATCTCCGACTGTGTCTGCCGCGCCCTGTAAGTTTTACTAAGTAATATGACGGTTACGAGTTCGGAGCAAAAACGATACAAACAGAACCCAGATAAAGCTCCACTTTTCCCCAATACTAGTAAAAACGGATCTGATTGAAATTAATTAAGAAATTAAAGTGGGATAATGTTATGAAACATTGCGCGTACGCACCGGCTCGTAACAGATAATCGCTGTGCCGAGATTCTGTGTGACGCGGGTTCGAGTTGCGCAACCTACGCCAGCAGGTGAGCTAACGGTACTCTCTGACCTTCAATCTCGCGGGTGGGTGGCTGTCTACGTGCATGCTATGCGAAGATCCTTTCAAGAAATAGATGCGTCAATTATGCACGGAAATTCCTGAGGTACATTTTTGGGAAATGAACACTCAGATTTTTTCCGAATTCCGACTATCCTTGTATCTATCCTTTTAGACACGAAATCCCTACTTATTTAATTCAATCACAGGTTTTCGCTACAGTTCCTAAGATCAATGCTTCAAATACAAAGTTTTTCTAAATTCGAATAATGCCGATAATAACATCGTTGAGCTTATATGCATCCTTAAGAATTCGATGGTTGACGCAAAACCCAGCAAAGATTAACTTATAAACCAAATCTAATCACATGGTCGTGCGTGAACCTAAACATCGTTAGTAAGTAGGAGCTACGCAAACGAGTACAAATACAAACGCTGTTCAATGTTCTCACGTGTCCTGCGCAGCCCCAGTATAGGCGCAGGCGCAGCGAGTACATCCGCGGCGCCCACGCACGTGACGTACTCGCGGACGTTAGAGCCCTGCCGACACCATCATAGCGCCTGGACCACTTTGCGGTGGCTCTAAATTGACGTAAGTCGCGGCCCGGGCGGCGCGTTCACAGGCGAGTGGGTCCGAGCGGGCCCCCCCATGCCGCGCCGGTGTGTGGTGCCTGCGTGACGCAGAGCGCGTCCCGTGACGTCGAAGTGACGTGCCGCGCCGCACATGCGCCTGAACCAACAGATCGAGTGCAAACAAGTAGTGTTCCTGTGCCAAATCCGTATCCTCCTCACACGTGTGATGCACTCGACAAACACAAACATACAAGTAAATAACCCAGTTTCAGTTGTTATTTATCTAGTAGTACGTCATTAGGTTCCTTGGAAGTTAAGTAGCTGTAAAATCCTGGTTACTATGACTGCGACTTCTCTGTAATTCAGCGCCACATCCGGGGGATCTTTACCTAATCTGAAATATCAGTACTGTCCTACAATAATCCGATGGCGGATACAGCTGATTAGGTATATCACGTGGTAATAATACATAGCATGTAATCTATGTAGATATTACGAAAGAATATTAATGTGTACAGTCATATTATATTAGTGTAGTTACCTATCAGGCAGGTAATCAAAGGAAGTAGGAAATTATCAGATTCGGCTTATGATTCACCGCGAGCTCCCCAGATAGGTACCTATTCAAGTGTAATTCTATGATAGCAAACATATCTGAATCCATTTAATTCGATAACCTGGAAAAGAGATTTTGTAAACAGTCATCTGTTTTTTTAATTTTCTGGCACGGAACATACTCATGTCTTTAGACCATCACACGAAGTAAATTTTAATTAAAGTTCAAATCAAAAATATATTATTAAGAACTAGCCATAAACATGTGCTTGTGTTTACATAAAAAATATCTGCGAGTCACATCCTTCGGTAAATCGGACGTGTTTGTTCAACGATACATCTATAAAAAAGTGCTAACTCATGAAAAAACATGCATTTATATTTGAACATTATCATTAAGTTAGGTGCGTGTCCAAATACTTTGATCCAAAGTCCTGACAGAAAGAAAAAGCTCATGCACCGAATATGGATCCAAAGTTCGAGAGAAATTGGTGAAGAAATGATGTGTGACCTAAATATGATAATTATGCACACTATACAAAGGCTGTGACGAACTTTAGCCCTTTTCGTTTCGGCCAAAGACTCTTCCTGAACTTAATTGCGTTATTTTAAACGAGTCATAGGCCCATATTCCAAAACGTAAATTTCAACTCAACTCGAACTCCAACTCCAACATGAGCACGAAAATGTCAATGAAAGCTTGTCTAATTGACGTTTTCGTACTCCAGAGATGAGCAAACAAATGCAAAACTTCAATTTATGACAAGCTCCGATAGAGATGGAGTTCGAGTTGGGTCGGAGTTTACGTTTTGGAATATGGGCCATGGAGCCGAGTGTTAGTAGGTACTATTGTCAACTGAGTCTGCCTATTCGTTCCAACGATCGCTTGTTCGTTATGTAGTAGTAGTACGTGCTGGCCACTGACGATACTATGGTGGGTACGATGGAGGGGGTGTGCACTTGCTGTGGGTCACGACTGCGCGCGCCAGTCAGGGCCCTCCGCGACATGAAGGCCGTATCAATGGCGAGCCCCCTCCGGTCTGGTCAATCGTACATTTTGACAATTTACTATGGGCTCAGTTACGTAAAGTGTATTCATGCATAACAAAAAACAAAACAACAACAATCGTATCACAACAAAACGCAAAAAGTCGAAAGATGACAAAATAACATACAGGGTTCAGATCATAAAATAAAAGACTATTTCTTCACCCACTGCATTTCTTACAAAACGCTAACACGTATATAATTCAAGTTATAAAGGCATAAAATCACACTTATCTTCGAATGTTTCAGTACTAATAATAATTAAGAAAATGGACCTACCTTTGGTACTGGGAAGCTCTTCACAATGTTTTAAGTAAAACTAAGCTCAGCACCTCGAGGCCTCAGCTGTCGGATGTAAATGATACAAGTGCTTAGCAAATCAATAGTGATTACCGACCTGATGGACTGTCACCACACTAATGGATTACCCAATCAATAAGACGAGCCTGATATCACGCCGCGGCAGGGACAACTCACCCCCGGCGAGCGTGACTCACACTTACACAACTACGTGACAATGATGGCGGTATCTTTAAATGAAAAAAACAGCAGACGTAAGAATTCATTCATGAATAGTACAAATATTTGAACGACTTTAAAAGGATAGCAATAAATCTTTTCTAAGATCTCTTTGACGTAGATGTGTCAGTTGCAGGAATCAATGAACGTAAGCGGCAAAAAAGGGGAGTGTTGTAAAGGTGCCGCTATAGCGCCGGCGCTAGTGCGTCAGATCCTGGACTCGCGCTTGCTGCGCCTGCGCCGGATAACACCGTAACTACCGAGAACCTGTGTGCGGTAGAAATTGAACATAATAGACACAACATCCGCTCGACGGACACTTATTGTAATGAAATACGATTTTCTGGAAGGGTCCGGAATTTTGAGTATTTTCAACATAATACCGGAATTATCTGTTAAGGAATGTGTAGGTGTCAAGTTGCCTATTAGTCACTAGACGGAAACATGTGCCAGACAATACAATTAGGCAATCGAGAGATTAAAGAAAAGTAAAATGTTGCGACATAGATATGACTACAATATTGCATATTTTAACATGATGATTGATATCGATATGACTGTAAATTACGTAATATCTATAAATGTTGCCAAAGTAATTCTAGATAAAGATAATCGGGACTCATCGGATAAAGCACCAACAATGTTGTGACATCGGCGCTATGTCGCAACATATTGAAAAAATAAATAACTCCAGGTGCGATAAGCGTTTCCTGAACAATGCATAAAGTGCGCAAAGTACCTAGTACCTCGTGATGTATTGTTGTAAACATTAGTGACTGATTGAGCGAGTTTTACAACAGACAGTCGCACTGATCACCCCAAAACGAATGCATACAAATCAGCAGGCGAGGTGTGAGCCCTCATAAAACCATTAAGCTTTCTTTCCATTCATGTCGCTTCTCAGAAGCGTGTGACTCACAGATACACAGCTCGATTACCGTTATGGTTTCGACTGTGACTGCACTTTGGCAATGTGCAATTTTTTGACGCACAACACAGGTTTACTTGCTCTTTGGGAATTCCGCACTATGCGCAACCTTGAATCTATAGACTGGTGTAGAGCAATCCGTTCACATATCAGCGTCACCGCCTTGCATTCATTATAGACTGCTCAACTTACTAGTTAATTAGTTAATACAATCTTGTGGCACACTTGACGTAAAGCTATCTCCGAGAATATCAGCACGAGTCAGGCACGAGCGTAAGAAGAGGTTTCTGCGAAAAATTGGCATTGACTCACAGCGCCGATCTTATGTCTCTTATTAGTTAAAACTATTAGAGATTAGTCACTGTTTTGATTTGAAAATTTTATGCAGTTATGTTCAGAATCGAATGCGTTTATAATGTGCATGATTGAGTTGCCATCATGCGCGGGGCATCGACCGATGTGTCTGCAGGGCTGCAGGGCCGGGGCGACGTGTGCCTGTGCAGACCTGTTCAGGGACTTGTTTATTCGTAACTGCTCAAGAATGCTTCTAAGAAACAAAAGGTGGACAAAAAAACAGTGCGGTGTTGTCCGTGGTCCACGTCAATGGGCGGTGAAAGCTTTGTACCCGATCATTAAGTTTTTGTGGAGATTAGGGGTGCCAGAAGAAACCTCCCGGAATGTTGTGAAATAATTCTCGAAATGTTTAATGAGTTGCCGAAATAAGAGAGTGCTGAATTTTGGTTTGGTTTTTGGTCATAGTGAGTAATGGTACCTACGCGGCTACGGTATCACGTAGACACAGGTTGCTCTTGATTTTGGTATTCGATGGCAGGCGGTGTTAGTGCGTGTGCGGCGCGGAAGTTTTATTAATTCGACGCTCTGTGACTGCGGTTACAGTAGGTTCTTTTTTAGCTTTTAAAACTTCTCCATGAATATCTCGAACAGACGCCGAATGAATGGAAAAAATAATTACATGACGTTTGAAAAATATTTTAACTTTTCTTTCTATTAATATAAAACAAAGTACTGACCAAATCAATGTTATATTCACAATTTTCTCTTGGATGTCACTCAATGCATGAGCTACTAGGAGTGGAAACTATAAGTATTCGTGTCCTTCTAGAAAGTTTATCTCTGTAACCCTTGACCCAATATTTAGATTTAAAAGATTCATGTGGCGAAATGTGTCCAACAGGTAGAGGCTCTATTCAGAATACCAATCAAATACCAACACTTTAATGAAGTACATCGCAATCGACAAGACAGTAAGTCTCTAATAATGAACCAATCGTGTCATAAGATCGTTGTTACAGATTCGTCAGTTGACAGTAGGAAATGAGCCATGGGCGGTTTTTATGCAAATCCTCCCTCTGTTGATTGAATTTATTTATTTATTTATTTAAGCAATATGGAAGACTTACAGCTAAAACAAACAGGTCAAGATCAGTAAATAAGACTGTCAGCCAATTACAAGTCTCCACTTATAAAATACAGAAATAAGAAATAATATCTATGGACATTCACACCAAGTTATTGAGTACCTAACTAATACTTATAGTAAAATGTTGCTCGCACTGTATAACAATCATTTTCAAGGCAACTTACACAAAAAAGTTTCGGCTTAAGCACTTCCTGGCTGAGGACACACTAGTTGTGAACTGATCTAAATCGTGCTGCTTACAAAGCTTATTTAAATTTCTGCTTGCACGCACAATGTATGAGTTCTGCCTATAATTTGTTGAGGCCAATGGCACACGTAGTGGTGGATTAAATCGTTTAGACCTCCTGGGGGTGTTGAAATAGAATTTTGACAAAATTTCGGAGCAGTTTATGTGGTTATTGAAGATTTCCAACAACAAAACACAGTCAGAATTATAGCTACTCATCGTCCAGTTTCACTTGATCTCTAACAGTCTTCTCGTAAGACGTTCCGTATCGTTCCACGTGGCAGGAGGTCATTGTAACTGTGAGTATTTGTGTGTCAGTGTTCTCGGTCAAGTGCCAATCAAGTGCCTCTGTGTTTAAATTACCGGACATTGTTACGTCGCATCATATGTTCTTGAATGGATGTATACTATGATAGTATACATTGGCGGCGCCCATTTGGGTCAACTGTTATGCTTTGCATCACAGACAACGATCGGAACAGGATAATGTTGCTATGACGCGGGTCTCGTTAGTTAGTGATGGTAGATCTTACGTCGTCGTACGCAAGAGGTAATCCATTCGATAATTTGTGGTTTTGCTCCAATCATGACATCTTGGTTCATTGACGCACGGGAAGTTATTGATGAGGATATTCGTAGCCTATCGCAATCCTAAGGTGCGTACTTGTTGCAACGTCTTAAAGGAGAGTGATCTCGGTTGTAAGCCCGTTGACCAGACATGCAGACACTCCTGTTTGACTGGTTATCTTTTCGTTTCGAACAGTTATTGACTCCTCAACGTTTGTTCGACCAGTATGTGACCGCTTTGACCGCTATGTCTTTGGCCACGTTCGTTCGTATTAAAATTGCAGTTACCGCAAAACTTTTTTTGTCTCTTCTCTTTCCATTTAATTGATTTTTGTAAATAAAACATATCGTCATACATATCGGTATGTTCTGCTGCTGTCATGTTTTCAATGTTGCGTTTAAATTCTTTGCAATTCGTCTCTTTTACCTAACTGAGGGACTTCTACCCAGCCACCATTTGCTATAACTTCTGCTTCTATCAGATAATGTCTCATGATCTGTAAATAATGGCATGTTCCACATATATTAAGTATTAATTGTTTGTAACGACAATGTTCATCTTAAAATAAAACGCCATGACATAAATCGACTCGGTTGCCAGCAGACAAGATGTCACTAGTTGACACACACAAGCTTGATAATTGATCGCCACATATAAAGATAAACAAGACGCAAACGGTAAACCGGTTTTACACAAACACAGTAGAGCTATTATGTTATTATTGTACGCGTTTCCACATAAGTATGCAATGTGTGTCAATATAAATAAACATCTAAGACGCGCTCCTCGCGAGATCGAAGTAATATATTCTCGTCTTTACATAAATAAATAAAACTGGTGTTAAGTCCGTCAGAGAGCCTGTCGTGACGTGTGATCTCTTTGTTTGACGTCACGCTTGCCATCACGGAGGCGACTAGCTTGCGTTGCTCGGCTATGGGTGTGGTAGCATGCGCCACTCGGGGCCTCCCTGGGACAATGTCAAAAGGAAAATCAAAAAAATTCTTCCCACGCTCAGTTTTGTCTTTAGTTCCATTTAAATATGTGATGGCAGAGAACTTTTCGACAAAAAACATAAATAATGGCACCACCGTCATGGATCATCAATTCATCAGCCATATTGGCACGAGTAGTGCAAAAATACCCTGAGGATGCCTGGGCAAATGAGCTAAATCTGAGGCCAAATTAATAAAGCTGTTTTTTTTTTGGATGGGAAATCATCAAATGACTCCTGCCGCTCTGGTTGGAGTGGGAGGGAGTGTCAGACTCTTACTGACTAAAACCCATCCGTGCTCCTCGTAGTGCCCTTTGCTTTCCAGGGCCACGTAGGGCTCTGGCCCTAACGGGCCCCGTCTACTTTGCTGACATCTCTTTGAGGCGCGCGTGGAACACAACGCGCCGTCGGCCTGGGCCTGGCTTTGATCGGACGGCGAGCCACCCACCGCTCGCCGATCGCCTCGACGAGGACACGGCGGTGCTCCGCCCAAGCTGGGCAGACCTCCACCGTATGCTCCACCGTGTCCTCCGGGCGATCCTCACAGTGAAAACACCCGGGTGTTTCCTCCCGCCGATTCCAAAACAGGTACCTCCCGAAACAGCCGTGTCCGGTGAGTACCTGCGTCAGTCGGAAGGTGAGGACGCCGTGGCGCCTCTCCAGCCACTCCTCAAAGAGGGGCACTAGCGCCGCAATTGTGGCGTGCCCAGCACTGGGTTGCGACAGTCGCTGAATCCAAATAAATAGCTTCATATCTAAAATACGATCATCGTTAATCATCAGCAAAATATGTATTAAAGCTTAAAAGTAATCATGGTACAAATGGTTCTTATTAAAACTACTTTCACTTTAATAGCTTCACAGCCAGTTCACACGCGGCGACAGACGACTAACTAGCTAATGTATGGGCCATTCATTCTGTCTGTCCAATCGAGTAGGTTACTGCTCTGGGACACACTACACTGAATTTGGGCAATGTGCCTGCGCCTCTGAGTGCACGTACGCACCGCCCACCATGGAATGACATGTCACAGAAGAACCATTACAAAATAAAACTGAGAGATTCAATGGCTTCCAATCATGGCAAGATGCAGCCCTAGTAGCCCTAGCAGTCACGGCTTGTCATGTCTTCAGTGAAATTTTCTATTTGAGTGTCATCCCTATTCTTCACAGTTTGTTAAAGCTTGTTGTTTAAAGATGGCCTTTTGTCATCTTAGTGATGTGTCTATTGACATCATTCTTGTCAGGAAGTCCCCAAAGAACGCGACATAAATAACAATGCGCTTGCGACGCGATAGATGTTTGGGAACCGTGACTACACTGTTTCTTGTTAAGCTGATTATCACGCGGGGAGTCTCAGAGCGGATGAAAGTACCGGAGTTCCTTTACTAATAAGATACGTGATGCATCATCAGATAACCGCAGGATTATATAACTTTGCATCAGTTAGCAGGTAGGTACTATCTACTCATCATGCTTTGTACATACACACTTTACACATTGCGAGAGGGTTTTTAATTGCAGTCATGGCATTACCTCATTGAAGTATTCTTCAAAACCTAGCTAGGTTGGTCTGTTCTAGTTACCTATTTATTATCGTATCGTATCTGGTCTTTGATCTAAGAGGTTCGACAAACAAAGACGAGTACAGATTTAAAGATAAAAATAATCCTTAAAGTAGTTAGGCGTTCAAAGGGATTGTAATTTTTTGAAGATTTCAGTAGGTACTTCACCTACTGAAATCTTCAAAAAATTCTAACAAACATAATTAATGAAGGTGTTGCGGAGGGCTCGGTTTGACACATTAGTCGAATTGGGAACAAACTTACTTCATACCCAGCAGGCAGTAAGGCGTTTTGGTCCCTGGCTAAGTCGGTTGAATTTGAATCGAACTCCTGCCGCCGCTCACATGTACAGTATGTATTATTACTGTCGTCTTGAACATCTACAACAGTCAAATATATTTATTTAATTGTATATACTTTATTGTACATCAATAAAGTATATCAACTATCGGTCAGTTGCCCACCAGACACAACAACCGTCTGATCGGAAGTTCCTCCTCTTTCAATGGAGGTTTGCGGGACATTAAACCCTGTTAAAAGTCTTAATTATGTTATTTACTTTCGGGTTGGTGGCTTCGCTGTTTAATTATTTCTTAAAAATATATATCCCTGCAAAGGCGTTTAAAATACAGTTTTAGTCAGTTAATTGACGACGTAACATCGACTTAAGTAGGTACCACTGCAACCTGTTGCACGTGGGAATAATCGTATTTTATGCGGTTCAAGTTTTATCTAAGGTCAGATGTTACTCTGTGCATACATACAAAAGTAAGAAAGAAAGAAAATTGAGTTTATTGGCATTAATATTTTGAGCTGCAACGCTGATTTTCAGCTGCAACCCACGAGTGCCATACGCTCGAAAACATAAACACAAAATAGTCTCAAATATTTTGTACATAAACCAACTAAAATAAAATATAGCGACTTGTAATTTAAAAAGAATTTATAATGGATAATGTATTACCTCATTAAGGCGGGGCGGTTCGCCGGACTAAAATACATTATACCTAAAACAATATTAAAACGCAAAAATGAAAAATTTATAAAATTTATGGGATTGTTTAAAATTATACTTACTTAAAAGAAAAACAGTTAAAATTATGAAATGTATGAAATTAATAACATTGGTAACATTGAGTAAGTATAAATAAAATTGATAGAATTTAAAAATGTATAAAATAGATAACAATGCAAAAAAAAGAATAAAATAAATAACACTGGTAAAATTGAGTAAATATAAAAAAAATATAAAATTTTAAAAACGTATAAAAAGATAACAAAGTGTAAAATTTAAAAAGTATGAAATTGATAACAATGCCAATGCCAAAATTTAAAAATGTAAAAAATCGATATAAATGCCAAAAATTAAAAATGTATAAAGTTTAAAAATGTGTAAAATCGATAAAATGCCGAATATGCATAAGGCTGTAAAAATTATACACTCAAAATATTCAAATGGCTGACATGTCAGCACGAACATCCTGAAATTCATTTTGATGATTCAATAAAAACAACTTTAATTTTAATTTGAATGTCGAGCAACTTTTACTATATTTTATAGGACAATAGTAGGTAGGTAACTTAATCAAAAATCATTAGCAACCGTAACAATAAGTATTATTGAATACCAGTAAATCCTTTGAAGTCGGACATGTCTATATTAAGAAACATGTAGCAAGTATCAAAAATAGCTCTGCCTCAGGGTAGGCAGATCTCTGACAATGACATGCTCGCCTCCCAAATCTTTAACTTTTTCATGTCAAACTAACTTTAAACATTCTACGCAGTCTGACAACTTAAAGAAAAGGTTATGACGAAAGTCTTGTAGCGTAGGTGTAACGCAACAATATGTAGATGACTGAGCACCTCTGAACTCATGAAACTAATTCAGTTGTTTGGTAGATACTGGTTGAAAAGACATAGATAATATCAATCAAAAATCTGCATTAAAACTTGTTTGCATTGGAGAGTTCCGCTCGGTTCTATTTTTCTTTTATCGGCCATTGACCGCTGACCGAGTCGTATAAGATCGAGTTTTAAATTATGCTTTCATAAACTTGCCGACGACGCGAGGCCGCCGTATGTAAATGGGACGGCTCAATCTTTTGGCTCCGTGATGATCACTTAAATATCACTAACTACGCAGGTTATATTCTTGGAATAGATGTTATGAATGATACAAGGTCGAAAAGACTGGAAACTTTGAAACGAGAAAAGCTAACGTTGACTCAAAAATTTTGACATAAAGTTAACAACGGTTCTTTGTCGTTGAAAATAATATGTTTAGGATTATACTTCATCTGCTTACAAGTATATTTATTTATTACTTGCTCATATTCTCTGGTCTCCTTTTTACAGTTGCAACTATATTTATTTTATTTATTTATTACATCGGACAACATTGTAGCCCATTTTGTTGGTAGAATACCTTATAATTAGTGTTAGTAGAACAAATACAAGGATAAAAAAAACAACGAAGTAAATATACAACGTGTAACAGAATAAACGCAATATCTCTTAAGGGGTCATTGTACTCAACATTATGAACAACTTTCACTATGGGACCAACACTGAAATCGCGAAAAAAAAATTGACTGACCCATACATTTTTGTGCGCATAACTCGACCAAATGTACTGAATAGCTGATTTTTTTTTTCGCGATTTCGGGGTTGGTCCCATAGTAAAAGTTAGAAAGAAAAAGAAAGAAAGAATAATATTTATTTAGCACATACATGAAACACGCACAGTACACAGACATAAAAAATAAAAAATATATAGGTGTGCCAAAAAATTGGTGTCTCACGGTTGCACTAAGAAGGTCCATTTCAGCGTTGTGTCGGACAGACTGATGCTGTCTGACGTTGAAGTTATTCATAATGATGAGTACAATGACCCCTTAAGAGGTATTGCGTTTATTATGTTACACGTTGTATAATTGAAATTAAGAAAAACTTAAATTTAACTTGCATTTTAGAGCACGATGTTTAGTTCTTGTTTTGTTTTAATTTATACCCAAATAATATACACCAGTCAACCTTTGGGTTATTAATATAAAATTTGGATCTATAATCTTAAAGAAATAAAAACGGAAATACAAGTATTTCGGAGGATTAACAAAATCATTATATTGATTATTTTTTTATAAGAATAAATATTCGGTTTCGTAAATCACACACGCAACAAACAGAACCTTCTTAATATAATGTGAACTAGAATTAATAGATCGACATAATATCTACCCCATTCAAACGAACTTCGAAAACAAACAATTTAGCATTTCCTCAGGGAAGTGACCTAGGTCCAGTCATCTCCGCGTTAAGCTCCGTGTTATCTAGGTCCAGTCATCTCCGCGTTAAGCTCCGTGTTATCTTAGGTAATTGACAACACCTCCTGTTCTATTTGGCGATGATATCCCGGTTATTGTGCCAGGCAGTTTAAATGACAATTACAACTAATCCGTTTAATCTTTAATACTTCTCTGCGTCATCATGTATTTTTGGTCATTTTATGGTTTTGCCTCAATATAGCAATACCAAAAGTAACTGGTAGGTATGTCTTGTTTTTTACTTCTAAGGAAGGAAAAAAGGACACGTAATATTTTGTAACTTGACTATAACCATAACCGTGATCTACCTACGTCATAATAATTAAGGTATTATAGAAATCTCATATTTAAGTAATATGATAACATTGTGATTCACCTAACGAAGATTCGGACTACCTTACCTTACCAGGGCCTAAACCACCAACTCTTAAAGCAGTATTACTTCAATATTACTTCCCGTGGGAAAGAGACGGAGCTATACGTCCTGTATAGCTCCGTCTCTTACCCACTGGAAGTAAAATTGAAGTAATACTGCTTTAAGAGTTGGTGGTTTAGGCCCTGTGCCGTTTTCCTTTGCATTTGATTAAATAATGACAGTATCTTGTTAACACATGATTCGTAGAAAACACCGGTTTGCCTTTTTTATTTATTTTTAAATTTAATCTAAGTATGTATGATGAGCAATAAAAAGGGTTTATAAAAAAACAACGTAGCAAAATCTACGTCGCAACAAAAACAACCGCGACGCCATCTATCCCTCCAGCTGCGAACTAACTCAACGAAATCCTGCATCGCGGTATAAGAGTTTTCCGTGCGATTTGAACATATACAACAGTCCGAATATCAACTTTCGGGCAGTTGCCCACCGGTCACAACAACCGCCCGGTCGGAGCATCCTTCCTTTTCAACGGATGTATGCGACTTTACACCCTGTACTGTATACCTCCTTATGGCTTCTGATTTATCTGCCGAGTCTGAAGGTCTCGAAAACCGCTGCGCTCTGGACGCTGCGTCAGGATTTGCGGGAACGACTAAGTTTTGCTCTGTGATCTGTCTTTGGGTATTTATCAATTTCTATAATTTAAAATGCGACTTTCTCTTTATAATAAAATCAAGTGTTTTTTTACCCTTTTTATTTATTTTGCCTAATTTTCGTTTTTTATACTACATAATTTGAAAAATAACCTTTTAAAATAGTGAAGTGCTTTATTTTGCTACAATATGTACAAGTTGTGTAACATAGCGCGGCGCATGCAGTAGATATACGTAAGAATTAGATTTTTTTTCGAGTCGGTTAATACAAAAAGGTTTACTTATAAACATCTTACTTTATCATCATAACATTTCTCACGATCTTTTCCCCGAACGGTGAATAAGTGGATATTCCAACTTGGTGGCTGACCACCCCACGTACGCTACCACAATATGTTTTAGGTACCTATGTACGTTATTAGTATGTGTCTCAAGTTTTATTTAATATTCCGTTCATAGTGCACGCCGGAAGGGTTATATGACTAAATTCGAAAACAAAATATAACTTAACTGGGTTTTTACAGGTGAAATCTTGAACGTCATAGATGTTCACGGTGATTGTCCACATGTTCATTGACATCTTGACGATTCTGACTACGTCATGACTAACTTATTTGTGTCTTAACAAGCAACATAGAAACGTAACGGATGGACTGACGGCCAGAATTAACATATATGATGATGACTTTTAGCTAATAGACGATGTAGGTTACAAATTGTGTAGAATGTGTATCCAGGCGAATTTGCAGCCTTCAGCCCCGGATCTACAATTTTTCCGAACCGGGGCAGAAACTTGACAGTGGCGCCCCCCCTCTTCCACGTTTGTCTTTAATTTTATTATGTATCGGGTATAAAAAGACCCTCAACGATAACGAAGACACATGGGAAACCATTAGTTCTGAAGATATTTATTTATTTATTTAATCGTAGGAGAACCATCAGCTTTATCAGATGAATAACAATTGTATATGATACATTGAAGGTCAAAGTATAGTATTTTTTTTAGTTTAAAAAAAAACTAATTCCAAACAAACGTGATCAAAATTTCCGATGTTTCTTAACAAATGACGCATTTAAAGTTACAAAAATGCTATGAATATCGAACCCGCCGCTGCCGACCGCGGCGCAACACACACGTAGGCACACAGTGGTTGCGTGAATTACATTGCGTGCTTACAATTTTGGTCAATGTAATTGACCATGACGACACGGTTGTCGCAGTGGTTGAGCGATTGACTGCTGCGCTGCGTGTCGCGGGTTCGATTCCCGCACGGAACAAATATTTGTATGGCCTACAGATAGTTGTTCCGGGTCTGGCAGTTTGTGTATGTGAGATTGTATGTTTGTAAACGCACCCACGATACAGGAGAAATTCCTAGTGTGGGGCAACTTTTTTTTTTTTTTTATAAGAAAATTTAATTTGATTACAGAGTGCGTACTTCTGGCTACGTGGGTCTTTTCACACCCTGTATTATAAAAAAGCTCTTAAATATTGTACTGCGGGGTAATTGCGAAACATACGAGCACGATCAATCAAGCAGCTGAATACAAAGCAATGGCTTAGTTATTTCCTTCAAATTGATTAGGATTGTTATAAAAAATAGAGTTACGAAATCAGGGTGATGCGGGGTGATGGGTGGGATCTTTAGTGACCCATAAGAACCTTGTAATAATCATTTTAATAACGCTGATCACTCTCACACCCAATCGATTTTAGGATTCCACCACGAAACGGAAATAAGAAATCGTTTTCAAGGTTTACTTAGTATTTATTTTATGCTTCATCACGTCATCATATCAGACGAAATACGTCCACTGCTGGACATAGGCCTCTCCTAAGTGTCGCCACTACAACCGGTCCTGTGCGACCCTCACCAGGTTCTAACCAGGTTCCAACGCTGCGTCTTCCGGTACGCGGTCGCCACTCCAGAACTTTACGACCCCATCGACCATCTGTTCTGCGAGCAATGTGCCCTGCCCACTACCACTTCAATTTGGCGATCCTTCGGGCTATGTCGGGAACCTTGGTTCTCATGCGGATATTCATTCCTGATTTGATGACGCAAGAAAACTCCGAGCATTGCCCTCTCCATTGCTCTTTTAGTGACTTTAAGCCTTCTGATAGGCCCTTTCGTGCTTAAATGTTAAAAATAGAGATCCAAGAGAGTACCAAGCTGCAGCATCAATTCTCAGCGATATTTGATGGCTATAGCGTGAAATGGTGTTCTCAGTCCTTCTTTCAGGCTGGTTGTGAAATCAAGGATGAAGAAAAAAGAGAAATAATTGAGAATAAAGTTTGTGTAAGAGTTGTGTAACTATTTTGGTGTACAATAATAGTAGTTTTTGCAACGATCATATAAAAGGGGTTATTAAAACACGAGTGTGATAATAGCATCACACGAGTGTTTTAATACCTAATTATATGCCGTTGCATACACTATTTTATCTTCACTCATACAGTTGAAATAAAGAAGTGGAAAAATAGTTTATTCCAATATTGCGGATATTCTCATTGCCTGCGCAGCGCGCGCATCCATGGACAATGATAAAAGCTGGCTTCGAGGTAGCCCGCGAAATTCAAATTGATTGACAAATGATATGATTTCATGAGATAGTACATTTGACATCAATTATAACTGAAAGAGTTAAAATTGATGATTTTAATGATTGTATTCTTTAATACATGCTGCAAATTGCAAAAAACGTAAGAAAATTTGATGCCTTGAAGCGTTCACCTTAAGTCAATGAGCCTGCGCCAATAAATTAAAAAATAAAAGTGTGCCTTAAAAATTAAAAAGATTATTTTATGATGCAGTTGTTTAAAAATCGAAGGAAAATGTTGAACTGTAATGGTTTTTTTTTAAATTTTTCCTATCTATGAAAAAAAAGTACGAGTTTATGCATTCGTTTTTGAACTCATTTTTGGAACATTACGTTGTGAGTGTAGATAAAGTATTTTCTATTTATCTATCTTGTACTTTATTAAGGAAAGCTCACATGCACGTCATTTATAGATTTGGTGTCTTTGTATAATATTGTGCAACAAAACTTTGCAGTATTGATTCACAGTTAAGATTATTACAAGAATGACGCTAGCGTTTGGATTTACCGTACCTACCTACAGGTAAAATAATTCCGTCAATACCACATCATTTTGTTTTATAACTTAGGTACTTATATATAGTATCTTTTCCTCAACAGATTTATGAATGAAATGACTTCAGGAAACATTTAAATGTTATTACAAATGTATAATATAAAATTAATTCCTATATTTGCGGTTATGCACAATTATTTTGATTTATAGATTGAATTTAATAAATGCAGATACCTACGTGCACAGTTTATTAATAAAAATTAACTTACACCTTCCATCATCAGCTTAGCAGTGCAGTACATGAGATGGTGATTACCTGGCACAAATATCCGATCTGCGTTAGAATATATAATTATGAAAACATTGCATGTGCCTATCAAATTTGAGGGTGCCCTCAATTTCCCTGGGATCCCTTCATCAGACTTGGTGACACTGGGACCACCTCAGGAGTACAGGCTTTCGAAAAAAAAGTATTTTGAAAATCGGTCTAGCATTGGCGGAAAAATCGGTGAAATACACAAGGAAAAAAAATACAATCGAATATAGATCGTCGTCCTTTTTGTAGTCGCGAGTAGTGAGTGAACGCGAGGACAGCGCCGCACTTGTCGCGGAGTGTCGTGTGTGTGGGCGGGATGATGGTGCGAGCACGTGGGTCGGCGCGCGCGCGCAGACGGCTTGGCGCCAGCCGCGCGCCGCACCGCCATCGCTGCGCATGCGCAACGCACCGCCACGCCTCTGCACAGCCGACGAGTCGACGACGCGATGGACGCAATGCGAGACACCGCTGACTGTGATATCGTGTAGGTATAACACGAAATTAAAAGAAAATTAAAGCAACAGTTTCCGACACGTTACGTTACGTACTGCTTGAAGACAATAAATACTCATAGGTTGCTGTTGTAGCGAACACGGCCATACATTCGAGTACGGAAGACGTTTTGATGTAGGTACAATAAAGAATTAAGAATAAGTCACACACAATTCAAGAACAGTCTCACCGTTATTGCATCATCTGTTCATCAATTACTGAGCAGTATCATTTTATTTGTCTGCACGGTATTAAGATGAAGGTCGGGGAATTAAGATGATCTCAGTATTAAATTATAATCATTGGGTAACACATCTACATCATCCAACATTGCGAACCAAACCAATTAGAACAAAAACATTCTTCTTCTTCTTCTTCGAGTGGGTAGGTCTAACGACCCCACACACCCTAGTGTCAGAGTTTGTAAACCCGCCTCAAAGGCCTCTGACATGGTTTGACGACCGCCATTTGACGACCGAGACCACCAGCTTATACCTACGTGCCTTCCGAAGCACGGAATATTTTTTTATCAGACAATCAGGTGAGTCAAGCCTGCAATGTCTTAGCCAAACTGGAAACAACTTTACATGCATTACTTTACCTGGAAGCAACAAAGTATGCTTCCCGTGGGAATCGAACCCTCGACCACCGGGTAACAAGGCAAACGCCTAAATCACTCGACACAAAAACATTGACTTGCTGGCACGAGCAAGTCAGTCAGTCCAAAATGTTGTGGTAGACATTACATAAGTTTTGAATTTTTTAATGGGTCGAATTTTTGTATTGTACTCATTACAATACAAAAACTCGGCCCATTAAAGAATTTCTGACTCACCGAACCCGCAGTGAGAAGTGATTGTTCGGCTTTACATTTACAGTTTCAAGAAACAAAAATAATTAAACAGCAACGAAGTGGGTACTTCCTTATCGAGCTTTAGTAAGAACTTGCCAACCACCAACTTAGGTGGGACGCACGGACAAAAGGCAGACTGTAGTAAACACCTTTACTGCGAACTCGCGAACAGAAAATAGATAAACTCCAAGATAGAGAAAGATACAAGACAACAAACGCTAGTGAACATGGCGCATGGCGGTGTTATCGCAAACGTGCAACACTCTCTTATCGAAGTCTACTAGATAACCATGAATGAATTTTACCAGACATCCTGGAAACATGATACACGGAAACCATACCAGTGGTAGTTTAGAATGTGTCACCAATTGTGAATCAGTGACAAGATGTAATCTCTCGAGTTCATTGCAAAGCTAAGGCACTTTTGACATGCAGCTATTATTTGACAACGTCGTCCATAGGCTCTTTCAAACAAATATTTCTGTTAAATCTTGAATGATATTTATTTTGTAGATAAATAGGTTTACACTTATACACGTCAATCTTTTTAAGTCATTTTGAGCTAGATGAGGCCGGTGTTGCTCGAAACATTTTGAATGCTGGTTAACAAATCAACGCATCATGCGTTGTATGAGTAACGTAGGTAATTGTTACGTTGTTTGCGTCAGTCGGACGCTTGTGCAGCGAGCCGGGACAGGTCGGTCGCGTGATCGCACACTCTGGCCGGAGTGGTCAGATAACGGGTGGGGGAGTGGGCTGATCGCTTCGAGGCGCTACAGCCTTCACTGCCTTGAGAAATTTAATTACACCTTGTGAAAATCACTAACCTGTGTTAATTATGATGTATTGCACTGTTTTGCTTCCATCATACGACCTGTCATTCCTCCGGGGTGTACAAACGCGCACTGAAGAATTGCTGCAAGACTAAGCTGTTTATATCTAACACACGAGCTGCTAATCTTCAAGATACCAACACTGTGTGAGTAGGTATTTATAGCAGAGGGATCGTGTCACTCACCGCTGACGACAGTTTGGGGTCTTAAACCTTTTAAATGTCGGTCGGTAAAGGACGGTCGTTGCGGTCATCAAATAAATAATGGTTAAAAGTTGTCTCCATTGAGCCGGCGCGAAGCAGCTCCGGTTGATTCATACACTTTAATACTTTTATAACATAGAACAGTTAATAAAAAGGTATACATCTTGAATGGCTATGGCATGACCTCATTCAGTTCAAATAATTCGCATTGATTACGTTTTAAAGTCTCGTCGTTTTCAGGTTTTTCTTTCAGTAAGCGTCTAGCCATATGGGGAAAAGATCAGGGAGTATGGGATTACTTCACTAAAACTGATGGTGATCGCCGGGGTGGGTGATCCATCAGCAAATGGAACTCTGAATGGGAACATTGTAAAAGTCAACTATTTCATAAGTCGCTTCCTGGCTCTTCTCCACAGGAAAGGACCAATTTCAAAATGGCTTCTGACGTCTCTAAAGTGCCCATGTAGGTTTATGTAAGCTATAATATTTAGAATTTAAGAAAAATGTTCACGAAAAACTGCATACTTACGTCCCAAACATTATTTCTAACTGCAAAAATAAGTTTGAGCACATATTCTGTATTATCACCCACAAACACACCAGTAATAAAAAGAGTAAATAATAAAAGCTGTCACTCGAAGGACTCACAGCTATTCGCAAGTTTTGTAAAGTCAGGTGCCATATTGAATGTGGTTTCACATGAACCGTATAATCAGGCACGATAGGCGAAGTGGCTGCGGCTGTCTGCTCAGGGTTGCGGTTTCGATTTCCGCGTGAAAACAAATAATAAAATCACGGAAACTTTAAATAGACAACCAGGGACCAATATAGATACAGCATAATTATTGTTATTAAGATTATAGTTGTAGTCACCTTTTAGCTTGTGTTTCGGTAGAACTTAAGTAAAACTTACGAATTTTAAACATTTTTGTTCTTTCTATTGCTACTACGACGCAATATCTGTGCTGCTACGCCAGTGTCTACTGGCTACGCCGTGACGTTTGTACTGAATCAAAGTCCCGGCTGCGCTACAACGACGCGCGGATGCTACACTGCAGGGTCTGCGTGGCGACGACGCGACATCTGTGCGGCTACGTCAGCGTGGCTACGTTACTACACCGTAAAGTTTGTGCTGCATCAAAATGGTGGCTGCGCTACTACGACGCGGATGCTTTGTCGCAGGCCCTACGCGGCTACGACACAGTGCCTGTGCTGCTACGTCGTGGCGTCTGCGCGACATACGACCCCGACGTGACGACGACCATGCTGCAGCGACGCTGTGGCTACGACGTGGATGCTACGCTGCTACGACGCGGAGAGTATGCTGCTACGACGCGGATGCTACGCTGCCACGACGCGCATGCTACGCTGCTACGACGAGGAGGCTACGCTGCTACGCCGCTGGGTCTACACGGCCTATGCTAGACCATCAATTTATAAAGTCGTAGAATTTACTCTGATGTGTCAGTGTGAACCAAGCAACACCCTA
This sequence comes from Melanchra persicariae, assembly GCA_947386135.1. NCBI lineage: Eukaryota > Metazoa > Arthropoda > Insecta > Lepidoptera > Noctuidae > Melanchra > Melanchra persicariae. Next base: position 20,708,350 of record OX376658.1, on the reverse strand, counting down.
TTCTGGGCCATTCATATTTCAATTTCGATCGCATAATACGTAAAGCTATGTAAAACATTCGTAGTAAACTATAAATATTTTGGTATTAAACTGTGGCTGGCACATCGCCGATCGTAAACGTCACATTATGCGCGTGAGTCGCGGCCGAGCTATGTCTATTACTCATCGAGCACCTGTTCCCACCTGACCGCATTCATGCGAAGCTATGGGAGATCCGCTTTATGTAATCTGGGAAGAATAAAACGTATCAACTGCAAAACGATAATAAACGACAGAAAAGTAAAGCGGTTGAGAGAATGCATTGCTGACTCAAGTGACTCTGATGGTGGCGCGTGTTGTGTTAGATCATTCGGTTCCCTTCAAAAGGGTCGTGGACTCGTGAACGAACGCTGTCAGTCGGGACTGGTCATAACTTAACTACGTCGGGCCCGATTTACTGATTATATTTTTGAATTGTTTGTTGTAGCTTGTCACTTTTAACTAGCACGTAAGTGTGATCAATACTTTAGATTTACACCTTGGATCGTACTACTATCTTCATCATTTGGACTAAGCGACTTCTTGACAATCCAAAAGTATTTGAGTTTGAGATCTTTTTTATATTCTTCTTATTGATTTCGCGTAGCTTTATACCTAGAAAATATTATAAAACAGAAATGCGACTAAGCGTCTAAAATATAATTTCAATTTAATATTGATGGATGAATGACGACACGGTTAGCGCAGTGGTTGAGCGATTGACTGCTGCGCTGCGTGTCGCCGGTTCGATTCCCACACGGAACAAATCTTTGTATGGCCTACAGATAGTTGTTCCGGGTCTGGCTGTTTGTGTATGTGAGTTTCTATGTTTGTAAACGCACCCACGATACAGGAGAAATTCTTAAGTGTGGGGCAACGTTTTTTAAAAGAAAGAAAAAAAAAATGAATCTAGGCCAGGCATATAACCCATAAACTGTGGTTGCCAATTAATGAATATTGTGGTATATTTTTATAATACGAATAATAGTTATTTTATGTCATGCATCATTCCTTGGCTATTGTTACTAAATAAATAGGTATGTAGTACAGTATTCTAGAAAAGAAAAACAACAAAAATATCTGTTCCTTATTGTACGATTATGAGTACTAGCTTTAGCCCGCGACTTTGTTCGCGCGTATCCCGTTTGTAGCAATTTCGGGAAATCCTCTCCTCTTAGTGCTCGCCCACACTCCTCAAGGAACCTACATGCCAAATTTCAGCTTTCTACGACCAGTAGTTTCTGCTGTGCGTTGTCTGGCAGTCAGTCAGTCACCAATGGAAGAGTTTTAAATATACTGACTGATTGATTAAAAATTTACTGCTTTGTTAGTGATGTAAATGATTTTTCTGTCATTTCAAAACGTTGAAATGAATTACCGCAAATAGCATTTGAAGTTAAGTAGGTACCGACTTCGCGATAGCAAACTGTTGAAGTTGCGTTGCGCACTGTCAGATAATACATCGATGTTTTGAGTATCGAAGTTCCGTAATACAGGCGATTATGTCGTCTCCGGAAAATGTTAGTTAAACTTGAATAACGCGATAAAAACCAGCGTAAACATTTACTTGTTTTTTTTTATTGAGGAATGGGCTTGCTCACCTCGATCCCGCCTGATGGAAAGCGATAGATGAGGTCTATGATGGAGCGTGCGTGCCCGTGTTTAAGTTAACCTATGTGTATTATAACGCCGCGTCCTCGAACTTTCATCACGTCTACTAGAAGACACGTGGACTTTGCGCCGTCGGCCGCAATACACAACACAACATAACTGGTACGCTGAACGTTGGACCGCCATGCGACACAACCGCGACCTGAGCCACGCGCACGCGCATCGTCCATGTTATTGACCGACTTTCCACATCACTCACCAGCGCATTCTGTTGCGTTACACATTTACATAACACTTATTTACTTAACAAGATAGACTCATCCAGCTTCTGTTTCATTAAAATTTGAATATTTATTCATCTGCCTAGCCTTTTCCCAACATTAGAAAGACTACTACATCTTTTTAGTAAACGAGGTGACAGACATAACTATGTCACTAGAAATAGGAACCAATTAGTTTAACCAGGTTTCAGACTTGCTAAAGTAGCCACATCTTTCATGGGGTACTGTTTAAAATGTTACAATAAAATACCTCCTCACATATTAGAATTAAATGAAACAAAATTTAAATCTAGTGTTAAGCGCACACTATGCAGGCAAGCATAATTATTATAAGTTGGGGGATTACATTGAAGATAAAAATGCTTGGCTCAATGCTGGTCCTGTTCCAGAGCCACTAGGGCGCACAAATTAGTTATTTAATTATTATTATTTTTATTTTTAGCAGTTGTGAGACCCGCTGAATATTGAAAGAACATAGATTTTTCTTTGTATAGACTCAACTAATTTTGCATTGTATAATTTCATGCATTAACGGCACATGTGTGAGTACTGTGTACCTTCAAGTCAAACTATCATTTTTGGGTAACACTTTAATGTGCCCTGGCTGTTGGGAGTGTCATGCTCACTCAAGCCTCTCTGATGGTGCAGTTTGTGTTTCATTCATCATTTGGCTCCGTCAGCTGGGACTGGTCATCTCTCAACTGCCACGGTTTGTTTTAATTTGTTAGTATTTTGAATTGTTCCTTTTTTGCTTTTGTATTGCACGTCGTTTTACATCGTTCTCACATATCTATGAATAATTTCAACAAGAATAATGTAACCACAACTTTGTAATAAATAATTGATTCAAAAGAGTGTCCATGGAGTTTCTTGTACGTTCTTCTCCATAGAGATCTACGCTTTGGAGCGTGCAAATAGCTTCACCTTTTTGACTGACCGAGCTTGACAATTCAAAAGTGCCTGTAAATGGTTTAATTGAAATAAATGCTTTGACTTTGACTTTGACTTTAGGGTCGGCTCCCAGTCAGTCCGGATTAACCTGAATACCAGTATTTTACGTGGAGTGGCTGCCTACCAGACCTCCACAACCCATTAACTGGGTAACACGGTACTTCTTGAAAATTTTAATATTTATTCACTGACAGAAAGCACACAGCTTACACCCAGCTCTAGATGTAACTGTGATAGTTTGCACAAGAGTTCCTACAAGCCTACAAGTATATCGATAGCAGAAAGAACATTAATGTTTGTTTAATTAATATTTTGCTAACCCTTACTTGATAATTTATTGTTGTACTACGCAATGTTGTCAAATTAAGTAAATATATTATTCCCTTTATTCATTATGTATAGGTAGGTATGTCGCAGCAAAAATACAATGAATAAAGGTAGGTATATAAATAATAATATAAATTACATTTTCATATTATTCAAATACAAAGATTTAAATATATTTTTTATCTTATCTTTTTTTATTAATGTAGGGGCTTGTTAGTGCACTAGACAACTTCCCAACCAACTAAATTTTAAAACAACGTTTCGAGCAAGTACCATGGTTAAATCCTAATTGTAAGTAATACTATAAATACGAATGTGAGTTCACCTCGCTGAACCGAGTTCAATGAGTTTGGGTTCAGAAATATGTATATGAAGAAGAGAACCCTGGAGAATGTTATTATACTACGAGTAGGTACTTTACTAAAAACCAGAAAAAATATAATAAAATTCTATTTCTCAATAAAATCTTGTTTACACACTAATTTTCATGGCAAGCGTATGCTTTAACTTTTATTTCATAAGTACACTAAATAGACACGTCACAATTGCCGATTTAAAATTGTGTTAGCAATTAGATACACTAATCTATTAATGGAGTTTGTACGAAATTTTTCATCTCCAAATACATTTTTACATAGGTTGATCGACTATTACTCGTTAACTTGTAAAGCTTACTTAGCTCATAGCTGTGATAGTTCTCCTGTTAGATTAGTTATATATTCTACTACTACTACTACCATGCATTCTATAACGTCTCTAAAACACCCGTTTAGCTGCAAGTGCTGCATCTGTAGCTGGCAGCTGACTCTAACATAAATTAGCATTTTAAAGCTTACTATTTTGCAAACAATTTCTTGGATAGAAAAATGGTTTTGCACACCCTCAATATTTTTAAACGACCTATCCAACGACACCCCACACCTTGAGATAGACGATAAAGATAAATATGCATTTATTTGTATAAACATGTGTAACATGATACAGATATGCACATATGCATGGAAACGAGTTAAATATTGCTGGTTCAACATTTTTTGCCACTAAAATCAAATTAAAAAATTAATCGCAATTTATATCCAATTTTTTTTTAAAGACATTATTTGTCCACTTTGCCGGCGTGATTAATATACTCATTTCGAATTCCAAATTTCTAGTGCTCAGCGCCTCTGAGCTAAACCGCAGACAGACCAACAGACAGACGGACACGGCAAAACTGTAAGGGTTCCTTGTTAACTACGGAACCTTAAAAAGTGGGAATGAATAAAGATAGAACTGTGATTCAGTTGAAAATGAGTTGTAAAACAAGTACCTACATACGCCTACGTAAAATCCGAAGTCAAAATGATAATGACGAATGACATTATTGCGCCAACATTATTACACAACATACATCAAGTTCAAAGTGAACCTCTGAACCATTTTTTGTTAATATCCTATAAGTGGTACGAACTACGTGTATGAGAGATATTACGATAATGTGCCGAAACTATGATTCACCTGTCGCTGAGGTAACACAGAGTCATGGCCGGTCGCAAGGCCGCGTTTTTCTGAAGGTCTATGATTGTCTATGTTTGCAAGTTCACGATGACTAGTGACATAACACGAACATTGTCGAAGTTCGCAGGGTTATTGAGCTTCGACAGGTGCCTACGGGTTCCAGAATGGTGCTACCGGTGTCGGCAGAAATAAAAGAGTAGCCGTACCATACCTGAAGATATCGGAATTGACAACGTCATAAATACCTATTTTATTTTATTAATATTTTTTTTTATCCGACCGATATTATCGAACAGTTCCTCGTCAATCCAAATTCCTGTTTATAATATCCTGAGTGCTGGGCAAAGGCCTCCCCCAACACTTCCAGATAGTATTGTCCTGAGCCACCTCGGACCCACTCTCGCAGTCTAGGTCGTCTCGTCACCTCTTCCTGGGTCGACCTCGGCGGCGCCACCCATCCTCAGGCACCCACTTTGTGGAATGCTATTGCCCAATGTTCACTGTGCATGCGGCGCAGCGTGACCCGCTTAATCCCATTTTAGCTTGGCAGCCTTTTCTCCTACGTCTATGATGCCCGTTTGCCTTCACATTCCAGTAAATGAAATAAATGCTTTGATTTTTATAATGTTTTGTCATTGGACATAAATCTATATTTTTCGTATTACCTAGAGTTTCGGTCAGTAGAAGTCAGACATGTCTTCGCTTTTCTCAGGGCAGACAAATTTACGAGCTTTCAGCTGAGGCGGATATAAAACAAAATTGCGCAATATCTCGTTATTGATTAAAACAAAGATCCATCATATGTACGAGCTTAGTAAAGATTTATTGAGTTTTGATAAAAATAACAAACAGTTGTCAATCAAATCTGGTACAAAAATCTAACAGCAGCGACACGCTTCCAAACCCGTTTCCCATCAAACAGGACCTGCGGCGACCAGCAAGGCGAGGCGCCCAGCAACACGCACAAAAACATGATCTACAACAACAAACGATCATATTTAAATATTATGACGTATCTGTCATCCGTCACGGCGCCGGCACAATCACTATTACGTATTCAGTCGTCACGAATTGTTTTTTAAATCTATTTATAGTATCTCCGTGCGAAATAATTGAGTTTTAACGTCTTTGGGGCAAAAACTGTCAGTAACAACACCGTCATGACTATGACTGACGGCTAGAAGCAATGACAATGACGTCTACGAGTAAGAAGTCATGACGACGGAACTTTGCTGATGTTGTGAGGGTTTTGTCATTGACGTGTTTAAGGGGCCTGTTTACCTACTTGCTTCAATTTAGTGTTTTTTTTTAGTTTTATTGCGTGGTAAACGTTTATTTATATCAGTATTGTTTTGATTGTTGTGATCATCAACATCGAACCATTGATAAATGATGCGAGTAGGCTGACAGCCATCATCATCATCATATCAGCTTATCAGCCGAAAGACGTCCACTGCTGGAAATAAGCCTCCCCCAAAAGGGGGGGTTTGCCATAATCGCCACGCTAGGCAGGCGGGTGGGCGATCGCAGTGTAGCTGTTGAAATGTACAGAGAATGCTGCTGCCCATTCTCTGGCGAGTCCCTTAGTCGTCTCTTACGACGCCCACGGGAAGTGATGGGATGGTGTAATTCTTTTAGGTCCGACACCATACGGAACACTGGCTGACAGCCAGCGTTAATGTTATTTTGTAATTACATACGTAGCTGCGGGTTGAATGGATGTTATTAGTTATGTAAAACTTCTACCACTGTTAGGGCGTTATATTGATTGAACTGTTGAACTGTTGAACTGGTTTGTTGGACGATCGAATAACCTTTATCAGTGGAAAAATGAGTTGCTACAAATGATTTCAATGTAAAAGTTTTATGTTCGCGAGGTATTAACATAATTTAATTATTTTGTTTGCGGTGTATAAGCGTACCAGTTAGACCTAATAAATAGAATTTTAATGATTGTGTCACCGGACTATTGCAGACTCCGTAAGATTGTAATAAATCTTTATTAGATCAAAATTTTCTTCATGAATTATGAAAAAATCGTTTTGTATACAATAAACCCCAACCAAATTCAATAGTTTCCAATATATCCGTGTTTTATTAAGAAAAAATAGTTTTACATTACGACGCGCTATTTTACAATCCCACGGCGTTTGCAATTTTCCGATGGCAATTATAATATTGCGAAGTGAGAAGGTGAATATACCTAAAGGCAATAAATGATACTTAATTACCCAAGGTTAGTTGAGAGTGACTTGCTAAAACTGAGCCTACGGTGACTCAGCCGGCGAGTATGTTCGTTTCTAATAGTAATTGCAGTGTGTGCAAACGGTGTGTTCAGCCAATTGCACACCGCCTACGGTTTACAGAAAAACCACGACGAAATCAGTCATTGTCCTTTTTCGTCACGTGTTATAGACGCCTGATATATTTAATGACAGATCTTTTTGTCGTGATATAAACATAAATTGATCTGTAAAGTCAGCTAACTGTTCCTATGTTGTCGCTGTGCAGTGAAAATCTTGTATCAAGCACAAATTCTGTAAATGATAAAGTTTTTTGTTAACATTATTTTTTCGGTCAGAAAACCGCTTAACACTTGATAAGAATGAAGCGCATAAGCCCTAAGATGCTTTATCAATTATAATATATTTATTTATTCAAGTAACAAGGACTCATTTTGTTAGTAAACTTAAGAGCTATGTACTATTTTTTAAAATTATAATAAAACAGATCATACAATCTTTTTATTCTCCTACTATATTACGCATACACGAGGTTTTCGCTGCACGACATCCATCGGCCTCTTCTTATCTTTCTATGTTTACCTCTTGTTGTACCGTAAAAGGTGTTTAATAAAAGTTTATTGATACGTGCCGATACAAGATACAGGACAAATATGTAGTTGGAGTTTAGTGAACATGTAACTAGGAAGCAGAGCAGCGAGCAATAACACGATGTTTTGGTAAAAGGCACGCTAATCTCGGATGGCGGCGCTAACAGCGCAAACTATTCGACACACACTTCATATTTGACTGAGCACGCGACAAACACATATGAGCTTGTAATTCACACGACGACGGCGACGCGACGGTTATGTCTGTTTACTGTTCTGTCTATCATTTATCATGTTCACTTAGCTCTGCTAACGCACGCTTAGATAACACAGATAATGGAATTTGAAAAACGTAAATAAGGCGCAATGTATACAAATATACAGCTTGGCAAAAAAGAGTATGATGTGGTGACAAGTGGAACTAAATATTTTACTAAATGGAAACCTATGATGTCGATACTACTTGGCCGACAAGTGTTAGATTTTGAGTATCGGTTATTGTTCCATTTTATTTTTAACGATTTGATTAAATTCGCTTATTGATTTCCCATATTATGGTGCGTTAAGTCAGATAGTGGCGTCCTCATTTTTTCCAAACTCTTTTTTGCCAAGCTGTAAGTAGTTTCTATACATATGATTAATGTACCGTATCTATTTATTCATACTAAAAAATAAACGGATTGAATGAGATTTTTATTTACTTATTATAACGGAACCTGAAGACTAAAAGAAAATGTATGACCAAGGATTGCCAAGCATTACAGTTTGTGGTAAAGCAGCCGGGGTCGCATGGTTCTAGAGTGGCGCCCACGCACCGGAAGGCGCCGCGTCGGAGGAGGATCATGACCAGGGGCTCTAGACAAGTGACATTCTGTCAGCGTTAGCGTGGCGAAGGCGATTGTCAATACGTCAAAAATGTATGGGATTGACAGATGCTATCGAAATGTCACGTGATCAAATTCCTACATTTTGGCATTTCGACAGTAATAATAATAATATAATAATAATAATAATTCTTTATTGACATAATTGGTAACAAGAAACTTATTTGAAGCCTCTGACTCCCGAACTAGGTGTACCTGTATGTCAGGAGTCAGCGCCCTCTCCCATTTTATTTGGCTTAGGTACTAATGTCAACATATTAATACACAAACGTGAGCGCTACAAAATATAATTTTAAAAGAAATAATATAAAATAAAATATAATGACAGAAATTAAATTCTTAAATTAAAATAAAATCAAATAAAATTAATTAATTAATTAAAACGTGCTGTGAGTGTGGAAGGTGTGTACGTGTGCGTGTGGGTGGGTGTGGCGTGTTTGTGTATGAGTAGGTGTATGAAAGAAAGGTATGTTCATTGTAAGTGTTCCTTTATAAAATGAGATTAATTACTTATTATTTTCTCTACATCCTCGTAATCAAGAGAAAAGAGCCAGTTCTTCAATATAGGTTTGCATTCGTGTAGTGTTAGCGGATAAATATTTAAAATTCTATTAATTTTGTTATATAGATATACAGAAAGAAAAGGGTTTTGCCGTCTTGCAAAAGCCGTGCGACACTTCACAGATTCAATCACATTTGGAGTTGTTCGCCTATTTCGAAGTTTGCCTGGATCATAGGGGGTAGATGCGTGTCTTTTAGTAATTATCTGGAAAATAAAAAGCTGTCTTACTGTAAATAACCGTCGCATTCGCTAATCGAATGGCACATTGTCTAGGGGCCCAGAACTCAGAATAGATCGGCTGATGCTAAAGATTCATTCAAGAGCTCACTTCACCTATGTGTTCACGGTGAAATTTTATCAGAATAGCACTAAGTGTTGTGTTTTCCTGAAAATGTGGCATTTATGTTAACTTTTGACAAAAATGTTCCATTGCCAGTTAAGTAAAGCGTCGATCAAGCCCCCGAGAGACTGGTGGAGGATAGAAGCACGGGTGCAGTAGATGTGGCAACGCTCAGGGGACGCCTACTAGTATACGCCTTTCGACTGAGCTGATGCTGATGGGTTTCATATAGATTTTACAAAACAGTTTTATTAAATTGGTTTTAAAGAGATCGTTTCACCAGAAGTGATAACGAATGATTAATACTCGTAGGTGCATTGCAATTGCAGTAGAGGTGTACCAGTGTACTAGCTAACTATGCAACCGTGGGTTTTTCAGCAGCATGACGGGGCAGCACTCGTTGCGTGATTGTAACGCGACCTGTTAATTTATGTTTATTAGTCAATGACCCGCAAGCCATTATTGCTTCACAAATTGCTCGTAATAATATAGATTTTTTTATAGCCGGCCAAAGTTTTTGAAAGGCCATTCAATTTAATCTGTTTACAAATGTCGTCGGACATAATCCTGTCGATGTTTCCTTCACTCCTGTCTAAAACAGCGCAATAGGGTAAAAACGGGACTCTATTACTAAGGCTCTGCTGTCTGTCTGTCCGTCTGTTTATCTGTCTGTCACCAGGCTGTATCTCATGAACCGTGATAGCTATAGACAGTTGAAATGTACACGATGTTGATGATGTATTTCTGTTGCCGCTATAGTGACAAATACGTAAAACAGAATAAAATAAATATTTCAGGGGACCATACAATAAACGTGTTTTTTTTCGAGTCGGCTCCGACTCCCACTTGGTCGGTTTTTTTTTATACTCACTTATTTATTTCATATCTCATCTGCCTAGCCTTTTCCTAACTATATTAGGGTCGGCTCCCAATCAAACCGGTTTCAGCTGAATACCAGTATTTTACGTAGAGCGGCTCCCTACCAGACTTCCACAACCCATTTACTGGGTAACACAGTACATTGGATAGACTGGTGTCAGATTTGTTGGCTTGGTTGACAATCCGTAACGACTGACAAAGATCTACAAATGACAGCCGGGACCAACGGCTTAACGTGCTTTCCGAGGCACGGAGGAATCTCGATATGGTAAGATGGTCACCCATCCACAGACCAACCTCGGCAAGCGTTGCTTAACCTTGAAGATCGATCCGTGCGGCTGTTATTATTTAGCCACGAGCTCCTCACATATTTATTTTATATGTAGATGAAAATAAAATATATATTCATACACCTTAGTCACATCTAATTCATTGACCAATAACAAGATCTCAACAAACAAAATTAACGGTTGAGGCATATTCAGCACAATTTACAGTTTACATTGGATGATAACATAAAAAAAATATTCGGTGAATCAATCTAAGAACAGAACTTCCACTGGTCTTAAGATGAAGACAGGCGAACAGAAATAGGCCAGTGAGCGCAGATACACCCCCGAGGTACGCTAAGTGTCCGTAACCAATTATACTTCAAGTAATTTTCACGGATTTTCATCATGATCTGATGATTTTATTCTCGTAAGATATCAGGTGTAGGTACTATTGATGTTGCTACGACTTATAATTACTTATTATAATAATATTTAACCAGCTAAGCTGATAGCGATACGTAAGACGTAAGACTTAGGCCCGGTTTCCACCAAAGTAGAGAGGAGAGGAGATGTGTTGAACAAACCAATCCGATTTCGTTATTTCCACGTCTCTTCTCCGCTTAGCTTATCGGATTGGTTTATTCAACTCATCTCCTCGCCTCTCTGCTTTAGTGGAAATTGGGCCTTACGGATGCGTTGCCAGAAGTAAAGTTACTTGGCTCGGTTTAAGCTCTTTTCGTCCTCAACGTAAGGCCACTGTAAACAGTCTTAAGGATTAATTCAATTATAAATAAACGAAAAAACTGCAAGGACGGCACGATCACATTGATCACTGACTAAATTAAATGATCAGTGAAAAATTACTTAAAAAGCTTTTCAGTAAAAAACGATTGAAAGAATAGTACAAAAGTTCTCACGCTGTAATGTAGACGCTTTTGATTCACCATGACTTGGGGAATTAGCATCCGTGATGATCATCTATCACATTTGGTGACGTCAGCAACTCCTACGCAAAGGATAGAGATGAGCATTTTTTTTCAGGGAAATGCTACTAACTCCTTACCTAGATCCGTAAAGACTAGAATGTCGGTGTTCTGGCCTTACTATGACGTCTCAAAGCCATCATCCTTCTCGAGTGAGAGAGAGACTCATGTCCAATAGCCCTATCCTTTTCTCATGACCAAATCATGATGGCATTGGCAATTCTTAGTACGCGCCCTGATGTCAAAAATATCTGTGCACAATCATTTGTGGTGGAAATTCTGTTGGCCGGGGATCCTGAAGGTGACGTCTGTGTATCTACGTCGTCATACAAAAGTTCTAGTAATTTTCAGTGAGTAATGATCCTTGTTGAGATGACCATAAACGGAGATCGTGAAAATGTAAGATGTTACCAAATAAAGTGCATTTCTTTCTACCTGCGAGTTATCAATACAACCGTTCATTTAAAAGACCTTATGATTGAACTGCAAAATTGTATTTACTGATGGACTGACATTTCGACGGTCAACCAACAATACCTCCTAACTCAAAATGTCAAAAGTGACACAAGGTGACAAACAACACTAAGGCCTATATTCCAAAACGTAAACTCCAACTCAACTCGAACTCCAACTCCAACATGAGCACGAAAATGTCAATGAAAGCTTGTCTAATTGACGTTTTCATACTCAGAGATGAGCAAACAATTAATGCAAGAATTTCAATTTATGACAAGCTCCGATGGAGTTGGAGTTCAAGCTAAGTTGGAGTTTACGTTTTGGAATATGGACCTAAGTATTTTCTTTACAAAAAAGTCTTTTTATATATTTTTTTTTTATATTATGAGATAGAAGTTCTCGTACAGATCAGTAAAAAAGCAGTTTGACTAAAGACGTCAGTTCGGTCAGGAAGTGTTGGAGCAGTCGTTTGGCACTGGGCACAAGCGCTCTCCGGAAAAATAAATTTAAAAAATCTTTAAAATAGGTAAGTAAGTGTATGAAACATTTCCAAGATATTTGAAACAAACAAGACTTCCGCTAATTAGGTGCTAAATAATCACTTCAGTCATTAATATTGCATAAGGAGACGCAATACGCTTTTGACATTGTATCACTGTGGACCCCATGGCGTTGACCTTGGACCTCACGCATTGAGTGCGTGAGGTCCCCACACGATGACTTGCGTCCGTGACTCAATCTCCCGGACTTCGGAAGTGCCGTTCCAGCATGTGCCGCCCATCTCCGCCGGTTCCCAAGCTTTCACTCGGAGTCACCTCGGAGTGAGTCAGGTGGACACGGATCTCCCACAACGCAGCTGGTCTATTTCCCATTCCCGAAGCATAAGGTATCGTGGCTGACAATATTTCATCAATGCGTTTCGTTAGGGTTGGCCCCTTTCGCAAATTGGAACTAAGAACTTTTATCTAAAATTTAGGAACTTATAAATAAGCTACTGAATACTAAAATTAGAATATAACTGTTTAGGTTGTGTTAGTCGGAAGTAAATTTTATTTACGCAAAAAAATGATTTCAACATTACGGTAAATCCATTTTTCCACTTCACACATACGTAGGTCCAGGAGGCTGACACATAGCAACCACATGCCTCAGAAGTCTTAATAAGGTAAGGTTCGTGTGAGCCTGCACTCTGCACTATGACCGTAAGACGTCAATCGGTCGTCACTAAGAAACCGCAAGTCATTGAGTTCCTTTTTCAACAGTGTGTGACGACCCTAAGAGTGAAGCCGCGCCCCCCACCGCGCCTGACGCATCAGTGTTTGCGCGAAATCTCCGCCACCGATCTAGGCAAAGCCGCCGCCGGGTGACACAGCTATTGTTCCCATCACATGTCTTGCTGATGCCATGGTTTACATAATTTCTGTTATCAAGTCTTGGTTGATCTAATTTGTCATGTCAATGGAGCTTGCTTTTATCCGCCGGCAATAGAATGATGGAGTCATCGTCTTCGTTATTGTCTAGAATTGTCTCGAGATATTCTTGATACCAACTTCTTTAGGTTTTTTTTTTGGGAATGACCACTAGCAAGTTACCACACATAGGATATCAACTGCTTAACCGGACTAATCAACTTCTTTAGACTGTTGTTGACCTTTTTATAGGGGTGTGGCATTGTCTGTTTATAAAGTGCCATTTATTTTTTCTTGTCTCCGACCTATTTAAACATATACGTAGGTATATTGTATGATCTATTTACATTGGTGTGTATATCTGTTATTGTGATTACGTCAGCCGGACTCATAGTTATGTTGAATGTATCATCGCGCACAGATCCCGTGATAACGCCGCAGACAGCTGCCAGACGGACACGATGTCTCAACCTTCATTGTATGTAATCGTCTCTGAGACGAGCTTCCGACGGCGGAAGGTTTACTGTCGCAGTCTCTCGCATTAGGGACTGAAGTGTTAATAGGCTGGAGAGTAAAATATCAGTGTATTATATTTTGCACGCTGATTCATCCCTAAGTTATGAAGTTTTGTCATTTATACTGGAGCAACATTTTATTAAATCTCAGATACACATTTTTGGAAATTTCTCCGTACCTCTTATTAGTATGCGACATACGTCGTTATCAAGTATTTCCACAAAGTCACCCGGGTTTGTTCGCATTACTGTTGTGAGGTTATCAAGTCACACCCACTCTTGCGGTCACATTTACATGACAGTCCTGCACAGATCGGGGTCGCACCTCTACCAGAAAACACGTAGTTACAGAGCACCACACTCAACTACACAAAACCCGGCTACATTACTCTATATCTTTAACTTAATTTATGGCAGTGCATCATGAGTCAGCAATGGAACTGTATTTCAGTGCAGGAGTCAACACGTGCGGATTCTGCTACAGTATCACAATCCTGTATCTTGGTTAGCCTTTTGAAGCTGGCTGCATAATATATCCGGCGGAAATTCCATGGATGCATTTCTCGATTGTTGCGGCACTATTGCGGCGTGTGTATGTGACGCTTGTTATGTAACAGGGAGAGAAGCGTCAATGGAGTGGCGCCCTACGCTGGAGGGAGTGCAGTCGTGGGAGCGCGAGTGTGACGCACCGGAAGCCCTGCGCATTCCTCTGGGCGGCGACGAGGCGGCGCAAAGCTCTGCAAAAAGAAAATGGTATGCGCCATTATGTGCTAGGAACAGGTTGCTAGCCGCTAGGTCCCCTGCCCTAGCCTAGAGGTACCGCTGTTTGTAAACACTTGTCTGAGTAGCGAGTATGAGTCAGAAATTCTCTCGTCTCGAGAGAGACTACGGATTGAAGATACATATAGTTACACTTCACGTGGAAGTTTTTATCTGCCAGTAGTCTATGAAGAAGTGGGTAGAATATTAATGGTAAATTTGAGTTATACAACGTGTAACAGAATAAATGCAATATCTCTTAAGGGGTCGCTGTACTCATCATTATGAACAATGCAGTGATATATCACCACGTGATTCTTTAACCGACTCCAAAAAGGAGGAGGTTCTCAATTCGGTTTATTTTTTATTTGAACCTTTTTTGAGAGAAAATCTTGTTGCTTTATTTTTTTTGGGGTTCCTTCTTATTTTTAAAGTTCGATTGACAAGTTTGAGGTTTTCTTGTCAACTGTCGGAGCAATCGTCAACCGGATAGGCTGTGTCTTTATTTTTTGAACAGAAAATCTAAATTATTATGTGAACAGTGTTCAGTCTCAAGTACTTATCAGTTAGTTTGTGACTGATTTTTCAATAACCCTTTGGTAAGTTTTTCTTAAATCGGCTCCGCTTATGTTTCGTGATCTGTTTCTCAGACTTTTTTGTGAAATGGTATTTAATTGGTCGTTTCTTTGTCTGTAGAAACCGTTTCGCCAGTTTCCCGGGTATAAAATTTCTCTTAACCCACTTCGGAGACTAGATCGGCAGTTTATGCGACGAGTTCGTATGGTAGCCTGCAGTTTCATCGCTGTGAAGCGAGCAGCAGAAAGTCCCACCGACCGTAATCCTATACGAAGGTTGTGGTAGGTGATATAATTGTGGAGCGGCAGGCTCACTAGCCGCGGTTCGGTACCATTAAGGATTTCGTTACCTAAACCAGCCATTCAGTTTTAAAAAACGTTTTGCAACCATGTTCTAAACCTGCGTATATTGGTCATAACAAAGTTATTGAACTAAATAGTTAAAACGTAATAGTTTCTGTGCCCTGGTTAGGTTTCATGTTAAAGTATAAGGACGATTGCTTCATACATTTTTTGTTATGTTAATTATTGCGGATATTTATTTTTGTGATATTTAATTTAGGTATTTCTCATATTTACTAAATTATACGTGTGAAATGTGTCCTTTTCTTTTATTTAACACTGCAACAACTTTTACAATGGGAAAAACCCCGAAATAGTTCTCCCGAGGTAATTCTATTACACCCACTACTGGAAATAGCTCTCTATGCTAATGCCAATCTCCACAATGGTGTGCTGCTCTCATCCTGTCGGTAGGAATCTGTTTGACGTGGCCGCTCAGTCAGGTCAGTCAGGTCAGTCAGGTCAGTCAGGTCAGTCAGGTCAGTCAGGTCAGTCAGGTCAGTCAGGTCAGTCAGGTCAGTCAGGTCAGTCAGGTCAGTCAGGTCAGTCAGGTCAGTCAGGTCAGTCAGGTCAGTCAGGTCAGTCAGGTCAGTCAGGTCAGTCAGGTCAGTCAGGTCAGTCAGGTCAGTCAGGTCAGTCAGGTCAGTCAGGTCAGTCAGGTCAGTCAGGTCAGTCAGGTCAGTCAGGTCAGTCAGGTCAGTCAGGTCAGTCAGGTCAGTCAGGTCAGTCAGGTCAGTTAAAGTCCCAAAAGTAACCTTTAGTTGAGACAACAAGAGATTTTTCGTTCATTTTTTTTTCAGCAGTCTCGCAAACATATAAATGAGGCGTCATTACATTCGGAATAGCATGTCGATGGTCTTTGAAAAAAATTAATTTCCGCTCGAAAAAATTAAAAAGTTATATTTTTGGCGGCAGATCATTCATCTATCCAGTAAGTGCCTTTATTACATTTTTTAATTTTCATATTTATTATGTTTAAATAAAATTTATTGTTGCCCGAAGCGCGCGTGGCTTGCGCAGGCCAGAGTTCCCTGTTTCCTGCTGTATTTTGAGACCTTGGGAAAATTATAAATATTGGTCCCACAGTTCCAAAGCTGAAATCTTTTTTAGAAAACTTCTGTTTTGACTAGAAAATATGCAGCATCCTTGGCTCTCTCGCCAACATTCTCTACTACCTCCATACCCGATCGGACAAGGGTAGTGATCAGAGCGAAATACTACCTTAGTCACTAATCCTATAGTAACGAACGTAAATATCGCAATCTTCAATAATAAAAACGAACTTCCCAAACCAACATCAACCAATAACAATCGTCATCTATCCACGAGGTCACGCGGGCGCTCTCTAGTACTAAGTTAGTATGTGTGACATAACTCGTACAATAATCTCATCTTACCTTCGCCGCGGCACGCACATGCACCTCGAGCCCTACGTGACGCAGGCCACGCAATGCCCTCCAGAGACGAAGCATTTCACCTTTTTTATTACTGGCCACTCGGCTCGGATCGGGTTCAAAGCCCTTATTTTCGGTGATTGAAAAAAAAAAGACGTGTGGCAATCGGAGACTGCCGCGGTAAAGCTATTGCAATACCTAGCTTAATAATTATGCAAGCAAAACCGCGGGAAAGTAGCAATACTAATAAATAGGGAGGGCACCAACCTCAAAAAGTTCAAAAGAGGTCACATTGCATTTCAGAGCTCAAAAATGCCACTCGCAACTATAAAAATAATTTCAAAAAACAAAACTTTCAAATTAAGAACACAGATCGTCATAGAAACAAAAAGTATCACCGCTGCGCCGGTCGGAGTGGCGTGTGTTAGGTTATTTTCGTTACGGAATTTCTGGATTCGGTCTCCACGCTCAAGGCCCGCGATAAAAGCTATGCAATAGCTTAAAAACAAAAGCTGACATTTAAAAATACGATTTTTAAATGTCAGCTGATGCGTATCCAGTGTCATGCTTTTTATAGAAGATGGTGTACTAGGGATGTACCTGATTAGTTAGACGATAAGTTTGAAACGAAATGACTAGCTAGGGAAGAATCAAATTAGTAGCTATATAGGGAGAATCAAATAGATTGAAGTATGTTTCATTGGAATTGGGAGTGCTCAATAAAATCGTTCGCATGTTATTTTTTATATATTGCAATACTTACCTACTTCGTTTTTATCAAATACGTAAGGCACCTTAACTCCCAAAATTAAGAAGTAGTAGTTTTTTAAACCGTCGATGGCCATGGTTTAGTCAAAGTATTTAGTTAGTACCGCAATATATCAACAGCTTTAGACGACGCAGCAGCGCACGCGCCAGTCGGCACGCACCGAATGCATGGTATTTTAAAAAGGTACATTGCTTTGAGGGCTTATGATAAAAGTCTAACGATAATTATAGGATTTCAAATTTCCGTGAAATTCCATAGGTTCCATGTTGCTAGCAAATATGTGCGATTACCAAAAGTGACTTATATATCTGAGAACCTACAGTTGCTCTTGATCAGCCATTATAGACACCTGATTGGCCGAATCCAATATCGGATCTTTCAGTGGATTCGGCTAGTAGACAGAATTTCAGTATAAAGTTTGAAGCAAATATTGGACAATATTTGCTTAATTCTCTAGTAGGCAAATCTACTGACAGAAGTGACAGATAATGATATTTTATTCCGCCATTACACTTAAACACTATAGTGAAGCGCGTCACCATCGCGGCAGACTATGGACTACAGCTACAGACCGGCCACTGTCTGTATACTAGGTATTAGACTCAGTTACAGTTAAAGAGCGAGTAATTCGACAAAACCCGACGGAGAAAACCCATTGGGAAATAGCGATTAATTTATTATTTGGATGTCGTACCTAATCAATTTTCTCGGTTGTATTTAGCTATTAAATTAACTTTGGTGATAGGTATTGATTACGGCCTGTAAGTAGGTACTGATATAAATAGGAAGTTAGAATACGGAGTTTTGTTTTTATTGGAGCAAAGTAAAATTCCGCAACTTTTGGTGAAGTCTACACCTAAAGTGTAGACTTCACCAAAAGTTGCGGAATTTGTTCGAAAGAGTCGCCGCGGCCCTGGAACGCAAAGGGCATTTGGAGGAACACGGATAGGTTTTAGCCAGTGAGAGTCTGATATCCTCCCCTCCGCTCCCATCTAAGTCAAAGTCAAAGTCAAAACGTTTATTTCAATTAGGCCATTAAACGGCACTTTTAAACGTCATCATTTACATTTAAAATAATATAAAGTGACTCTACTGTGACTCTACTGTGACTCTACTGTCCGTTCGCAAGGCACTAGGCAAGAATCTACATTCTTGCCAGGGTTGCGGAATATGTTCGAAAGAGTTACCGCGGCCTTGGAAAGAAAGGCACTAGGAGGATTATTGGTGAGTTTTAGTCAGTAAAAGTCTGACACTCCCTGCCGCTCCACCCAGAGCGGCAGGGGTCCTTTGATGATTTCCCATCCACAAAAAAAAAAGGGTAGATTCTTATGGAGAAGAACGGACAAGAAACTCCATAGTTACTCTTTTCAAATCAATGTTTTACAATATTTTGAGTACAAAAATTAATTTTAATATATGTGAGGTCGATGCACCTAGAGTATACTACTTATACTACAAGTAGTATATACTTTGATCCTGTAAGTCTTATAGGATCAAAGTATTCCCAGCAGAGGTAAAAATTTCCATTTTCTTAATAAGTACATGGTACTCACATATTTACAAATCTTGGAAACATTAATAAAACAGAGTGTGTTAACAGAAAAATAAAAACTCTGTTACATCTGTAAAGTTAATACATAAATTGACCAGTTTGATTTTGCCTACACTACTGCACTACACCCTGGATTGTCCTGTGGAACAGGAACAGCCGGTCGATTCTGCAGTGCGATTCTGTAAACATGTCGAAGTGAACACTTGGGCGGGGCGCACGACGGGTGAGTTGTCAAATCATACATTGACCATACCGAAGAGATGTCGACAGAATCGACCGGCTGTCGACATCTCACGGTGTTCACCTTAGGCGGAGTGAACGACAATAGAGCTGTCATTCCATCTTATTTGTATGGTTTGACGCGTCACCCGTCGCATCGTGCGCCCCGCCCGGGTGTTCACTTCGACATGTTTACAGCCGGTCGATTCTATCGACATCACCTAGGCGGAGTGAACGACAATTGAGCTGTCATTCCATCTTATTTGTATGGTTTGACAACTCACCCGTCGTGCACCCAGCCCAAGTGTTCACCTCGACATGTTTACAGAATCGCACTGCTGAATCGCACTGCTGCATGTTTTCAAGCATTCATACATCTTGAATGTAATCCTCCAACTTGTAATATGCTTGTTTACAAAGTGTGCTTTTTACATACGTTTAAAAAAAATAATAAAAATAAAACGGATATTATGTGTGAAAACATGTAAAGTGGAGACGAGAGGAAATGTTTTACAGCTGCGGCGTGACGAGCACAATGTATACCTATGGATGGAAGGTAATTTAAAGCCTTTTTCATATAGGCCTTGGTTTTACCTACATAACAATAGTAACTACAAGTATTTAATAAAAAAGAAACAAACGCCGAATAAAGAAACAAAATCACAGGAAACTTTTTATTCTAACTAAGCTACTCTAGTGTAAGTAGATAACTTAATCACTTTTAGTCACCATTAAAAACAAGCTATGGTGTAGAGTCTGTAGAGGATGTGGCGCCGGCTTTTACTCCACTATTTTGACATTCATTTTGAGTGTCACCACTGGATGATCCTGTTTAATTACTTCCGGTATAAGTATGGCATTTTAAATGTCCTCCGAATTTGCCTGCCACTCGCAAATGCAATGCATATTTACATTTATGTGTTCATCATGATGTGTGCTATACGCACGCTGCACCAAGTCATGGCAGCATTGCGGGTCGCATCACTAACTGCAAACAATCCGAATGAATGCATGCCATGTTTATACGATGATGCAACGTTTAATAAATTAATTAATAGGTCGTGTACTGCTGATATGAATGAAAGATCAATTTGTGCTCCCAGTGTCATGGATGACACACAGGAGCTGTGACATCAGCCGACTGTTACTGTAATTTACTTGGGTCTTCGCCGAATTTCACTGAGTGACCACTTTGGGATTGTCACAGTCACAGACCATGTGTGACATGTACCTACGTCTTGTATGTATAGGCTGATGGGAGTAGTGACTGGTTCCGTGAGTCATCCGGGTCCTGGGGGAATTCGTCCAGATCGTATTGCACTTAGATAGGGTGCCCATATTATCGCATATTTTAATTTAAAATGCAACTTTTCTTTTCCTACATCGTCTTGTGTTTAAATAAAACTTAACAAGTCAAGAGCGAGTATTTACAAAGTGAGTATTTACAAAGTACCTATACTGTATACAACAAAATAAAATATCCAACTTCCAAATAAAAAATAACTGTAAAGTCATATTAAAGGAGATGTTGGGTAGCTGATACACATTATAGAAAAAATGTCAAAACATAAAAAATGTGATTTTTTCCAAAAAGTAATACTGCTTTAAGAGTTGGTGGTTAGGCCCCTGGTCATAATCGTAATCGTACAGATTGAAGTATTTTGGGATTGTCTCGTTAGAGAAGCGTAGAGATTTTTGGATTTAATTTACCTTAAAAAAACTAGTAACAGGCTCTTTGAACTGTCCTGAGTTGCTTAGTAAAGTATTCTTCCATGTGCCAATATATCTACCAAGAAGTAATAATAGGAGGCTGTTTTACATGCCAAAAAGCTAAATAATACCAACCTAAGGCAGCATGCGGACTTTCTAGAATGTATGGGTGATATCCCCGCGGCAAATTTGACGTGTCCACGTTGAGAATCGAGGCGTTAAATGAAAGAATGTTTCTTATTTTTTTTGTAGTGAACTACATAACTTGGTTTAATTAGGGCCATATTATTTTCTTTAATAAATGCATAATATAAAAAATCAGGAAAAAAAATCGTCTTAAAATTCAAGTTCGGTGGCTTGTCCCAGCTCCATTTTTTGATATAATTGCATTCACCAAAGTAACAATTTAAGGTACAATAAAAAATAAACAATTTAGTTAGTATATACATAAGACACGTCATCTAAAAACAATTAAACCATATCAGCAAATCCAATTTAACAGCACAGGATATTCGATCAAAGTTTGTCCAAGCAAAAATCAAAATTTTGGTGACACTTTTTCAATTCACTATAACATGAAGTTTCGTGCGTGTGCGATCAATCGCGTTTTATTATTTCGCATCTGTCAGTCGTGCTCCTGCACTTACACGTAACAGGTGTTTGATTAGTGCTGAGACTTCCCGTTAAAAACGTAATTACCAGCCTGACTAGCACGGGGGACAAGAATTTCTCAATTTTTGGTGGATCGATTTGCTGTTGATTTTAAAGTGGTTTAATAGTAAGCTACACGTTATACGTAGTGATTTGGGTTACGCATTTAAAATTAGTGGTATTAATTTAATCGTAACTAAAAACCCCTATTTTTAAAGATTTTATTAACACCTGGTTCCAATTTTGGTGGCTTTGGTGGCGTTTTCACCCCACCAAAATTGAAAACGAACCACCAAATTTTAAGAATGTACTGTATATATATTGTTTTTACCAATATAGCCAGTTTTTTTGCGTTGTGACAGCAAAGACATCTTATTTAATAGTAGAGATGTTGAAGCGCACGACCCTCTTGCAAGCAGCACGACGAGATCTTCAGAATTTGATAATGAGAGCACGCACCAACATACTTCGGTAACTAGAAATTTACCCTGAGCCTGAGCCTGTTCACTCTAACTTTGAAGAGATTAGTTTTGTAAGCTCTTGGAAACACAGACGCAGGCAGAGAGTTCCACTCTTTTGCTGTGCGCATTATAAAAGACGTTTGGAAACGCTTAGTGCGAATTGGTGGAATAGCTACAAGGTAGGGATGGTAAGATGCAGTGCGTCTGGATGTCCAATGGTAGGAGGGGGCCAGTGGGATGAGGTCGTGAAGTTCTTGGGCACACTCACCGAAGTACAATCTGTAGAAGACCGATAAGCAGGCAACCTTACGGCGGCGATGAGCCAAGCCATGTAACTTGGCATCCACCAGTTTTACGTCACCGATGAGCCTCTTAGCTCTGCGTTCCACCGAGTCAAGCGCGGCAAGCTGATACTTAGCTGAGCCATCCCAAAGGTGGCACTTCATTTGCTTTGCGAATACGAGCGTCTACCCATGCTAGGTACGCCGCGTGTTTAAGCGCATCAGCGCGATTGCACTCGTCACCAAACCATGGACGAGCATCGCCAGACATTCTTACGTCAGAAAACGGAATGTAGCACTCTATTCCTTGCCGCAACACATCTATCACGGCGTCCGCGCACGACGAAGCATCAATCGAAGACAAAGTCAAAAAAGTGAAGCCAAAGAGATAGAGTTATTGCAGTGAAGAATTTCAAGACTAAGAAGAGATAACACTAGCTACGTGAAACAAGCACAGAGATTATGAGATGGAATCAAATGAGATGGTTGCGTTACCGGAGCGAAACACGAGTAAAAGCAGAAATATTCAGAATAAAAAATACGCAGTTTATTAGTGAGATTGAGGATTGTGACAGAGAAATCCAATTATGGTGCCACTGATTTTCAATTTTGGTGGGCACTTTCGATTTTGGTGGGCAGTTTTCAATTTTGGTGGCCACACTAGACATTGAACTGAAATATCTCAGAAAGTTATCGAGATATTCTCAGACCTTTTGAAGATCCTTCTAGCTTGGAATGCTATTCTTATACCAGGTCCTTGTTTTTCACGAAAAGTAAAGAAACAATTTTGCCACCAAAATTGAAAAAAAATGCACTTTGTTGATATTGACCCGTATGCTGTATTCAAAAATGGATTCGATGTCTGCTGCCCGTCCCCATATTAAGATACCGTAAGACATGATACTATGAAAGTAACCAAAATAGACCAGTCAAGCGGTTTCAACATACGTAAATTGGCGGATTTTTCTAACAGCATATGCTGCTGAACTTAGCCGTCCAGCAAGCGACGTTAAATGAGGACCCCATTGTAGCCTTGAGTCAAGCGTAATCCCCAGGAAAACTGCTTTATCGACGAATTCTAATTCTCCCCGTTCAATATTATGTTACAATCACTGCTTTTGACATTTGGTAAAGCGAATCTTATGCATTTCGTTTTCTTTTCATTTAAAACCAAATTATTGACAGTGAACCAATTCTGGAACTGCATTAGGGCGTTATTTATGGCGTCAAGATTGTTAGACCTTCTATTTATTTTAATAATTAAAGAAGTGTCGTCGGCGAACAACACCATATTAAGTTTTTGTTGCAACATAACTGCAAATAAATGGGGCAAATCATATGAACTAAAAATAAGAAAGGACCTAAAGTTGAGTCCTGGGGTACCCCCATTTTCACTTTTAATCCCTACGAATTGACACCGTTTACTTGAACTAATTGCTGTCTATCATGAAATTAAGATTTAATAATGCTTAAAGCAAGCCTAATGAAATAATATTTGTCTAACCTATTGTGTATAATTCTTTGTTGCAATTTTTCATTATTATTAACTTTTTCATTGTTTCCGCGGTTTATGCGTAAAGTGCATGTAGTGGTCTTCTTTAAGTAGCACTTAAAAATAAAATAAAATTGCTCTACATTATTGATATTTGTAGTATGTGAGTTATCAAACCACATCTTCTTCTTTTCGAGACGCCTACTGCCTACTAACAGCTTCAGTGGGTTTTATTAGCTCCTCAAAAGTGCAGGAAGTATGGTGTTTGGGGGCACTCCACCTCAGTTTGCTACAGCCGGTCTATTCTGTTTACATCTCACCGTGTTCACTTAGGTGGAGTGAGCGAACAGTGAACTGCAGTGCGATTCTGTAAGCATGTCGAAGTGAACACTCGGGCGGGGCGCACGACGGGTGAGTTGTCACATCATACAAATAAGATGGAATGACAGCGCTCTTGTCGTTCACTCCGCCTAGGTGAACACCGTGAGATGTCGACAGAATCGACCAGCTGACATTCCAACTTGTTTGAAGGATTGACAGCTCAGTTTACGATACTTCAGACGACAGTTGTCTCTACGGACTGTATTTTAGCGGCACGAGAGGAGCCCCCACCGCATTAATCATTCAAAAATTAAAACATTTTAGTAACATCGATAGGCGTATCAAGACTTCAGTCCATCCCTTAGCAGCCAATCAGGACTATCCGGCAGAAACACATTAATTTGTGTTCACTTCTCTCCACGAACCTAACGGTCGTATCCACTTACTTAGTGACGTCGACCGAGGCGTGACGTCACGGGATGTGACTCATTCTAGATCAGCCCGGTCAGACGATGTCTGTGTCAGATTACCGACATGAGGTTCCCAAATACACTCATCACAACTCACAAAAAATAGGGAACACTGGCAATCTAAATTAAAAAAATAGTCATGCAGATGCAATGATTTTTTTTAGATTGCCACTTCCACAAAAACTGGTTCCTTTGCGCTACTATTAACTTCACAATGCTCTGTATTTTACCCTTGTCTCTTTTATTTTTATAGAATTTGCAAAAAGCAAGTAAGCAATGCATAAAATAAGTACGAGTATTTACCCACATCGCAAGAGAGCAGATATGATAAGTGAAAGAACGTAAAGTTTGTGAAATATACTGAAGTGTGAATGAAAAGCAGCAATAATGTATTCTAATCCACAGGTAGTATTATTTAAATTTAGAACCTCAACACAGATTCGAATGAAAATTAAAAAAAAAAACAATTGTTTCGGAAATCAAATAGCTTTTGAAAACCGGGAATTGACTTAGTTTTAAACGAATTTGAACCCCTCGATGCATTTAAGATTATAGTCACCCTGGATTTACTCAAGACTTCACTGCCTTGCCGCGTTCCTTCGTTTCTCTCGGGATTAAAAAAAAGCCCGTGGCATAAGACATTGCTTTTTTTTAATGGATGGGAAATCATCATATTACTCATCCCGCTCCGGGCGGAGCTGAAGGGAGTGTCAGACTCTTACTGACTGAAACCTATCCGTGCTCCTCGTAGTGCCCTTTGCTTTCCAGGGCCGCGGTAACTCTTTCGAACGGAATCCGGAACTGGCTTTATTGCTTTGGTGAATAATCTGCCATTCGTTTTCTTTTATTAAATGAAAATAATAATAATTATAATAATAATTTATTTCAAATGATGGGAAGGAAATACCCTGAAAAAAAAAATGTAAACTTAATTCTTCATTTCTTTGTATAGTAGTGTACCTGGTAGTACCTATACCCTGCATGACAGATCGCCTCTATCCCATTTATGAGATTTCTTGACACCTAATTGCGACCTACACTCTAATTGCGTAATTCACTTTCTATCAAAATCCGAAAAAAATGTCGTCTGCTCGACAGCAAACAACGGAACGAATATTGTTGAATTGTCAAAAAGACATTGCCATTGATTCTATGTTGCGCAATGGGGTTGGCAACTGTCAAAGTGGCGCTAGCATAGCTTTAACCAAAATTTAAGAATTTTCTATGAACATTTTGTATAAATAATTATTTTCACAATTCCAAAGATCTGTGAAGAACCTTTTTGTAAGGAAATAGGTGCGCATCAGTTTCCTAAAGATTCAGCAATGACAAAAAAGTGGCTAAAAGCCATAAGGAGACAAAACTTCGTATGTCGTAAACATTTTTGGAAACAGATTACCATAAAACTAGTTTTTATACAGGTACGTCACATTAATTGTATTCTAAAAATATTCGGCATCATAATAAAAATGTGTTCTTTATCCTTTTTGGTTGTTTCAAGGCATTGAAAACAAGCACCGTAACCTGAAAAAATCAGCAGTCCCAACATTGTTTCCCTGGACTACTAAAACTCTTTCTCAAGAAGCTCAAGCTCGAGAAGAGCAGTTATCAAACCGAAATATTAGAAAAGCACTCTTTGAAGAGATAGACACATCAGCTGTGCAAACTACCAGTTCAGAAGATTTGACTCTTCCCGATAATGTATGTATATATTTCTACCCAAGATGATGATTGAACGCAGCTCATTGATTAATTTGTGTGATGAAGGTAAAATTGTGATGGTGTCATGGCTGATAGAGGATTTAATTTAATGTCCAGGACTTGTTTGCAGTGAAAAATATGTCAATTAAATATACCTGCTTTCTTGAAAGGCAGATCACAGTTGCCACGTTTTGTATTATTAAAGCGCACATGATCAGAAACTTGCAAGTCAAAGAGTACACATAGAAAGATTAATAGGCTTAACAAAAACTTATAAAATTTTGCAGACACCTTTAGTCTCATTTTATGTGGCATCCGAAATATTTTTTATATGATTAATGTTGTGTAATTTTAGAGTAAGGATTGTAAATAATAAAAAGAAATTCAAATCGTTATGTTTATTAGTTTTATTTTCACACCCTAATAAAATAACAAATAATACACTAAAGAAAACAAGAACAAAGAAATCTGAAAATCTTCTACCTACAGCCTATTGATAATTAATATGTTTTTTTTAATTAATTAATAATTTTGGTATTTAAATATTTACTTAAAATAATTGTTAAAGAAGTTATCAACTTTTTCTAACATCTCAGAAATAAAGTCCTCATCTCTTATAGGGCCTTAAATGTATAAACAATCAAATTATAGAATGATCTATTAGTACACCAGCTGACCCAGTATTGCTGATGATGTCCTGATACATGCTAGAGTGAGGAGGATAATCGTGCCTTTGAGTTCCTGTGTTTCTAAAGTAAACATTCCGGTCATACAGCTCTAATCTGTAAACAAAACAAGAGTTCAGTCTTGATAGAAAAATCTTAAAAAGCACTAGCTTGAAAGCTTATATTTTCGATAAAATGTTTTGTATCAAAGTACATTAGGTAAACGAGAACCAAGCTAGCAATCACTCTTTCAAAATCATGTATTTAGAAGGGAAAATTTGTGATTTATGGTTATAAGGTTAAACCTGTCGACTAGGTCTGCTTTCCTTCCTCGTAAAGATGCACCTCGTTTCTTCAATTCAGCTTTCAACCCACTTATCCGCCATGTCGAATACATGTTTCGTTCACAACAGTTCTTTCAATATTATAAAAAAACGCAGTCAACAAGTAAAGCCAAAACACAACACAAACTTGACAGGTGAAAGCTATGCTAGCGCCATCTACCTAAAGCTTTCACCGGCCAACCCCATTGCCCTGCCGTGATTTCACTGTTTGACAGATTTGTACAAAATGTACAACAAATACAACAATCAGTACAAATGAATGTACTTAGTAGAATGAGGGCCCAGACTGCTTGTCGCGACGTGTGTGGCACTCACACCTCGCGGCTAGTCAAGTGCGTGTGAGTGCGACCAACTGAGAACAAAATCATCCCGCGTTCAGGTAATTTACCTCGTTCTGTAGAAGTTCAAAAGTACCTAATTATAAAATGAACTGTGTGAAATAACCTTACCGAGAAAACGACTAAAACCATGATCAATAAAACTCTTATTATTCGTGGGACTAAAAGTTATAAACAGCTCACTTTTGGCTCAGCTTTAGCTCACTCAGTTGGTGGCATATTTGATTTCATGTTTGATAGAATAGAATATAATAGAATACTCTTTATTATGTACACCATCAGACACCACACCACACCACACAACACTACTACACCACACCATTTTTTATTACTGTCATGTCTTTAGTGACATGACACTGGCAAGAAATACAAATTGATTGTTGCAAGAATCATCAACCGGCGCACGCGTTTGGACTCTAGAGCGCCAAAGAGCAACGAACATACGGAGTCGGGTAGAAATACGTGGTTGTGGTCGTGGTACCACCACGACCACAACCACGTGTCATAACCACTGTCAAATCAGTCTAATGACAAACTTTGCCTGCAAATCGTTTCATGATCCTGTCTGAACTAGTTAAATCAATTATTCCAAGGAAACATACTCCCGAGATGTAGTGTCCTATGTCCTGTTCCAGCACTTGCTCTGGGTAGACCGTGATCTCATTTATGTGCCGAGTTTCATCCAGATCCGTCCAGCCGGTAAGACGTACAGACAAACAAACTCAATTTCGCATTTATAGTATTACTTAGTTAGGATCCCGGTTTTAAACCTCACAATTCACAAGAGTACCGGGAACAGTAACAGTACCGTACGGGGTGAATAGGAATGCACTGTGGTAGGAATGCATTCCTATTCAGCCCGCGTGTAGGTACTGTTGAATCGGCACAAAACTTTGAAGGGGATTTTTACGTTATTTCAATCGATGTTTGCAGCAATTTTATTAAATTGATGTAAATAAAATAAAGTGGCAATGACATAATATTAAAGTTTTGTTTCTATTCACCCCTCCGTTCCTATCCGTTTGACGGTAGGTATTTCTATTTACACATGAATGCTGTAATAGAGAAAGATTTGTATACCTATGTGAGTACCTATATGAATGGAAAATGTATGAGTTAACGAGTCATAACATGGGAAAGTGATCAGAAATGACTACATACCCGTATGGTTCATGTTAATATGTTTTCCCGAGAAGGTAAACAACATTGCTTTTGTTGTGAAATTGGTATTCAGCATGAGTCTTTTTATTTTATTAGGTACTTTTACAGTTAGTGTATTATAAGTAGGCGTGCACTGAGAGGAAAGGGAAAGAAAAGGGGAATACCATGTATAAGTATAGTTTTACCTGAAAGAAATGTTGTGAAATTGACAGTCATCCATTAGTCAGTTCAGTCAGTTATTCCTAACGATGTGTGTAACTGCCTACCATAAAGGCTGATTAACTAACAGCTGAAAGTGATCGCCTCAATATTATTGATAGTCGATCGATGAACGATTCCAGCTGCCAGCCTTTTTTTAAGGATGTAAAATCATCAAATGACTCCTCCCGCTCTGGGCGGAGCGGAAGAAAGTGTCACTCAATGCTCGGAGTGGCAGGGCTCGGCATCCACGAGAGACGCAATTACTATAGTGTCCGTGAAGGTTGGGCCAATTTCAGCTTGAGCTATCACAATCATTCTTAGCAACCATCTCAGAAGTGCATTGTAGGTAATAAAAAAAACCCTTAAATCGGGCCCATCAGTCCGTGACAACAATTTTGTTTTAGTGACGTGAATGGAATAGGTATCAAAATATAACAAATATGTTTTGTCTTAGACAGGGTCTAATTTAATTAGCTCACGAAACTCCATAAGTATACATAATTATGTACTTTTAAATAATATTTAACTTTTTTTTCTTCTTTTAATATTTTTTTCTCGTTTTAAGTTTTTGTCTAGTGTTCGTCATTATTACTTACTGTTTTTCTTTCTTCCTATCAGTAGTCGATGACACACACAGACTCGATGCTTTTTATGGGAAATGTTAACAATGCCGTATCTAGCAGTGAGCGCTGTGGGGACTCAGCTCTGCGGTCTGTGAGGCCAATGTCATTGATACAGCGCGAGCGGTCCAAGTAGTGCCACTTTAGATTCCTTATGGACCATGACATGGAACTAACAATTGCTAATAATATCTTAAATGTTCTATTTTAAAAACATTGTAAATATTCCAATGGCCGAACAAAATGATGATGTCGAAGTTTCCCAGACACATATGCATTATTCAGCATCGAATTTCATCTCGCAAATTTCTGCACAAAATTGCTCAGCCAGGTCACTCAATTGAACCGGGGCAAAACACAAGTTCCTTTTTTGTACCGCTACAAATATTTGACATACCTATGACACACATCACACACGAACACGAGTCATCTCCTTTCAAGCCTGGGGTATACCTACCACTGAATCATGTAAACTGAGTGAGTAGTTGTGTACATTGTATAACACATACGCGCACACTACCTACTTACTTTATGAATGAAACACTGTTAAGGTAGGTACATCATAGATGGGCGCGACACTTGTATGTAACGACACGTTTGCCTAAAAAGAGGTAATTGTATTATGAACAACTTTTACCATGACACCAAACCTGAAATCGCGAGGAAGAATCAACTGTTCGGTCATTATGTACATTCTGTCGTGTTATACACACATTGTTAAATGTTTGGAGGTAGCGGAACAGAGAGTAAAGTCCCGCAAACCTCCATTGAAAAGGGAGGATCCTCCGACCAGACGGTTGGTTGTGTCTGGTGGGCAACTGCCCGAGAGTTGATATTCGGGCTTTGCATATGTTCTAATCGCACGGTAAACTTTGATATCGCGATTTAGGATTTTGTCAGTTAGTTCGCAGCTGTCGAGATAGATGGCGCTGCGAGTCTCATTTGTTGTGATGTTGATTCTGCTACGTTGATTTTTGTGGCGCTACAAATGTATCATCATCATATCAGCCGAAAGACGTCCACTGCTGGACATAGGCCTCCCCCAAATGAAGGGGGTTTGCCACGCTTGGCAGGCGGGTTGGCGATCGCAGTGTAGCTGTAGCAATGTACCTACAGAGAATGCTGCTGCCTCTCCGGTGAGTCCCTTAGTTGTCACTTACGACACCCACGGGAAGTTATGGGATGGTGCTATTCTTTTACGTCCGACCCCATCCCCATGTTAAATGTCAATCGATTTGTTAACGCAATTTCAGGGTTCCCATTTTTTTTGGAGATGTGTTTGCTCTTGAGTCTAGTCTAGGTCAGAGGTGACAGAGACAACGTCGACGATGGAGTGAGCTTACCCAGAAGAAGCCTGTTCACTCTAACTCTGAAGAGCTTAGGGTTGAATGCGTTCGGAAACACAGACGCAAGTAGAGAGTTCCACTCCTTTGCTGTCCATAGTAAATGTCGTGTTGAGTATCATGACCCCTTATCAGGTTTTGCGCTCATTATGTTACACATCTATACTAATATTATAAAGAGGTAAAATTTGTAAGTTTGTATGTAGGGGGTAATCTCTGGAACTAAAGATCCAATTCTATAAATATTTTCACTGGTAGAAAGCTACATTATTCCTGAGTGCTATAGGCTATAAATTATTTTTATAACAATGTATATTAACCGAGCTATCACAACTTTTGTCTAGCAAGTCGGAAAGAAATACCTCAATAAAATAGAATTATTTGCATGCATGTATGTGTAGGGTAGGTGCAGGGTAGGTGTAGGGTAGGTAGGTAGGTAGGTAGCCAGTTGACGGGAGACAGCTAGTTGTAAATAAATGGTACCTACTATGGCTGAGAACAATGTGTATCGTTGTCGTAGTATCGTGCCGCGCCTGACTGTGGGGCCTTTATTCAACAGTTACTCTCGCGGAGAAAGGTCACGCGTTGCCTAATTGAATGAGTGTGTGGGTTTCCTGATGATCTCAAGTCACGTCATCCATATTTAGTCATAGCAGTGAGGAATCTTACAAGTCTCATACATAACATGATAAAGCGTAGGTACCTACGAAACCAAAAACTGATTTTATCCAGCAGTCTTGTAATAGCAACGATTCTCATTCGAAAACCTGTAGACTGAACATATGTCTCAGTCTTCTTTATAATATCTCGTCGCTGTTTAGCGATTAATTAGACGTTAAATACAATGTAACACTGTTTTGTTTTCTTCATCTATCTTTTCTGTTACTTATATGCTGTACATAATAAAGAGTATTCTATTCTATTCCATAAAAAAACAGAATCGACTGCTATATATAAAATATTTATTCTTTTAAGCCTGTGCATATAGCACAGGCTTAAAAGTTTAAGTACCTCGCCCCCTACCTACGTAAATGCAATGAAAAATAAGATACCTAATACATGAAGCTTACCGCTTACCGCTTAGCTTGTCGCGTTGTGGCGACACTTGGGGGAGGCCTATGTCCAGCAGTGGACGTCTTTCGGCTGATATGATGATGATGATGACAGCAAATATATTTAGTGGGTGTAAGACAGCGTTGAGTAGACTCTTCAGGGAACTCAAACAATTAATGTAGAAGAAGTATGACCAAAAAACTTTTGCCATTTTGGTAGGTACCTACTTATAAACTGAAACTGTAGAACCATGACTAACACCTCAAAAATGTGCCTGCGGCCCTGCGTGCTTGAAGTTGAAACACGTCATTCGATTTTCAGTTAATACCCAAGAGCCATCAATCACAAGTTCGCACAAGTTCCAAAGAAACTCATTAATAAATCAACCCTTCAGATAATCATGTCCGAAGCCTTTCTAGTGACCGGGAAAATCATTAAAATGGGAGCATTTCTCCGTATCCGAGTCCCAAAAATTTGAAACGCATTAAAATCACTGCGTGCGTTAGACATGCGTTCCGGGAAAGGTTGCACAATCATGCACAATGCGCAGACGCACCGGAAGATAACAGACGATGCTAGCATAACGGCGATGCGCCGATGATTTCGATTATGCGTATGAAATATCTGCATCTGTTTGTTAAAATAATTTTCCCAAAGGATTAAAATTGAAAGTTACGGTGCAGGCGAGTCAAACTAGTAAAATATAGGTATACTAAAATACTTTACACATATTTTTTTAAAGCTAAAATAATTTTAATTTGCGCATTGTGCATCTAACTGACTGCGCATTTGTTTCCGCAGTCGGTTAGGTTCAATCAATTAGTAGGTACCTACACTATCTCGCGCACTGTCTGATGAGTGATGTGATGACACACTGATTTAGAAGAAGAAAAAAAAATAGAGAAAAAAATAAATCGCAGCAACCAGCAGTTCTCAAGGGATTTTGTAGCATTAGCATTTTATAATAAAGAAAATTTAATAACGAAAATGGAAGGTCCGCACAATCCTTTCTCAAATTCAGAAACAATAGGGCGGCGACACCAAAGGTCGTCCGATACACGGCTATTAAAAATTCCTGAAAAACTTCCCCGAAAAGGTTCTTCCACAGCCGCAGACGCATCCCACTGATGAGATACCACGAATCAACGCATGGTAAATATTCCAAGAAAATGGTAGTTATTATCTCTTCGGCAGTGTATAAATTTTAGGCAGCTCCGCATTTAATTCGTGACTTCAGGAAACCGACGACGCATCCGATAGCAATTTTCGGCTTTTTTTATTTGATCACTACCCATTTTTTTTGTTTGGTAGTTCTCTGTAATTTTGGGATCGTCCTATATCGCTTTAAGATCAAACAGAAAAAAAGGTAATTTATAGTGGATTTTAGTAATGGCTCTATTATTTACAATTTTTTGGAAACGTAAATTTATGTACTTTTATCAAGACAGTAAATACAAGTATCATTTCAGCGTTAATTCAAAAACACCTAATACATAGTCGGCAGAAAAGAGTCCGAACATCGTAAGATGTTACGAACGTGCGACATAACACAAACGTCGCGACACAATAAGACTTACTAATTCCCAAATAAAACATAAGCAAGCACATAAAATAGTGTCGTGTCGTCCCCATTACTAGCATGGGAGTCCGACATGGCCTAACAGGGCGCTAAACAGTGTAAATTATGAGACTATTCCTTAGAAATACCAACCATAACCCAAACGTAGTGTCTATGTGGAGCTTCTTCAAATGACATGTATCAACTCCTTAATTGCCCAGCGATAGTTTAAAACGAGAACATGGTAGAGCAATACAGGTTGCTCAATACTGGGCGAATTTAATTCTATGTTATCGACACGAAAGAAAAAAGAAGTAGACGTACTATATCGTGTGCTCTGCTTGGACGAAGACTTTGAACACATGAAGTAGACTTTGCTGTTTCTGACAGTCTCTCAGACGAAGTGCGAGATGGGATGCCTCTCCCTTACCCAAGTAACCATAAACGCGATTTAAAATCAAAGCACCTGAAACATCAACTTCAACTGAGAAACGAAGCTTTTTCGTGAACTAATCTGTGCAAACCGGAAGATTGTCTATAAAGACATGCCCAATCTAAAGATAGCGTTTAATCAAAAAAAGCATTTACCTTATCTCAGAATGTAGATCGGAAATGAGAATAAAAAGTCTTTTAACCTACTCAAAATAACGGTAAACGTTAATTTTGGCCTGTTTGCCTACAGACCTAGTCTAGTGAACGGACTGCTACCGTTACTATGAAAACACGCGTAACTAAGTAGGCCCGAAAGTGTACTCCAGCTTCTGAGAATTAATTACTATTATTCTAAGATGTAAAGCAGTGTTGACAGTGCCAAAAAATGTAGTCACGGCTGTTAGTGCTCTATGGTCGTTAACTTGTTAGTAAATCTCGGTTTAACCGTGGAACCGCGGACAAAGCGGTCTATGGCGACGGTCGTTAGTCGTGGACAAGACGAGGATTCCCCGGAACATCGGCGATTGTCTCCGAATCAATGACTGCGATGGAACAACGGTGAAGACAATGAAGCTGATCGACCGGAAAATGATCGGAAAGTACGCGCTTTACTATGCTAAGAACCTCTAATTGTTTGGGAGTTCAGCTGCCAAACAACGGTTCACGAAGAATGTCTAATCTATGTCAGATCCTTTAATATTTAGTTTACATATAATCATACTAGCGAGCATCAAGCACAGTGCGCAGTGAGCAGGCATTGTGTTATGTGTGCGGCTGATGGCATCAAATCTGTGGTTGAAATAAAATAAATGCCACAAACTGCTTGAAAAGTGATTTTTACAATTTTCTAGACGTTTTTTATTGTAGGTCGGATATTTTCTCTTTTTAATTATACTATTTTTGTTTGCATATGTTAGTCTAGGTATATCAGCTTCTAAACATGTGTGCCAAACATAAGTTAATTTATGTATATTTTGTACGTTTTTCATCAAAATCGGTTCATAGTTTTTGAAATAGAGAGTTATGTGTGTATCAGTCACTGGGCTTATTAACAGCTTGTTGTGTCAATGTTTGCATGCAGTTAGGCTTTAGCTAAATAATCTCGATGAAAATTTCAAAAAGTGGCTCAACAATTTCAACATTCTTAATACCTAAACGCCCGTCGCCAATCACTAACTGCCAAAGAAGAGTAGACCAATTATTTTCTTACAATAATGCTCCAATTAGCTCGATTTAAGCATTGTATTGTGTTTCAGGCAGATGAGCAACACGTAGTTTGCGCATGAAAGTCTACACTGAAAAGCATTATATTCATTTATAATTGGTTTAAATAGTAAGATAAATAAAATAAAAGAGTTTTAAGGACTTATGATGGATTTACATTAACTTTTTATTCTAAGCTAAACCCAGAATACCATCATACCAGGCTTTCGAAATCAGAGTCGTGGGTAATTCTAAGTTAAACATGAAAAAAATTACAATTTGGAAAATCCTTATAATTTCGACCTACAACCGTTGGCAAAAACTTATTTATGCTGGCGGTAAAGTCACTCGGGATAATAAAGTGTAGACAATCATTGTAGTAGACATTTTCCTTCTAAAGACCGACATTATTAATAATGTATTAGATAAATGTAGTATTATTATGATACGCAGCGGGTTGTCCGCACATAGAGACATACAGAACTGTTATGTATGTACATTACGTAACGCGCAAGGTGAGCGAGTATGCGCCGGCGCAGACACGCGACACTCGCGAGACGCGACCTTGCCCTTGTGAAGGCCGCGCGCCGTAATTCGTAATTAAATACTTGAAAGAGTTTTTTTCAAGATTATCATTTTTCCAAATTTTCTTTTTCAACTAGAATCGACACATGAGACGGAAAAGTTAGAAAACCTCCACGTACCTACTGCGACGTGACGAGAAATGACCCAATTTTATTTTTATTCTTATGAATGGGAAATCATCAAATGACTCCTGCCACTCGCGGGAGGGAGTGTCAGATTCTTACTGACTAAAACTCATCCGTGCAGTCCTAGTGCCTTTTGCTTTCCAGGGCCGCGGTAACTCTTTCGAACAAAATCCGCAACGAGAAATGAGCCCTGCGAGTGTTGCCTTACTGCACGTCAGAGTAGGTACAATTATTGCTCGATGGTAATACCGTTGGAAAACTGATTAACGCACGACTAACTCGTACATCATCCTACAAAATATTGTACTACCTGCCTGCAAGCTTGCTCGCGTTATTCATGCCTATAATTTGCGTCTGTTTACCGCTATTTTTGTTAAGGTTTTCTAAAAGCTTTTATCTCACTTACAGTGTTTGAAGTATTGGTTTATTTATGGCGGAATATCGGTCAAGCTGCTATAGTTTCAACATGACTAAAGATAAGCAATTAATTGTTATAGATGTAGTAATAACATAGGCTCACGTTTGATCACTATTTCACTGCGACAATGTTGGACATAGGCCTCCCCCAAGTGTCGCCACAACAACCGGTCCCGTGCGTCTCGCATTCATCGGCTACCCGCGACCCTCACCAGATCATCGGTCCATCTTGCGGGAGGTCTTCCAACGCTGCGTCTTCCGGTACGCGGTCACCACTCCAGAACTTTTCGGCCCCATCGACGGTCTTAAATAATAATTAGTAATAGAAATGATCTATTCTTGAGCTAAAGCGTTGACTCCAGGTCCAGGTCTAGCTAGCCAAGCTATCAGGAAACAGACACCGGTAGAGAATATTTTCACTCCTTGTGCTTTCTCTGCTGGTAAGCATGACGAACGTATTCCCAAACGTTTTGTGCGTACTCGCTGACGGCGCATCGCCACATGTCTTGTTCTTGAACGATTTAGCCGGAATCTTCTATCTTATAAATATATAAAAGCGAAAGGTTACTCATTCATTCATTCATTGACCCACTGATTTATCACGAAATCTCGAAAACTTCTTGAAATAATTAGGACAATATGTCAGCTAAGAAAGGATTTTTGGAAACTCCCCGCGAAAAGGGTTAAAATCGGGGGTGGAACTTTGTATGAAAAATCTTATTTCTTGGGCCATACAGGGTGTTCCAGAAGTGCGTGGTATTTAAGGAATTGTTTTTGTTGTTCTGTATCTGCTATACAGTAAAGAAAAAATATCAAAATAAAAAAAAAATAGGACTGTCAAAAAAATACTGCCCTAAGTGAATTCTTCTTTCTTTCTTCTTCTTCTTTGTTAAAAAAAACGTTGCCCCACACTAGGAATGTCTCATGTATCGTGGGTGGGGTGGGTGGGGTATTATAAATGTTTTTATTATTAATTTTGTAGACTATGACGACCCTCAAAAGACGATTTAGGGGATGATAATGTTTGCACGGTAGAATCTTAACACTTGGTCGGCTGAAGTTGAAACTCGATGTTAAATTGATAATAAAATATGAGATGCGTCTTTTTGGATTTCTCAAAGGGGCGATTAAGTCTATAGTCAAGCATATTACTGCTTGCGTCAATTTACTTCCTATAAACAATTTAAACGTGAAATATTTGAAACGGATCAACTAGTTTTTCGTAATCAGGGATTGATTATCGTTAAATCCGTCCATCGGGGTAAAAGGGTAAAAATAGAATGTATGAAAAAGCTCATTACTTTGATTAAAACTTTGAGCAAATAACTACGTGGTAAAGAATAAAGATCGCACCCATTAATATTGCAAATTTACCCTT
Organism: Melanchra persicariae; assembly: GCA_947386135.1. Classification (NCBI taxonomy): domain Eukaryota; kingdom Metazoa; phylum Arthropoda; class Insecta; order Lepidoptera; family Noctuidae; genus Melanchra; species Melanchra persicariae. Next base: position 20,670,412 of record OX376658.1, on the reverse strand, counting down.
TTTCCTTCAAATTGGGTCGGTCTGGGGGTGTCGAAGTTTGCAGAGGACAGTACCAACTAAATCTGCGCGGGCGAAGTGTTACTAAAACTATAATTAAAACGCATATTTTTAGAAATGCTACATTTCTAAAAATGTGCGTTGCCAACGACTCGTTCGGCAACGAAGTTGAGTTTAAGCTCCCTCGAGCTTAAACTCAACTTCGTTGCCGATAAGCTTGATCCTTTTCTCAATCGACTCAGAGGCATCCAGCTGGTAGTCGACGTCCCAGACATCTTTGTTACTTTATGCCATATTTCTAGCTTTTGTCATTGTTCATTTTTCTCATGTGGTTTGTGAGAGAAATAACAGAATAGTGGATTTTCTTCTTTACTTTACATACCCATTCATCACCATGAATACGACTTTTTACACTAATATATAAATATAACTACATAATTCTTCCGAGTAACTGAATCATGCATGTCGAACAGTCGAATCGATACCTCGGATCGGTACTGCCTGCTATGATTAACAAAATAACAATACACAATACCCCATGTTATCGAAATGTAGGGAAGTCCATTTTTCACCGTGACGTAGGGACCAGCGCATATTCAAGCTAAATCCAAAAATAGTACTTGAATGAACTGTAGATATACCTAGAGGTGTGGCCAAAAGACTTATTTAGATTGTGTGGTTTCAGTCGATAGCAATAGGAGCATGTGTAATACTTCTGTTGATCGTCACAAGCTGGGCCCGGTGAAAAACCGTTTACCGCTTATTCAAGGTCCAGTTGATGGCCTGTGACGTCACCCGGCTGACGACTGGTTGCACCGGTACCACAGTGAGTCAATTATGCAGGTAAGTACCTATGTAGCGTTGCGCAGGTCGCGGACACCGAGAGGGTCAACGCACAGTGCGAGCCCGCAGCGATGCGATAATGACTGCAGCAATTAACATAAGTAATTAATAAAACCGAGAGCTCCGGCTCCCACAGAATCGTATGCCGACTACCTACTGAATTGTTACTTACATATGAAAGCACTCTCATTATAGGATTGAAGGACAAACTCAACTTTTTAGTTGAAAAACTTGATATCACAACAACGAATTTTAAATTTTCAGACTTTCCGTAACTTGTTCTGTAAGACCTTGTGATTGTAGGTCGACAGGAAGTACACTATGATTTGATTTACTTACTTGCGATTATCAAAATGATTAGGTAAGTCGCAAAATGATCCATAAATAGTCATATTTTTGTTATTGCGTTGACTTAGAAGCTTGATTTTTGTCATATTAATTTCAACATGATACCTTCCACTCCACGCGGTCCTGAGAAAAAGGGTTGTGATAGACCGACAGACGGACAACGAAATAATCCTAAGGGTTTGTTTCCTTAATTGGCTGCGGATTTTGTTCGAAAGAGTCACCGCGGCCCTGGAAAGCAAAGGGCACTAGGAGGAGCACGGATGGGTTTTAGTCAGTAAGAGTCTGACACTCCCTCCCGCTCCAACCAGAGCGGCAGGAGTCATTCGATGATTTCCCATAAAAAAGGGTTTTTTCCTTTTGATGAGAGGAATAGCAAAAATACATATTTGCTTAAATGTTACTTATGTTTAGAAAATGAGAATAGAAAATCACATCATATTATCTGGAAATTCTGAAAGAAGTTTTAATTCCTGAACTACTAATTAGTACATCTTATTTTGGTGGGTAGGTTAATGTCAGACATACTTTCTTAGGTACTTATTTTACTATCTTATGGTATAAAAGGCCAAAGGAAAAGAAACGAAGAGACGGAAAAGGAAACAAAAGAAAAAAAACTATTTTAAATTGTATTTATTTGTTGTACACCTAATACAGTGTTACCTTGTTTAACCCAAAGGTTGACTGGTAAAGAATGCCTTGTTGCATTAAGTCCATTCTTCTACCCTATAAAGTAGTTTAGTACATAAAAACTAAATTAATTAATAAAAAAGGAAATTACACAGGAAAAAAAAACAATAAAAATTAAGGTATTTGGAAAGGGAGCATATTCCTCAAAAAACTCCATAATTACTTCTTAATCATTTTCCCCGCTCTCATTTTCCCCACTTTATTTTCCGCTTTCCTCGTAAGATCACCTAGTCTATCATCCGCACGAGCCCCACAACGTACACACAGACTGACGCCAGCGGGTTCCCCATGACGGCCATGTGTCGTGCCTGTACCTGCAAGTATGCGGAACGGAATATTATATGCTCTAGTAGGTACTACTGGAGTATGTTGCCGTTACTCATCTATTGGTTTTTATTGTTTGGAATATTTCATCCAGTGGGGAAAGTGAGATGTGTCAGTGAAAGACGCAGGAGAAATGTTTTATGTACTTACGTCACGCTTGTATCTACAGGTACCTATATGAACTGTTGGTTGCTTTTACTAACTACCTAGGGCCCAGGAGAACATAGTCTGGATAATTAAGAAGGAGCTAGTTACATAATTATGTCCCTTCGTTCTGAAATACAAGAGATGGAAAGCAGTCAAACGTGAAAACGTTAATTCACATCGACTGGTCCTGCAGTGCGATTCTCTAAACATGTCGAAGTGAAGGCTTGGCTTGGCTTGGCTTCTGGAGTTCTCCCGGAGAACAGGACAGAGTTGAAGAGCTCCCGAAGCTCTTTCAGTACAGGACTTTGTCCCACTTTCAGGAGCTCGGTCGTAAACCCATACTCACCACTTTTCCATGTTAAGCTGTCTCAGAGCCGCCTCGATTTCTTCTTGGCTGACTTCTGGTAGGTCTTCCGTGAAATGGCGGGTTAAAAGGCGGCTCTGTAACCCTGGGATTCTTTGCACTCCTCGTAGTCCGTACTTTGCTGTTACCGTGACCGCCGCCACAATCAGGAATAGCTAGGCAGCCGGCAACTGGGGGCCGTGGTTGATTCTGGCTTGCCGTTGGCGGGTTTGCTCGCAATCGCCACGCTGGGCATGGGGGTTGGTGATAGCAGATCGCAATTTCTCGCAGTAGTGACGCTGCCCGTCACTAATCTGCGCCATTTAGCTGCGAAGTTTACATGGTTATACCGCTATTTGTCGGTTGTCAGAACCTCGTTAGTTGTTCAGCAGGATGCACCACGAGCAGGTGAGGTTGACTGGGGGCACTGAGGTGGTGTGTGCCCCTCACTTTCCCATACTTTGTAGTGTTTTGAATGATCTGTTCGATGTAAAGAAAAATAAAACTAAAGTCGTTTTTGAAGCAACTAAAAAGAGAGCATAATCTATAGCACAGTTTGAACATGCACATACCTTTTTTCGTTATCAGTGGCGCGTGCGCGGGAAAGTGCACGGGTCAGGCTCGCGGCGCGCAGGGGTTTCCGCCGCATTGCGCACGCGCCGTCTGGTGGAAAACCCTTCGGTTTGCCCAACGCATTGACTTGCCGTCTCCGCGCAGATAGAACTGACGTGTATTGTTTGTAAACATTGCGAGCTAGTTAGACGTTATTGTAATATCGAGTAGTGTAGGTGTAGTGCTCCTGGTCGATGTCGATGGTGGCGATGTTTTGAATGTAAGTGTAAAGGCTAGGTTTTAGGAGAAAAAGGATAACTCAATCATGATATAAATATTTCAAAGAAGGCTTTTTAAGGTTAAGGTAGGTAGTTAAAAGTTTAAGGGTCTGACTTTTAATCGTCAGACAATCGTTTTCTAAGAGTGGATATTCCAAGTCACACAACTTGGTACTATAAACGTCCTAAGAACGTTTTAGAAAACGCGCTAATTAGTGTTCTATAATGGTGTCGATTAGTACTATAATGGTGTCGTAAACGTTTACAGAACCCCAGAAAGGTCCTAGTTCAATCACTGATTTATTCTATAAATATTACAGTCATAAAGGCTCTTACGGTAATAAATCAGCTCTACAGTGGGAATGTAAAAGTGTGGGGAGACGCTTTTTAGTACTAAAGCAGTGCTGTCTGTAGCGGTCATGTCACAAATTTGCATTAAACAAGTAACTAAAAATGTTTATAGTGCTATTTTGCACCGTAAATGATTTCAGTGATCTTATTTAGCACACTTCCCCAAGAAAACAAAATATATCGGTAATGCAATTGTAACGTAACATGTGTAGTAAGTAATATATTATATATAAAAAAGCGGCCAACTGCGAGTCGGAATCGCGCACGAAGGGTTCCGTATATTTTCTATAAAAACGGCAGAAAATCAAAATAGATAAAAAGTCGTCTATAGTAGGCACTAAATAGTACCATAACCGCTTTTTTCATCTCTTACAGTGCAACACTTTAAAGAGTCTTTTGTATGGGTTCCTGTAAGGGTTCTAAGAGCTTTTTAGAACTTAAATGCTCTTTAATCTTATAGAGCCAAAACGCTCTGTTCAACACCTTTATCTACACTCACAACGTGATGTTCCAAATATGAATTCAAAAACTATTGTATAAACACGTACTTTTTTTCGGGATAGGTAAAATTTAAAAAAGATCTATTACAGTGCAGTTTTCCTTCGATTTTCAGATAACTGCATCATAAATTAACTTTTTAATTTTTATAGCACACTGTAGTTACTTTTTAATTTACAGGCGTGTTTTTTTTACTTTAAGGTGAAAGCGCCAGAATATCTGCGAAATTCAAATTTTCTTACGTTTTTTTCAATTTGCTGGTCAGTATCAGGTCGAATGTTGGTCAACATTATGATTCGCGGCCGTAGCAAGTACGTATTTACAGAACTGTAATCATTAAAATCATCAAAACAACTCTTTTTTTTATGAATGGGAAATCATCAAATGACTCCTGCCGCTCTGGGTGGAGCGGGAGGGAGTGTCAGACTCTTACTGACTAAAACCCATCCGTGCTGCAATTTCACGGGCTACCCTGAAGCATCCACCTTAATGTAGAAAAATAGTATCATGGTCTATGGATGCGCGCGCTGCGCAGTCATACGCAATGTGCTTCATCATGGACCTCATCAATCGCTTTCCATCAGGCGTGATCGAGGTCAAGAGCAAGCTCATTCATAAATAAATAAATAATACCACATATTTTTTCCGTGGCTGTTTTTCTGAGTTTGGAATAAACTATTTTTCCAGTTTTGTTTTATTTCAACTGCATGAGTGAAAATAAAACAGTGTATGCAACAGCATATAATTAGGTATTAGAACACTCGTGTGATAAACCCACACTCGTGTTTTAATAACCCCTTTTATATATGACCGTTGCATAAACTACTATTATAGTAGGTACAAGCAGTCACAATGGTTACCATAATAGGTCTACTATATCACTGTTTGGTGATAAAACGCACATTAAGCGTGCAAATTTGCTTTCACTAGTTCAACACGAAAAATAGTGACATTTTCGAAAAAGTCATTATTCGTAGCGTCGTAAATCAACACGGCTAAATAATCGAGACTTTTTTTATCAAAATGGAGTTAAAACATACAATCCATTGAGGAATATATCTACTAATGAATAAATTACAACGTTAGATATTTTAATGCCAAAAACAAATAATGATTATTGAGCTAGAAACCCGAATATTTTAATAAAAAAATGTAGATATCAAATGTCGATTTAAATGAAAATTGACTCCACTAGAGGAAAGTTCATCTACTTATACCAGTTTTCCTAGTCAGCCAGGGGCAGGCCCCCGTGATGACAGGGAGAAAGATCACTGACTAATTGTGAGTGAATCACTCATTGTCTAGATTGACTAGATAACTGTGGAAATTACACGAGTGAATCACTGAGCTAATGGAGCTCGCGTGCGTGACATAACCACCCACCCCCATACTGTGGAACTGTCCTTGTTTTTTCACCGAACCACGCAGCCTTTTATTCGTGACTACACTATTTAAACAAGGTTTTTATGTCATTGTCAACCATATTGGTCATTTCCAATTAGTACTATATAGACTAATGGATACGACAATCTTCTACCTAGATAGTTTGTTTCCACAAGAAAAACTAACGAAGCAACAAAAAGAACCGTAACGCCATCTAGCGCGCCAGCAGCGAACTACTAATGAAAACCTGCACCGCGGAATCAGAGATTTCCGAGCGATTTGAACATTTACAATAGCCCGAATATCAACTATCGGCCCCACCGGACAAAATGACCGTCCGGTCGGAGGATCCTCCCTTTTTAATTGAGGTTTGCGGGACTTACACCCACCCTGTTCCGCATCCCTCTATAATAGGTACAAAGTACAAAGGAAAAACCAGGAAGTTTAGCCATTGTGTCCTATTTGGAGTTTTATATTAAGTTTCGTAGGTACTGTGGCGGCGTGGTTACAAACCGAAAATATCCTAATAACTACTCTATGTGTTTGTCTGCATAACAATAACGGCACAGCAACATCTTTCATAATTTTATTCTTTATTGCACACACAAAAAATACAAATAAAGCATAACAAGACAAAGGACAAAGGCGAGCCCCAGAACAGGGTTCTCTACTAACAAACCTCCGTGTGATACAACGACGAATAATAGGTACGTAGGTATTTTAGTTATATATTAATAAGAGAGTTTAAAATTACTTAATAAATAATGAGTATTGAAATTCTAACTTAAATAAGTGAATATATTATAAATGGGAAAGTGAGTTTGTTTGATCCTGTTCATTTTTAATAAAAGAAATCGTGAGCTTTTAAAGTTCAAACACAATCAAACAGAACTAATGCGGCGGCACAAGTAACTTCAGATTCAGGCTGCAGCGTTTACAACCAATCAACTGCATCCACAAGGGCTGCCAACTCAATACTAACTTGTTTTAGTAAGCTAATTATCAGGGTGTCTGAGAAGTGCGCGGTCACATGTAACGATGACGTTCTGTGTCTTATCCATACAATAAAGAATCAATTGCAAAAAAAATACTTGTATCAACAAACCTGGCCGCAAAACACGACTAAAAGTGAAACTTCCCAAACAAACCACTTTTCAAGCAGTCCGAAGCAGTCGGTCTCACACTTATAATTATAAAACAGCAGAACCATCCTAAAACCAACAGAGAAGTTTAGTGAGTGTAATAATGGAAGCGGGTGACTAAGGAAGAGTTATAGTGTAGCGGCAGTCATGCCGCCACAAAAATCAACGTAGCAGAATCAACATCACAACAAATGGGACTCGCAGCGCCATCTATCTCGACAGCTGCGAACAAACTATAAAATCCTAAATCGCGATATCAAAGTTTACCGTGCGATTAGAACACATACAAAGCCCGAATATTAACTGACGGGCAGTTGCCCACCAGACACTACATCCGTTCTAGTGGAGGTATGTGGGACTTTACTCTCTTTACCGCTACCTCCAAAATAGAATACTTACTTACAAATCAGCGGTTTTTGGATTTTTTTTCTGTCTGTTTTTTTGGTTGTTTTTTAACCGACTTCTAAAAAAGGAGGAGGTTCTCAATTCGGATGTTGGTATTTTTTTTTTTTTATGTTTGTTCGGGCATAACTCCGTCGCTTGCCAACCGATTTGAAAAATTTTTGTTGGAAAGGGTATACTTTCCAAATGGTCCCATTGAAATTTTATCAGAATCGGTTCAGTAGTTTGGTTATTAAATCCAAATAGCTGGAAAAAATATGTGGAAAAAACATCCATGTATACGAAATTGCGTATTCTTGCTTTCCTGTGACTTTCCGGTGGTGTTGTTAGGTGGGTGGGGTACCACTAAAAAGTGAAAAATAAAAAACTTTTTCACAAAGAAAAGAAACCGACTTCCAAAAAACACTACAAAGTTCAAAATAACTTTAATTTCGGAAGTCAGTGTCAAATAACGAAGAAGCAACCAAAAACACCGACTTCCGAAATTAAAGTTATTTTGAACTTTGTTGTGTTTTTGGAAGTCGGTTTCTTTTTTTTATTTTTTAGCACACATCTGCGAAAGTACTGAACGGATTTTTAAGTGCTTTTTTTCACAGATGGATATGGAATGAAAGAAACGCTATATTCTACCAAATACACTCTATAATTTTGGTAGCAGAAAATAGGGTTTGTTTAATTTAAATCGGAGACAACCCAACATTATGCTCTGTCCACCATTGAAAACTACATGAAAATCCGTCTGTCTCTACTGTTATAACATTTAGATTTCAAATTGGTGGATGATAACAGTATAATTCCGCGCGGACGAAGTCGCGAGCACAGCTTGTACCCTATATTACCGTACTGTAACGGCTGACAACCCTATCCGCACACAAAACCTGAATGTTCCAACCTGGCACTACGTCGTGGGCGTGGCGCAGGAGTGGCGAGCTTTGCATAATTCGCCCGGTTGGCGCGAGGCGCCACGAGGCGGGCGCGGGCGCTTGACCCCGGGAACAACTGGATTTTACTGTGGCATCGATTACTCGATGACACGCCGATTTATAACTTGATACGAGCGATTAGCTTCACTTTGTTTTACTTTTTGATCGACGTTGGCGCCGAGAGCAGTGAATGAAGTCAGAGCTACTAAAAGAACTCTTGAAACTACTTACATAATATAGAGGAACAAATGGCAATGAATAAAGCAGCGAAGTCAAGGATAGAGGTAAAATAAAAAAGGATTGGTGTGATAAAACTGGCCTATTGAAGTGTAAGAATATAACATCCTTTATAATTATAACTAATCATTGTATTCTGAGTTTGCACTATAACTCGTATGCGATTATTCTATAATTACCCATTCATTCAATAAATAAGTAAGTAGTACCTAACAGATGTGGTTGTTTTCTTGAAACCACCCTTCAGGAACCCCAACATTACATGGCGACCCGGCCTCGGGACCCTGCCTAGGGGATTGTTAGTAGTTTGATTAGTTTCACTTTACACAGAAACTATTAATTTAAGCCTAAACACAAAATCGAATACCATAATTTTCGACATCGTAATTCATTCTTTAACCTTATTAATAAGGTTAAAGAATCAGTAGCCTCATGTAAAATACTGGTATTCAGCTGCATCCGGTTTGACTGGAAGCCGACCCCAATACACTTGGGAAAATCGATTTGATGAGTATTTGGAAATATTAGTGGGAGCACATGGGTTACGTGGGAAGGTACGTGGCAATCTACTTTCGTCGATGTCGACTGTAGCAAAGACAGTGTGACGATTAGACTATGTTTGCGAGGCAAATGTAGCCAGAGATCATGAAGTTAGAGAGGTTTGTAAGTCCGTAAGTCCGTAAGTAGGTACGTAAGTCCATCAATGCCTAGTTGTGGCCAAGGCTTGTATAGTACTTTTCTCAAATAATGCGCTTGAACTCATTTTGTCAAACAAAAGTACCTATTTTTCAAAATCAATGATAAACAAACGAACAACAATAATTTTTCCCGCGTTAAAGTGTTCATTTGTTTATTTTTTTCAATAAACAGCTTTCTATTTGCAAGCCACTTCGAAATTTAAGTAAAACCTCTAATAAGTTACGACCTCCTTGGCTGCCATGTTTCGAAGTAAAGATCATTCCATTTTTAAATTACACGACTTGGCTGCTAAACCACGACAGATATGGATTTTCATACAACTTTTGCAGGCCGCTGCTCGCATGTATTTGGCCAGTACAGCAATTTCGATTTATATCTGAAAGAATGTTGTCAAAATAATGCTCTTCCAAGCATGTTTGAGAAAAAACTCATATTGAGACAGGTGAAAATTGATCGGGAAGGATGAAAACAGAATGGTAACAAGACTACATAAATGAAATAATTCACGAAATGAAACCGGAACTCACGACTTGACTATCTGATTCTTTGTCTAGCATCGAACTTTCATTCAATTAGTGCCGAATTAAAAAAGAGTAGCTGCAGACTCACTATTACATTTGTCGCTTCTATAACTGCCGGGACAATTAAAGGCTGACTAGGTACCTTTTTCTTCCAGTAATTTCAATAAAGTCGGTCTATTTTCAACGATTACTCTATTGTGTGAAGCAGAACCTATTATTTATATTCTGTAAAAAATAAGAAATAATCAACACCTTCAAGAAAAATAGGCGTACCTACGTAAGTAAAAATAAATGAGAAAGAAGACCAACCTACACGTGTTTCTGCTTCAAATCTGTGCCAAAACAAACCTCCTTACTGCGACCAGGACAACCATAATTATCACAAAACAGATACAACACGCCGAGCTCGCGGTCATCGTGCGGTTAACTCTGACTATGCTAATACCACCATCAACTTTAAATTAATTCTAACCACAAAACCGCTATCACGTGAACTTCGACAGTTTTTTCATGTAATAATTTCATCAATTATTAAAAAAACTGGTAAAGTGCTAGTCAGACTCGCACACGATGAGTTCCGTAGGTACCATAAACCGAAAAAAATCACGTGTCCTTTTAATTTTTAATGTTTTTTTTTAAATATGTTGTTATAGCAGCAATAGAAATACACGCTCTGGGAAAATTTTAAACTATCACGCTCCATGGGATACAGCGCACTGACAGACAGACGGACGAACGGACAACGGAGGCTTAGTAATAGGATCTCAATCCCTTCGAGTACGGAACCCTAAAAACTAATTATTTGACAGATGATTCTGAGCTGTTTTTTACTGCATGTAATTATCCACCTATCTCAATTGTTTGGGGAATACCGTAACTTGAATGCAATCGGTCACGGGTCTACTGAACCGATCTGCGGGTTTTAGGTAGTAAGTAGTTGCTAAGACCAGTAAAAGGTACACCGTCAATGGATTTGTTATGGTCGGAAAACGATGCCGCGTGTGCGAGCTGCCTGGGCCCTCTGGGGTCACACTAATCGTCCCTTAGCAAACAACACCGCTCAAGTAATTTTGACTAACTTTACAGTAGAGCGAAGAAACTGATTCATGTACTTAGGTATTGTAACCAATGTACTGGGTCGCTGTGACAAGTATTTGAATTTTAGCCCGGGTTTGGTTGATCGCTGAGTGTCGATCCGCGACAAAGTGTTAGTTCCAATGATAAGTAATTATGTAAAATCCGCCAATGCTCGACTTGAGCGGTGTTGTTTGTTAAGGAACGTTATGCTTCATCATTTGTCCGTTTTTATAGATAATGTCGGCTACACACTGTGATCACACACACACAGTGTGATCAGTTCAGAAAGTCGAGAGGTACTTCTATACCTCCCGACTTTCACAAGTAAATTCGACGGGAACTGATAAAACCACATCCTCTCGTCTTTGCTTCCTAGTTTGACGGCGCAAAGACACGATCCTTGGAGTACCTACATTTGGAGTGGCATTTGGGCGCCAGGTAAATAGGTATCTTAAAAATTACATTACTCTAGAATACTCTAGATTATTTTCTATTGTCTACCGACTTTGAAACTCGAGGAAGATGTTACTAAATATTTTCAAAATCGAACTTACGCAACAGGAACTTGACACGGATCTTCCCATCCATCACACATATGTCGCAAAATGGATGCTTGATAGATGTGTTTATCGATCCCCTGGCACCGCCCGGCTTCTTTAATCCCAGCCTCTTCGCATTCAGGAGCCGGATCTCTGGAGGAGTCTGACGTCAATGCACCATCTGCCCGCACCAACTACGTTTTCCTTCATAAAAACTATTATATAATATGATATAACGACCGCCATCTTTGCTTACAGCTGGGAGAATTTATCTTATCTCGTTACTATTATTAATGCGAAAGTTTAGTTTTCGTTTCGTTGGATTGATGGATGGATGTTTGTTACTCAAGCACGCCTGAACGGCTGAACGGATCTGAATGAAATTTGGCACAGAGATAGTCTGCAATAGCACATAGGCTAATTTTATTCCGGGATTATGTTCCCTTGGGATGAATTCGGGCTTTGCCCGTGTGAATGTCGATTCACACGGGCAAAGCCCCTGGCAGTAGCTAGTTGTAATACACCTGACCGTAGATTGAGTTTGAACTTACACGGAAAGACAACGTTCAAAAACCCAATCTTGATACCTAATTTGAATTTCCAGAGTTTACAGGAAAACCACTAAACTGATGTAAAAAGGATTGCTTGCATTTTTTTTGGGAAAAAAATAAAATAAAACGCTGTTAGTAGTTTCCGTACAAACAAAGCGAGTATAAACTAACGAAGTAAACTTTAACCTAATAGTTAGCACCTATTCATTGGCCGGCAGTTGCAAACACTTTACTTCTTACGTGTTTTCCTAGATTTGTTTAGTTTTAAACTAGCGTCAGGTAACTCCTAGTTGTCTAGCATTTTGTTGAACTGGACCTATTTGGGGCAGTCGTGGGCCACATATTGTTTTAAAATTAAGTCTCCATATGCGTACCTACATTGAGTGTATTTATGTGGGCCAAATCTAAACAAGTTTTATTTATTTCTTTCTTAATCCATTACGATTTACGACTCGTCCGACTGACCAGTGGTGAGTTGTCAACCATTGGTGCTAAGGGTCGCTCCCGGATCTAGTCATATTTATCTGCCCTATTTAAGTTTGGTTGGTCGACACGTGAGTCGACACTGCCCACGTCACGGAAGATCCTTGGGGTTACGATGTGAAGCCTTTATCTGTTTATATATTTATTTTACTATGTTACAGTTCAAGTTAGAAAGTCGTATAGAGTCACTTTGACTGGAAGTTAGCGTATCGTTGAAGAATAAAGCGTAAAAAAGACAGATCGGGCGGTTTGCGGCAAAAAGGTACAACCAAGTTTACTGGCTTACACAGGGCATGAATGAAGCTATCAAATAGTATGTAGTTAATGATGATAATCCTAATAAAATAGTTTCTCTTATTCTTGGCGAAGAAAATTATATTGGATCTACTTTTTTTACTTTACTTTGATGACATGTAGGTATAATTAGGCTACCGTGGTTGTCATAGACAGATTTATGCGCAAAATGAGTTTAACTGCCGCACTTTCGGACAAACGTCACTTTAGTGGATAGAAATCTGTTGAAGATTAAGTTTGTCAGCCTGCCGCATAATACCAGTAACATATGAAGTTACGAGCACGTAATGTCATGTTTTTGAACACAAATTATCTCGACAACGGCTGATAGGGTGCTAACTGATGATAACCGCGATCCGTCAAACTCAATGAAAGACGCGCGAGGTGACATCTGTCTCCTGCCATTCACGTCAGGGTCGTCTCCCCATCTGGAGCGGCTGGTGACTTCCGCAACCCGGTTACTAGGGGTAACGGTGACTCCTAGTTGGCAGGCGGAGGGCTAACTCGAATAGCAGTATTTTCGAATCGTCTTCCTGCGAGATTTATCATATTTCTTTTAAGCAAGGGACAGTTCTTTCCATTGCGATGTAGTAGTAAAAACATTACTCTCCTTCTGGTGCAGTCGGGTAAAAAGTACGGCTTAGGCTTAGAATCCTTTTGCTAAATGCGCAACGGTAGAATATGACTTCATTTCTCATACTCGGAAAGAGTGTTATCCGAGTAGCGGGTGGAAGGCACTACTTTCCACCCTCGGGCGGGAAAGACTCATAGTAGGGAATTGCTTCCCTCCCTAGGGCGGGGATGAATTTTCCATACAATATCTACTCTGACTATAGCTGAGTTTAATCGACTATAGTCTAAATACCTCGTAGGTATGGAATTGATTCTTTTCGACCCTTGTATAACAATCTACTATTTCAATTTAATTGCTCATAAGTATGAATTAATTGCTAACAAGACTTACGACTTCGTTGTCAAGCGCATGTCAAGGGAATAATAACAAACCACTACCCACAAACCACGTAAAAAACAGTTCCGTGTCAGTAAAAAGTGAAGTTAATTGTCATACCACTCATTTTGCGGTTTTAAACCATAATTTCCATAAACATACGTTTACGAATTACCGTTCTAATTATCGGTTTATATGTTAAAATGGCGTTAAAGTCCGCGAGGAGTATTTTGTTTTAGTTTTTATAACTGGACGAGAGTCCTGTTATAAAGACTTGAAGTATTTGGTTTCAACGTTTGAACCATTGCCCCGGAATTATAGGGGTACCTAATGATAAACACGTGGATACGGGATACCTGTAGAGTAGGTCGGTATCCGTTTTTTTTTTTGTTTAAAATCTGTTAAAATAATTACAATTACATATTATAGGTAGGCACTACTTACTCAGAAAGCGCAGACTCGTGCTTTAAAAGCAAAGCTTTGGGTTTATCCGAATGAACCTTCCAATAGCCTTGGCTTTCGTAGATTCTTTGGAAACTTGCTAAGGAAGTGTGGAAAGGTAAAAGCCAATATGTCAAAATAGCCTGAGCGCTGGGAATCTTAACTTTTTTTACTACTGGAATAGCTTGAAATAAAAAAACCAGATGAAATTGTATAGATTTTCCTTCCTTCTAACAAAACTCAAGACACTTCCATACAGGCTGTCATTAATGATGAGAAAAATATCCTCCTAAAGTTATTAGAATGCCCAAAACTCAAAAACCCATTACTTACCAAAAAAATTTGGTGATTAATTAATTAATAACTTATTTCCTCGGCCCTCTCGACTGGACAAGGTGTAGGAGAACAAAAGTAGTGGGTCACCTGGATACCGTTTGGCGATCACGCGATGGTTATGACGTCAAACAACCAATAGCCAGCGACTCCTCACTGGACGAGAAACCCACCAACTGGCATTAGGTCATATAGATACCGTTCATTGACGATCACATGTTGGTTATGACGTCACAGTAGCCCGACGTGGCACCTGACACCTGACCACAAGACCTCACAGACAAAGACCGGCTTCCACTTCTGCTACCCTTTCTAAGTGTACTCTCGGCTAATGAACTATTCCGGATGTGTCGAGTGAACCCGGACACGACCGATAACTGGCAGTTAGGTTATAATTGCTGGTGAATATTTTGATAGTCAAGGCTTGAGTTTTTCCAGTTATGTTAAACGCTGTAGTTTGGTGCAGCGGCGGCTCGTAGCAACACTCGGTGGAGCATGCTGGTCTAAGATCATTTGGAAAGAGATTTGGGTCAGTAGGTCTATATTTTACCTACGGAGGAATTATAATGAATTTGTCCGAAGTTCATGTAAACGTGAGTAGGAGAGTATTTGAATATTAATAATTTGGGGAAAAAATCATGAGCTTACAGGTTATCACTTATCAGTTACATACTTACCACCAATGTTTACGTGTTACACCTGCTTAAAAACTGCATTCGTTACATTTTTATTTTATTTTTAATTATGAATGGGCTAGCTCTTGACCTCGATCACGCCTGATAGAAAGCGATAGATGACGTCCATGATGAAGCGAGCGTGCCCAGAAGATGCATTGAGGCACTGGTACTCCCTCGCGTCGACGAAACACAGCAGGCTGCTTGACGCCAAACTCCGGTGGGAGGGTGGTCGCGAACCAGGCGGGTGTTAGCCCTACCATCGCAAGGGAAGGATTGGCCAGTCTTATAAGGTGTTACTGTTAGGTGAGACTGTCCAGGATGCGCCGAGCGCTCGGTTCAGTTGAGTGTCTGATGAAACAAATTGCGCTACACGAGGAGGCTCCTTCATGCATCCCAAAATAGTACCTACTTATGATCACATAATTATCTTCCTTCCGTTTTCAGCTAAAATGGCTGTCTATCCGTCACAGGAGATCTCTCAGATCCCTCTGCATGCTCTTCACTATTGTAAAAAAAATGCAACTAGGTACCTACTGCATATTTTTTTAGGGAATGTATACAACCGAGGCAATATAGACACACGAGCTAGAGACGAGGCCGGTGAAGAGACGAGACGCTACAGGAGAAATACGCTCGTTAAACTACTGTTGACAACACACGATTAGATAAGTAGGTATTGTATTTTAGCCTACGGATAGGTAGGTATAGGCAAATAAGTATAGGTACTTAATATTATGCTGCTATTACTGTCCACCGGACCGGCGACCAGGCGGTGGCTTCTGGCCGACCCGCCTGAACCTACATAATATATCCTAATCTACATTTACACGAATATTATAAAGAGAAAGGATATGTAATTTTGTATGTTTGTTCGAAACGAGTAGCACGATACACTTTTTTGCACTCGTTCGAACCTACTCTTCATTGCTTTGCCAAGATATTAGGTATTTGTAACCATACATAAATGTTTTTCAAAATAAATGATTGATTGATAGATAGATAGATAGATTGATTGATTGCTTACCTAGAAACCCCACTGCTTTATGCACGCAATACAGAGGATAGGAGATAGGAGCCAGTTTTCGAGTTAGCTGAAAAAACTGTAAATATTCTCAGCCATGTTGCGATCCGCAGTCATTCCGTTCGGCTACTTTCCTAAGGTCGTCAATGCTGGGCCGTTGTCTACCTACAAGTGATCAAGTGGTCATACAGTAAAAGACACTCATCATGCGGTTCATAATGAGCGCAGTTCCGTAACTTAATGGTTTTGTGGTTACACGAGCGACCCGTCGAGTGCTTGACCCTACTTAGAGGCTTGCTTAAAGTGACAAGCATTTAACAATGTAGGTAGGTATCAACTTTTTCTCATTCACGACGTCATTCCCGCGACATCGCTGCCGTAGCATATCCCTCAGCAACCGAGCATTTGTTCCGGTAAAATAATACCCGACCTATGGCCATGTCATTCAGCGATAAAGTAAGTAGCTGTCTATCACTGAAATAATTTCCATAATCGTTACAAGACTTCCAGAGATTCTACCTTTTACAAGCATATTATTATATGGACAAACAATTTTATCTCCCTAAATATTTATATTTTAGATAATACATTGGAGCAATCATCAATCAATGTTTGCAGTCGTTAGGCACTCTCTCCCCATATTGTCCAGTGACCGATTGAAAGCTCATTTTCAGTTGCGGTTAACCTGGTACCATGCTGATATGTCATAACTTTCTTTTGGCTTTCAGTTTCTTGCGAATAATAGATAAGTATCGTCGGTAAAAGCTGCCAGTACTAAACAAAGAGGATATATAGCTATAGCTGAACATACGAGAATTTAACTCTTAAACTTTTTAAAATCTTCTGATTTAAATAGATATACGATTCACCTGTTCGGTAACAACCGAATGAAAGATTAGATACGTTAGGTAGGTACATAGGTAAGAAAGAAAGAAAGAAAGAAAAAGACTTTATTTGCGCCGAGCATGACGCATACCAAAAATAAACAAAATTACAATTGTTATGTAAGTTAGGAAGATATGCGTAAAATTCGCGCAAAACGGCCATCGCTCAGCATAATGCTGGAACTCATGTGCAAGACAGAGTCACAGCGCTGGTTTTCAGCGACAGCCGGCGTTGACAGAATGACGACGGTAAGAACAAGTTTACAAGTCTCTGCCTACCGAAGGCGACTTGACGACGACGAAGGCGCTTCTTTAATACTTTAGTTGTGAGTAGGTAGATATTGATTGTCGAATTTCGAGTTTCATGGCAATCTTGCCATGAAAGTTTTCGGTTAGTTCGAAACTTAGAAATCTTTCTAAGGTCTGATAAGATGAAGGACGTTCGCATGTCCATCGCAGCTCGCAGTCGCAAACTGTTAGAAACCTCTAATTTCGTTGATTGTCGCCGAGATGATGTTGCGACTTGAATTTGAAATAAATCTTCTATTTTTATTTTAAGCTTTATAATAGGTAGACCTACTTTACCTTTTATTTTTCGTAATTCGTAAACACCACTGGTAAGTCACAGGAAAGCAATATAGGTACGCAATTTCGTTTACTTGTATGACATATTTTTTTAGGTATTTTGATTTAAAACCAAACTACTGGAGTTAACTGGAGAGAAGAAGAATTTTTCAAAGTGGTTCATATGACGGAGTTATGAGGTAACAAACATTAAAAAAAATACAACTGAATTGATTATACTTCCCTAATAATATTTTAAATTTCAAGTCATTAAAAAATAAAAAACCGCATTCGGAAGCAGCGCGGGTTTTTAGTTTCTTTCATGTATGGAGGTAGCCACTGCCATCTAGTTTAGACGTCAAGAGCTAAACTTGGAAAATGTTGTTCTTACGTGTTATTGATAGATGGCGCCTTTCAACATCTTTTTAGCAGCTTTTCAATTTAATTTTTGACACGGATTTTGATTGAAACAATTAGTTGACCGCTAGTGCGTTAGGGCGCTAAAATGAAGTTTTAGACACTTATTAATCATTTATTGGCACATTACACAAAAAAAAACACTCAAACATTCGTAGAGCAATGGACTGTGAAAATCATTCTAATATCTGTTAGAGCACCTTAAGTACATACATTAGTAGTTTTTTAATTTATGTATTGTATTCATATTTTATTTCATTAAAATTAAAAACAAAGGATCTGTGCTGGATTTGCGAAAAGTAGGTATTAGTAGAGAGAATATTTCAATACACGACATCTAGTGGCGAGTAGTAATAACAGTTTCGATTAATAAACTGTTTCGTTAGCATTCGGTCGCTTTAGGATTAGTTGTGTTTGTAAGTGAACACCTCGTAATCTCTGACAGTAAAGTTATACTCGGTGGCAAGCGACGCGGGCGCCATCTGGTCGCCGTACGAGTGTAGGTTGCTGTAACTCTCACTATTGCTATTGCAGTTGCTTGAAATCAGGAGATCTGCGCCTGCACCGAATATTGGACCGCAACTGTAAACAAAAGATAGTCTTTAGTAAACATGTAGCTATTTTCCCGTGTCACACTTATCGATGGCCGGTAGGGCAGACCAAGCTTGAGGACCGCGTATAGAAAAGCGTAGATTGGGACACCCAAAACCAGGTAATAAATAAATAATAAATAATGGTGGCTGGGTCTGCTGGCCTGGATACGGTAGGCAGTGGACCAGATTTTGTGGCGCAGCTTAGGAGAGTTAATTGGCATACTTAGTGAAGAGTATACTTACTCCGGATGATAACATAGCGCGAAAGCTTTCTTCAGCAGCGTGTACCTCGCAGGCGGATCACTGAGAGCGAACAGGAAGGCTCTCTCGGCAGGAATGTAGCCGCCGGCGCCGCCGGCTGTCCATGCCGACTCGCAGTAGCCGCCTATCACCTCGCCGCGCGACAACTGGAACCACAGAGACACGCAAACACTTTTTATTGGGCAAATAAAAAAAAATGATCTCAAACATTAAATACCATATCCTGGAAGTAAAAGTATGGACGAATCGTAGCATGTGCTACCATGGTGACCATGTGTGATATCATGAAGGTCCACGGCGTTAGTTGAATTATTATTTTTCATTTAATTAGACTGATTCATCCTGGAAGTATCTCTGTGGTAGTTTACCTTTACTTTTCATGAACAAATGCCTATTTGTTCATGAAACGTAAATCTTTTTAAAGGAGTAGTGTGTAGGTACTCAAGGTAACAATATAATATAATGAAAAAAAATAGGCACTCAACTAAGGGTTAAGCGGTAATAGACTAAAGCATTTGGTCAGTTTCAAGGAGAATGTATTGTTTGTTTCGTTCAAACAGTCATCTTCTATTACCTGTACTAGTAGTAATACTGGAGCGACACCATCGCAGTGTGAGTGGAACGCTTGCGCAGAGAAGCCGTGTGTGGACGCGCGGAATATCAGGCGCCAGGACTGTTTCGGAGTACCGCACCTACGGGAGGCACCCGACATGCAGTTATTCTACATTAAGGTTCATTTTTAATCTTTATGTCAGTTATCTCATCTTATTACCAGTTGTTGATAACAGCTTGGAAGGCACTCTTGTCCTGCTGCAATATTAACGATCCTGTGAACATGTTTACTGCCAAACTGAAACGAGAAATACGATGTTGTTGCGATTAAGATGTTTCTCAGATACAGCATATTCTGGACACTAGCTAAATTTTAGAAGATGTTTCTCAGAAACTTTCTGTAATTAAAGCGTCGTTTTTGGGTGTCATATTATAGATTATTATATGTGAGTCTCTACTAGTATATATAATAACTAGTATATGTAATACCAGTGCTCCAGCGACAGCTCCATGGGCACCGCGCCCGTTTGTTCCACCTCCTCCGCGAACACCGCGCTGTCTACAGCGATACCACCACCACAGTTACATAAGGACATAGTTACCGCGGCTGCGTGCGCTTGTCGCTGTCGGGGCGCGGCGCGGGCGGCGGCGCGGCGTGCAGCGCGGCGCGGCGGTAGCGCTCCAGCGACAGCTCCATGGGCACCGCGCCCGTTGGTTCCACCTCCTCCGCGAACACCGCGCTGTCTACGATAATCCATCGACCACAAGAATATTCAGCAATAGGGAATTTACAAAATTAAATACTTATTAGCTTTAGAAAGCACTTATGAAATAATTTTTAAAATAACTTCATCGACAATGAAGTTATAAAGCTTCAAAGTTGACAATTAGAAAGAGAAGTCCGATAATATGAACTATGACATCAAAGTTCATGACGCATATACAACTGCCATACAAAACAGTGTTTTCGCGAGAGGGGCAGATATATTTCTTTAAAATAGTTATTTCTCGTTGGTTTTTCGATCAATTTTGATTCTATTTTCACTATTTTGTATATTTTGAGATAAACTGTGTGGACAAATTTTTTTTCATGCATATTCCCTATTATGTGTAAGTAGGTACTTGGATATATGTATGTGTTTCAAGTGTTTATTTTGGATATGTTTCAGGAGAACCTTTAACCAGATTATTGATAAGGCCACTAAGGGCGAGTTTTTTGGTGCGTAATTAACCAACAGTTAAAAATTATGGGCACCAAAATTTCGTGAATATGCGTTTCTCGATCAATATTTAGCTTGACCAATGGTCAAATAAACAATTAAGTACTAGTTATTATCTAACAGTTTATCAAAAAACTCACCCCGACCTAGTAACTACATAATATCTCACACCCACTAAATAAAAACAGTTACTAGAGAGTTCAGACCAAATAGGTTCCTAGAGAGTCTGGGCCTCTAACAATCACGTTTCAGAATTGATGATCATAAACAGCTATAGCGTTGTGTGAAATATCATACCGGTACGGGAATTATAATAATTGATTAAATACGTACCAATGAGCAGTAGCCGCACATGCTGCATGAGAGGTGACAGGTGATGACAGACGCGCGCGCGCTCCTCCTCGGTCCAGTGTGCCGTGGGCTGCGTCACGCCCGCGCGCTGCTTCGCCCACGCCAGAGCACAGCGCCAGACTTCCTCCTCTTCCAAGCATAGCTGAAAAATACCATACAAAAGAGTTTATTTAGCAACTGTAAAACTTCAAAAACGAAACTCACTTTGAGGCGAGATCAAGGTTAAGAGCAAGTTCATCACGTAGGTAATAAAAAACTTACCACTCATACATATTTTAGCTTAGGTAGTAGGCAGGGAGTGGTTTTTATCAAACAATAAAGCAATGCCCTCGTAAATGGTATTATTGCAACAATCGATAATAATTTTATGGGACAAATCAGGCGATTTTATGTCGTTTACGTATTAGTATAAACCAGGTTTAATTTTTCATAACTTTCGCCTGGGTATTTCGTATAGGCAAAATCTTAGGGCAAAATAATTATTAGGACTAACTTGCCAACAAAAAGTTACACACAGCGCCACCTGTTATGGAGTAGGAAAACTATTTCACAATGTGATAGCCGCTAAGCCTCTTTTGTGCGGACCATACATTTTTAACATTTTCAATTAAGTACCTATTGAAAATACTTCAACATAAAAAGTAGTTACCTATGAATCATTCATATGCAGCTACTTTCAAAGTTACATTATGACTATTTTACTTCAAATACTTACTTAAGTATTTGAAGTAAAATAGTCATAATGTAACTTTGAAAGTAGGTACCTAGCGGCCTAGGTACTAAAAACGAATACTAACAAAGTCAGAAGAGATAAGTTTGATAAGCGCTTCCTTGGGCAGGTTGAGGAAGGCATTGGTCTTCACACAGTCGGCCGCGTTGTCGCCGATGAACGCGATGCAGCGCTCCATGAACGACGACGCACTCTTCCCGCCTGTTGAAGACGATCAGGAATTCAGGATCAATAAACAAAACAAGAACTGAACTATTTCTGTAGGTACAGATTACCTCCTGTAGTACCTAATCCTTTTCGCACCACATATGAAATACTTACCATCCTTCCGAACCACTTTGATTTGGTTCACAGAATAATTTTACAACTCATTCCGATCACTCAATCAGTCTGCCTGCCATTTCTCAACTACCTACGTTGGGTTCGACTTCCAGTCTAGCCGGACGCGGCTGAATACCAGTAGGTACTTAACTATTTTAAATAGTATAGCCCAGCAGTGGGACATAACGGGTTAGATTAGATTAGTTTAATAGAAAATCCAGAATACCAGCAGAAACTTAATAAAGTACATGGTTTTTTCAAACATTTGTGTTCAAGTATGTGGTCATGTAGTTAAGTACTATTTTTTGGGTTCCATACCTCAAAGGAAAAACTAAACCCTTGTTAGAACGTCTAGGTACCTAGACGTTCTAACAAGGGTTTAGTTTTTCAGTACCTACCTATTCAAATTAACCCTCTGTATGCTAATTCAAATGAACCCTCTTTTTGCGCAAAAGAACCAAGGTTAAGGAGCGCCAAATTCAAGTGGCAGTGGGCAGGGCACATTGCTCGCAGAACAGATGGTCGATGGGGCCGAAAAGTTCTGGAGTGGCGACCGCGTACCGAAAGACTCAGTGTTGAAAGGCCTCCCACAAGATGGACCGATGACCTGGTGAGGGTCACGGGTAGCCCTATCGGCTACCCGCGACCCTCGCTATGCGAGAGACACGTTACGGATTGTCAGAAGCCAGAAAATCTAACACCAGTCTTGCCTAGAAGTACCGTGTTACCCAGTTAAATGGGTTGTGGAGGTCTGGTAAGCAGACGCTCCACGTAAAATACTGGTATTCAGCTGAATCCGGTTTGACTGGGAGCCGACTCGAATATAGTTGGGAAAAGGCAGATATTGTTTCACATCTCAGTAGCTGGGCATTATCAATCAATCGAAACCTTATGTTCTTCAGTCCGGAGTCTGCTTGTGTGGTGAAAATTGACAAACAGCCCTGAGCATTGGTGTCAAATTCTGAAAATATATCTAATACCTCGGCCTACACCCATTGGTGGGAGTGAGAAGGACTAATTGTTTTATTATTATAAGTTTAATTGAGATTTGGGTTTGTTTTTAAAAGTGTAAAAAGACCTGCTTTGTGCCTAAAAAGATTACCTCTAATTATTATTTTATTTGATCAGTTACTATGTTGGATTCTTAATGTTTTTCTCCATACAATATATTCCTTTTTTTACTTTTACTGATGGGAAAATCATCAAATGACTCCTGCCACTTTGGGTGGAGCAGGAGTGTGTGACTCTTACTGACTAAAACCCATCCGTGCTCCTCCGAGTGCCTTTTGCTTTCCAGGGCCGCGATAACTCTTTCGAACAAAATCCGCAGCACAATATATTCCTGGTATAACTTAAGTGTAGTACATATACCTATATTTAGACACCTATTACCACAAATAGTACGAAAAATAGTCATGTTAAACTCAGGTCCATCCTTACTATTTTAGACACACCAGGCATACTGCGTAACATTTTGACAATAAGGTTTTCAAATGAGTTGTTTGCCGGAGCTCAGTATTCTCTAGAGGTTTGCTACATAACATGTCAATTGGTGATGTCGTTGGCTTCTCAAACCTGTTGTAATGGGGCCACAGGCACCATTGGAAAAAAAACCACTGGTAAGGGGAACAAATACAAATAATAATAAA
Organism: Melanchra persicariae; assembly: GCA_947386135.1. Taxonomy (NCBI): domain Eukaryota; kingdom Metazoa; phylum Arthropoda; class Insecta; order Lepidoptera; family Noctuidae; genus Melanchra; species Melanchra persicariae. The sequence goes on along the minus strand of OX376658.1, from coordinate 20,646,830 downwards.
ATAAAGTTTATGATGGAGGTGTTTGAGACATGGCATTTCTTTTATTTTTTTGGGCAAATGCTCAAATTATAAAATATTCTTCTGTTTTTGAAACCTATGTGATTTCACCATAACATCTGTTTAGAATTTAATCTAAGGCCTATTTACACTGCTAGGGTTGCGGAGAGAGTTACCGCATCCCTGGAACGTATAAGGCACTAGGAGGAGCATAGATGGGTTTTAGTCAGTAAGAGTCTGACACTTCCACCCGCTCCACCCAGAACAGAAGGGGTCATTTAACGATTTCCTATTATATTCTGCCTATTTACACAATATGATTAGATGTGACATGCCATAGCTTCTATTTACTTTAGTCCGGTTAAGCAGTTGATATCCCAAGTGTGTTAACTTGCTAGTGGTCATACCTAAAAAAAAAAGCTTCTATTTACTTACATGCCACAAAAAAGACTGAATCTCTTTGATTCCAGGTACATTTCAGATGTAAAGTATACTTTTATAATTATACAGGTAGGTACCTATTATTTATGTTACACTAATCCATTTCTGAAAATTTAATTTGATAAACAGGAAGCAAATAAAACTCGTTAGGCTTTGAATCTTAACTTTAATAGGGTAGACACTGATGCATTGAACTCACAAGTGTGGCAACGCCTCCCAAAAATAAAAACATGAGTTTCTTCTTAACTTGGAGGAATGAACTTAGAACTAAACTTCATAACCTATCACACCGATGCATCAGGATTCACGTTCTGGATTAACGTTATATTGTCCCCTTTCATCATTATTCTTCCTATTGGTTTTCTATTCTTCGTCTTCATGTGAACTTCTTCGGCTTCATCCAAAACAATGTTCATGTACTCGTCGAATCCCACGATGTGTCCCTCAATTCGTAGATTCACGTTCTCGTACAACCAAATTTGAACTCGACTTCTGTTTTGTAAATATCTGAAGATAAGGTTGATGGGTTGGACCATCACCTTCTGGACTTTCGGCGGACCTTTGTATGCCATTTTGAATTATATTCTTACGCACACACTGAATAATTATATTACAAAAAACAAACGCTGTTGAGCCCGGCGTTTGCGTCCTGTCAGTTCAGAAAATAGTTTTTGATCGACGCTCCCAAGGGGTTGCCAGTTGTAAATTGACCATAGGCCACAGACTGTTAATATCCTAACGGCCATGGGCATTTTAGTTTAGTCGATTTCTTTTGACGGACACAAATAGATTAAGGTGTCAGAATACAACGAGTCTTTATAATCATAATCAAAATGAGGGAATCAATGCTTAATTTTATCGACCTTATTGGGAGTTATATATTTGAGCCGTTTGGGGTTGAAACTTTAGGTCCATGGGGTCCGAGTGCTCACAGAGTCTTTCGGGACATCAGCAAACAACTTGTCGACTGTACACGTGACCAGAGGGCTGAGCTTTTCTTTGGCCAAAGAATCAGCATTGCCATTTAACGCGGCAATGCTGCTAGTGTTCTGGGTACTTTTGTCATTGACAGCGATGTGGATGAATTTTTTGATGCCCAATGATTTATTTTGTTTTTATACACGTTTGTACATAATTTGGTAATTTTTAGTCTAGTTTGTATATAGTTAAGTTAGTTAAATATAACCAGGTATATAATTAAAAAAAAAAATTATCGACTGAAAAAAATAGTAAAAAAAATTCAAGTTATTTTTTATGGAACGGATCAACGTAGCGAACAGATTTAAAAATAAAAAAAATGTTCGCTACTTTGACCCTAGTGCGTGTGGACCATTAAGCAGTGTAAAAAAATACACCATATTGTTTTATGGTGTATTTTTTTACACTGCTTAATGGTCCACACGCACGCAGGATATTAAGCCGGCAACTCGGTGTATAGGTACTTTAAGAATTATCAGCGATGCACATTTGCACTTTTAAACTGATTTTCACTGGCGACGCGGTGACTGAATCGCTCAAATCTGAAGGGTCGCTCTTAGCCAGCGACATCGCTGCTAACTGGACGCCGAATAGGAATAACAGGGTGTTAACCATTTAATTGGAAGAATGACATCACTTGCGACTGAAATGGCGGCGTGTAGACCTAGCTTTATTTTGAAATTTTAGTAACCGGTTATCGAAAAGAAATAAGATTACTAAGCTATTATGGTTTCTAGTTCGATGCTTTACCATTTGAAAGTAGCTATGTAATAAAAAAGTAGTAGATAGAATAAGTAAATAGATTTCTATAAAAATGAATAAAAATCTTGAGTTTGTGGTCGCACTCCTCCGAAACAGCGGGCGCGACCAATTTTTATGATTTTTTCATGTATATTTGGTAGACCGAGAATGGGTCTTAGAGTATAATTTCGTACGCGCTTATCAGATAGTTTCCGGAAGTCGCGCGGGAAAAGTTCACAATATTCACATCTGCAAAAAAAACGGTCAAGTGTGTGATACACCACGCGTAGCACAGTGAATAGTTCCGAGGTAGGAATAAATGAGTTAGCAGCACACATGAGGAATTCTTGACTGCACAAAAACAATAAAAGTGAACAAGGAATAAACAATGCGGTTTTAACTTCAGAAGTTGTCAAGCGCAATAGGTATATCTCAACTACGGTCATGTTATTGCGGTCATCATTACATCATCATATTCTTTCTAATGTATGCACAGAAATGTAATTTATAATTATCTTACCTACACTTGAAAAATGCCATACCTATACCTTTATTTATTATCTGGACCGCACATAATTTTGTGCACAAAAATTAAAACTGCAAAAAGTGTGCGATGGCCGGGAATCGAACCCGGATCAACTGCTTGGAAGGCAACTATGCTGACCATTACACCACCATCGCAGCTGACAACGAGGACTAAATTTTTATTTACATTATCATAATTAACTATTTTATCACATACCTGGGCGATCTTGAATTTCCATAGCTGCTGCTAGCAATGTACAAGCGCTTTCCACGCTCAATGTAGATGTAACGTGATCTTCACAGGCGGATCTAAGGTCTTCGACACCTAAATCTGCTGCTAAGGTCATCATTTCGAATACTCCAGAATCTTGCAGCAATAGCTATAAATATGGGAAGAATAAGAAGTTTGTTGCTATGGAAAAACGTGATTCGTTAATGAACAAAAACATTTAAATGCTTAAGTATCCGCCATCTAGTGACTTCATTGGTAGTTTCATGCATCCAAAAAGTTTTTTAATTCGACACTAGAGGCGCTTTTGTTTTTATCATTGTTTTTTTTAACTTTCAACTTTATTTAGCTTGTATATTATCTAACCTTCCCTGTGTAAACATACTGTATAAATAACCGGAAAGTTTCAACTTGTACGTGTGGCATTCGGATCGGCGTCGGCTGAGCGCCGATAGATGGCGTTACGGAACACCCTGGAATCCGACAAACTTCGCCTCGTTTTGTATTTTGAAAGCTCTTGCATCTGAAACAAAGAAATAATTAATTATAATTTTCATTGGAAATATATATACCTACTTCTCTAGTAAATGCAGATTCATAAAAGAGAGAGTTACTCTGACAAAAATTGTGTGGTTTTGAAAATACATTAGTTAAGTACCTCTTGGTGGGTATCTCGATCTATTGGAAAATAAAAACCATCACAGTGTACCTACCAGGCATGTGCTACTCTAAAAGGTTGCAGGTTGCAGCTTTTATTAAAAACTGAACTTACAACTAGTTTAATATTTCACAAAGGCGGGAACATCGTGCAGTCTGTAATTAAAAACCGATAATCCCCTCTGAAGAAATTATGAGCACTGAGCATAGCTCGGATAGCTCCTTAGGAAAAACTTAAGTTGTCAAGTTGTGCTGGAACTTGTAAGTTATGCGAAAGTTGCAGAGGCGAGCAGCGCCCCCTGGCGGCGCGGAGTGCACTCGTGGCACGTTTAATAAAATATCGGTACAATTATTTACAGATGGAGGAAGGTAGAAGTAAGGTACCTAGGTAAGGAAATTCGCTGTAGAGGATTTTATTAATAGCAAAGTAAGAGGAAGTAGGGTAAGATTGCTGTAGTCGTACCACCCACCGCGTCATCGCCTAAGTCCTACTCCAACAATATCTGATGCCCTGTTTGATATGACTAAAATTAAGTAGGTCAACACGAATGTTTCTAAATTTAAATTTCTATTTTATAATAGGTACCTACTTCGTGACTTATTCAAGCATGATCAAACAGTAGGTTGAAATTTTGAAAATGTCGTTTAGTGAGTTAGTTATCTATCTATACACACGCACACTAAGCACACTTCTTGTACATAACCAAGGCCACCACATGAAAGTAATTGCAAAAAATATTTGCAATACCTTTGTTTTGAAGAATTCATTTGAATATACGTTAATTTTAGAGTTTTTCTTTTCAAATTTGTATTTGGTTACCTGTAAACACTGTTAGCAGCCGCTCCACGTAAAATGGTGGTATTCAGCTGAATCCGGTTTGACTGGGAGCCGACCCTAATATAGTTGAGCAAAGGCAGGCGTGTTTAAATTAAATTTTGATAATTTGATGTTGCGACTTTTTACCCCCAGTACGACTTAGGTGATAGGGGGGTAAGTACGAATTATTATTAGCAAATCAGGCTTCTACCGGACTCTTCTTTGAAAAAGGATTAAATTTTTTTTTTGTATTTTTATGAAAGCTGGTTGATAGTTTAATAAATTAAGATATATTTATTTTATTCTTCATGTACACATAAATATAGCAATAGATAACATGGTAATTATGAGTACAAAGAAACTCTTTTTTTCTTACGAAATTTCTTCCAGCAGACCTGCCAAAGGAGAATGAAAAATAAATGTAGACAATAGTGTGTAAGAACAAGAGAAGAAATTATTCGAGAGAGCGTTATTATTTTATTTACTTTCAAAATACAGTAATTTTCCCCAATTTTTTTATTTTATGAAATTGTTTCATAATAAGTAACTCAATAGCAGCTACAGAATAGCACCCTATTGTACCTAGGTAGATAATAATTACCTAATAGAAAAGTGTTCATATTGTTAAAAATTTGTTCCGTTTTAACTTAAATATTTTGCATAAAATGTGTTAATCAACTTTTGCCGACTACCAACCTAACTCCCACGAAATGTATTCCGTAGTACGTAATAAAATTCCGTAGGTACCTCCCATCGTAGCAAAATGTATCTGATTGAATAGGTACTTATGTAGGTAGCTATTTAAGGGCCAATTTCACCAATGAAACTGAACGCGATCAACGAATAAACCACGTTTATGAGCTGTCAGTGTCATTATTTTTCTATGGAATATTTACACTGACAGCTCTTGAACGCAGTTTAGATGTCATAGTCATGGTCATTTATTCATAAACAAGTAATTTGTATCTGAATTTTCACATAAAATTACACAATTAAGTACAGTATATCTGTCGCAGCCATCTAGCTTAATCAGCCGTTTAGTTGGCCGCCCAGCCGTTCCACCGAACGCGATGTACTGATAGCGTTCAGTTTCATTGGTGAAATCCGCTCTTAAACAAATGCCATGCTGTACTTTAGTAAACCTACCTAATCATTTCCAATCTACACATCCCAATAGTTGACGGATTACGCGGAGATGAATGCCAAGTACCTACATGTACCTACGCATCGCTACGTAGGCATCGCTACGTAGGCATCGCTACGTAGGCATCGCTATGACATGAGACAAGTTCGTTATTTCGCGTTGATTAGACAAGCCGCTCGCTCGACTCAGCTGATTGGTTCGAAATTGAGTAAATTCAATTTTCAAGTGACTCCGCTACTCCGATGAGCGGTGATTTATCACCTTGTTTACCGACGTGATTTAGAGTATTTTAGTGTTAATTGGATCGACTCAAGATAGATACTTATCTTGTCATTTTTGTTGTTACAACTTAGGCAATCATAGTTTCGCCACTTTCATCGATCATCTGTATGAAAACCAAGCGAGCCATTTTTTGACTACCTGCTATGATGTCACACAAAAGCATATTAAATGATGGGAAAATCAAATCGATTCAAAGACGCCGCCGCGTGTGGCACATAACTAACTTAACCACCAAATTGACGTCCGACTAGCGTAGGTAGGTACACCGATACAGACTGAGCGCGAAAGTGGCGGCTTACGATTATTGTACGTAAGCTGGACACCGAAACGGGCACGCGAAGTAGTTACTCTTGCGTTATCTATATCTGTGCTTTCCACTATTGTATATTTCACCATATTTCAAGGACCTCTACTTCTAAACATCCCATCCATCACTAATCGAGTACTTAGGTATGTATTAATAATATAATCTAATCCAGCACTGCACCATTACACCGTGCCCCAGGAGAGGCAGCCATTAGTGTGGGAGCACCACAGCGTGAGGTAACTCCTGTGAATATTTCAACATGTTTTGTCCCAGTTAATGACGTTTATGAACGTCTCCAGGGACTACCAGATCTTCTAAGATTAGGGATCATTTTGGGTGGTGTTCAATATGTAGGAGAATCGTTATTATGATGTAGGGACCGGGGCGCGGGGGCTGCAGACTGAGGCTGACATAACTACGCCTATCGACTAAAGCTTTAATACAAATCTTCAGTAACGAGATCATTTTAGCACATTTCGTTGTTCCACAGAAAATCCCATACAAATAAGATGGAGTGACAGCTCAGTTGTCGTTCACTCCGCCTAGGTGAACACCGTGAGATGTCGACAGAATCGACAGGCTGGATGGCTTTTTTTTTTTGAAGTGAAATCTTCTTTAGCGGCGTTGTGCACTTTTTGGGATGGGTAAAAAAATGTTAAACTCGCGTCAGGACACGAGACCTGATCGAAAATTCGTAAGACGGATAATGTAATATTTAATGTCATGTTTGTGTACGAATATTGTATTTTGTGTACGATATATGAATATTGTATTTAACCACATAATATAAATGATAGTACTTTTGTACTGATAAATAAAGCGAAATTATTCCCTAACCGTTCCAAAATATTCAAAAATGCACAACTATAGCGGATGTAACTAAACGTCTCCCTGGTCGCATAGGTCGAGGTAAAGCACCTGAGCGGTACTCGCCGTAGTTGGTATCCGAACGCACTTTCGCTCATGCGCTTCGCGCCGACCAATAATAGCCGAGCCGGCGCGAATACTAGCCACTGATTGGCCGTTGGTTAGGTTGGCACCATTTTATAAGTTTTGGTTGAACTATTATGTTAAATATGGCAGCATTGGGGATTCTGCTCTGTGTGTGATAGTCACGTGTAATGTGATATTTTTTACATTAAATTAAAGTTTATGCCAATAACAAAGCCCTCCTTTTAATAACTGACTCACCCCGACTACATCTTGGCACCCAACGTGTGTTTCAGTGGTTTTTGTTATGTGGATCAAACTTTTTCGTTAGTTGCAAAAGTTCGTCAAGTGAAAACTTTAGGTACCTGTTTGAAAAATGCCGCGGACTCGCCAGTCGCTTGCCGGCGACAGGGAATCTAATTCAGAAGAATCCGAACAATCAAACAATATAACTATGACACAAGATGTCCTTGCGACCTTGTTAACCTCGATACACCAGTCGCAAGCAGAATTTTGCAATCAAGTCCTTCACGAATTCCGTTCGTCGACGCCGCAAACATCGGTCGATGTAGGTACATCTGCCGCCGCCGAGGCCCGTGTGAAGTCAACAGCAAACTTTTCGAAATGTTCATCCAAGTTCAGCGGTAATCCTGAGGAATCCGTGGAAAACTTCATCGATGCCATCGAAGTTTACAAGTCATGCCTAAACATAAGCGACGAAAACGCTCTCCTAGGTATGTCGATGCTGCTCACTTCTTCAGCAGGAACATGGTGGCAGGGCGTCAAGGGCTCTACGAAGACATGGCATGAAGCTATAACTAGACTCCGAAGTGCGTATGGGGAACGTCGCCCGCCTTTTCGAATATACCTAGAGTTGTTCTCCCTAGTACAAGGCAAAGAAAATACGGATTTATTCATAGCTAAAGTCCGAGCCTTACTTGCAAAACTACCACAAGAAGACTTATGCGAACGTGTCGAATTGGATATGACCTTCGGATTGCTGGATCGCCGCATCCGCAAGCGTATCGATAGAGCTGCAGTTTCAACATTCGACGAGTTGCTGAAAAAGGCGCGAGCTATAGAAGACTCGCTAAATGAGTCACAACATGGCCGCCAATCGCAAAAGTCGTCGTCTGATCGCGAAGAAGGATCACGCGCCGCTGCCATCGAGCCTGCGCGTACACCCTCTTCGAGTTCTGCTTCCTGCTCTTCCACCGCCGCCGCCGCCGGTAGTCGCACGGGTGAATCAACTACGAAAAAAGCTGGGAATGTGAAGTCGTTCTGTGTTTACTGCAAACGTAGCGGTCACACAAAAGATATGTGCGAAAAATTAGTGAACAGTAACAAATATAATTCAAACAGTGCGGACACAAAAGACATTAAATGTTACGGTTGTGGGGCCGCGAATGTCATTAAGTCGAAGTGTTCAAAGTGTAACGCTAACGTTAAAAATAAAGAACATTCATCTTTCTATTCGTTATCTTCGACTCGTGAATCTCGTGTGCCGACCGGTCGCATGGAGTCGCATGGCGACAAACGCTGCGTGATCAACGCGCCGCCACCGCAAGCGCCTACCCCGCCGCTGCGAGGTAGCGTGATGTTCGTCGGTGCGGGCGCGCCCGCGCCCCCTAGCGTCGACCAGTGCAAGTCTTATCACGAAGTTCGAGGTAACCCTGCTCACATCGCAGCAGGGGATTCTGTTATTAATTGTAGTTGTGTTACTTGTGTTCCTAATACTAATTTTGTCACTGTAGGTACTAACTATTCCGATAATAGTGTACCTAAATGTTTAAATGTTAAAGATTCTTGTAAAAATTGTGTTTTACCGAGTAATACTTTTAAAAGTAATAATTTTAGATCACAAGAGATTTCTAATAACGTTAATCATTTATCTGTGTCTATAAATGATAATGTCGATAATAATTGTGTTAGTGTTAATAATCGTTATTCTTCGGTTAATGAGAAACCTGTCGTATGTTTTTGTAGTAATTTACAAGTGTGTGTTTGTACTACTTGCGATCAGGGGGAGTACGCGTCACCGTTACAGGTTAATGATAGTACGTCGCGGTCTGTAATGTTTAATGGTTGTCAATCTTTTTCTGGTAATTCCGACGGATCAAAATCTAGCACTCGCGATTTTATGCCTATCTCCAGTGATTATAAGCCATTCTGTAACATTACCAGTGACTCTAAACATTTTTCTGAAATTGCAAGTACTTGTCAACATTTTTTCGAGAGCACAGGAGTTTCTCAATGTATTTCTAAAAACATACTCGATTTTAAAAACACTAACGGTTGTCAACATTTGTGCGGAATTACCAGTGGTTTGCAACCTTTTTTCGGTTATCGTAATAATGTTCGATCGTATCTTCGACCCGTGCTAAAGATTAGTATTTTAGGTGAAAATGGTACTGCATTGGCAGATTCGGCAGCTAAAAGCTGCGTTGCTGGCCATTCGCTATACGCTCTCCTAAAGGCCAAAGATCACCCTATGTCCTCTCGTATGGAAAATGTAAAACTAGCAGATGGTGTCAGTAGGTTATTGAATGTACTTACTACCGAGGTAAATGTGACTCTTGAAGGTAGAACCAGGCTTGTAAGTTTTTTAATTTTTCCTGACTCGGACAATAATGAAAGTCTTTTAGGTATAGATTTTTTAATACAATTTAATATTAGTGTTGATTTCGGTAATGCTAAATGGCACTTTGCTGACAGTGTTGAGCAGTTTGATCTTTCCTTCGAAAAAGCACACCACGTTGAGAGTGTGCCTATTAATAGTATACTTAGGGACGAGGAAGCGTCACGTCTTAGCGACGACAAGCGTAAGGTTCTTGCTCAATTCCTTTCTGAAAATAAGGACGTATTTGAGTTGAAAGGTGAACCGACGACTTTTGCAGAACACGTCATCGACACCGGCGATCACGCTCCTATCGCGGTTCCTCCGTATAGGATCACTCCTGCAAAAAAAGAGATTATGCAGGCGGAAGTGGAAAAGATGTTGGCTGATGACATCATAGAAGAGTGTGAATCGGCATGGGGCTCTCCAGCATTGTTAGTGCCTAAAAAGAACGGTCAAATTCGTTTCTGTGTAGATTATCGAAAACTTAACGCGGTAACAAAAACCGATGTGTACCCGATGCCGCTTATAGACGAGTTAGTGCAGTCTACAAAGCGCAATTGCATCATGAGTACCTTAGATATGAGAAGTGGATTTTGGAATGTGTCAGTCAGGGAGTGCGACAGAGATAAAACGGCCTTTATGACTCCTTTTGGTACATACCGATTTAAAAGGATGCCGTTTGGACTGAAAAACGCTCCGTCCACCTTTCAACGGCTTATAGACAGACTGCGCTCTGGCGCCTCACTTAAAAATGTCACTCTATTAGCCTACCAAGACGATTTGCTTGTGATATCAGAAGGATTTGATCAGCACGTCGCTGACCTACGTGCAGTTTTTGAGAGGTTGCGCATGTTCAATCTTCGCGCCAATCGCGAAAAGTGTGTTTTTGCTCGCGAAGAAGTGAAATACTTGGGTCATGTCATCACTCAGGATGGGGTTTCGCCTGATCATGACAAAGTTCGCGCTGTGGCGGACATGAACGCACCAAGTTCGCTACGTCACCTCAGAACGTTTCTTCAGACCTGTTCGTGGTTCAGAAAGTTCATTTTAAACTTTTCAGATGTAGCTGAACCCCTTACACGTCTTTTAAAAAAGAATCAGACTTGGGTATGGGGCCCAGAACAAAATCAGGCGTTTCAGGAGCTTAAAAATCGCTTAACGTCCGCGCCCATACTTGTCCAAGCTGATTATAGTAAACCGTTTATCTTGCGTACTGACGCAAGTAATTACGCTCTCGGTGCAGTATTGTTACAGGGTGAAGGCAAGGACGAACGCCCGATCGAGTATGCGAGCCGCCTTCTGAACCCTGCCGAGCGTAATTACAGCACTACCGAAAGGGAAGCTCTTGCGGTAGTATGGTCAGTTGAACGATTTAGAGGATATATAGAAGGTCAACAAATTATTGTAGGTAGCGACCATCAACCTCTAAAATGGTTGTTGAGCTTGAAGTCACCGTCAGGTAGATTAGTTCGGTGGGCACTGAAGTTACAGGAGTTTAATATTCAGTTCGAGTACACTCCAGGCAAGGCCAATGTGGTCGCCGACACACTCAGTCGGCCTACTTGCGAGGAAAACTGTAAAAGTCAGTGTGGTATTTGTTCCGTCGTCGTTGACTTGCCCACTAGAAGTCCTGCTGATCTCCGACTTGCTCAGTTAGATGACCCTGAAATAAAAAAAATAATAAGTGGTCTTGAAAGTAATGATGCAGTAGAAGAAAAACGCTGGTCCGAACGAGGATACTTCATGCAGCAAGGAGTCCTTTATAGGTACAACCCCGATGTCGACGTTGAGGAACCACAGCTTGTACTTCCTGTGAGTTTACGGCTTGACGTCTTGAGGGAATGCCATGACACTCCCATTGCTGGGCATCAAGGTATTGATCGGACCTTGCATAAGCTGTCACAGCGATTTTTCTTCCCTGGCATGAGACGATTTGTCGCCGATTTTATTAAGTCTTGCGCGACGTGCCAACGGTACAAGTCATCAAACGTGAAGCCTTCAGGTCTTCTACAGACCCCGGTCTTAAATCAAAGGGGAGAAGTCTTGGCAATCGACTTGTTTGGCCCGCTCCCTCCTGGAGAGAAGGGGGAGAAGTACGTTTTGCTAGTAGAAGATACAGCTACTCGATGGGTCGAGCTCTTTGCTCTCGTAGACGCCACCTCAGTAGTCTGTGCTCGTACATTGATAGAGGAGTACTTCCTAAGATATGGCTTACCTCGCCGCATTATATCAGACAATGGCGTACAATTTGTGTCCTCTGTCATGCAACAGTGTACATATATATTAGGAATTAAACAGGACTTGTTACCTTTATATCACCCCGAGGCAAACCCGGCCGAACGGAAAAATAGAGATCTTAAGGTGCAGCTAGCCCAGTTGGTGGACACACAGCATTCGTCGTGGCCTAACCACTTACCTTCTGTTCGCTTCGCAATGAACTCGGCATTATGCCAAACAACCGGTGTTTCTCCGGCTTTTCTCACCTTAGCAAGAGAGCTCCGTTCACCCGTCGACGCTCATTTTGATATCAGGGCCGTCCTGGAAAAAGATAATTTTGTTCCCCAAATCACGCCCTACCTAAAGAAGTTCTTAGATTCATTAGTTTCTATTAGGGATAAAGTAGAGAAGGAACAGGACAGACGTAAAGATTACGCAGATAAGGGTCGTAAACTTGAGGAATTTGATGTTGGTGATCAAGTTTTGGTAAAGTCGCACGTATTGAGTAACGCTGCTAAAGGATTGTCAGCTAAGTTTGTACCAAAGAGGGACGGTCCCTATACGGTCGTTAAAAAAGTTAGTCCTACTACTTATCTTGTGTCGCATGCTAGTGATCCCAACGCGATCCTAGGCAAGTTCCACGCGTCCCAACTTACGCCTTTTGTTAATAGAGACGATGCGCCTCTTTGTCCAGTTATGCCAAAGCGTAACCGAGGTCGCCCTCGTCATTTTCAGCCTGTTTCTGTCGTCAATGAGCGGGTTCCTGAGCGAGGACGCCTTCACGAACCCGAGGGGGAGTGTATAGCGGATGTAACTAAACGTCTCCCTGGTCGCATAGGTCGAGGTAAAGCACCTGAGCGGTACTCGCCGTAGTTGGTATCCGAACGCACTTTCGCTCATGCGCTTCGCGCCGACCAATAATAGCCGAGCCGGCGCGAATACTAGCCACTGATTGGCCGTTGGTTAGGTTGGCACCATTTTATAAGTTTTGGTTGAACTATTATGTTAAATATGGCAGCATTGGGGATTCTGCTCTGTGTGTGATAGTCACGTGTAATGTGATATTTTTTACATTAAATTAAAGTTTATGCCAATAACAAAGCCCTCCTTTTAATAACTGACTCACCCCGACTACACAACGTTAATGTTCAAGTTTTCACTTCTGCCGGCACTCCCGGAGTGAAACCCGTTGTTTTTTTATATTTATGAATGGGCTGGCTCTTGACCTCGAGCTAAGCTTAGCTTTTTATACCAGAATTAGGTTCCCTCGGTTTAATTTCCTCCATTCGCGCAGGGGAAGCCGCTGGAAGAAGCTCGTTTAGAAAGAAAAGTACTTGTATTGAAAATCATCACCCAGTAGTAGATACCTATACCTACATATACTACTCTTAGGTAGGTACACATTAGGATTCAGCAATCTGTACCTTACCGAACCACACTCGCCATTTCAGTAACCAATACTGGGTAAGTGTAACAAATCATCATGTAATCCCATTAGTACGTCCCGCAGCTACAGGGTGTCCCGCCTCCGACTGCTGGACCGCCACTAAGTTGCGCAGCCGATCTCAATTAATTGTGAACCCGCTGTAGCGTTCATTGCCTGATTTATTTGCGGTAACTCCGGCTCCTTGGAACTTGGAGGTTCCACAATTATAGATCTGCTGTAGTAGTTCTTTTTAACATTGTCTACCTTCAGGGCTGAATTGTCGTTTGGGGGGGCTTGACGCCGCCGAGAGTGGGTTTTAACAAAGTAATGTTTTATTTTGCTTAACGCATTAGGTACTAGCCTCCTTGAATTACTTCTCGTAAATTCCTCAATGACTTCGTTAGGTTGTAAACTACCAAAGAAATCTGGGTATTGGGGGGGGGGGGGGGGGGCTTGAACCCCTTAGCCTCCACTGGATCCGCCAAAGTTGATTTATGTCTTTCGATTTATATAGGTAGGATTCGTTTTAAACCAATTTTTTTTTTTGAGCTACTAATTAATGTAATCGTATGTGCGCCGAATTAATCGCGAATTTAATGTTTATTTACCAATTACATAAGATTTATTTTTTATTTGGGAATTTTCACATGTCAGGGATGGAGCGGTTAACCGTTTTTTATATTTTTGTAGGTTTAGACAATAACATACTAATCAGCCGAGCTGCTGACTTGCGAATAAGTCGTCAATTTTATATGAATTCAAGACTCCGACCCAAGTGACGAATATTTCCACCTCAAGCCCCATGTATTACTACAAGTTCTCATCACATTAGGAGTCTGCAATTTGTTCGCAATTAATCACGGTTCGAGCTGTGTCCTGTAATTAATTCCGAGGAGTACATCGCGGCCTGATGGTCTACAATCTCGGCGGATACCATTAATCATGGTCGGCGGACCAAGTGTTATCCACAGAGTTGTAGGCAGAAGCGACAGTTTTATGTAAACAGATGTATTTATGAATATGTGGTTAACCTGGCTTCTTCGTACTTCACTGCTTTAATATTTCGAGCTTTCAGGACACATCGTAAGCTATCATTTACATTTTTGAAATAAAAAAGTTTTTTTTTTTTCATTATTATTACTTACTCAGACCAAATTAGTAAGGGTTGTCTACATATCCAGGGTTGCGGATTTGGTTCGAAAGAGTCGCCGCGGCCCTGGAACGTAAAGGGCACTAGGAGGAGCACGGATGCGTTTTAGTCAGTAAGAGTCTGTCACTCCCTCCCGCTGCCCGGAGCGGAAGAGGTCATTGATGATTTCCCATCTCTAAAAAAAAGGTTTCCTAAATCTCTTTATAAATAACGTTGTTGGAGTTTTCTTATAGCCTTATTAGATTTTATTTCTATCAAAGTCTCGATTGTGTATCTCAGTGAACCATTTGCGAATAAAAGATTTAAGAAATTTCTTGATACCTACTATACAAAAACTCAGTGTAGTGGGGACCTAAAACCCTAGACACGAAGCCCTATAAGTGCCTACTTTTCAAAGCTAGTTAGGCACCAAACTTTCCTCCTAGTGTCCTCCTAAAAGGACTGTGACATCTCCACAGTATTCTTTAGCCTCCCGGTGGGGCTCCGTCTCCAACAGATGGTGACTAATGGAGCGCACAGCTCACTTACTCCACTTTTTGCTGATTTCCATTTAACACGTGGGCGCAAGGAGCCAGCTTAAAAGGATTAGGTACACGGATTTTCGTGCTGGGAAATGCTTGGTATTGAACACTGGCTACATATTTCAGCCCTTATCAATTATCAGACCGCTCTAATAATATGACTGACAATTCTACTAATGTTTAAACAACGTTCGCATGCGCAAGTCAGTTGGAAACTGTCAAAAAAGCCTTAATTTTCACACCTAATAACCGAACGTTGCTTGGAAATAAGTAGAATTTTCATTCTGATTGCATGAAAGAAGGCATTAATTTGCTTCGGTAAAAGTGTTACTCGCGTAAATCAACATACTTATAACACGGTAAAACTAAGTACAACATGCGTTAGATAAAGTTTGTTAAATAAGAGTTTTCAAGTAGAAAAAACCTCTTCTGATCCTTTCCGTGAAGTCGCTTTTTGTGATGTTTACTTACTTAGTTATTTTATTTTGTAAGTAGGTACCTATGTATTTCTTCCGGGTGTTTAAAAAACTGAGCGGCTATTCTCGTGTTTTCGTCGCAGGATTGCGGACGGAAATTGTCAAAAACACCTCTTATTTCTCTACGGTTTAACATTGATAATCGCGGAGGAGATATTGCGACTAGAATTTGAACGCTTTTTAGGTACGAGAAGTTGAGTTGGCCTTCTGATGCGTCTATGCTTCACACCCTCTATGCATCACTTGCATCAAATTTCCACGTACCTAGACTTAGGTACCTAGTATGTACCTAGCGAATCTGTGGCAGTAGCCCACATCCCTAACTGAGTTGCCTCCACGCCTCCAGGGCGCAGTGCGGTGATTAACTCGATTACTGACGTTCGCGTGAGTGTCGCGACGAGCATGATGATAATTGACGCGTCAGCATGTCGGACCGCGCGTCAGAAGTGTCAGAACGTCAGACCCTGCTCTAGTCTGATCTAATCTCATGTACTTATTAGTTCTTCTTTTGTTTATTAGTAAAACGGCTGTCTTGTGTGTAGGTCGGTACTACAGACAAGTTTCTCAGTTCCCGATTCGGAAAATAAGAAGATAGATATTTAATTGCCTATACATATTTAGAAAAATAATATACTTAGTAATTATGAAGTAGGTAGGTACTTAAATGTCGATTTGATCATAATAACAGAGACCTATACACTTGATTATGAGCATGGAACGCATGACCTCACGCTTGCCAGACAGTGCCTTGATCACTAAGCCTTATCCATTTTCTTTGAAAACGAACTACGTACCTATCTTTAAATTGCGAACAAGTAGGTTTGACACTAATCGAAATATTGATACAACAAAACTTTCCCTATCAAATTGCTTTCAATACCAGCAACCGAAGCATAACACAAGCCACACAATAACAAGTCCTTGATTAGCTTTAATCTGAACAGTTAACAGTGCGGTTTCAGTGACGCGGTGTGACGCGCCTTTATAGCAACGTCCAACTTTTAATAGTGTTCCCTCTCACGAGCCAGCCCGCGCCAACCCGCGCCACCGCGCCAACTCGCGACAAACATCGCGCCTGCGTTTGAACACAGATTAAACTTACGCAAAATTTATATTGTGCCGGTATGTCATGTTTCGTGTTGAAGACAGAATCGTTTATTATGGGGAAAGGAAGTTAAACTAGTTAGGTTATCTGAAATTCTGTGGCTTTAGGTGAGTTTTTTAACGTTCTCGATCGCGTTAGTGTAAACGTCAATTTGTATTGAAACTGAATAAGCGCCGTCTGGTGACACTCACCTGGAAAACTTATTTTTTTCTATATAATTTGATATAAGCGAACGTTTACGTTAACGCGATCGAGTACGTTAAAAAACTCACACTAAGCCCTCTGGTTAATATCTACACATCAATTCACTGCAGAAGCAGTAGTAGGTCGTACAATCTGCTGGGATATTTCCATACCCAACGGCCACAACTTGCCTTTCGAATTGTGAATAAGCTCGAAAAATTGTCTACAGTCCAACAACTGCATAAATACCTACCCAATCCTACAATACGGTTATACGGAGTTAAATTAAGTACCTATTCTTATTTTTTTTGGAACTCACAAGGAGATGTGTCAAACAAAATGATAAAAATATGTACCTAAGTAGATACGAGAGTGTCAGTGGAGTGTTTCAAATGTAAATAAATCTACGCAGTAGATAATCTAATGAAACACTGAAACTGAAACAATCTTAATTTGCAACTCACCAAACTGTAAACGACCTTATAAAAATTAATTCCCAGATTTAATAACCAACATCACACTTAAGTAAATTACATGACCGACAACAACCGACAAGGGGATTTTTCGCACTTAATATAATTAACTTTGCAATTCGTTCGACTAAAAACAAGCTTTCTAAACACAATCTGTATCGCGGCGGCCATGATTGATGACGTCACGACCGCGCGACAACGCGACACGACATCGCGGCAACGTTGACGCGCAATTTGCGTCATAGATAGTGTGGTAACCAGCCTTTGTGTCAGATGGCGGATAAATTGTGTTACCTTCCTACTTTAGAATTAGACCTACTTGCACCACAAATCACTAATCCCCGGCTTCTGGAAATAATATAATTATCAGCTCGTCAAAAATTCAACGAAGGTCAAGTGTTGCGATTGGCTTTTAAAAAACTCATTCAACCAAACACAGCTAGATAACGCGCGTTTGACAATTTGTCAAAACAATTTTGCGAGAATTTTCATTCGACCAATTGTGCCATATAGGCCTAAACGAATTTAAGTCAGCTTTTCTTTTCTGTAAATCGTTTGAAGTAGATAGAAGCAGACAGATTGATTTTCATAATATGTTTATCGTCAATTGGACTTAGGGCTTTGGGGTACAGGTTGGCCTTAGTCGCTGTAAGGTATGTGTGCACCACTACGATGTGAAGCAGGCCCGACCTATTCTGCTGAGTGGAGCTTGCGCCTCCTTGGTGGTCAGTGCAACCAAAAGGCGAAACCGCAATGGATGCGAAGCGAAAAGGCGCGAAAATGTATCTATGGTTCGCTAGTAACTACTACTATTACAACTAGTTACTTTCAAACCATAGATAAATAACCAATATGTATCTGAACTCTAATTTAAACTAACCAAACTATATTGTTCTACTGCAGGGCAAAAACAACAACAACAACAAAGGCCTCCCTTTCCGTTTTCCGTAGGTACGATTATGTTTTTTGCTAGTGCGGGGCAGTCCTCGGTTTAAGTCCAAATACTTCTTCGTCTTTTTGACTAAAACTTCATATCTACTCTATATGGACGCTCAAGCTGCTTGCAATTTCCATAGTATCTCGCTTTATAAAGCAGAAGAGTGTCCTTTCATTGTGAAAGGGCTAGTGTCACTACCGATCACGATTAATAGTAGGCTCACCACAGCCGTCGCCTGTCTGCTGTAGCCGAGTGAAGCCGAGTGAAGCCGCAGGAAGCTGCTGATACGGGCGACATTAATCACGCACAGCTTCTTGCACTGTTTATTTTAACGCAGCTTATTTCAGGGAATTAGATTAGGTACTTCAAGTTTAGTATCAGGTAGGTGTATTTTGTAAAAAAATAAATAAGTAGGTAAGTAGTTTAATGTTGATTTGAATTTGAATATTTTGAGATAGTATTTCCTTAAAACGAAAAGAAATATGTGTCTTTTTTCTATAGCATGACAACAAACGAAATAAATAAAGCCAAGACACATTTTCAGCAAACAGGAAAAAAGTAAAAACAAAATTACCCAACATTCAGCCTTATCTCGTTAGTTAATTCAGTTGGTACAGGGTTCAGTGCTGCCAACTACATTCTAAAGACTGTAATCTGCACGCGAGTCTAGCAACATTCTAATTTTGGCGCCATTCACAGCACGCGACCGTTACGTTCAAATTGCAGAGCTCAAAGGTAATGCTAATGAACGCCATATTTGTGTTTTTTCATGTTATTTTCGAACGTATTGCCACGCCGCCGAGTATAAATCGACTCGTTAATTCTGATTGGTGTAATTCAATCTTGTAAATTACACTGCACGATCACTGAATGTGTTTTTTTTTCTACAGATAAATGAAACGCGGATGAAACGTATGAGTTGAATGGCTGAATTTACGACGGTAAAATAAGTGATTTGAAATATTTTCAGTGGAAAACTTTTCATTTAAAGTTTTTGCGATAGAACATAAATGATACGTTTCCTTTGAAATATATTTTAAATGGAAAGTCCATAATAGTTCAAAGTGATCTATTCATAGTTATCACTACATCACTTACACATAGGAGGTACACCGTAGAATACAAAGCAGATCGCGAGGTGAAAGTCTGAAACGCGTCCAAACAATCAATGTCCTTTCAGCCTTTTGAAGCTCTCGGAAAAAAGTATAGCTACGCGGCATAATCTAGAGTGGCGCGGCCTTTGTAAACAGTTTTCGCACAAAAGCTTTCGTCGCAACAAGATCTCACTTAAGGGCGGCGGCAGATTATCGCGACATTTTTCTACAAAATATAATAAAGCGGTAATGAGCGGTGTAGAACGTCGACTTCGCCGCGTCGCCGCGTCGCCGGCAGACGCGCGCGTCGCTGCACGCTGCTTGCGACCGCTCGCCTCCAATTTGCGGTTGCGCTCACAATACTCCGCTCGCTCCGCTCAGCTGTCATCGCAACACGTGCCGCTGTTGGTATTGTCACATTGTGTATAAGTCGCTGGTTTTTGTTATTGAATGTAACAAATTGTGTGGTGTGCTGGAAGTTACGAGTTAAATTGGATTCCAACGCTTTTTGAAAGGAAAGGCCGTTCTTCTTTCTCAAGTCATGACACGTTTTATTCTAGGTTGCGAACTGGCGAGGGTGTAAAACGAGGTTCTTTAATCAACAGTTTCGTCAGCTCACACCTTTGAGAATCAAACTATCACTGTGTCCAGGTTCTCAGTGGTTAATGATTGCGGTTGAATTGCCTAGCACGCTAACAATCCAGTGTACCCAATGTGGTACACATGAGACGGGCCTAGGGTTACCATCCGTCCGGATTTTTGTGGACATGTCTGGACTTCTAGACCTTTTCGGACTTTGTCGGGCTCTTTAATTTGTCCGCATTTTTGGGCTTAGATGGAATAACGAGTAAGTAATAAAACTTATATTAATAAGTGATATCAAATAAGTCTTTAAATATCTTTAATAACTTCGCATTCATCTAAATACAATATATATAATCTTCTATAATAATCAACTTAACGCGATCAAACAACAAATCTTCTATTGCAATTTGCAAACAATCTGCTAGTTCAAACGCATTTATTTTCTTCAAAACAAAAATAATTTTACGTAAAATCATCAAACTTAATGTACAATTCTTCGCAGCTCATATTTTTGAGGTTGTATTGAATCATCATCATCAGTTCATCACACATCACAAAATGTCCGGACTTTTATTGGAGTGTCAGGCTTTTTGTCAGGACTTTTCAAATTTCTGAATGGTAAACCTACACGGGTCTCCCTAGTTCATGTAACCTATGCGGCACACAAACTCTGTACAACTCTATTGGCTCTGGTGCTACGAACCTGTGAAAACAGCTACGTAGTGTGTTTTTGCCTACATAACGCTAGTTGACGCGACCCTTGATCATTTCAGCATAAATCACAGTTTTATAATGCACTTAAGATCGCGACTACTCACCCGCGTTTACGAGTGACGGCCATTGGCGCCATCACCACAAAAGGAGATTTGAACCTTAGTCCTCCTTACATTGTCACACCGTCAAGTGTTTAAGTAGAAAACTTTGACAGTTAAATGTCTCTAGACGATGAGTGTATAAAATTACAACTTGGTAGGTCAAGCGGGTGTCGGGCGCGTAGCTTCGTAGCGTAGCGGTTGGATACCGCGCTATAGAAGAGAGGTATCGTGGGTTCAAATCTTGCATGAGATATCTTCCACATCGAACTTTTCTGCCAGGGTTGCGGATTTTGTTCGAAACAGTTACCACGGCCCTGGAAAGCAAAGGGCATTAGGACTACACGTATGGGTTTTAGTCACTAAGAGTCTGACACTCCCTTCCGCTCCGCCCAAAGTGGAAGGAGTCATTTGATGATTTCCCATCCATAAAAAAGGGGGTGTCAGGCCGTCGTCCAAAATAAGCTTTTGGTATTTTGAGGGTACTTAGGTCGGTTAGTACGTACTGAAGATT
This sequence comes from Melanchra persicariae, assembly GCA_947386135.1. Taxonomy (NCBI): domain Eukaryota; kingdom Metazoa; phylum Arthropoda; class Insecta; order Lepidoptera; family Noctuidae; genus Melanchra; species Melanchra persicariae. Next base: position 20,625,669 of record OX376658.1, on the reverse strand, counting down.
TTATAGCACCTGGTTACTAATTGGGTTCATGACGTTAAAATAACAACTTGTGTAACTTGTGTTGTCTTTTAGATCTGTGGATCCAAGTTACCTAACAGTATAGGTAAATACCTACACAGTGTAAACCTGCTGACATAAATTGTTGCCAAAATCGATATCGGACGCACGGGTCGCTCAGCACGGATCAACGTCCAGCCAGCCATTCATGAATTATCTACTAAGTATGGGATGAAGCAATTACTTATCATTAATTTACCCTCTATACAATTAATAGATAATTACCAGTTAACAGTTTCAAAAAAGCGATTGTTTTGGCTTTGTAAGCTTGTACTATTGTTTTGTACTTTGCTTTTAGGCTGCAGTTCAGTACTTTCCCAACATGTAATTAATACCTACATATTTGTTTATTCATTTATTTTCACAACGAAAGTACTTAGATACTATTACTATTATATATTTAAGTAGGTACCCTTAATAAACACTTAACTAAAACTAAAAATAACTTAAAACATGGCGTTGAAAAAAATCTCCGCATCAGGCCACTGGTAATGTAACCAAAAGGCTGGATTAATTGTAAATTGTAACAGATATTATGTTACAATTAATCTGCCTAGCCTTTTCTCAACGTTGTTGGGTCGGCTTCCAGTCCAACCTGTTGCAGCCGAGTACCAGTATAAAGCGACTGTATATCTGACCTCCACAACCCAGTGACTGGGTAACACGGTACCCCTTGTCAAGAATGGTGTCAGATTTCTCGGCTTCAAAGATCTACAAATGATAGCCGAACCAACAGCTTAACGACGTGCTTTCGGAGGCATGCAGGATTTCGATATGATAAGATGGTCACCCATCCTCGGACCAACTGCGGCAAGCCTACTAAATGTAACCCGTGTAGCTGTTATTATTTATCCACTCTGTAACATTATATAAAAAAAAAGTCCAAAAGTTATTTCTTTAAACGTTCGTGGAACTTTCGCAGGTACAAAGTATTCGTAACGTGTTAAATAAATTGATGCCGCATTGTGCGTTTTGTCGCTACGCAGCGTATTGTTCCCTTTAGTATTATTGTTGAACTGATTTGAATCTCGCGTTTTGTTTGCTGCTCAGGTGACTACGACTGGAGGGAAAGTGGGGATAGAGTAGTTTACGGAAATAGACTCTTGGTTGCAGATCACAACACTGTCATTTCGACAGTGTCATTAGGATCTTACTGTCATTAGGATTTTAGTAGGTATCAATTTTTTCAAAGAATTTTAGTATTTCAGCACTGAGTTCACGTTGGAAAACTGCAGTGGAAATAGGTCTCAGCGGCTGTACCATGACGTGTTACAGCGTGAGTCATTCGAGCGAGAAGGAGGGATGGAGCTATACACCCTATATAGCTACATCCCTCCTTCTCACCTCGAACGACTCACGCTTTAACACGTCATGGTAAGGAAGCAGGTCTGTCGTAAAGATAACTCAAGCTGAATTTCAGGTGTAAAGTAGGTATTTTTTATAAATAAATACATTTCCAATGTAACTTGTTAGTGTTTGATTAGGTAGGTAGGTACCTACACACTCAATTTTCCATAATTATTTTAATGATGAAGTGTTTTGAAATTCAATACACATTTCCTAAACATTTTATATTAGGTATGGATTTTTCATAGTTAAACAACAACTTTCACGTTAAAAAAAACTATCCCAATAGGTACTGGCTGGTCACCATAAACGAGCGGTTCGCGTGGAAGCGCGAGTTGTAATTACGATTCGTGTCGGTTTGTTTACCTTGCCGATAGATGGCGCATGTTTCAACAACACGTATTGTTTTTTCCCGCGCTCCACCGGCCAACTTTTCTCATTTATTCCAACAAATATGTCTAGTGTTTCAGCGGTTTAACTTTAGCGAGTGTTTCATAGAATTTCAACACACGTACGAACATTGTTGTCGTGGAAATTTTATAATTGGTACACACAGGTGGTAGGATTCTATACCTTTTGTTCGCGTGAATCGCGAGTGAGAGAATTTTACAATTACTTACCTACTAGGTACTTCCCTACATAATTTGACAAGTTGGAACCACGGTTGAAACACTTGCTACATTGGAATGTCTGAAAGAAATAGGTACCTACCGAAGTATGTTTTCACAGGTTTTTTTAAGACGTAATCATCAAATGACTCCTCCCGCTCTGGGCGGAGCGGAAGGGACTGTCAGACTCTTACTGACTAAAACCCATCCGTGCTCCTCGTAGTGCCCTCTGCTTTCCAGGGCCGCGGTAACTCTTTCGAACAAAATCCGCAACCCCGACATAGTTTAATAATAATTTAATGATATTTTTAGCACTGTTATAAAAAAAATAGCTTTCGCCCTCCTTCTTAATATAAACTTTCCCCTCCGTCCGCGTAATTTTCCTAAAAAGGAATAAGTACCTAGGTAGGTACAAAGTTTTTGTTTCACGTATTTCCACCTTCACCTAATTTCAGCATCCACTTACATCCTTCAACATTCCTGAGCGCTGGTATCACAACACATAGATTACAAACTGTAAGTTGTACATAATGGTGAACAAGCGGGTGCTTACGCGATAAATTCAGTGCGGGCGAAGCGCCGTCCTCATTGAATCATCAATCAACCCCTCCTCCATGCCCCCGCAGCCCGCACTCTGCCGCCTCACCTCCCCGCACACCCGGTACCGGTGTAATTAAGTCCCAAATTATCCCTGTAAGGGTGGATAGGAAAACGGGGCTGGTGGGACAGTCCGGGTATGTCAATACCTACTGTACCAGCTGTTACTATTGGCCTATGGAATCCCTCTACTACCAGCCAGCTACGTTGTAAAATGAGAAAGTGAATATAGAGACAGAACTTGAAATCAGTCCTGAATTTGCTTATTCTGGTGATTCAGTCCTTAGTTAGCAGGGAGAGTTCGGATCAGAATATTGTCTTGTCGTGTAGATAACGAGGCGCTTCAGATTGGCAAAACTTTATCAGCTAAGTATTTCTAACCTCCATTAGGTTTATTTTCAGAGAAACCCAAACTGCTGAGCTAAAAGTATCTACCTACATAGTTTTTTATTTTGTCCTATCAACAAAGACGTTCCTATTTTTTTTACCGAAATACCGTATCCTAAAATTCCATCGAAACACTTGGTGACCCTAACAGTATCCCTGTACAGGCGTTCGAACCAGTAACACCAATTACCAAAATTCGTCAAGATTTCTATACCGGCTGTCCTTCTCCCGTCAACCTTCAGCATGGACGTGTGACGGAGACAAAAGACGCCGATCCAGCACATGCCATCAATCTGGAGTGTGAATAAGTGTTGCCTGATGAACTAAGACAAATTGCTCGTGTAAAGACGCTTTTAAAAAGGAACGCTTGGCTTACTGCATTTTTGTTCACTTAGAGTCGAATTGTGAACGCTAATGAAGAATTAATTTGGCTTTCACAGAGATTTATGTGAAACAGAGGCTGACTCTGAAACAAGCTGACGCGAATGGGAATATTCGAATGTTCTGACAGTTGAATCTCCTAATCAGCTTAAACATTATAGATTCTTCCCTCATTCAAATATGAGAAATGTCTACTTCAAAACCTCAAACTCAAATTCTTTGACTGCGGTTGTCTATGAATTGAATTAGCTCCAACCAAAATTTGAGTCACGGCAACATCGACATCGTCATCAGTTAGAAGTGAGATCAAAGTCGGACAATACTCGTACTTCTCTCCATCAAAACTTAACTTTGTCCAATTTATGAGAAGTTAGTTCTTAGTTCCCCAGAAACAACAATAATCAGGATCTCTGAGATTAGACGCCCAAAGTACCAAGTGCTTTATGGGAGACTCCCCAAACTGTCCGAAACAAAATATACTTAGGTACAGCAACAAGTATAAAATATTTTAAGTTTTGAGGATTTTTGCTAAGATTAACAGCACTGCAAAGAAGCATGGAAGCTTGATTAAAAAGGGGGTAAACAAAAACTGCCATGACTATTAACAAAATTAAACGCTCGGCGTCGTGGAGGCACGGACGAAGTTGAAGATCTTGAAGCTTCTAAATAATGTGAGCAGCGGCGCAAGTGTTGTTATTAGCAGCTGCAGTTCGAGAGGAGATCGTATTCATAAAGGAACTTACAAACTGCTTGCTTCTTGGAGTGGTGTTGGGTGCTGTTTAGTGCTAAAACTTCACAGTGAAGTCAATATACTTTTTGTAAATTGCAACAGCCAGAATGCAATTATATAAATTTTTGACAAATCCGTCGTGTTATATCTGATTTCTAAGAACAGAGATCATTTGTTTATTAGTAGATGTTTTGGTAGGTAATACATTATGTTTTCTGTGGTAATACTTACAGCTAATACCCTTTTTATAAAGTAATCTTTTTATTCAGCCACTTGTAGTATTATGAACAGATATTTTACCCATATTGTCCTTTACATAATATTGCCCGCCAGGAGCGATTGTTAACAAACAAAATAAGCCCACCGTTCCTCTCACACCACTTCTCATTTAGCAAAATGTCAAGTATTCGGTACAATATCGCTCCACATCCCAGCACAGTGTAGCATTAATAAAATTAATAAGAAACAAGCTTAGCGATGATTGATCACTGGCACCGACGCGGGCGCCGCGCCGGGCGAGTTGGCAACTTTTTGAATCAATCATGGCGCAGCTGCGGCCGCGGTTTATAATCACCGCAGTTTGTGTAGGTAGCGAAGGCTTAATTGATACACTAGGTATATAAAGCTATTCTGAAGTATTCTAGGTGTTGAGGCGAACTGTTCGGACGGTAATTAGTAAGTGGAAGTAGTGTTAGTAAAGTGTTATTGACCACTGGACGAGTGATTTGATTTAGCAGTGGTATAGGTTGCTAATCATCTGAATATAAGAATTAAAGAAGCTTATGATAGACAGCAATATCGGTAGAGAGTGTCTTGTCGTCGTGGTATTACCTCGCAAACTCGCAACTAACATTTATTTCATTCGCCATTCTTAAGAAAAAATATTTCCATAATAAAATACGATGCTCTTTTCCGACTTTATAACAGCTCTTAACAAGAAAAAGTGCGAGACTAGTGTCGTATATCAATATTCGAATGGGAATGTTGTCGAAGTTCTCACAAATAGTGAGTTATTTTTCCAATTTGCTCTTAACAAACACATTCGGCGCGTCCTGCCAACTTTACGAATAACTTGATGGAGTTGCTCGCAAACTTGCCGTTTTTCCGGCCCCCTTCAACTGGACCACATGTCGAGAACACGGCCCTGCCTATTTACATGCAAATTGCTTGCCGTCGACAGATTTCTTTTCGATATCCCCCATCTTTGGTCTGCATAACTTTCGACACTATACATAATTCATTCGGGACGGACGGTGGCGATCTTTTTATTAGTTTTCTATTCAGATTTTACTTTGGATTTACGCGGACTGTCGCTGAAAAGGATTTGATGCGATGCAAATGAATTGAAATTTAGCGCCATCTAGTTGCCAGATTTAAAATTGGTTTTTAGCGCTCCCGGGAGATGGCGCTGTGAGTCGTGTTTCCTGTCCAGACTGCATAGAAAATGTAAAACAGTTTGTGATGAATATTAATTTCTGCACTTCTGTAGTCTTTATTTCCTTTTGCGCATTATGGAACTCTGCGCGCCTCATCAAGCAAATTACGTCTTCACATCTCGGGACTCAAAATTCATTTGCATTTGAAACAGTGAATGGTGCAGCGGTGAAAGGTCCGTAATTTGCGCCGCGCATAAATATAGATAAAATTACTAACAATTTTGAACAAACTTCAACGATTTCGTTTACAAGGTTTGTTCCTTTCAGTTTAAAATTGTAATTTACTTTTAATTTTTATGGGTTCGCCAGGATGATAAAAAGTAATAGGTAATATGCGAATTTTATTTATTGTTGTATTCTTTTATTTTGTCACGAAAATAAACTTAACCATTTTATGCAATGAAATGCAATAATAAATACCTCGACGAATCGGGTAGCAGTAAATAAATATCAACTATGTACTTGTTTTATGATTTCCCACATTGAGGGGAAAGTAAGTTTTAATTAATAACTATTTATTATTGTTTGTAAACAACAGACAATGAACAATTAGTTATGTTTGATTTATGGACGTCTATTTTCACTCTTCTCTCATCTCCCGTATGGTCTAGTGGCTAGGATACCTGGCTTTCACCCAGGAGGCTCGGGTTCGATTCCCGGTACGGGAAAATCTTTTTGTATTTTCTTACCTTGCAATCAAAATTATTTTGTGTGCGTAGACTTTTTCTTCGCTGGTTCCAAGGATGAAAACAATGTCGGCAGAGTCTTGGTCTTCGGAGAGACGCTGCAAGTCGCGCAGCAGGCCTGGCAAGCCGGCCCGCTCCACCGACGCAGTGCAACAAGTGCCCGTCACCCTATTCGCCATTGGCACTGGCTGCTTCTTTTTGATTGGATAAATCTTGACGAGCTTTTGTGACGTTTTTCTATAATAAAATTGCCGGTCAACAGCAAAAAGATACCTACACACAAAACTTTCAATTACTTAACACTGAGCTTAGAACAAAATTGTTATTTTTATGAAAACACAAGGAAAATATCACTCGCACACAAAAACTGAGAAAATAGACTGACACGATTACCACGAGAACACAAACACCATCACAGTTCGTCACTTCATTCACTTATTTATAGAAAATGCAAATCGTAAACTCAAACCATAGCTTGTCAACATAACCTCAATCGCATAACTTTGCTTCAACTCAAATAACTTGAACTTGACTAAGGAATGGTTTTCCAACTACGCATGGTACTCTCAGAGCTTCATATTGAAGATAAAACACTGTGTTTATTGTGTTTCGGGTTGAAGTCAGCCTCTCAGGTACAAAACAGGTTTTCATTAAACTCAGGTAGACGCTTCTATTAATATTTCTATCTTTGTCATTCATTGTTTGCGCGTTTACGTATCGTACTATTATTTCGACCAGCGTAGCAAGAGCCTCCGTGGCGCAATTGGCTAGCGCGTTCGGCTGTTAACCGAAAGGTTGGTGGTTCGAGCCCACCCGGGGGCGTCCTATTTTTGTAAAATTGTGTGCCACTTTTATTCCTTTGTGTGAAAAAATATGTATGTAGTATGTTTAATGATATTGACAAATTTTGAACTTACATCAATTATCTCTTTTTAACTCGCACTTTTTAGGGTTCCGTAGTCAGCAAGAAACCCATACAGTTTCGCCATGTCCGTCTGTCTGTCCGCGGTTTAGCTCAGAGACGCTTAGCACTAGAAAGTGGGAACTAAGTATGATCATGCCGACAAAGGGGTAAAATAAGATCTTGGAAAGAAATATTTTTAGGAAAAAATATTTAAAATAATTTTTTTATGGTACCTTTAGTAGGTACCCATAATTTTTTTTTTCGTGATGTGGGATGTCGTTGGATAGGTCGTTTAAAAATATTGAAAGTGTACGAAACGACCCCTCTGCTTTCTAAACGGTTGTTCTTGGAGACGTGAAAATATTCATAGTACAACCATGAATATTTTCACGTCTCCATAACGCATAACGAATTTAAAAAGCAAAATGTTACCTACAGCTAAGGGGCTTTAGGTATAGTACAGCTTGGCAAAAAAAGAGTTTGGAAAAAATGAGGGCGCCACTATCTCACTTAAAGCACCATATCATTTATGGGAAATCAGTAAGAGAATTTAATCAAATCGTTAAAAATAAATGTGGAACAATAAACGTTACTCAAAATCTAACACTTGTCGGCCAAGTAGTGTCGACATCATAGGTTTCCATTCAGTAAAATATTTACTTCCACTTGTCACCACATCATACTCTTTTTTGTCAAGCTGTACTAACGAGTAATAAAAACCAAACTATAAAATGTACTTGTACCTGGAGAAGGAAAATTTGGTACAAATTCCATTGAAAATTAGATACGTATATTTATTGAGATTTTTAAATATATAAAATGGACTTTGAGAAGTTAAGAGCGTGTACGCCGTATGTCATTTCATACAAACTTTCAAGTCCTTAATCTTCAAAATGAATGAACCGATTTTAACGAAACTTGGTATGCATACGCTAGATATCCAGGTCTAAATAGTTATCAGAAAATATTTTTGAAAAAGATTTCAGAGGGAAAGAGAGAGCGATTTTAAGTTTTCTATAGAAAGTGAAAAATCACTATATCCTTCCCCCTGAACTTTTTTTCGAAAATATTTTCTGATAACTATTTAGAACTAGATATCTAGCGTACGCATACCAAGTTGTATTAAAATCGGTTCATTAATTTCGAAAAATAAGGATTTGAAAGTTTGTATGAAAAGCCGTACCGCGTAAACGCTCTTAACGAGCACGGACATCAACAAATTGTATGGAAGTCAAACATGGACCTTTATATTTTCATGTACCGAACAGGTACCTATATAATTAGAATATTTAAACGAAAAAAATCAGACGTGCTGACGAAATAGTGAACTTTTTTGCATTATTAATTTAAACAAGTATTAATTATTTTATATATTTGATTTCTACTCTTCAAACTCTCGGACAGCACATTTTTAGAGAGTGCGCGTAAAATTGGAGCCTTACCTACCCATAATGTTGTAAGTAACGTGAAATGGTAGTAAGTATAAATTTACGAACCATGAGAAATATGTTAATGATAATTTTTCTAACTTCCGTTGAAAGTGAGATTGTATACCTAAGTCTTTCTTCAGTCACCGATTTACCATCGTCGTAATTATGTGACGTTTTTAGTCGATAAACCGTGAACTTAATTAATGTAGGTACCTATGTATAGAATCAATCAAAAAGCTCCATTCTAAGTCGGTAATAGGGAATATGCATGCAATTTTTTTATTTACAAAGTGAATTACCTAAGTACGTATTAGCTTTAGAAAGCACATATGAAATAATTAAAAAAAAAAATCTACTGCTCCATACATTTCTGCGCGCATAACTCGACAAAATGCAGATTTTTTTACGCGGTTTCTAGGTTGGTCCCATACCTAGTAAAAGTTGTTCGTAATGACTCCTTAAAAGAGATATTGCGTTTATTCTGTTACACGTTGTATTTTATTAACAGTTACCTACTGCTTCTCTCTAATGCCATTCAATCGACATCAAACAACGATAGTTTACACAGTAGTACAGTAACATTTGCAGCTGTCACGAAACGTTCGAACCCATGCGATAATGCCTGCCGCTCTCAAATTCACAATTATTCGGTGCCAAAACGCAACACTACGATTTAGCGCCGTAGGAAGTTAACTCGCAGATCGCAGATTTGACAGTTCGGAAATTGCAACCCGTCAACCATGGTGGCACGACAGGGCACGACCCGGCGTCGGCACTTGTCGGCTATGTCCGTCAAACTTCGGCGCAACGGTTCCTGGCGCGGTTTGAATTCTGATTTGTGTTTTGAATAATGGAGATGGGAAGTTTACTGTGTTTTGCAATTATGTGGGAGCTATCTTATTAAAAGTAAGTACATCTATGAACTAGAGCTAGCAGACCACGCGGGCTTTAGATGTGAAAGTGAGGTCATAAATTTCGGTAGTCGGTGTTTGGTTGCTTCTTAGTTAATTGACACCGACTTCCGAAATTAAAGTTATTTTGTACTTTGTAGTGTTTTTTTTGAAGTCGGTTTTTTTTTGTGAACACCACTGGAAAGTCACAGGAAAGCAAAAATACGCAATTTCGTATACATGGATGATTTTTCCACATATTTTTTCCAGCTATTTGGATTTAAAAACCAAATTGCTTAACCGATTTTGATAAAATTTAAATGGGACCAATCGAGAAGTATATCCTTTCACATAAAACAAGAATTTTTCAAATCGGTTCATAAATAACGGAGATATGAGTTTCTCCTCCTTTTTTGTAAGTCGGTTAAAAAGTGTTTCTTTTAATTCTTAGGTGAGGTACCTAAGAATTAAAAGAAACACTTATATTATAGACTGAAGTCTGTTCTTCGTAGCCACTCCAAAGAGAACCTTAGTAAGTACTACCAATTCTACATAATTATTATTATATTCATTTTCATGCTGTCAAAAGCAGACACATTTTCACCCACTAAAATGCAGCCACAATTTTGCACAAATAATATAATGTTTTAGCATTACTATTGAACGCATCACAGCCTCCATTGAACCGTTTGTTAGGAATGTGTGTAACTATTAGGGTTGCCACCTTTTTTTGAAAATTCAGAAAAAAAATTGTAAGTACCTAAATTAAAAATTGTATACACTTACATCAACCCTGCATCAAACTGCTTTTTACTGGTGTATTTCGACCTTATTGGGATTTTATTAAAAATAGTCCGCAGTATTTGGGTTAGCGATAAAAATATAGTACTTACAAATTTATTTTATTTTATTTATACTTTTGAACAGCTAATTAAAAATAAATAATGAAAACTTAAGAGGGCGCCGACCAAACGTCGACCGCGCAGTGGCGCCCTCATCGTTTGTTTGGTTATTTCTTTTATTTTAGAATGAAAATGCAGAAAATAAGCAATTTAAGTTGTGCTCCACAAGATTATACGTTAATATTATTATAAACGATAGTTTTAAATTGTTCAGTTTTATTATAATCACTAAAACGGAAAATAGTGGCCACTTTTATGAAATTATGAAATAACCAAACAAACGATGAGGGCGCCACTGCGCGGTCGACGATTGGTCGGCGCCAACTTAAACAAAAAATAAAACTTATTTGCGGCCTTACTGCATTCCGCGATCTCTTCCAGGCAACCTGGAATGGATAAAGATGGCCTGGACATGAAATGGGGTTACAGGTTAAATTTATTATGTATTTTGCGTAGGTTCCATGCAATACAATACTATATGTATATTATAGTACGGTTGGCAACCCTAGTACCTACAGAACCGGACCGGGCCAGCACCGGACAGCATGGCAGCATCCGGTTCCTGCATTATTCAACTGCCATGCATATGACGCGAATTCCATGGATTGTTAGTTTACATCGCATTTAGTTGAGCACCGAACAAACAGAGCCTAATAAAGAAAAACTCCGTATTTGCACTCTATGTCGGAATGGGGTTTAAATTCTATCGAATTAAGCGCAAAATTCGCGTTTGAGGCATACATTTTAATGATGGACGATTGTGGACGCCCAATATATTTGGAGGCCATTGGTAGCTTTTGGGAAAAAATGTTTTTTTTTGTGGGAGTATTTATGAACCGAGGATGCATTTATCATGAAGAGATTAGGCGAGATGTATTAACCATTTATCTACACAAGAGTTGGTGAGTCCGGGTAGGATTTATACTAACCAAAAATGAGAGCACATTAACCTAAAATTGCGCAATACGCAGGCGTCCTACTCGGACTATCATAATTTTACCGAAGCGTTTAATTTAACAGATGTACCGATATTTCATGGCCTCCTAACGGCCTCGTCGACAAATATATTACTGTAAGCAGTCTGGTTTCTGTGAACGTCACCATACATTAGTAGGATTTACTAAATAATTGTAAAATAAGAGGGGCTGTATGTCGATAATAATTCTCTCAGTTTGTTTTGATTGCGCCGGAGTGGCGCGGGAGCTGCGTTCCAATTGCGTTGCTGACGTTTTTACGTGTCCATTGATTTCAGTACCTATATTTGCCCTTTATTTATGGGTGTCAAGGTTAATGTTTGGTGTAACATTGTGTTCCTTTTAGTGGAGTTTAAGTAAACAGTTGAAGACAATGTCGAGTGATTGGTGTTTCTCAAACGTATCTGGCTTGGCTTGAGCTGTGGGCCGGACGAGTTAACACTTGTTTTAACGTAAATGTGATCGAGGGCCACAATTGAATAATTCCTATAAGTACTTATTTGTATCTACATAACATATATCTAACATAGCTACAGTTGCTCCAATTCTAGCCTGGTGTGAAATCCGCTTGAACAGTTGATGTGACCAATATGATTTAGGAACACACAAAAACAAAACAACTAAATCTATATTTAATCCTATCACAAAATAATCACTAAACCCGTAACGGAAATTCGACCCCAACTAAAAATAGTCGAATTTAATAAAAATCAAAATCAAATACCGTTATCACTTACGACGGGCTCTGATCAAATATGTGCGCTAGCATCAATCACTGTCGAGACCCACTGCCGAAAACTTAGTGTTTGTTGAAGATAACACCGTCAATAAGTGGATTATGGTCATTCTGACCGACACATCCCGTGTTTATTAACACGTGTAAACCGCGATAGTGACGGGTTAAGTCAACAGACTGTTTGTCGTTCAATATCTTCGGATTAAAAGTGATCGTTCATGATTCAATATCGTCAGCTCACCGTTCATACTGAAGTGCTATTATTATTTATTATTTTATAATGTTTGAGGATATTTGTAGCTTGTATGTAACATGGGTGTGGTCGTGTATTCAGGGTTGCGCGAAATTTGAGACCCGAAAAAGGGGGCAAATTATTTTGGCATTTCAATGCCACATAATAGCGTCATCTATTTAAATTCGGCTTTTATCGGAAAATAAATTTTTAAGGTTAACAAACGAGGCTCCCTCCCTCTCCGAGGTAGCACAACAAAGCAAAAATTCCAATCAAAGTCGAACGAATTCCACAATTAGCAGCAGGGCGAACAATCAAACTCGACGCGCCGAAGACAACGAGTATGACGAGGGGCTCATTGTACACAAATAAGAAAACCAATTAAGGCTGAGTTCTAAACGTCACCTAACCGTTGAATATGAATGGCGGTCGGGGCGAATGGGCGAGTGGGCGAACGGGCGAATGGGGCGAGAGGAGCCACGCACTCGGCCCGATGCGATCTGCCCGCAATTATACCACAAAAGAATCAATTACACGCCAGCGAGTCGCGCGCGCGCCGCAAAGCGGAAAGAAAACAATATTGCACTCGCAACGCTTAAACTCTTCACCGTTTCTGTGCCTTACCTTGTGAGCTTGTGACGCGACAGGGCTAGGAGCTCACAGAATAGCAAAGCTTTTGCTCCCAAATATGGTGAATGAATCGTTTTAGAGCAAGCAATGAGGTGAACTTGCGTGTGCGTCGTAATTTATAGTGGAGGCACCCGGTACCTTCAATTAGAAAAACAAAAAGGATGACTACCGAGGTGACGACTAACTGCGATTTAACGATAGCAGAAGACAAGCTGCACCCACCATAAATAACTTAGGAAACGGGCAGGAGGATTTTGATGAAGGCAAGGAGCCAAAGCAATGGGTACCAGCACCGTTCACAAAAGCAGGCTAGCTTTAAGTAACGCAAATGGAGACTGTGGGATTGTACCAATCTTCGTGTGTGTGTCGCATCCTCTCGTCTATGAAAAAAATATTCGTGTCATTGGCAGAAGCTTTATTTTCAGGGATCAGGTGTTCTGTGGTGTCTCAGTCTACGCAATCAAGCGACGTCGCATCACATCCCCACATACGCATCCGCTCACAGCCACACAAACGTTTGCCAAAATCAGTTCCGCGTCAGCGCGCCGCCTCTAAATTTTTATCAGCGCCGCGGCTCGTCTCGCGAGTTTGGCCCTCGTCTCTTTGAGGTGCAGATCAAAGCATACGCGCTTCTATTAGCCCTGATTACAGCGGCGCACTCGAGCCGCCCCCGCGCCCAGCCGCCCGCGCATTTCGCCCCCTCGCGGCCGCATTGTCTCACCGCGGCCGTCGACGGGTTAAGTTAAGATGCGTTGTAGTGTCATTGCAACTTTAATTAGCTTTGATAGTGATGCGCCGACGTTTGACGAGCTGACTTCCCGAGTGCTATAAGTGTGCCGCGGCACTTACGCAACGATGGCGACATAGTCTAGGTTCGCGAAGTATAATCGTCTATTTTAGTTCACAAGTGAGGACGTCACTGAAGGAAACAGTGATTGGTTGGTACTTGTGTGCGAGTAGCTCTAGCTCGTAGCTCTTTGATAACCGCAATTAATTAGTAAGTCTCTAAGGAGTTTGTCTACGTGACTAAATATCCTGGCTGTTGTGTCGTGCGTCTGTCTAGTCTAGAGATAATAAGTCTATTTTGAGCCAGTTTAGACCAAAAGAAAAGAGCCATTATAGTCTTAAACACATGAACTCGTTGATAACCAGCACAGTTCAAACTAGTTGCCTATGTGTTTTAATTCCGTACCTACTTATCAGAAATGAATGAATTTTATCAAGTTCTTATCGCGGCCTGCTACCTACTTGCGTATATTTATAGATTATACTAAGGTACGCCTGATGGTGATGTTGGATTTATGATTTGAAGTTGAGTATTTTTCAAAGTCTACTTTAGCCTGAAAATCTATTAGGAGCAGTTTACCTATGTCAAACGTTGGGCCCGTTCTTAACTGCAAATTTTCAAATCAGAAATCAGTCCACATGTTTTTAGTGACCGACCGAAACAGTTTCAGCTGAAACCGGAACCGAAGCTTTGTTTCTGATCTCGGCTTCGACCGAAACCAAAACTGATATAAACATGCTTAGACAATAGGTACCTACTTCATTCATATTATTTTTTATAAGTATTAAATAAGTAGCATGTTTAAATTTATTTTACATGGTATAGTTGGTTATTTTTAATACGTATAATCACAGTTAACTTTTTTTAAATAAAATAAAAACAACAAATAAAATTGGTGGCGGCGCCGCGCTGTCGTCGCCGCGTCGTGACCAGATCACAGGCAACGAACACCCCCAAAATTGGCCGAATGACGCACGGCAATTACGATCACTGAGTTTCGGCGGGGCTGAAGTACCACTGAATTATTGCCTATATTATGTACCAGCTTCTGCCCGCGACTTCGTACATCCCGTTTTTCCCTTTTCCCCGTATTTCCCGTTCCTCCTTATGAATGTGCTATCCTCATCATCTTCCTGCCCTTATCCCATGTTACTTGGGGTCGGCGCAACATGTGTTTTTTCTTCCATTCTGTCCTATCAGCCGTCACACTATCACTAACTCCCTTTTCTTTCACACCACTCCTCACACAATCCATACATCTTTTCCTTGGCCTCCCTCTTCCTCTCCTTCCATCCATATTTACATTCATAACCTTTTTAGTTATGCGTTGTGGCTATCATATAGGTACAAAAAGAATTTTCCAAATCCGACTGGTAGTTCCAGAGATTAGCGCGTTCAAACAAACAAACTCTTCAGCTTTATTATTAGTATATATCTTCTCCTTATCGTGTGGGCTGTAAGGTCTAACACACCCTAGTGTCAGAGTTTCTAAACCGCCTCGAGGACCTCTGACATGGTTTATTTGACGACCGCCATTTGGCGGCCGGGACCACCGGCTTATACGTGCCTTCCGAAGCACGGAATCATTTTTGTGTTAGACAATCAGTTGATTCAAGCCTGCAATGTCCTAGCCAAACTGGAAAACAACTTTACAAAGTATATATTATACCTATACCTACATATACCTTACTTACCTAGATGTCACCGGATAATTGCAAACTCCGTAAGATTATAAAATAACCTGAGAGATGGCGCAAACTCTCGATAAATTGTCAACAGAACACTTGGAATCTATGTAGGTACATAAAATAATTAGGTACTTATATAAGTACCTACCAGCCTATTTGTTCTCAAATTTCGCTCGATCAGCTGTGGCGTCGGTGGTGTAATGGTCAGCATAGTTGCCTTCCAAGCAGTTGATCCGGGTTCGATTCCCGGCCGACGCACACTTTTTGCTTTTTTTTAGAACAAAAAGTCTTTCTTGGAATTGAAACTTTTGTTTTGAATAATAGTAGTTTAAGCAACGACCATATAAAAGGGGTTATTAAAACACGAGTGTGGGTTTATCACATGAGGCGTAGCCGAGTGTGATAATAGCATCACACGAGTGTTTTAATACTTAATTATATGCCGTTGCATACACTATTTTATCTTCACTCATACAGTTGAAATAAAATAAGTGGAAAAATAGTTTATTCCAATATGGCGGATATTCTCGTTGCGTATTCGAATGACAGCGCAGCGCGCGCATCCATAGAAAAAGATAAAAGCTGGCTCATTGACTTAAGTCAATGAGCCCCTGCCAAAAATTAAAAAGAAAAAGTGTGCTATAAAAATTATAAAGTTATTTTATGATGTAGTTGTTTAAAAATCGAAGGAAAATGTTGAACTGTAATGGATTTTTTTTTATTTTACCTATTCACGAAAAAAAATACGTGTTTATGCATTCGTTTTTGAACTCATATTTGGAACATTACCTACGTTGTGAGTGTAGATAAACAATTTTATACACCAATGGGCTGTTACTGTTCTTTGATATCGGGGAACGACGAAGAAGCCCATAGACAGAAATAGTGGAGAGACTTTGGGAGTCAGAACAATCTAAATCATAAAAGAACCCTAATAAGTAAAAAATGCAAAGGTAGGTTTATTAAAGGCTTTTTCATAAATATCTAACCACACGCTTCGTTAAAATACTGATTACTTAGCAGATTCTTCATTCTCTATGGAAAATTTGCTAATCAGTAGGTATTCAAACTAAGTAAAAGTTTTTTTTTATAAATAGGGCCTAATTTGCTTCTATTGCATATACATGTAAAAGTACATTTTGTCGAGCTAAGCGCACAGAAATGTTTGTAGCAGTCGAATATTTTTTCGGGAATTCAGTGTTGGTCCCATAGTTGTTCATAATTATGAGTACAATGACCCCTTAAGAGGTATTGCGTTTATTCTGTTACACGTATATGCTACTCTAGAACCAGGGTAGGTACAAAAAGGATGTATTTTCCTGTAAGTCGTTATGGCATGTGAGTGTTGTCAAACCACAGCGTCTTCCATCGGTTGTGTCTCAACTCAAGCCTTATGTATATTCCATGTGTCTCCTATTTATTTCAGTCTCGATTTCCTCCGACACCGAGTTCAGTTGTAGTTTATTTATTTATTTACGAGTATATGGCACTCCAACGAACACACTTCAGAAACATTTAGCAAATTAATCCCATAGTTTATCACAGCGCTTACACATGTAGTTTGCTATTTGATACACATTCATTGAATTGATTAATTAATTAATTAATTTAATCGATAAAAAATAAGTAAGAAATAAAACAAAAGTTATGATGGAACAAAACTTAATACCTACTTACTTAATTTTATCAATTAGCGAGCTGTTGGCTGTTGTAGAAGATTTTTACTAAATTGAGCCAAGGTGTTGGAGAAGATGTCAATGCTATTGGTGAAGAAGTGGCTTTCATTATACCTACGACCTCATGAAACGGTCCAATGGCACTGATTGCCGTGATTTGTTGGTTGTCGAGCTGGAGATGGTGTTGATAATTGGTTGTATCTCCAGCGTCCTATCTACACTAATATCATTTAATGTGAAATTTTATTTGTAACACTTTCACGCATAAATCGCCGAACCGATTTGGATGAGATGGGACGCTTATGCTGGCAAACCGCGGGCAAAAAGTCATCATCATCATGTCATGTCAGCCAATTGCCGAAAATGCCACCAAAGAGCGCCAACCATCCCGGTCTTGAGCAGTCCGCATCCAACCGCTGCCAGCCACATTCTTCAAATCATCAATCCATCGTGCCGCAGGGCGTCCCACACTACGTTTGCCCATACGCGGTCTCCACTCCAGCACATGTCTACTCCATCGGCCGTCTGTCCGTCTACAGACATGGCCGGCCCACTTCCATTTCAGCATGCTGATTCTTCGCGCAATGTCGGTGACTTTAGTTCTCTGGCGAATTACTTCGTTGCGAATTCTATCCACCAGAGAAACCCCGAGCATTGCTCTCTCCATTGCACGCTGAGCAACCTTGTATTTGTATTTGGGCAAAAAGTAGGTTGTAATAAACTAGAACCTGTCATAGGATATGGTTATCAGTAGAAAATTTTACATTTGCTGTGTAAGAAATCAAAATATATTAGCTAAAGCTACTTGAATACTTTAGAACGGTTTGAAACGCGAGGAGTTGTTAGTAGATGATTTACTGTTCGCTAGAAATAACACAAGCATTTGATAAAAGTTGGTATAGTCTCCGCTTGTCACTGTTTAACCAAACCAGTAGAGTCTGGCCTCTAATTCTTCTAAAACTTCCTATTACGATAGGCCTAGAGGCCTAATCAAGGTCATAGTTGACTACTGATACGCGCGGTCAGCTGATGACGTGGGTGCTGACGTCACCCTGTCCCATGTGCTCCGTTATTTCGACTACACTAGCGCGGGCGTCCGTGGTGCCAAGGTTCGCAGCTTACGCAGCGTGACATTCTCCTTCCATAGCCCGTGTAGGGCGACTCTGGTTCAATTCCATTGCAGTACGACCCGTTATTTTTGCTCATATTTTTTACTTCATCCCACACATTGTATGAAATTCCCACATAATTGTTAGGAGACGACATGAGTACCTACATTATTTTTGTTAATTAATTAATTAAATATGTAAGTAGGTACCTCTGCCTATCAGGTGAGCCGTGAGATAGTGGTCAAGCGCGTGACGAACAATGATAAAAAAACCTAATAGTGAATATTTATGTCAGTTAATGACAAGTTCAGAGTTTCAGACCCATTTGCAACTTTATAAACATATTATTTTACCAAGTATTTTACTATAAGCACCAAAAGGTGGCGCTACTAGTTCCACTCCGACTTAATAATATGTAGGTATCTATGGTTAATTTATACAATACATAGGTTTATACGGCCTTAAATTTCTGCCCAGAATGATAATTAACTAGATCGACTAAAAATAAATATTTCCTACCAATCTATCTTATTAATGAACTTTAATGACTCGTAAAGGAACATTTACTACTTATTCATCATTTATTATCAGTGTTTCTATTAGAATACCTATTTATTATTGGTATTGTTACGAAACGGGGCAGTGAATGGTGTATTCACTGCCCCGTTTCGTGTCCAGGCAATTGCTGTCCAGGCAATTGCTGTCCAGTCCAGCTTGCCTGAACGAGATTTGTGGATTGCGATAAGGCGATCCTTTGTGGGTATGTTTCAGATTTTTATGTATAATAAGGTGTATATAATAAAGTATATAATATTTAAAAGTAATGCTTGCAACCTACCTAGTCTGATCTTAAATACACCTGAAGGTTCTTCATCTGAAGCTGAGTCAGCAAAGTGAATTAGCTTCATAAGACTTCGTCACACTATTTCGCGCAGTACAGTCGAGCACGTCTGCAATTAGGAACAAATTGTGTGGAATACCGTGTTTGCTGCTAGCGCCGGAAATTGTGTCTTCTGTCAATACCGGGGGTGACTGTACCCAAGACAAAACCTTTAAGACCGACTTTGTTGCACAGGAAATAAGAGCGATATTAGAATTTTTGTTAGGTAAATAATAATTTTGCGTTAGTTTTCGTCAGTAATTGTGTATGATTGTCTTGTAGGCGAGTTATCGGGTAGTTGGGAGGGTGAGGGAGTCTAACTAAATATTGGTATCTGCGTTTAATATGTGGAAACTAATAATGGGTTCTATATCTATTGTTGGCAGCGACTGCCGACTATATTTGTGTTAGTTTGGGGTAGGTTGGGTGCTGCTGTGTTTCTTGCTGGTTTCGGAAATCATTTAAGGAGCTGATTATGAACGCTGATTATGACTAGGGCTGTTACGGAAGTGGTTAGGTATATCGGAACTGAATTCAGAAGCGGAGTTTTTAAATTTGGTTTGTTGGAAGCGGAATCGGAGGTGGAGGCAAAATAGAGAATATGTGTTAAGGCAGTTCTAATAAAATAAAATTACGCACATTATTTATCAGTTATAATATTATATATTTTTATTAGCAGTTCAAAAAATAATACAGGTAGATGCATAGTATAGGTGGTTTTGAAAATAAAAAAAATACGTATATAAAATCTTAAACAGTTCTAGTAATTAATTAAATCAAATGAAGACTTCAAAGAAGCAAATTATATTAATTGAATAAAACGCGTTCAATCTATTTATCAACGGGTGATAGATTAGGCAAATTCCGCTATAAAGTCGTTTGCTTGCTACTAAGCTTGGTTGAGACGCCGCCGCCGCATCAGATCTATGCTGATGCATCGACCTCCGATATGATTTCCGAATAAAATTTATCGGAACCGAAATCGGTATGGAAGGTGCAAAATGAATCATTTGAAACCATAACATGAATGATTAGTGGTTGTTTTGTTTCGTTTTCTTCACACAAATTAAAACCACATGCGTATTTATTGGCAGCTTTATCCCTGATAGCTACGCACCATAGATTTCTGAGCTGAAGTCACTTCAAACCGAACCATTAAAAACACGTCCCCTAGCTACGATCACAGCTTTTCTATTCCGTAAATCCGTTTCCAGTATTTGTACAAGCTCCCCAGCAATCACGTATTTACGGATGTAAACGTCCGTTCTAAAACTTTCACTCACATGTGCGTTCGGTTCTACCGTTCTACGGTTTTACTATCAAAGGAGTTTTTATTTAGTCGTGTCATAATCGAAGGTCAGAGGTTATCGGTGCGGGGTCTGTGGAACTAATTGGCACTCCACTTCACTCGGGTGCTTTCGGGTGAAGTCGGCTGGTGTTCCGATGTTGGGTGACGCGGCGGGCGAATGTTTTTGTGCGCGACTGTACCGCTGAAGTGTGGGTTTACCTTCGGAAAATACTGCGTGTTTTTTGGAGGAAAATAGTAGATGGTTATGACAGGAAATGGCTGAACAATGTTTTGGGAAAAGGTATGACGGCTATACAGGGTTACTTCGAAGACACTGCGCAAATTTTACGTATAGCGAGAATATAAAAAATAAATAGACACATTTTTTTTTACCATGTTTTGACTAAAACTATCAAAAGTGAAGTCTACTTTACTTTTGATATATCTTTTCAATATTTCAAAATGAGATTTTCGTGATATTTTTTTCTACTAACAATACTGATTGCATGGAAGTCAAAATGTGCAATGTGTCTCCGAAGGTGTACCCTGCATTAGCTGAGGTAAGTATTGAACCTGAATGAAAGGTATCACCTGGGTAAATAAGAGCCCAGATAACTTGGCACTCGGGTTAGCCAAGTACTGGGAACATAGGGTACTTTTAATCCCTTGAGTACCTAGTTAAAGCGAACATGATGAAAGATAAGCAATTTGTAACGAAGCTCTAAAAGCAAAATGTAAGTTCTATCGGATAAGGTATTCAGTAATCCGTTCATTCATTCGTTCCTTCGTCGGCTCTGCAGATTACCTCGTCTTGTCTTCCGAGCTCCATGCTTACGAGCCGTAATATATTCTTACAGTGCTCTGTAATGTATTCGCGCTTTGAGCACCAACTACAGACTGCAGGCATCCTGAGCTGCTTACAGAGAGCGCAGGTGTCTCGGCAGCTACACAAACAAGGTGCTCAAGTGAATTCGTTTTTTCTTCAATCGATTTTTGCTTACTGCAGGTTTTCGAGGTGTGAGTCTATCTGGCGGGCCCCAACGAGATTTATCAATAGGTCATAGCTTTTCATAAAGACATTTTTTTGTACCTAAAGAAAATAAATAAGATATATTTTGTACCCCAACAGTTTTTGATTAAATGACGTTTCTATGAAGTGTCTAGCTAGCTATTTTTAAATGCTGTAATTTTTTTATATCACACAATAGCATTAGGAGCTTGATAGTATTATGTACCTTACAAATCCAAAATTTCGACTTTCTCAGAGCTATACTTCAGAAGATAATCGTTATTTAGACAAACGTCAAGCCAGCAGTCCCCTTTTTAAATACTATTATTTTGTATCATACAATAGCATTAGTAGCTTGATACTATTATGTACCTTATAGATCCAAAATTTCGACTTTCTGTGAGCTATACTTCAGAAGATATTCGTAACTTAAACACGGTACGGAACCCTAAAATCCCGCTGGTTGGACGTTTGGCTAAATAACGAATATCTTCTAATGGATTTGTAAGGTACATAATAGTTTCTAACTCCAAGCACTTTTGGGCGATCTATAAGTATAATAACAAAAAAAAAATCATAAGGGGCCCGCTAGCTAGACACTCCATAGAAACGTCATTTAATCAAAACCTGTTGAGGTACAAAATATATCTTATTTATTTTCTTTAGGTACAAAAAAATGTCTATGAAAAGCTATGACCTATTGATAAATCTCGTTGGGGCCCGCCAGATAGACTCACACGTCTTCGAGTGTAGCTAGTGTATACCTACAAGATTTTAACGTGAAACATTTTTCATTTCAGTGAGGAAGGGATCACTTGCAAAAACCACATGTAGAGACAAAGTGACATAATAATATGAGCGATCGAAATGACACGTGCCATTTTGATATTTTGACAATCGCTGTCATCTATATCACATTGTCTAAGGCCCAAGATAGTGGTTGGTCTGGTCACAAATTGTTTAGTAGTTTAATTGCAGGAGTCTCCACGGGCGTAGCTAAAGCTTACAAAACGAGGGAGGGGGGGGGGGGGGGCGAAGGTCCTGAAATGTACAAAAATAAACTACTTTTGCCAGAATTTTAATTACTTTTGTATTATATTTTTTTCCAATTTTCCAAACCAAGATTATTGATCCAATATAAATTAGAGAGTTTTATTTCGACGTATGCTAAGCTGTGTGTCCGGACCCTCTAAACAACCCCCTTATGTACGCCCATGAGCCTCCGGTTTCTTGAATCCTATTCTATCCATGTTATTTTTATAAAAAGAAAAACACTTTATTGACTTGACGTTAGAGACTGTTTCCGAAATCATAGAACAATGCACCTGCACCTCAATGCATCTCTTCTGCACCCTTGAGTAGCAGAGAATGCCTGGGGCAGTAAGTCCGCCACCTTTGTATCTATGTGCATGAAGTCTAAATAAATAAATAGAGCGGTTTTGTACCACGCAGTTTAAAAGATTTCTGCGTTCAAAGACAATTTATCAGTAAGCTACGATTTGATTTATCTCAGCCTCCAAATACAATCAAGCTAAATTAGATGCATAATCGGTGCCACAGTTCGACCTTGGTGTCCAAACAAACATCTCGAAGCCCATCTTCTGAATATTCCCTCATGTTAGAGCCATGATCTTTGAGATAAGATCTGTGGAGTCTTGGCGACGCTCATTCGCGTCGAGACGATTGCGATGGCAAACAGAGATAGCTCAAATGTGGTGAAAGGATGTGGGTCGCGCCCGCGGCACCACGGACGTATTCTGGACTCCCAGGACGGTGGAGACAAGGGTTTAATAGTGCTTCAGGGAAATGGTTGAGATGGAAGATAGGGGATAGATAGTGCTGGTGTGGGCTTTGAGAGGTTTCACGGTGTTTAACTTAACAAGGACCAAGTATTGCGTCTTATGTAGAAGTTAGTAAGTAATTTTCTTTAGTATCTAACTTAAAATGAGAATTTTTCATCGGCATGAATACGTGAATGATAAGTTCAATTTGCGTTGATGCATAGGAATCGGACCGACGTTACTCGGCATTGCCTTCTGAGAAAGAGATAGTGCTGTTCGTTATGTATAGTAGCTCTGTCTCTCTCTCAAAATGGAATCATGGTGGCATTGGCACGCCATAGTAGGCACATAGGTATAGTAGTATGTGCATAGGTAGGTCTGATGCTACACATTTGCAAGGAAATGATGAATGAACGACCTTAACCACCTAATTGTACCTAAGTGAATCGTTAATTCTCTCAGATAAGTACATTTTAACTGAGGCAGAATACATAACAATCATATATGACTGTATTCATATTCAGCGACATTGCTCACAGACTGCTCGCGTTAGCTGTATGTGATGTAATGTTGGTGTACATAATATTTAACTAAATAGTTATGTTTGAATGTTATGTGTTATGTTATTTCAGCTTTACTGTAGGAACATGTGATGGGTTTATCTTTATGGAGGGAACTATATAGAAATATCCGTCCTGGGAGTGCTAACAAAGACATACTTTCAGTCCTGACGCTACGATGAACAATAAGGGAGTTTTTTATTTTTGCAAGAAGTTAGTGTTGCTAACTTTGATGGAATTATATTCTATTACCTATATGATCCGATTTACTCGTACCTATAAAAAAACAAAAAATGTTAAGCCATTTTCGAGTCTTGCCAAGACTTATGCGTAGCAATAGTACATTACTGGGGGCCTACCACAACCTCTTAAAACAATATTACTTTAACATTACTTTGCGTTCCGCTCTGTTGGATTTTCAACGCTCGGATCAGCGCCGAGAGTTGAAAATGCAACAACAGAAATTACAAAGTAATATTAAAATAATATTGTTTTAAGAGGTTGTGGTAGGCCTCCTGCAGCGGCCAGCAAGAGGCATTGATGGTCGACGTGTAAATGTGGGCCGAGGCGGAGCCGAGGCACGCATACGTAAGTCCATCAATGCCTAGTTGTGGCCTTGCTTGTATAGTACTTTTCTCAAAAAATATGCGGAAATTATTAATTACACTCATTGTCTTCACTTGAACTCATTTTGTCAAGTAACAAAATCAATGACGAACAACCATTGAGATAGAAATATATTATTTGTCTATGCGAACAACGAACACGAACAACAATAACTTGTCCTTTGTTTTTTTTCAATTCTTTTTGCTTTCTATTTGCAAACCAGTTCGAAATTTAAATAAAACCTTTGATAAGTTACCGCCTTGGTTACCATGTTTCAGAGTAAAAGATCGTTCCTTTTTTTAAATAACACGACAGATATGAGTTTACTATGTAATTTATTTGGCCGCTAGCTAAACCACGACAGCTATGGATTTTCATACAATTTTTGCCGGCCGCTGCTCGCATGTATTTGGCCAATACAGCAATTTCGATTTATCTCGAAGAAGTTTGTCAAAATAAGGCTCAAATTTCCAAGCATGTTTGAGAAAATATTTTTTTTCATATGTAGATAGGTAGATAGCTATATATAATATAGCTGCATTTATTTATTTGCAGAATTCAAGTAATACCTGCAATATTGTTCATCATATTTTTCATCAGTAACGTCTTACGTGTTGGTGGGTAGGTTTGTTTTAGGGTTTTCTTTATGAACTTACCATCCATAAGCCATCCATATAATATTATTTAGACTCGTATAGTAATAAGGATAACTTGTTTATTTGTCTTTAAATATTTGCAAAATATAATCTCTGGAAGTATCTACTGATCCAACGCCAAAAACTACTGTATTGATAGACTACGCTTCACAATCACTGAGTACCAAAGAATTTTTCCTAGGAAAAATCCACGGTTTTTGTGAAAAAGACTACGGGAGCACAACCGCGGGAAAAGCTAACATCTTTAAAAGCCTTCCCCAGAATAAGGCCTTGGCCAAATGCGGCATGCAGTAAGACGCGCCACGCTAATCTCTAGACGTAAACACGCCGTCTGTGACCACTGCGCTGTTTATTCATGAGTGTATGAGTGTGCTCGCGGCCTTATAGTCCTTGTACTCAGTAGGCTAGGTAGGCTAGCGTGTTTGTGTGATGCTGGATGCTATGGCTGTTGCCAGGCTGGGACTTAGGTGCTAGAGATAATTTGGTTAGGATAATGTGTTTGGTAGAATAATTTGATGAAAATTGGTTTTCTATCTGTGGAGATTTCAAAACGTGCATCGCTTTTTGTTAGTCTTTATTTTTAAATACTTCGCAGCATCTCTTGTCTACTGCAAGGTGACTGCGATATAGTTGGATAAGAGTTCCCGAGGATCAAAATGAATGGTGATTGATGTTTTGAGAGAGTGTCTTTCTTTCCTATGTCCAGTAGTAGGAGTGGAGTGCTGTAGGCTGATGATGATGGTAGTGAAAAAACAGAGGAATACGAAGTCTCGCCCTCTCCCTCTTTCGACATAGGTGCAAACGATGATAGTATAGTCCTCTATCCATACAGGAAGGTGGTACAGGAACGTGGAGATTGTCACAAGAAAAGACAGGCCTTTGCTCAGTAGTGGGCGAAATCGGGCTTTGTATGATGATGACGATGATGATGGAAAAGCCTCTAAGAAAAAGCCATGATAAGTATCGTAATATATACAATATTGTACAAATTGTTTAAGTATAAAAATAATTGCACAATAACAAAGAAGAAGTGTCCGCTGTGGCAAACGGAGCGAGACAACGCTGACACTCAAAAAACGACGCGCGACACTGACTACGTAAAGCACGACATACGGTAGAAGTTGCATTACAGATTAATATTATAACGATCGATTAATAACAAAGCTGAAGTGTCCGCTGAGTCAGACAGCGAGCGAGACACCGCTGACACTCATTAATCGACGCGCGACAACCGACGACGCACTGCACGACAAACGGTACAAGTTGCATTGCAGATTGATAATATTATAACGATGGATTAATAACAAAGTTGAAGTGTCCGCTGTGTCAAACAGCGAGCGAGACACCGCTGACACTCATTAAACGACCCGCGACAACCGACGATGCACAGCACGACACACGGTAAAAGTTGCATTACAGATTGATTTGATTACAGATACTGTCGTTTTTCACTTGAACATTTAAAATTACTACTTATTGTGTTACTTTGACATTATGTGTGGTTGATGATTTTAGAAGACATTTTATTTTATTCTACTTAGACCTTTGCCTAGGTAGACGATGTGTCCAGCTGCCAACGTTATAAACTTTTACAAATGACAGTTTTCGTATATAAATATGATCAACATCATCATCTGCCTAGCCTTTTCCCAACTATATTGGGGTCGGCTCCCAGTCAAACCGGATTCAGTTGAATACTGATATTTTACGTGGAGCGGCTGCCTACCAGACCTCCACAACCCATTAACTGGGTAACTTCTTGGCAAGACTGGAGTCAGATTTTCTGGCTTCTGACAATCCGTAACGATTGCCAAAGATCTACAAATGACAGTCGGGACCTTAACGTGCATTCCGAGGCACGGAGCAGTCTCGGTATGTTAATATGGTCATCCATCCACAGACCAACCTCGGCAAGTGTTGCTTAACGTTGAATATTGGTCCATGCGGCTGTTATAATTTAGCCACGAGCTCCTCCATAAATATGAACAACAATCACTTTAAAATTAAAACTGAAATATAAAATTACCTGCTGTTTGAAACAGAAGTGTGATACTAACTTACAAGACAAAACGTATGGAACACTAATTTTATATTTACCTTATCCCAATTAGTCGACGTCTTATGCACTTTAGACAAAATAAAAACACATGACTTAAACGTAACTGGAGTCACGCTATCGGGATTTGTAAGTATCTCTCATCTAATTTTATCGATAAGAATTAGTGACACTCAAGGTTATCTGTTGAAAAAATATCATCTGCAACATTTTTACAAGGTCCCAAGTACCCTCTACCTCTTGTCGCGTCGTCCACCAATTCGCCCTAACTACTTGAAGCCGCCCCCCTTCGGTGCACCCCACTAAAAAGCCATTACCGCGCCTTTGATCCGCGCCGCGCCGCCTTTGATCGCACCGCTTCGACTGGCCACTTATAACTATTGCCTCTAGTCTTCAGGAAAAACTTAAGATGTACAGATGAGATTCTGTTTTGTTTTAACTGTGTTTTGTTAGTTAGCGGCGAGTTCTGAGTTAAATTGCACTGCTAATTGGATTGTTCATTGGACCAATATTACGAAGTATTATAGTTTGGAAATGGGATCAAGTATTTTATGCCTGATTGCTACATTGATAGGTGTTATACATCATACAAGATGATCTTGATGATTTTTTGATCCACACTGAACGTGTGGATCAAAAAATGGCAATGCTAATACTACCATCCATTATTCGCTTGCCCTTATCACAATTGAATTAGGGAGAGTGCAAGATGTCTTCTTCCCTTATTAATATTATTGAGAGGACGCTCAGTATTAATTAGCACCAGATAATGAATTACAAACCACAACAAACTACGAAAACTCACGCATCACCGTTCCCAAGCACACAGCAGTAACCTCGCAAGTTGTCTATTAGCCTCCTAGACAAACGTGATTCCCTGGTACCCGCGACCGAGGATAAAAGACTCCATTCTTCGCCACTTCATATTCACGAAGAGTGCTCCATACGGCGATAATTAGCCTCGAGCTTTGATAGCGAGATATGACGTCGCGTGACGTCAGACTCGCTCGAAATTAGCTCTTGTAACAGACCTACTTAGGATAGAAAGTGGCTTTGAAACGTGCCCCGATTGACGAATCTTTTTAAAATGGTGTAAAGTCGGAATGTAATTTTCGCAGTAATTAGAGAAATGACGTTTTTTTTTTTGCAAGACTTTTACAGTATTTAGAGGTAACGAATATGTATGGTCAACGGTCAGTTTTTGTTGAGGGATTTTGATAAAGTTGTACCTGTCTAGTCTATAAATGGTTTTATCTACACTTACAACGTAATTCCATTCCAAATATGAGTTCAAAAACGAATGCATAAACACGTACTTTTTTTTCGAGGATAGGTAAAATTAAAAAAGAAACCATTACAGTTCAACATTTCCCTTCGATTTTTAAACAACTGCATCATAAAATAACTTTTTAATTTTTATAGCACACTTTTAGTCTTTAATTTACTGGCGCGGGCTCATGAGCCAGCTTTGTCTATGGATGCGCGCGCTGCGCAGTCATTCGAATACGCAATGAGAATATCCGTCATATTGGAATAAACTATTTTTCAACTTATTTTATTTCAACTGTATGAGTGAAGATAAAATAGTGTATGCAACGGCATATAATTAGGTATTAAAACACTCGTGCGATGCTATTATCACACTCGGTTACGCCTCGTGTGATAAACCCACACTCGTGTTTTAATACCTAACCCTTTTTATATGGTCGTTGCATTAACTACTGTTATTATGAAGCACAGAAAAAATGCTGTAAAGAAATACCAATAAGACTTAAAAAAATGAGCAATGAGTGTACAAACAACAAGAGAAATACAAAATTGATCGATTGTACCTGGAAAATATAACGTTGCAGAGAAAACTTTTCCGCATACAGGAAGATTCTTACCAAAAAACCTTTTTACGTGTATTGGGCATATCCGTTTCAAGTAAATCAACCGTAACCATGTCTCGTAAAACATTATATTTACTATGATAAGAGCCTTTCGAATATCAAAAGAGGTTTAAAACATCAGCCTCCTTTGTGCTGAGCCGTGTGATCTCGAATCTGCGACTTGCTCATTGACTCGGAAATGTGTATTCGTCTGTCGTGTGCACTGTCGTCATTTATTCGTATTTGTACAATAAATATTGTCGAACGCTTCCTGCAAAGTTACGTCGGAGAAATTGCATCCATTGCTCGATTTGAAGAGGTAGAAGAATTTGCTGAGTATTGCCAGTCATTCATGAACGTTGAATAAGTGCCAAGTGGCTGTCATGAGCTGTTTTGGGCCAATTTATTTATTAAGATATGTCATGGAATTTATAAAGGCGATAAGATATTGTCCTTATTAGGATATTCTAATAATATTGTATAAAGCGAAGGATATTGGTTTCTTAATGAAACGTTTCGTTGTTGCTAAGTAATATATTTTGTAAGGAAGCTTGTCATCGCTTAGTATTTCTATACGGGTCTGAAAATGAAACGACAGAATAATGAGAAATATTTTATTTGTGCTAATAATCTGGGAGAATAATCTATTACTTATTTTGGCTTTGTTGAGATTCAGAAAGATATTATATGTGACTTCTCATTACAAGACGGTAAGATTGCCCAATAGTTTTCTTTAGCCTTCGTTACGAAGGTAATTTGAGATAATTTGTGTTGTTTGCTCTTATTGTGAAACAACCTGAATTTCATCTATCTACTAAACAGAGTCAACCTTAACAAATCCTTAACCTTGAACTTCAATATTTGATTTATGTTTCGTCTACTAAACAAAAATCTAAGTTACCTACTAAATATAACAATGTATAATCTACTCAATAGTAATAATGATCGGCAAATCATAGAAAAAAATCTATTTCCAAATCAAAATTTGCATACATAATCTTCTGCTACTAAGATTTCATAGAAATAAGGAGCGTAGCACCAAGATAAACAGCTAATCCAAGACGTAATCCACGACGTAACTCCTTGAAAAGTACCAGGAGTTCATAAAAACGAGATAGTTGTAAGTTCGCGAGTGCGAGTGTGCCCGATCCGACGCGCGCTCATCACGGATTCCCTTTGCCGATGCTGGTGTCCCTCCGCGCGACCGCGCAGACCCCGCTCAGACCCTCGACCCTCTCAAAAGAAATCCTTGCGATTGCTAACTAAAAGTACCCGACTCTGTTTGGATGTTCTTAGATTGCAAGTGTAAGTTTCAGTTTAATTACGTGGCCATGAATTCGTTAGTATTTTTTTTTTTAATCTTTGAAGAAATTGTGCAGATTAAAGTGCTCAGGCAAAAGAGTTTAGAGTAGATGAAACTATCTTATATGTTTTCAAAGAAAGCTGTATTTCTTACCTTGTGCAAACGTTTTAAGATCGGGTAAGCGTCCATCAACCACGTCGAGTTCGTAATAGCTAATTTAAAACAAGAATTAGAGCAATAAACATAACACTTTGATCATAAATTGGCACTGAAACATTCTGTCACAGCCACTTTCAATAAAATACAAGCAATAGCGAACATCTTCAAGATCGATTCTTTATGGTAAGCCTGACGTTCCTTTTCAGCTCACATGCACCCCAATGTTACCTACCCTCGGGATCTAGTTTCTCTTTTACACTCACTCAAAGATCCATTTCCTTCTCTTTCGCTGCAAACGTCATTGCGTGGCGCATTGTCTGCAAACGAAATGTAAATTTAATTCTGACTCAAATACAAGGGCACTAAAGTTGAAATTGGATTGGTTTTTTGTTGTGAAAAGGAAATTGGCATTTACTTCGACAGTGGAAAAGCCAGTTTTCCGCGGCAAATTTCGAAAATGGAATCCGAAAGTATACTGCGGCCAAGTTAAGTTTACCGTCGCGGCTGTTGTTTTCGTTCGGCTGCGGTTCTGTATTTGGGTTTGACAAGTGCAAAATAATTTTGCCGCTTTGTGCGTTGGGAACACGCCGGCCGCCGCATTCGTTGACATGTACCGGCACGCGAACGTTTTTGTTCCATTTTCAGTGTTTTAAAATTTGATTTTATATTCGAAATGTGACGTTCGACTTGGGAAACTGTGTGTACAGCCAGTGTGCCAGTGTCGTAGTATGTAACGTAGAGTTGTAGTTAGTAAACAACGAGGTTGTGTTACGTCGTCGGTGGCCTGAGATTTGTATACGAAGTTAAATTAAGATTTTGTAGGTTAACTAGTATTAGATAAGTGTTTAAATTCAATTGAATAGTTTAATAAGCTCAGTAGCTTTGTGTTTCGTAATTTCATCGTGATTCGACTGATGTAAACAAGGTGAGTTTTACTGATTTATTAATACGTCCTTATGTTATTTTTTCAATAATTTTATAGCTGTAATAATGTCAATGTCAGTAGTGAAATAAGCAAAGGTGTATTAGTGTGAGAGTTGAGAAAGACTGCAGGTTGTGCAGCCGTTGCGTGGGTCGTTGACCTCGGTTGCCATGGCAACGGCGGCCACCATGTGCGCGCCGCTACGACGCTGCTACGCGGCTACGATGCTACGGCTACGGCTGATTGCTACGATTGCTTACGGGATACTTACATACACGAATATTTACTTGTATTTATTTTATGGCATTTATTGTGCTACGGTGGATGATTTTAGATGTTTATATAATGAAGGTGAAGGTACGATGGTTATCAATGAAGGATTTCGCAATGTTTAGTGGCGCTAAGTGAAAAAACTTATCTCACTGTTAAATAACTTTGTTCTATAAGATACACTGATTGTTACTAAAGCGCCTGTGTAAAATTTTATAGTAGATACCTACAATAACTTTCGAAGTCATAAATATATCTACACTTAAGAGCAAAAGCACTTCGTTTTGTAGAATGGATGAAAAATTTTTAGCACATTCCATTTCTACCATTTCTGAATTTAGTGTCATTTGAACATGATAACATAATCTGAAAATTTCATAAATCTACGAAGGGTTATTAAAGTCAAGCAGGCACAAACACGCTCGGTTAGCAAGGCTGTATAAAGTTGTAAGCAGCGAAGTTATGTCTGCTGAGCATTTGAGCCGTAAAGCAATAATCCGCTGTTGTTCGATCACTGATAACTGCGGTAGGGCTGTGCTCCACCGAGGTGAGCGGTGATATAGTGCTGGGAAGCTGTACCAATTTAAACTTGTATATGTCACCGCCAACTAGTATAATCAGCCATTTCATAAAAAGTCTAGCCAGTTAATTGAACTGCGCCGTTTTACCAGTGACCGTGACATGGTCCAGCCAATTAACGATATTGAATCAAAGATGTCACTTAGATCACTGAAACATCTGCGCAGTTAAATGAAAAGGCTAGGCAACCAATTAAACGACTGATTAAGCTAATTGCCTGCGACATTTGTACAGTTTAGTATTTCGCGGGCAGTCCACACCCAGTACCTAGTTCTACCCTATGTATTGGGTCTTTCTTTTATTTATATTTCTATGAAATTGATAACAAAAAAAACAAAATGGTTTTGACAGAGGAATAACAGGTTTTGGAATGGGAAATCATCAAATGACTCGGGAGGGAGTGTCAGACTCTTACTGACTAAAACCCATCCATGCTCCTCGTAGTGCCCTTTGCTGTTCCAGAGCCGAACTCTTTCCAAGTATTCCGCAACCCTGGAACAAACGGCATTTACTGTCTTTATCATAGTTGGCACAATTATTTATTTTCTAGGAGATAACAAAATAAGCCTATCCACTACTTCACGTTGAATAATAAAACACTTAATATGTACATTGTTAAACAGAAACATAATACATATCAATATATCTTCTTTAGATTAATGCAGATATTTCTGTCAAATCTTGACAGGTATCATGTTTTACTAACTAGGGAACGATAAATCGTGTAAAAATATGATTAAAAAGCCGAGCGGACCGCGGTATGCTCGTATGTTCAGTAGACGTAGTCGGTAGCTCGAGCTAGTCTCGTGGGACCTCCACGCCATGTTACAGGATTATGTAGAACTCCCTCACTGCTGGTACTATTGGAAACTCGAAGCTTTAAGGATTTGGTTCTAGAACGAAAATATGTAGGTATTGTAGTTTACGTGTGGTCTGTGTGGTGTTTGGGGCTGTTTGATATCGGCTAAAAAGTGTGTAGTATCAGGTCTTTTTTTGTTGTTTGGCTAAAAAATCGTGGGGTTCCGTTGTCCAATACTTCTCCTTAACTTTTTTGACTCACCAGAGAATGAGCAGCAGCATTCTCTGTAGGTACATTGCTACGGTTACACTGCGATTGCCAACCCACCTGCCAAGCGTGGCGATTAAGGCAAACCACCCCATTTGGGGGAGGCCTATGTCCAGCAGTGGACGTTTTTCGGCTGATATAATGATGATGATGATGAACTTTTTTGAAGTAAGCATATTTTTTAAGCCTGTACAGATGGGTAGATCTACTAGCTAGCTAGATTTAAAATTTAAAATTCAAAGATGCAACTCACAAGTCAAGTCAGTTCTGCATGGTCACTTAACAAGACGCTAAATTAAATCAGTCGCTACTCCCATAGCTGGCACTGTGCACTTAGCACAGCGCGACGTGTAGGGGTGCCACTAACCCTTTTATTGTTTTATTGTTCGGCGCGACCGTTTAGCCCTGATTTACAATCGGTTTCCGATTTAGAGCCCCTGACTTTATACAAAGGATAAAGGGGCCATAAAAACATCAAGCGCTTTTACGCTTACATAATTATTAATGGGTTTTGTTCATTTTAGTTATTCATACATTGCCGAAGATCTATGCCATTTAGTTGGGTTATTTCGGTTTGGCCAATTCTGTTAAATCTGTACTTCGCAAAACAACTAAACTATGTCGTCTGACTTGAAAATGTGTGGCCACACCTCTGTCAGAGTATTATATGTTTGTTTGGTAATCTTATGTTGCACTCTGCAATATAAGTTTCTGCTGTGTGACTAGTTACACTTTGCTCCAAAGGTTGACACTTCCCTCCTTTTTCGGAACATTTAAGATATTCGACATCGCTATGTTTGTGAATCTGATACCAGTCTTGAACGAAAAACTACCGTGTTACAGAATTATTGGGTTGTGGAGGTCTGGTAGGCAGCCGCTCCACGTAAAATACTGGGACCGGTTTGACTGGGAGCCCATAGAGTTGGGAAAAGGCTAGGCAGATGATGATGACGTCGCATTTTGTACCTAATTACCATGGTTATTAAACAAAATATTATTAGTAGGAGTCTTTATTTGCGCCCGGTTGATAGGAACAGACTCGCCTTGTGTTACGTGGATCTAACCTATACCAGACCAGACCTGACGAAATGTGGTAACACTAAAAGTTCACCTCTACCTACTTTTAACGTTTTACCTAAATTCTAAATGTCATAACTAGTACCCCTAGTACAGCATTACCTATTTCCCCGCTTTGCACTGCGGTGAGGAGGTGCGAACGGCAGCCACACTTGGACACCTCGCCACCCGCCACCTGCCAGGGATTCCCGTGGGGATCGATCCGCTCTCCCCCGCCGTTGTGACTAGTGCTGTCTAATGCGAACGGGATGCGGAATCCCGGAGGTTTATGTGCAGTTGGAATTTCAACGGACTGTAAATGAGGCATGGAGTTTGGGAATAGGAGGCGGGAAATATTTTCTGCGATGTGTAACTGCAGTGGAAAACTTGAACTGTGGATATTTACACTTTGTTCTTACGTTTTGTATTTCACGAATAGGCGTGTACCTATTGTTAAGAACTTTATTATTTTAGTTGTGACCGAGTCTTTTAAACCAAATAGGTGGCGACCCAAAAGCCGACGAACAGCACTATGTTTGTGTGTAAATAGTAATTTTTTTTTTTTGGGAAGTCAAACGTAGTCGGTTAATAACTATTATTTTCTTTTAATTAAAACCGGAAAACATAGCAGTTTATATAATATTGCAAAGCGAATAACATTCGTCGCTGTTTATCTTTATTCCCGGGAAAGCAACCAATCCCGTTCATCGTGATAATCATACTACACATCCCTAGCGTCGCGTACGCTAATGTTACCGAGCCCACCCTTTTACTTATTATAATTTTGTATTAAACGCCGCAGCCCGTGGGTTTTCGGATGCGTTTCCTTTTCCCTACAATCCTACTGTGTTGTTTTATGTAGATTTTCTTGAAAGAGATGGGCAGGGCCCTAAGTCTAAGTGACTAAGTCTGGTCGGCGTTGTGTGTCATCCTCACATTTGCATTTTGTTTGTGTTTGAGTCACTCCATGTTTTTTTGAGGGGACTAAACCGATGTTTTTTTGTTAAAAGTTTTTTCCCGCTTTAAGTCGCAAAAGCTTGCTTCATATTATGGGATTTAATACTCCAGTTTAATCTATCAATTCATCGTTTAATATCGACATCTATCTGGAACCCACACCAGTCCATGAACGAAGAAGAAGAAACGCAGACAGCAGAAATCTCAAAATCATATGTGATAAATCTGCTGCTGCTGGTGTTCACCAGCTGGACAAAGGCCTTCCGTCAAGGCTCGGTGGTTGGACAATACAGGCAGCTATAATACTCGTTATAATGACTAACAGAATAATTTCTGTTTTAAGGCGTGTTTCTCGTATTTAGATCTATTTATTTCCCTCATAAAATAATGCCATCAAATCACATACAAATAAATACATTTATCTGCCCCCGAGATTGTTCTCCGTGCTCATAACACGTACGAGTACGTATACGTGACAAATATGAAAGAAAAACGCTCATCATTTTACCGAAAATCGTTTTTCCTATATCAACATGATATTTCCAATTACTTACTGTATGCTGACGTCAATATTCAATATCGTAACAATTTGCATTCTATCTCGTATACGAGTAGCTGTAGGTACGACGGGTTTCGCTTGGAGAATGTTTTATGAAAGACAAGATTTTTTCTGTGGTTTTGTTCCCTTGGGCTACTCTGAAGGAATCATGATAAAAAGTTCATGGCACAGCGATGGTGTAGTTTTCTCGCAGTGCAAGTATTTTCGAAATGAGATCGGTACCTCAAGAGACTTCTTCTTCCTACCAAAATCAATGTAATTGCTCCATAGCAAGGTAAAGGCTGCGGATTTGGTACTCCTCGAATTTCAAAATTCTTGGCTGCCCCGTTAACATTGGTACCGGTCTATCAAACTCAGAAAGCACTATGAAATTGACAAATTTCTACAAAAAAGTCTGTAATTTTGAAGGAAAGGTTTTCATCCAACCAAAAAAATAAAAGCTGACAGTCCCTCTTTACAATAAGCGTATGTCGGTAAAGTGTCTCGTCAGCCGTCCGCGTGACACCCGTGTGACACCCGACCTGCGCGGAGGGGAGGTGTGACAAGTCTAATGTGTCACATTATATGCTTCACACCTCCATCGACTCCTGGGCCAGGGTCGTTACCAGTTGATACAATTCGATTGTCCTTCTTTTACGTAGATAATAATACTCGTTCATTTTAGATCCATTTTGATCTCAAAATACGCACTATCTGTGGTTGTTACGGATCATCAACCAATCTGGACTTTGGTTGAGTGAATAATTAAAGTGCGTATGTTAGCAATGACATAATGTAACATATAGCTTGTATTACCTGCAATACAATTCTTTAAACATATCACCGTGAACACTAAGATGAAGTGATCTTGACGTGAGCTGTCACTCCTCCCTTCGCAACAGTTGGATGGACAGCTCACTCACCTGAGTGTTCATGGAAAAGATTTTACAGAATCGACCGGCTGAACCTCACACTAGCAAAAGTGACCACACACGTGGCTTGTTATCTACTATAACAAGTTACCTACATGTACTTTACATGTTTCTTATACAAGCCCGACATTTTACGAAACTTTCTAGAAAACCGTGAAAAAAAATCCGCAAAATAAAAAAACGCAGGCGACGAAACATTTTGGTCTTTTGTTTTTTATGTCACTCTCCGAGAGTACTCTTTGTGGGGCAACTGGGAGCGAGCCTCGCGTGACGTCACATTATCGGTTCACACCTCGCGCGGTGTCGGTTGACGGACAGATGGCGACGTACTGAGGCGACATGCGACAGTGTCGCTGGTGTTGCCTTACCTTTAGCGAGAATTTGGCAAGTTTTTGTGTTCTGTTTAATGAGGTCGGATTAGTTAGCGGTTGGCATGGGTGAGTTTGCTAAGAACTTCACTGCGAAATAATTATGTAAGGCGACAGCAGAAACTTGGCTTTGTAAACTGTGTGAGTAGTAGATAGAGTTAGTGGAATAAATCATAACTCATCATCTGCCTAGCCTTTTCCCAACTATATTGGGGTCGGCTTCCAGTCAAACCAGATTTCGCTGAATACCAGTATTTTACGTGTAGAGACTGCCTATCTGACCTCCACAACCCAGTAACTGGGTAACACGTACGGTACTTCTTGGTCAGATTGGAGTCAGATTTTCTGGCTTCTGAATATCCGTAACGACTGCCAAACATCTACAAATAACAGCCGGGACCAACGGCTTAACGTGCTTTCCGAGGCACAGAAGAGTCTCGGTATGTTAAGATGGTGTCCCATCTACAGACCGACCATGGCTAGCGTTGCTTAACGTTGAAGATTGCCACGAGCTCCTTTGGAATAAATCCTAACTAATATTATATATCTGAAAGTGAGTTTGTGCCTTAATCGCTGAACCGATTTTGATGTCCTTTGGTACAGAGATCGCCTGGTTCGCGACCACCCTCCCACCGGAGTCCGGCGTCAAGCAGCCTGCTGTTTCGTCGACGCGTGGAAGTACCAGTGCGTCAGGGCATCTTCTGGGCACGCTCGCTTTCATCATGGACCTCATCTATCGCTTTCCATCAGGCGTGATAAGGTCAAGAGCTAGCCCATTCATAAATAAAAAAAAATTAAAGAGATAGATGGCAAACCTGGAGACGGCTAGGTTATCTTTTTTCAAACGTATTGTGTCTTTCAATAGGTACTGTTACTGATGAATTAGAGCAAAGCCAAAAAACATGGGATCTGAGGGCTATATTGTACTATTTTTAAGCAACGTTAGCATATTCGCATCTCAGTTGAAGGTCTTTTTGACAGTTTGCGACGGACATGCGAATGCGAACATTGTTTAAAAATTTGTAGAATTGGCGCTCTGCCTAGATGTTGACACATTTAATTTGATTTATTTTCTACAAAAACTTATTTAGTTATTCCATAACAAATGCTGTCTTCTACAGTGGCATAACGTGCACACTTGTATTACAATGTAGCACTAGCACAGGAAATAAACCGGCACGTGCCCACATTAAGACTAGTGCACACTCACACGATACGTGATACCTGAGCACTTGTACTAG
This sequence comes from Melanchra persicariae, assembly GCA_947386135.1. Lineage (NCBI taxonomy): Eukaryota > Metazoa > Arthropoda > Insecta > Lepidoptera > Noctuidae > Melanchra > Melanchra persicariae. Next base: position 20,587,384 of record OX376658.1, on the reverse strand, counting down.
CCAGCTACTGTGTACTGTTGAATGTAGAATACACAAGTGCTCTTTATGAAAGTGCTAAAATGTATTGTTTTAGTGCTACCTACCTGCTTTGCGTGTGCTTAAGTATATTGTTGTCTTGTTTGTTGTGTCTAAGGATCGCGTCGTGAACTTAGGTTTTAGAAAGGTTCTCATTTCACACAGTTTCCAATTAAAGTGGTCGCATGCAAGTTGCATTACATGCGGACTATAGTAATGTTATGTTATCAATCGCTCGATCGTACCCCGCAATGTACATAACAAAACTTGCATGTAAGTTGCTTGTAGGTGGAAAAGTGGCCCACCCGGTAATGATGAGAGATAATACAATAAACGCGTCTACAAGTATCTCACACCCGTGGAAGTTAGCTCAAACCTTTACATTCAGTTACTTCCTCAGCAGATCGCACCCTAGTACGATACATTTAGCGTGGTTCAGTACATTTGGCGGCACGCAAGCTGCTCATAAATAAAAACAAAATGGCGTCGTAAACAAAAGCTCGGTTTAATCTCTACTATAAAGTACTGATGTTTGCTCGTTACCACCGCAACCAGAGATTTTCGCAAAAAACCAGTAGGTAACGTGTATTTATGAGTTCTTTATTTTTTTTTTATCCTTCATAATTGAAAGGAGACTTCTCAGACAAGTACCTTGCCTCGATACAACGAATGTATGGCATTCGGACTTGCTGTTTCCGTACAACAGGCGTGGCTGGCCAGCTGGCTCCTGGATGAGTCCCTAATGTGTTATTTGCGTTCAGAATGAGCTCAGTATGGTGACCGCTTATTGCATCGCTGTCCAATACCAATGAATCACGGATTTACCTTAATAACATACATACATTTAGGTTACTGAAGCTTTGTCCGTAGTCAGTGTAGTCGTGTAAAGAACGTGCATGGCGTAGGCTGTGCCATCTAGAGTTGCAAAATCAAAACTTTTACCCATAAATACTTGACATTTTTTTAACACTATATATTTTAAGCACAAATAATAATATCATTTATTTGCTTGAAATATGGTTACAGGTACAGGTCTTAAAATATAATTATGTTTCTTCATATTCCGCCTCACATTCAGCATGCATTATGAATGGGCATGACTCACACAGATGATACAACATCATTGAGATGGATTCCTCAATCAATTTCACCAATACCTTTGTATATTTTTCCCTTCTACGTAAGAAGACACTCTTACCCACGTCCTCTCTAAACAATCTTCAATGTATAGTCCCACTCCTCGGTAGACGTTACCTCAAGTGTTATTGTAAACTACTGTAAACTTGTGTAAACTGTAAACCGACGCTGGTGTACACGGGAACGAGTGTTAACAATACACTCCCAGAGAGTCGATACTGTCGGCTGTGTCTACTTTAGGGTGTTTACGTTTTACAGAAGTTGTCACTACAAGTTGTTTAACTATTCGAGTTTAGATAATGGAAAAGTCTGATTCATGGACGTGACAATCTAAGTATGGTATTTTATCAGCGATTGTCAAATAGTTTGGCCCTGTTAATATTAATGAAACAGTGCGGCAGGTTTGCTTGCCTTTATTAGTATCAGTGTGAACAGAGGGCCTATTCTACCAATGTTTAGACAACGATCGTATTCGTGTCAGTCACAAAGTGTCAAAATTGAGGCTTTTTTGATAGATTTCTACAAGGTTGCTTAAAAATTAGTTGAAATGGTACTAAAACATTGCATACACTGACGTGTCTTAGTATTTGGCAAGAAGTGCCGCAGAGAAATGGAATTAATGGAGCCTCCCAACATTCTTTTCATTACTTTGCCCTGTATATGGACAGTACAGCTTAACCTATATGTACAGCTATGACAATATTAATATAATAAATCAATATACCTATTATTATATGCCTTGACATGTGTGACGTGCCTAAAACAGATAAAATACTGGCATCTATTTTCTGTAGAATATATCTTGCTCAAAGAGAAAACCCGTGATCTTACAGATGTGTCAACAAAATGATAGAACAGTAATATTTGTGACGGACGGGAAGCCGCTCATATCCGCAGGATACCACTCAACGAGATTACTATATCATAATCGAATGAATACTCATAAACACAAGCCTGCCGATACCAGCTCGTTACCACCGGTTAACCAACCGATAACCGGTTAATATATTTGCGTTACCAAATCATAGGTTTGTAGCAGTTTCTCTTTGTAAATTACCGTTCAAATAATCTAGTTAAATGGATGATCCGGTTGAACGGGGGAGGATAAACCGATTGCTATAATTCGATACCTGACTAATTGAAATCGATTTAGTTGTAATCGAGTTCTATGTAAATGTTTATTTGAATGTTTTGGATGGCGGAAAATAGGCCGTGTAATGTTTCCTTAGGTTCTGAATCGAACCGTCACTTTTGCAGATGTAAGTATTGGTACTGCGGTATCTTCTATCTTCTGAAGCAATTAAAACATTTTATCATGAGGTTGAGACAACTAGATACACAATTGCAGATTTATGAGATACGAGATTATACGCCGTTTATTTTTTTCTTTTCAGTAGGTGTGAAAAATTTCATAATACCCTCCTCATGGTTTTTCTGTACTCGTTTAAGTTTCTGTTTATTTGTAAGTAATAAACAAATTTTCTTTCTAGGTATCTGTCGACGAGTTTTTACTCAGTATTTCATTCTTAGGGCCAATTTCACTAATGAAACTTAACGCGATCAGCGAATAAACCACGTTTTTAAGCTGTCAGTGTCATTATTTTTCTATGCAATATTGACGCTGACAGCTCTTGAACGCAGTGAAATCCGCTTTTAGTCTCTCTCTTTGACCTCTAAGAGCGGATTTTACCAATGAAATTGAACGCGATCAGTACATCTAAATTGTGTTCCAGAGCTGTCAGTGTAAATATTCCATAGAAAAATAATGACACTGACAGGTCATAAACGTGGTTTATTCAAAGTCAAAAGTCAAAGCATTTATTTCAAATAAACCATTTACAGGTACTTTTGAATTGTCAGAGTCAGTCAGTCAAAAACATGAAGCTATTTACACGTTCCAAAGCGTAGATCTCTATGGAGAAGAACGTGCAAGAAACTCCACGGACACTCTTTTAAACCATTTTATGATTTACAATAAACCAGGTTACATTATCTTTGTTGCTTCTATATGTGAGAACAATGTCAAGGAAGAGAAAAAAAAAAGAATTCTAAGTATCAAATAAACTATTGAAATAAGCCAGCGACAGCTAAGAGATGACCAGTCTCCACTGATGGCGCCCGTTCACGAACATGACGCGTGCATCAGCACAATTCAGCTCAACCATTTTGAAGGGAACCGAATGATCCGATACACGCGCCACCATCAGCGAGACATTCGAGTGAGCATGACAAACCCTCAACTGCCCCTGCTCATTCATGTCAAACAAGGAAACCATCTATTAACATAAAAAGGCTCCATGGTCCTCACATTTACAGGATTCCAAAATAAAAAATGCTTCTACTTTATATAAAACTATAAATATCAATTGGTAAGAACAGAAAAGTAAAAGTGTATTCCAAACATTATAGAAATGTGGAATATTATTATTATTAAACGTAAAAAGTAAAATAAAAAAGGGTGAGCATCTCCTCCATATATAAAATCCTAACTAGTGGAACCAAGCGGCTGAGGCTGTGGAGCAGGACCGGCATTTAGCCAAGCATTTTTATCAAGGATATAATCTTCCAGTTTATAATATGCCTGTCTACATAGTGTGCGTTTAATGCATGTTTTAAATTTTCTCTCATTCAGTCCGAGAATATCATATGGTATTTTATTATAAAATTTAACACAGTACCCCATAAAAGAAGTGTGTACTTTAGCCAATCTGAATCGGGGTTGATCTAATTCGCTGATCGCGTTCAGTTTCATTGGTGAAATTGGCCTTAACACAATGAAGATCTTCGCTCGCTACGCTCGGAATATTTTTATGAACTACATAGTTAGCCTACTAGCACATGTACAGCAGATAATTGAACTAAACAGTATATCTAATTACGTTATTGTGTGTGCTGTTAAACGACGCGTGCTGGCTGAATGAATGCGCGGAATGGAGCGGCCAGCGTGACAGGCGGAGCGACAAACCGCGATGTACATCACCATAGGAGAAATTATGTATGGCGCTTTGTCTGTTTTTGTATTGTGTGGGTCATATTACATTTCTAGACTGTTAGATTGCGATCGTGTTTATTTCAGTGCAATAAAATTCAAAGAACTTCGAAAGCACTTGTTTCACGCTGAGAAGTTGGCGCCATTTTGCCAAGAGAACCCTTTGGAAACGTAACTTTTGTAATCAACATGATGTTGACGTCAATTTCACAAATATTAGACAACAAGCGCTTTGACCGATGCCTGGATAATGTTGGTAGACTTTATTTCAGAAAACCCTCTATCAGTCATTTTAGAACTTTTCACAATCGCTATGGCCATGCTATCGCTAATAGAAAGTCACTTTAGAGGCTCTTACCATTACTTCTTGAACATGAAATACCGTGGAAAGTCCTCGAATCCACAGTAGATATTAGTCTCGGCATCTCATCTCAGCAGTGCGGTACAGCGACCGACAGCGGTCGGCCGTGACTGCCCGCGGCGGTCTGTGTTTTGTCTTATTTTTCTAGTATTTTTTATTGAATGTACCTAATTGCTAATTATGATCACTTGTGATTGAAATAAATGAATTATTATTATTATTATTATTATTATTATAACGGTGGTTTCTGAGTATTGTATTGACCTCAGCTGCATTTCTGTTGAGGTCGCATGTTTTTCATGTCACAATAATACAAAGCGATTTAAGGCTAAATATTACAGATATATACTAAGGCACTTAACAACAAATATCTGCAGTCGTCCATGTTTTAGAGCTTCCTATTTTTCTTAAGTTAGTGAAATCATCAAATGACTCCTTCTGCTCTGGGTGGAGCGGAAGGGAGTGTCAGACTCTTACTGACTAAAACCCATCCGTGTTCCATGCCCTTTGCGTTCCAGAGCCGCGGTGACTCTTTCGAACAAATTCCGCAATACTGGCAGAGACCTTTCTACTTACGACTAGATTATTTATACTACAGTTGATACGGATTTGCTCTTGAACTGTTCATGTAATAATAATCTACAATCAGGCTGGCTTCTTAACAGAGATGCTAGGTAAAATATTTGTCTTTTTCCATCAAACTGAAAACCAAACGATAATATTAGTTTATGTCATGCATGTGTTATATTAATGTAATTATTAAGTGTCTGATATTTAAAAATAAGTACTTGATATACCTATAAATGTGATTATTGACTGTTTAATATGTTATGATTTTATAACAAACTTATTTCAAAAACTGATTTGACTCAACTGTCATACTTGTTTGTTAACGGGTATAAAAGAGTGGAGCCACATTGGAGCAGCTCAGGTTGGTGTATTATAACGTAACGTTGTGTATGTAGTAACTATGGAGTTTCTTGTCCGTTCTTCTCCATAAGAATCTACCCTTGCGAACGGACAGTAGAGTCACCTTGAAATAAACGTTTTGACTTTGACTTTGGCTTTGACTTTTGTGTCATATACACTACTACGATAGTTATGTAGTTGTTATATACTAAAAGATAAATATAAAGTTATTAAGAATTGAATCCTATTGTTTATATTTTCCCTTTGATACAATTGTATATTTACATAGGTCTAGATGTATTAGATATATAAACCTAGTTATATATCTACATATATACATAATATCTAACAAATATTTATATAGATCTAGATGTATTAGATATATATACCTAGTTATATATCTACATATATACTTAATATCTAACACATGCATGACATAAAAGTACTCAATAAGGCTGCTTTTCCACTGGAAAAGCAGCCTTATTAATTACTTTTAAATCTACGTTTAAATTAACCAGAGATTCCAAACTCTGAAAAATTTAAATGCAAAACTAGAATTATTCGTGTGATTAGTATCTAGCTTAATAAAACTTAACTTAACTTAATAAAACTTTAGAATGACAGAAAGAAAATACAGGTTACTACGTATAGTTACTGCATTTTCCTTAGGTCACTTAAGATTATCTCAAGATGCTCAAGTCTGTAAACGCAGGCAGCACAAACAGTCCCAGCTAATAGCCACTTAACTACGCCGCGGCGCGACTGATTACTTGAGGTTGTTCCTCCAAACATCCTCAATCTGTTGCCTTTTCATTATCTGCGCAATTTTCATACTCTGTGGCGCTCTCATAAATCAGCGCTCCACCGCAAATTATATTAAATTAATATTCATATTGTACGGAAAATACAATGTCCAATATTGGTAGAGTACCTATTTCATCGTACATTGATGGATTACTGAGTACTTTGTTGGACAGTTTATTAACAAAATGAGCAATGGACGGTAAAGTGGCAGCGTGGGCGATTGTGTGTAGAATGGTGGGTTTAATAAATCAGGGCTGCGACCAGAGATTATAAATTTAATATTCATGGAGTGCGATGGCACAAGTGGTGTACATTTGTATTCCGGACGCCGGCGGCACGCGAGTGCCCCTCGGCCGCGCTTGTCTTTTGTTTTTAGTGCACTTTTATGAGATGTGGAACGTATGTAGTTATGGCAGAATGGACACGAAGTCTACGGACAGTTTTTGTAGACGGAAGTTCATTTGTGCTTTTTGTAGCGGTTTTGTCTTTTGAGGTAAAACTCACCTCAACCGGGATAAACCCAGTAGCTAATCAGGTGTTTCCTTGAATGTAAGGCAAGTTTGAAATGAAGTCGTGAACAGCGCTAATTCATAATTATAACACCCACAAAAGAAGTTTTCTCATTGGCTGAAATTCTAAACCACCGTCGCACCCAACGCCTTCCCCCTCCCCACATCACCTCCCCTCCAAATAAAATAATTTTCCTTTTAAAAATTATAAAATCACACACACATTAAAAGCACGCTTAAGTTTCACAAGAGAGCGTCGTCATACGCGTCGCGTTAATTTTCTTGTAAGCCTAATTACACACGAGCTTATTTGCGCTTCGCCTCGCCTCGCATCGCAACCAGCCTCGTGCCTCGACGAGGTGTGAAGTGAAACTTGCCACAAAAAAAGCCTTTACAACTTTTTCAAGGGTAAAGTTTATACATCGCGAATGAGGCTAGGAGCTTGCGGATATTTTAAGCTAAATTTCTGCACGGTTTTATAATTAGGTGGTTTTAGATGGGTATAAAACTTTTGTAGTAAACTATAGATCCAAATCTCTTATTGAATGTTGGACTTAGGAAAGTCAAATATCGTTAAGCCGGTCTTCTAACTAACTAAGGTCTATTAATTAATTGGTTGGGTAGGCTTGAGATTTGCTGAATGCGGTCTAAGTTAATTGGTGGATCTGGAAGAAAAAGCAAATTCATACAAACAAGTCCTAAAATATAAAAAATAGAACCTTTCTACAAATAAATAGCTTGCGCAGTATATTTCCGCAGTATAACAAAAATTAAAGCTTATCTCACCAAAAAACGATTATAATAATTATTATCAGTATCGCTCAAGTTATTATCCTTTAATCTGGCTCCTGGAGCAGGTCGCAGGCGTGAGGCGTGAGGCGTGACGGTGGCGTATCAAAGCGACGTCGGATCGCAATTAAGGATCTACAACGACATTAATTAAAGGCTTCTTTCGGAATTCCGCAGCGCCTCGCTTCGCCTCGCGCGCCGCCGCCGATCTAAACTAGCCTTTAGTGAAAAAAAGTGTTTTAATTAAGAAATTTGTGGGTACCGTGCGAGTTTTGTTGTGAGCGACGTTTAATGTTCAAATGTTTGTAGACGGAGTAAGTAAAGGGAGCTTTGGTGAGGTAACGTTGGCAGAAACGAGCCCAGTTACCGAAAACACTTTTAAACTTTTACGTAACATCTTGATTCAAAGGGAAACTTTAAAATTACAGGTGGAAATATTGTTAGGAAATATTAGCGGTTTTTTATTCTGCTACATGTGAACAGTTCGTGCATGTTGCCCCTTCATTGCGTCTGTCCATCCTGCCTTGAGCGCTTCTTTAAAGTCGGCTCAGTATCCTAAGCCTTTCCAGACTATGCTCAGGAAAGCTCGTAGTACTATGTCCTATATACTAGGGCACGCTCTTGGCATTCCAGATAGCATGGTGATATGGAGTACCTCCACAATATAGACTCATTCGTTCTCATGGTATACGAAGAAGTCTCGACTTATAAATGCATAACTTTTCTGCAACATATAAAAAGATTTAAAACACCCGTGTATTTCCTCGTTTTCCTTAAATTTTCCCCAGATTAGTACCTATTAAGCTTAAAAAGCACAATTGTTTAAAATAGAATGAATTTACTAGTTTGATATTTCTCTAGTGCTAGCTATGGTCAACTGTGCTATAAGTCACTAGGTACTGTTGAACAAAATACTGATCCAAGTGCTGATCGGACCAAGATAATGATTGGAAGTAAACAAACGAATGGATTTTGATTACGAATGCAGAACATCGGCGTATCATTAACTGTTACAAATGTCAGCGATCCCTCCGCGTCAGTCTGAGCACTGCTGACACTAACGAGGCCGTTTGTCTCAATAAACATTATTGCGAATATCAACTAGTTATACATTACACAGATATAGCACTGTTTGCGTTGGTCAGTTGAAATGTGGGTCAAATAGCATTCATTGTCGGAAAAATACCAGCACATTTGTACCTCACGCCTATATATGTTAACATTTCGTACAAATATATTTGTATGCGTGAGGTACGTATTTAGAGGAGCTCGTCGCTAAATTATAACAGCCGCACGGGTCGATCTTCAAGGTAAGCACCGCTTGCCGAGGTCGGTCTGTGGATGGGTGACCATCTTAATATGTCGAGAATCCACTGTGCCTCTGAAACCACGTTAAGTCGTTATTTCCGGCTGTCATTCAAAGATCTTCAACAGATTCTACGGGTTGTTAGAAGCCAGAAAAAGTGATACCAGTGTTGCCATTCTTGTGTTACCAAAATACTGGGAGGTCCCACCAGTGTCAGGCGTCAAGCAGCCTGCTGTGTTTCGTCGACGCGTGGGAGTAAAGGCCGCTCCTTCATGGACCTCATCCATCGCTTTCCATCAGACGTGATCGAGGTCAAGAGGTAGGACAGGCATCAATAGATTAATTAAGTTTTGATGTGCCAATAACATGTCATAGACTACGGCTGGACATGTTTTCCAAACAGCACTTTGGTACAAGTTACAGTTAAAAATATTCCTCAAATAGGTACTCTTTCATAAAGAAAAGTAACCAAAAAGATAACTGAACCCCAGAAGGCGACGAGACTCGTCTGAAAAAAATTAAGAAAAACCTTTTGTCAGTCGCCGGTCTGGCGTCCGTTAATTAAACAAATAACTGGCATAATGAGGGTAGGTTGCTACAATAAGCTGTTACAACTGACCCCCGGCGCCGATGTCTTTTTACTTTCCTCACTCTCTTACGGACTCAGTTGTTGGCAGCACTTCGAAGGCGGCCATTTTTCTTATTGTTCTGTTTATTTAACCACTTTATACACATTTTAAGTCGCTTATTTTTTGAGCTTGTTTTTGTAAGGGCGCTTAGGTTTGTGATTTATTGGTTTAAGAGGGTCATTTTGTTTCGTGAATGCTTGAAGAGATGTCTCCGTTTGTGAGATGTTTCTCTTTGGTAGTCGGGCTCTTTCACTTATTTGGACCGAAGTAAGGTATTTTTTGTTTGGAAAATATGCCGAGCAACTGGACACTTCGTTCTCTAGGTCAAAATTCATAAGAGAATTTTGACCCATTTACGGGATCTAAGCAAGTAGAACATAACAATACAAACATACCAAAACTGTCCCGTATAGTGTCGGACGTAAAATAATTGCACCATTCCATCACTTCCCGTGGGTGTCGTTAGAGGTGACTATGGGACTCACCAGAGAAGGGCAGCAGCATTCTCAGTACAGAGAATGCTGCTGTCCATTGCAACAGCTACACTGCGATCGCCAACCCATCTGCCAAGCGTGGCGATTATGGCAAGCCCCCCCATTTGGGGAGGCCTATGTCTAACAGTAGACGTCTTTCGGCTGATATGATGATGAAGCAACTAGAAACATTTCTACAGGACTCGTTGAGCTTCATAATCTCGTCGATTTCCAGTGTTCATCACTGTTGGTTCTGGATTTCAAGTGTTGCAGTGTTAAGGAATAGTGTAGAAAGGCTAGAAAACCATTTAACCCAGCCATACACTGTCTAGCTAGCAAACTGTATCCAAAGTTCCCCTTTCAGAAAATTCGTTGGAAATAACATATAATAAAAAAAAGGAGCTGGAATTTTCCTACACAATCAAAATACCACCAAAAGTTCTCGTCGCATTGTATAACACTGGAAGCTCCTATTTTCAAGCAAATCAACTAAAAGTTTGATGAGTTCCCGCCGATTTGGCTCATAAAGCGATGGTGGGTAGTTGAACAGAGCGCGGCTCGTGACGTCATGGTTTTACTGCCGATTGTTATGTTGTCACGAATTACACTAGCGGTCTTGTAAACAGTTTCAGTGGGATTGGGAGAAAATGGATATCATAGTGTGACCTCCTCTTGATGTCGTTTCGAACTTAGATAATAGGGAGTCTCTTTATTAAAAATCTCGTGGCTTAATAAGAACAGCATGGGTCTATCACCCAGGGTTGCGGAATTAGTTCGAAAGAGTCACAACAGCCCTGGAACATAAAGGGCAGGGGGAATACGGATGGGTTTTAGTCAGTAAGAGTCTGACACTCCCTCCCACTCCACCCAGAGCGGAAGGAGTCATTTGATGATTTCCCATACATAAAACTAAAGAAAGTCACCAGATAAACTTACAATGAAGTACATTGACCTGTCCCTAATATCCCTTCGTAGATTATCCGATCAATAAATTTTATGACCCGTTTTTCATAACTAGAGAACGTAACGGATCACGATAGAAATCGATTCAAGACTGCTTTATGTCTTTATTTCTGCTTTTGATATTAAGAAAATCAATAGGTAAATGTGTGTGGGTCAGTGACCGTTATTGCACATTGATTGATTGGCAGCCTTGTTTATCTCACTGCTGAATATAGGCTTCCTTGTATTTGAACATGCATCCATGCAAGAATCTGTTGGCCTGCCAACAGTGCCAAAGCAAATTATTCTTTATTACGAGGAGACTACGTACATATATTAAAGTCGAAATTTCTCTTGTAAAGCAATAGCATCCTCTTTACTTTAATAAAACTACATCGTATTATGTGTTCAGGTAAATTATTTTAACAACGTGCCGTTTGGTCTCACATTATGTAGTAGGTACTTGAGTCACAGATCTAGGAAGTGAGTGAAACAATACATTTGGCAACATAGAATAACTTACGCTTTAACTCGTTCGAAATACCATATGCATTATGGCATATTGTTTTGGTAGCTCTTTGTTCAGCATTATGATCGTTTCAGTTATTTGGTTTTGGCATTAAACTAAGCCTTTTCATAGCATATAGCATATTGGTGCATAATACTGAGACCACTAAAACCTTCAGCTTTTGCGGCAGAAAGCTGTATAGCACTAAATATTATTATGTAGTAGTCAATTCTGATATATAAGTTGAGAAGTGTACAAAACTGAAAGTATTTATTTGTTATTGATAGGTTACAGTTTACCACAACTTACCTGATGGAAAGCGATGATGAGGTCGATAATGGAGCACGCTTGCCTAAAGCACTGTCGACTTAAAGGCTCGGTTTTAGCCATGGAAACACAACAGATTACCGGGGAATTCAATGATAGTATTCCCATTTATACACTGGGGGAGGCCTTTGTCAAGCAGTGGACGTCTTTCGGCTGATATGATTCCCTATGCATTTTAAAAAAACGTAACGTTAAAATTTAAGTTCCAACTTACCTGTACGATAGAACATATCCGTGTCGTTTCTATAATCCTGGCAGTATCGCACGTCGTCATTTGGCTCGCTGCCAGCTCATTTTACGCTTCAATTTCACATTTTGTCAACACTAGTTACAAAATAACTAGATTCGCTTTGTTTCCGACGCGATCCGTTCTTTGCGTCGTTTTGGCGCAGTTGTGCGGATCCCAAACACGGCTTGTTTGGGAACGAGGATTTTATGAGGACAATGATGGAGGAAATTAGTATTGTAATTTGTCTTTTGTTATGTTTAAAAAAAAAAGTTAAATACTGGAAACAAAAATAAATGTAGGTACATATTATGTAGTTCATTTAAACGAACCACATAGACAAGATAAGTAAAGTAAGAAATGTAACTGAACTTACCGTAAAGAAAATTTTCGAAATGTCTCATTTAAAAAAAGATAAATGGAAACCTCTGTTTCCATGGAAAATTTAAAATCGGTTGAATTTAGCTGTAACACTATTTTTCGAAAATGTTCTCTGACAACTATTTATCCTGCTTATGCGTAGATAGTTTCATGAAAATCGGTGTAATTACACTATTTTCTTTTTGGAATGACTCCTCCCGCTCTAGGCAGAGTGGGAGGGAGTTTCAAACTCTTAATGACTAAAACCCACCCGTGTTCCTCCAAATTTGCGTTCCAGGGCCGCAGTAACTCTTTCGAACAATTTCGCAACCATTAACTATATCCTGCAATATTACAACTAAACAAAAGGTACTTGTTACTTCGTCTGTCTGTCCCTGGAGCAAAACTCCCAAACATACCATAAAGCGTACAGCGTAGTATGATTGTACCAATTTATTGTACCATCACGGCATCACACGCGCACTATCACGCACAAAACTGCGATAACAAATTGCACTTTTGTTGCACATTGTACGAGGCACCTGTCCAGTGGGTGATATGCTACTTTGTAAGGATTAAAGGTACGACAGCAATATTTATGTATTAAATTAAATTTTGTACCTACAAAATGCAACTTAATAAGTGGTGTTAATAACATACGTAATGCCCGTTAAAAATAAAAATAATGATCCACCACTAACTTTAATGAACGCTAAATTGGTTTTTGTGAAATTCAACGAAAACCTTCGTCCCCCTTCATATAACCCTATTAAAATTACAATTCCTTCACCGTGGCAATTTACATAAATTTTATTTTACTTTATCGCTCTATTATATCTAACGCATCGCATCGTGTGTGTGGTACGCACTAGGGGTGTCACCCCACTTCATTACGGCCCTCAAATCGCGCGACACGTGCGTGGCGTGGCAACACGGACGGACACCCCTGTCGCTCAGCGTAATCCACTGAAGGTTGACCTCCCCTGGTGCGATGCTTTCATTTTGTTACTATTACGAGTTTGGTTAACGGGATCTGTGCGAATTTATTGTTGGATCGAGAGGAATCCGATCAGAAGTAACACACAATGAAGGGTTTTTTAGCAAGTTTGTAAATAACTATGATATTTCTCCTGACCGATTTCAGCCATAGGGGCCAATCTCAACGGGGATTAGCAATCGGTCCGGGAATTATAGGTCACAAGTGTATGCGCAAACACAGGTGCACTCTCCCTACCATCATTCTCATAGACCTGCGATATAGCTTGTTTGCGGAATAACTGTGGTCTATGGATAGTCAAATATTTGATATTACCTCAACTTATCATACGTCGCCTGCTAGGTAAACACAATTATTTAGGTAACTAATTGAAGGGAGACTCCTGGGAGTATTATGTTGCTTTGTGAATTAACCGTTTCATACCACAAGTTTTTAAACCCGCACCAGCATTTGTTTTTCATATTCTGTCTTTTAAAACGACTATATTTTTTCTTCAGAGCGTTAAGAACCAAAAAAAAGGCGAAAACTACATCACCCTTTATTTGAAACCAACCAAACTATCATTTACACTGTAAGCAAAGAAAACCTGCAGTGCGATTCTGTAAATATGTCGAAGTGAACACCCGGGCGGGGCGCACGACGGGTGAGTTGTCAAACCATACAAATAAGATGGAATGACAGTTCTATTGTCGTTCACTCCGCCTGGGTGAACATGGGGATGGATGGTGAGATGTCGACAGAATCGACCGGCAGTACAGTGAGGCATATTCAAAATACCAGAGGTCTACATACCTTGGTCTCTTGTTGACACAAACTGACGCAGGGGCTGTCCGGAAATTATTAAAATTATAACTGACTTGCAATTTTTGAGCGCAGTCAAATGTTTTAACACGTCACGTTTCTTTGCTCGCCAGTGTACAGTGAAGGGCGTGAACATTATTGATGATATGAGAATTTTGATTTGATTGAAACCGAATTTTCTAAGGATTTGTTTTGTCATGTTGTTGGAAGCTTATTCTGTATTTATGTCACTAGAGTGAAAGAGGTATTCAATATTCAGGTTTCTTATATTGAAATTGTATTCTCTGACTTTGGTGTTTTGTAGTAATTCGATTTCAGGACAAAATTCAAGATATTTTGGGCTGTGAAATTCCAATTTCATTTTTATAATGGGTATTTTTATGTCAACTGCAAAATTGCTATACGCCATGTTGCGTCAAGAATCTTTGAAAAAACTCAGGTCAGCAAATAAAACTTCAAAAGAGTCGTCTTCTTTGTGTTTTGCTTAGTCTGTTTAATTGGTTTGTTCCGTTTTCGCCACATTTTTTCGCCCACTTTTGGAAAAAAAAAGAAAATTTCCTTTTTCGCCTAATTCTAAACAAAGTTCCGTTTTCGCCCACATTTTCATTTGTTATCAAAGTACAGTCAGTTAAATATATTTTTTAAACTTCTAGTCACACGACTGCCCAAAAACAGTGTTATGTTATGATTATGATACCAGGGTCATATTATAGTGAATGAGTTTCTTTCACCATATGTACCATACCTAGCTTCTAAATACCTGAACAAATTTTGTTGCATGTAGAATTGTTAGTAAAATAATGGTTAGAAATGAATATGGGCAACCGAAAATGTAATTGGATTGGATGGCGCATTTGTTCAGATTTTTGTCATGGGTGTAATTTTCAGGGTTGTTAAATAAAAATGAATATGTGGGCGCCCCTCATAATCAAAATCTACGATAACGCCGACGAAATATGTTAACTTTTCGTAATTTTCATGATTTTCAAATAAAGTAAATAATTTCATTTATTTTTATATTATTTATTTATATCAATTATTCCATTATATGTTGGGAAATAACCCCGGTCACCCCGGTTTTCTCTTGGAAAAAGGCAGATGACGATGGAATATATTCTTAGTAATTTTCTGTAAACTTTGACAATTCAAAATTCAAATTCAAATTCAAATTATTTATTTCAAATAAACCATTCACAGGCACTTTTGAATTGTCAAGGTCGGTCAGTCAAAAAGATGAAGCTATTTGCACGTTCCAAAGCGTAGATCTCTATGGAGAAGAACGTGCAAGAAACTCCACGGACACTCTTTTAAATTATTTTTCTTTACAATTTTATGGTTACATCATTCCTGTTGAAATTATACAAACATATATGTGAGAACGATGTAAAAAGAAATGCACGTTAAAGTATCCGGAGTAAAAAAATAAAAATCAACAACAAATTAAAATAACAAATCATTAAAATAAACCGTGGCAGCCGAGAGATGACCGGTCCAAACTGACGGCGTCCGTTCACGAACATGACGCACGCGCTAGCACCATTCGGCTCAACCATATTTAAGGGAGCCAAATGACCCAACACATGCGCCACCATCAGGTAGACTTTTGAGTGAGCATGACACTCCCAACCGCCAGGGCAGTCAAGTCAATTAAAAAATAAATAAAAGTAGTATAAGGTTCACAGTGCTCACACATGTGCCGTTAATTAATGAATTTATACAATGCTAATTACATTGAGTCTATACAATGAAAATATAATGTTTTACAGTCTTCAACGGGTCCAACAATATTTATAAATGCCAAAAGATTAGTTTGTGCGGCCTAGTAACTGTGGAGCTGGACCGGCATTGAGCCAAGCATTATTATCTTCAATATAATCCCCCAACTTATAATATGCTTTCTTGCATAGTGTGCGTTTGATACAAGATTTAAATTTTGTTTCATTCAGTTCTAATATATTAGGAGGTATTTTATTATAACATTTTAAACAGTACCCCATGAAAGATGAGGCTACTTTAGCTAGTCTGAAACTTGGTTGAACTAGTTGATCCCTATTTCTAGTAATATAATTATGTCTGTCGCCTCGTCTACTAAAAAGATGGAGATTCTTTCTAACGTACATAATGTTTTCATATATATATTGACAGGGTACCGTCATGATGTTAATATCCTTAAACAGTTCCCTTAGAGAATCACGTCGGCGGAGATTGTATATCGCTCTTATAGCTCTTTTCTGCAGAATAAAAATAGACTCGATGTCTGCAGCCCGTCCCCATAGTAAAATACCATAAGACATGATACTATGAAAGTAACTAAAATATACTAATCTCGCGGTATCAACATCCGTAAATTGGCGGATTTTTCTAACAGCATATGCCGCTGAACTTAGCCGTCCTGCAAGAGATGTTAAATGAGGACCCCATTGTAGCCTAGAGTCAACCGTAATCCCCAGGAAAACTGTTCTATCGACGAATTCCAGTTTCTCCTTGTTCAACACTATGTCACAATCACTACTTTTGACATTTGGTAAGGAAAATCTTATGCACTTAGTTTTTTTCCCATTTAAAACTAAATTATTAGCAGTGAACCAATTTTGGACCTGCAGAAGGGCGTTATTTACGTCCTCAAGATTATTACTACGTCTGTTTATCTTAAAAATCAAAGAAGTATCGTCGTCAAACAAGACCATGTTTAGTTGGTTTTGCAATAAATGGGGTAAATCATTGATATAAACTAGAAATAAGAACGGACCTAAAATCGATCCCTGCGTGACGCCCATTTTCACGTTTAATCCCGACGAATTAACACCGTTTATTTGGACTAATTGCTGTCTATCATTCAAATAAGATTTTACTAAGTTTAACGCTGTTTTGCCTAGTCCGTAATGCTCGAGCTTCATGAGTAATGTTTCGTGATTTACACAATCAAACGCCTTAGATAGGTCGCAGAAGATGCCTATGGCGTCTTGCGCCTCTTCCCACGCATTAAAGATATGTTTTAGTAAGGTGACACCGGCGTCAGTTGTATAACGTCCTTTGGTAAAACCATACTGTTTATCGTGTAAGATGTTATTTGTGTTAAAATGATTAAGCATTTGATTAAGCATTACCTTTTCGAATACCTTGCTAAATACTGGCAATACGGACACCGGTCTATAGTTATTTGTGTCTTTACTGTCCCCGGATTTAAAAAGTGGTATAACTTTACTGTATTTCATCAGATCTGGAAATACTCCTTGATCCACACATAAATTAAATATTAAAGCTAAATACGGCGCTATAGTCTCAATAATTGAGGTACATACTTTGATAGACAATCCCCACAGGTCTTCTGTCAATTTAATCTTGATTTGTTTAAAAACCTTTAGTACTGTTATGGGGTTTATATGTTTAAACTCAAATTTAGTTGGGCAGGCTGACACGTTGGCCTGTAATAAATCAAAAGCCAGCGAAGGCGAGGAGTTTAAGGCTTCAGTTGTTTCAATAGGGATACTGGTAAAGAAATTTACAAATTCCTGAGCAACTTTCTTGTTATCGCTAATAAGACCATGAGGAGTCTCCAAAAGCACAAGCCGCTGCTGCGGACGGCGAGCCCATCGCTCGCCGTCTGCAGTAGCGGCTCGCGCTTACGCAATAAGGACCAGGCATAGGTCGACGGTGTGTTGTGCTCTACGCGCGCCTCAAAGAGATGTCAGCATAATAGACCTGGCCGGGCCCGGGCCAGTGCCTGCGGTGTGCAGTTGCGCAATTTGTTCGAAAGAGCTACCGCGGCCCTGGAACGCAAAAGGCCTTTGGAGGAACACGGAAACTAAAACGCACCCTCGTTTTAATAAGAGTGTGATACCCCTCCGTCCGTCATAAAACGGTGACCTGCACATTCTATTATGGGGCCATACATCGGTCGCTACTACACAGTGCAGTACTGACAAGAGAAGTTAGCAATATGTCCTTAACCGCTATAGGATACCAGGGCTATCGGGAGAATCCCGGAAGGAACCCTACAATTACCAGCATCTTACTGAATTTTTATACATAATCAAGAGAGAGGTTAGAGCCCTATTTCTCGTTAGTGTTTACTCCGGCCGACCAAAATAGAAGAAAACTGAAGAGATGAACAAGACTTCTGATGGAACAACAAGATAATGCCAGGATGGCAGGATTCTAACAAGGAATCAAGAAACACTCATACGTATTCACACAACATTATGTCGATACGCTAGAAAAATGTAATTACTCTTGTTTGCAGTCGGGTATTCAAAGATATTTTTCGAACTGACTGTACTTTATAAGCATAAATCTTCATACAAATCAAAATTAGGCGAAAAAGGAACAAAAAATGGGTCGAAACAGTACTCAAAAATCATATTTATGAAACAAATGAAAAACGCGGCGAAAAAGGAATGAAAAGTAGGCGAACACGGAAAAATAAAAATTAGGCGAACTTTGTGGGCGAATCCGGAACAAACCGTTTAATTTCTGTATTATCTTAATCTTGCCACCTGCAAAATACATACTTTACATACTTTAGAACTCCGATCACTTCTTCAACACTAAAACGCGTAGATCGCGTTATTTTCCTCAGCTAATGGTACATTAGACCGCCGGGCAGTCCGGGTACGACCCGGAACTTACTCTTAATACCCAATTTACATAATTTGTTCGCTCCGAGCATTGTCTCGCTGTATTGTAATGTTACCGTTTTATTGTAATGTTGGTACTTGATTTATGCCGATGATGGCGGTTAAGAATAATACGACAAAGAACGTTGAAGTAAGAAAAGAAAATATCGATTTTAGCTATCTATTCGATGTAATGACTTACAGACGACTCTTCAAAACAAATTCAATGAGAAAACCGTGTATTTGCGACCAACCTAATATTTTCCCAGATATTAGGTTGATACCTAATATCAAACACACAGATTATTGTGAAAAAAACAACTGCAAAGTATACCAATCCAATAGTGTCTTTGACACTAAAACCCAGGAAAAAAATTGATGGTGATAAACAAATCATATTGTGTACATAGAATTTCGTGTTTAATCTTCGATATAAATACCTACACAAGTCACTAACCAATCAATACTCACCTGAATCATGATTAGTTTTCGACATTAATCCATCTAAACTTTAATTACGCTCGTCAGTTTGTGACGCAGCACGCTCATCAGTGATCGCTCAGGCGAAGTGACAGCGCAGTTGATTTCCACCGAGGATTGGTCCGGGATGCTCATGACTCCGGCGTCATCCCCCGGCAAGGACTGAAGGGGAACGATATCGCGTGAAACGTGTTTGGAATTTTTTTAGTGCGTTTTGGTCGATTCGACCCACCGTCAGCAGTTGAGGGGTTATTTAATTGAAATGGGTTTAGAAAGTGTTATTAATAATGTGATAGGTAGGTTGTTGTGTTTCGGGTGACGTCGTTGTACAGGCTGGTCGAATTTAAACTGAATACCAATTCTACTAATTTTTAGGTTTCCGAACCTCTTTATGGAAAAACGGAACCCTGTAGGATCACTCGGTTATCTGTCTCTCTGTCCGTCTCTCACAACCAATTTTCTCAGAATCTACTGAACCAGTTCAGTTGAAATTTGGCACAATGTAAACTTTTGTGACCCAAATACGGACGCGTAACGAAAATAAATAAATTTTGAAAATGGGGTCACTTTTTGGGGGAAAAATAAGAAAATTAAATAAAAAAGTTTTTCCAACTGTACCGTGTCCATCTCTGGATCAAAGGGCTCATCGTAAGGGTTCCAAAAGTATTTTTTTTGTAATTTTAAAATATTTCATTTCGAAGTTATAGAGAAAATAGATGAAATTGACCATTCCATTCATTATTGAAGAAATAAAAAAAAATCCTTTTCGGAGTTTCGTAGATAAGGGCCCGCCTTACCTCCGAAACTAGAGCCTAAAATTTTGAAAATTTACAGGAAAACGTTTATGTCTATGATTTGAAAGTAACTTGTTAAAAATAAAAAAAATATTATTTGTTCGGAACTCTTCGTGCGCGAGTCCGACTCGCACTTGGCCAGTTTTAAGCAACGATCCCATTCGCATGTCAGTAGCAATCTGTCAAAAATGTATGGCAACTGAGGCTTTTTTGACGAATTGCGATAGATGTGTTTCATTTTAATTGAACATATTTTAGATAATTTTCCAAATGAAGCTATATTGTGGGCACGTGACATTTACCCCAAAAGTGCATAACACGACATCACACAGAGGTCGCTGAAGTAATGACGACAAATTGATGCGTCCGCGTGAAATATCGCCGGTCGCCATGTCGTTCGGTCGCTCGGTCGCTCGGTCGCCGCGACCGACGCATCGCCGCCGGTATATTCTCATTCCCCCACTAATATATAAAAATGTTAGGATTACGTACAATGAAGGATTTGGAGGGATTCTGGAGGTTGCTTCAGCGACCGAAAGCTTTATTGAGTGAATTAATTCTACATTCTGTGTGATCCTTCATTTAGGTTCGGGGAATGGAAATGTTCAGTTATTCTGCTGACTTTTTTAAGGTTTAGTTTAGATTTATAGTGCCATCGCTAGGTGAAAATACTTCATCGTGTCTAGAAGGCTGACTGTCCTAAATACGTTTTTTTTTAAGGATTGGAAATTATCAAATGACTCCTTCCGCTCTCACCAAATGACTCGGACAGGAGTGTCAGACTCATACTGACTTAAAACCCATCCGTGTTCCTTCTATGCCCTTTGCGTTCCAAGGTCGCGGTGACTCTTTCGAACAAATTCCGCTACCCTGGCAAGCCCTCAGTACGCTAGAACCTACATGGTTCGCAGTAACCGCGTTAACCATTACATTATGATACCTGTTTTATGTCCATATTGACCTCTGACTTTGTTTCGGCGTCAAAAACCGGTGTAATTTAGATTAATTTCACAATAAGTTGACGTGTAAAAGTGTTATTTGTTTGATGCAATCTGAAAAATAAATATAATTTATTTAAATATATTTTGTAGAAGCACCCAAATAAATCCGCTCAAAGTTTTACATTCAATGCAGACTCGATATCCGGTGATATTGTAAACAAGATACTTTGATTGGTATCGCAACTCAAGGCCGCATGTAACATAATACACGCTCAACAAACAGCACTCAGACAAGAAGCCATTTAACTTATAGCTGAACAATAAAAGCGATTACCACAGCGTCTTATCTCCGTCTCCGTTATAACTAGAGCGGTAAGTTTTAATTACTGTTAGCAGTTACTAAAACTGGATTAAATGTTGTAAACTTGATCAGTGGGACCCTATTGTTTAAGCATTTGTGTAATTAATTCTGTGCGCCATTGTCTGAGGTAATGACATTGTGATTAGCTTGTATTGATTTGTGTAAGCTCTTTAGGAGGGCCTGAGATGTGGAGATATGATGGAATATGAACTGTGCTTGTTAGGGCTGGAAACCTATTAGTTCGGTACTTTCAGGTTTAGTTTTATGTTATTTTTTATATGTGACAAGCCTTGTACCCAATGGACGGAAAAAAAAAAGAAAAATGTCGGACTTCAAGGCAACCTATTATCTTCCATTCTATTCCCAACTTACTAAGTTTCAGGTTAAAAAATACCTTACGGACACAAACGATTTTTTTGTCTCTTCTTTTTTGCAATCTGTCTCAGTATTGGACATTAGTAATTTTAAATGTCTTGGTCGGTATGTGATGTGTTATATAACATCCTATTACTTATGTAGCATAATATGTTGCTATGTTTGTGTTTAAGCCTTCTGACTTCTGTCCCATCCATAAGGTGGCTAGCCAGGGAGTTCGGACACAAACGTACGCACAGGTAATCTCTGGGTGGTATAGAGCCAATAGTGGTAGGTACAATGTTGTTGTTCACATAGTGCATGCATAGTTTGTAATAGCGACCCGCCCCGGCTTCCCTCTGATGCAAATTTTACAGAGTGTTCCAAAAGGCCGTGGCCATTTTTAAGGGTGATGTTTGTTAAGGAAAGAATGAATGAATTTATTCAAAAAAGTCGTAGAACGATAAAAAAGTTCCGAAGAAATTACTTTTCAAGCAGTCTGATGCAGTTCACCATATCAGCCGAAAGACGTTCACTGCTGGACATAGGCCTCCTTCAAATGGGGGGGGTTTGCCATAATCGCCACGCTTGGCAGGCGGGTTGGCAACCGCAGTGTAGCTGTAGCAGTGTACCTACTGCTGTAATGCTGCTGTACATTTTCTGGTCAGTCTTTTAGTCGCCTCGTACGACACCCACGGGAAGTGATGGGATGGTGCTATTCTTTTACGTCCGACACCATACAGAACGCGACTCTCTTGGACGTCTGATGCAGTTGGTGTCATCAAATCTGTCATTGAACTAAAGTATGACCCCTTATATATGAGCACGCTCTTCTGGAACGCCCTGTAAACATAAAGCTTCCTCACTTAACGCTCTTTCTATTAGTGAAAACCATATTCTAATCCGTCGTGTGGTTGGGTAGAAGTAAGCGGAGAAACAGACGGAGGCTGAAGCGACTTTATACTATCTAAGGCCCTTGAGGCGGTTTAAAAACTCTGTTACTAAGGTGTGTTGGGTCGTTAGACCTCACTGCCGACACGATAAAGAAGAAGATGACTATCTAAGGGCCTGTCGGAATCCAAAGTTCGTACAATTTTGAATAGTAAACAAACCCTTAATAAAGCGGCAGTTCTACCTTCAGTTATGTAATCAGAGTGTCGTTGTTTGCTGAACATTTTTATTTTCCTTTGAGTCTGTCGAGCCGTTTAATTGGTCTTCTGCCGTCAGTTCGGCAAGTAATTAAAAATAAAATTGTGATCCGCTTTGATGAATGAGTTATCGCGGACCATACTATGGTTATTACATTTTAGATGTTGTTGAAAATAATTATGTATTTCAAGCTTTATAGAAAACACAGCTTCAATAAAAATACAGTATATAAGTAATTAGCTTTTCGTCAAGCCAATGTAGTCATTAAAAAAATCCAAGAATCGATTCACGTATAGAAATGTGAATCTAAACTATCTAAAGAACCACTCATAAAGACCCACGCACAACAACTTACATCAAAATCGGTCCAGCCGTTTAGGAGAAGTTCTCTGACATGCACACATACATAACAAAATATGTGTATAAAGATGCTGCGGTGATGCGACTCTTTTTCTTAACGACCTTTGCATTTCACACTTTCAGGCAGCCCGTTAATAAAACACATTCTTATACTGTTTAATATGAACTGGCACAAAATACATCTCCAAATAAAACATTTACACGAATAGACGAACAATGACAATATCAGACCACTTCAGTACAAAATAAGATAAAAACAACGCAATGTCGACGAACTTGAGAGCTCATTCCTTCAGAAGAAGGGCAATAACTCCGAAATGTTGTGCACTCTAGTGGCAAATATATCCAGTTAAAATTACAAAACAAAAAGTGTTGGCAATACGGCGGAGAGTCGCGGACCCAAGGCCGCTTCTTATGAATTCTTGTAGATAATACGCACAGGGCCGGAGTAAGGGGTGCGAGCTACAGGGTTGGTTTAGCCCTCCGGCAGGACTGGTTTAGGGGGTTTTGGGCTCTGAATATGTATTAAGAATCCCTGGGGTAAAGCTCTCGGAAGATGGAAAAATATTTTGTAGTGTAAGTATTGAAAATCGAAATGCATTTGTCTGGAATAATAGGACTGAAAAAAATCCATGTTCTATTAGTGGTATACTAAATACTTTAAGCTATGCAGCATATAAGGTTTTTTATATTGTATGTCAATTAAGCAGTCGTTAGAGTTAACTTCAATATACGGCGATACGACACGAAAATTTTAGAAAGCAAGTAAGTGATTGCATTAAATTAAAGTTCTAATTATATGAGCTAGCAGAGTCCGTTCCTGTATTCACAACTTTCACCAAGCGAGCGCGATTTGCATAATTTGAGCATTTTTATGCTTTATTCCTTGAGGTTCCAACGGCGACTTATATTTCTTTGTAACTGAAATGTCTCTTCAGCACTGAAAAGACTGTTGGGCGCCAAGTCGAGTGCTGAAAAGCGCTTCAAGCACTTCAGCTGAAATTTTCTTGATATTTAAACTTAGATAAGATCACTTTTTACTGTGGAACTGCTATTTGAGTGAGAGGACTTGCATTTTCAGTTGGTGAAAGGTGGTGTGCATGAAAATAGTGATGTACGTCATCTTGGATGTACGCTGTAGGTACCTGTAGCTAATTATATTTAAAGATATTTATATGTATATGTATATTTCGTATGTTCTGTACATGTTTGGTCTGAATATGGAAAGAATGACAACATATTTAAACCCCAAGACACTTGGGATGATTTTGGACTATAGTTTTATAAAACTTAATATCACCTTCAATAGAAAAAGGGCCTAATGAAGTTATTTTTTTGTCAATTTGTGCCCTTCTACTACCGAAGAAGCGATATCTGTTTTGAGGTGAAAGTGCCAGGGTAGGTTAGGTTAGGCCAGCGAAATTCAAATTTTCTTAGGTTTTTTGCAATTTGCAGGTCAGTATCAGGTTGTATGTTAGTCAAAATATGATTCGCGGCCGTAGGAAGTACGTATTTGCAGAACTGTAATCATTAAAATCATCAATACAACTCTTTCAGTTAGAATTGATGCCAAATGTAATATTTCATGAAATCATAAAATTTGGCATCAATACTAACACTGAAGGCTTGCTATATACGAGTACAATAATAAAGCTGAAGAGTTTGTTTGAACGCGCTAAGCTCTAGAACTGCCAGTCGGATTCGGAACATTATTTTGGTTTATGATAGCTACATTCATATGCGCTAGTAATAATAATAATCGTCGTCGTAATCGTAATAATAAAATTAAAATAAGAACAAATTAGATCAACCCCGATTCAGATTGGCTAAAGTACACACTTCTTTTATGGGGTACTGTGTTAAATTTTGTAATAAAATACCATTTGATATTCTCGGACTGAATGAGAGAAAATTTAAAACATGCATTAAACGCACACTATGTAGACAGGCATATTATAAACTGGAAGATTATATCCTTGATAAAAATGCTTGGCTAAATGCCGGTCCTGCTCCACAGCCTCAGCCGCTTGGTTCCACTAGTTAGGATTTTATATTTGGAGGAGATCCTCACCCTTTTTTATTTTATTTTTTACGTTTAATAATAATAATATTCCACATTTCTATAATGTTTGGAATACACTTTTATTTTTCTGTTCTTACCAATTGATATTTATAGTTTTATATAAAGTAGAAGCATTTTTTATTTTGGAATCCTGTAAATGTGAGGACCATGGAGCCTTTTTATGTTAATAGATGGTTTCCTTGTTTGACATGAATGAGCGGGGGCAGTTGAGGGTTTGTCATGCTCACTCGAATGTCTCGCTGATGGTGGCGCGTGTATCGGATCATTCAGTTCCCTTCAAAATGGTTGAGCTGAATGGTGCTGATGCACGCGTCATGTTCGTGAACGGGCGCCATCAGTGGAGACTGGTCATCTCTTAGCTGTCGCTGGCTTATTTCAATAGTTTATTTGATACTTAGAATTTTTTTTTCTCTTTCTTTACATTGTTCTCACATGTAGAAGCAACAAAGATAATGTAACCAGGA
This sequence comes from Melanchra persicariae, assembly GCA_947386135.1. NCBI lineage: Eukaryota > Metazoa > Arthropoda > Insecta > Lepidoptera > Noctuidae > Melanchra > Melanchra persicariae. Next base: position 20,561,700 of record OX376658.1, on the reverse strand, counting down.
TTATTGTAAATCATAAAATGGTTTAAAAGAGTGTCCGTGGAGTTTCTGGCACGTTCTTCTCCATAGAGATCTACGCTTTGGAACGTGCAAATAGCTTCATGTTTTTGACTGACTGACTCTGACAATTCAAAAGTACCTGTAAATGGTTTATTTGAAATAAATGCTTTGACTTTGACTTTGACTTTGTCCCCACCGAATTTCGGACACGGTGGCCAATTACAACGGAGATTAGCAATGTCCGCAGGACATATTAAAGTCAAAGTCAAAGTCAAAGTCAAAGCATTTATTTCAATTAAACCATTTACAGGCACTTTTGAATTGTCAAGGTCGGTCAGTCAAAGAGGTGAAGCTATTTGCACGTTCCAAAGCGTAGATCTCTATGGAGAAGAACGTACAAGAAACTCCATGGACACTCTTTTAAATCAATTAATTATTACAAAGTTGTGGTTACATTGTTCTTGTTGAAATTATTCATAGACATGTGAGAACGATGTAAAAAGACGTGCACGACAAAAGCAAAAAAGGAACAATTCAAAATACTAACAAATTAAAACAAACCGTGGCAGTTGAGAGATGACCAGTCCTAGCTGACGGAGCCAAATGATGAATGAAACACAAACTGCACCATCAGAGAGACTTGAGTGAGCATGATACTCCCAACAGCCAGGGCACATTAAAGTCTTACCCAAAAATTATAGTTTGACTTGAAGGTACACAGTACTCACACATGTGCCGTTAATGCATGAAATTATACAATGCAAAATTAGTTCGAGTCTATACAATGAAAAATTCATGTTCTTTCAATATTCAGCGGGTCTCACAACTGCTAAAAATAAAAATAAAAAATATTTAAATAACTAATTTGTGCGCCCTAGTGGCTGTGGAGCAGGACCAGCATTGAGCCAAGCATTTTTATCATCAATGTAATCCCCCAACTTATAATATGCTTGCCTGCATAGTGTGCGCTTAACACAAGATTTAAATTTTGTTTCATTTAATTCTAATATCTGGGGAGGTATTTTATTGTAACATTTTAAACAGTACCCCATGAAAGATGTGGCTACTTTAGCAAGTCTGAAGCCTGGTTGAACTAATTGATTCCTATTTCTAGTGACATAGTTATGCCTGTCGCCTCGTTTATTAAAAAGATGAACATTCTTTCTAACGTACATAATGTTTTCATAGATGTATTGACAAGGTACCGTCATGATGTTAATATTCTTGAAAAGTTGCCTTAGAGAATCGCGCCGGCGGAGATTGTATATGGCCCTTATGGCTCTTTTTTGCAGAATAAAAATTGACTCGATATCTGCAGCCCGTCCCCATAGTAAGATACCGTAAGACATTATACTATGAAAGTAACTAAAATAGACTAGTCTCGCGGTATTAACATCCGTAAGTTGGCGGATTTTCCTAACAGCATACGCTGCAGAGCTTAGCCGTCCTGCAAGAGATGCTAAATGAGGACCCCATTGTAGCCTTGCGTCAAGCGTAATCCCCAGGAAGACCGTTCTATCGACGAATTCCAGTTTTTCCCTGTTCAATACTATGTCACAATCACTACTTTACAAAGTGCTCAAGTGTGAGTCTGTGCGCAAACACAGGTGCACTGTCTGTTCCTTCACTCTCATATTTCGTTGGGATGGCAACCCGATGGGAGCAGGGAGAGATCACATCACAGGACCAACGGCTTTAGGTGCTATCCGAGGTACTGGGGTATCACACAACCAACTTCCAAACTGCGGGCAGCTTCTGCGAAATACCTCATGGAAAAAACCGCGATCAGCAGTCACTAACAACCACGAGACCAACTATAAAAAAGATATTGATAAACCTACCTAACTTAGATACACAAAGTCAATATAAAAGCTATAATATCAAAACCTACTGTATAAATGAGTATACTTTCAAACTACTATAACAGTCCATCTTTTTCCCCAGATCCTAAGCAAACAGCAAGTTGTGAAGGTTGTTCGCAAATATACGGGGCCTATTACGTCATCACATTGTTGTCACTCTTACACACGGTAAGAGGGAACCTCCATTATGTACTACATCTATTTATAATGTGCTTCTTACAATTGTCATGATATATGCTCATGTTTTTCAAGACAGCTTGGGTAAAATGGGCAGGGCAGAGTGGCGACAGGCAATAAAATTAAAAATATTCCAGACAATCTTGAATGAATGAGTCCATCTTGTCTTTTTGTCGTGGTCACTATGAGTTCTGTTCACTGGTGACTACGATTCCATGCATCATCATCTGTCTAGCCTTTTCCCAACTTAATTGGGGTCGGCTCCCAGTCAAACCGGATACAGTTGAATACCAGTATTTTACCTTGGAGCGGCTGCCTACCAGACCTTCATAACCCATTAACTGGGTAACACGGTAGGTACTTCTTGGCAAGACTGGAGTCAGATTTTCTGGATTCTGACAGTCACTGCCAAAGATCTACCTGTGTGACGTACAGTGACTGACAAAAACCCGAAATTCCGTACCGTCATAATATAATCATGGAAGACATTATTCGATTACTTTTTAGCGTTTTGTAGTTTCTGCTTACCCCTTATAAGCGTTTATGTGCGTGCTTGTTTCTAAAGACAATGTTACATTTTTTTCTATTGACCTTTAATTCCATAACAACGAATGATAATCTACCCTATAATACCCTATAATTTCTTGAGCAAAAAACCAATACCCACTCAAAATCGCTCGTCTATACCACCCTCAAATACCACCCAAACAAAGTGCTGCGTTAAACCTTTTTATTACTGAACATTACTCGAAGTAACTCTCGGGACACATTTCTTGCCTCCCACGGGTAAGTAGAGCTCCAAGTGATAGCTAAGTGCGTGCGCACACAATCCATCTCGCGACAATGGCGGGCCGCTGTGCCCCGCGAGCGCCCCGCGTGTGCCCCGCGCGTGACCCGCATGTGCCCCGCGCGTGCCCCGCAGTGTGGCGACGCGACGTGTGAGAGTGTCATGTGCCCCGACACCTCGGCTAAGTAAGAGAGCTTGCCTACATTATGTACAGGTGGAGACAAAAGTGTTGCGGTTTTTTCGGGGCTATATATTTTTTTAGATAATTGTATACCTTACATACAAGATGCTATGTTCCTCGTACACAAACAAACAGTAGGTTTATTATGACGAGTAACATAGCATCTCTCATCAACTGTAACTGTAACGATACTCCACGTATGTAACCTTGTGGTTACATAAGTGGAGTATCGTTACAATTACAGTTTGCAACTGACATGCGAATGTGAACGTTGTTTAAAAAATTGTAGAATTGGCTCTCAGAATGCCGATTCTCAAATTCAAATTCAAATTCAAATTCAAATTAATTTATTGCTTGTTACAGGTGTATGGTCAGTTCTTATAATTATTTGTTATAATATCTCTGTAACATACCCATGGGGTGTACAATGTTTAAAAAAAAAAAAAAATAATAATAATAATAATTAAAATAAAATTAAATACATCACTGGTCATCTACAATATTCACATGTCATTTTCATTTTCAGTTTACAATAATTATATGTCGTAGAATGATGGCGCTACTGTGGGACTACGGACAGCGCCATCTAACAAATTGTTTCGAAACCTTATAATCACGTGATCGGAAACGCAAGCGCGCCTACCGCTTGGACACGATCGTCGGTAGAGGGGACAGCGAGTACGGGTGGGGCTAGAGGTGGTCGCTCTAGCGCTCAGGCAGTCTCGGCTGAATGCCCAACCACGCACGTTGTCTGTTTCCTGTCTAAACTGTTGGTCTGAAGAAAGTTATTTTAATTTAAATTATCGTTCGTTCGAGTACCTGCAACAGTGTCCACATCCAAAACTATATTGGATTGTGAAGAAGTCCCGGAGCTTCGCGTCTCGGCCACCCATGACGCGACATCAGAAGTTGGGATATACCTCAAATGACTCACTTGGAAATTCGTGACAGTGAAGTGATAGTGAAAACCGATTGCACTTTATTTTTAAAATGCAACAAACTGGTGCGCTTACCCCCAGACGCTAAAAACTCGATGTGTGTTGTGTAATTCGATCCGATAAACCTAAGTTCGACGCGCAATGATAGTGCGTCACCGCGGTGGTATGTTTTCTCGAGGATAAGTGTCGTTCAGTGCAGCTTATTTTCGACCTTAAGGTGCTGAAAAGCTTCGTGCCAACATGCCTGTCGTAGATCACCTATCTGGGTTTAACGCGGGACCAAATAAAGGAATATTCCAAGGTCAAACTTCTATTTGTCAAGTTTTATGCGACTACCCTCATCAACCTGAACAATGAAAAATGAGTCCAGAACGGAGGCGAGCAGCTTCATAACAGCTGGCCAGGTCAAGGAGAAGTGCGTGAATGTGTGTAAGGTTCTTTAGGTCAGCTTGGTGAGTCATTTTCAGTTTGTATTTACTGTGGAGCAGGGGTGCTCGTTAGTTATCGATTTTATACTTTGTTTTTGAGTGAAAATTTAAGAGCTACGCTCTCATGGATTACCTATGTTGGATAATTATTTTTCGCTTTATTGCTCTATGCTAAAGTAAGGTTGTAATTTTCATGTTGACCATCGCTTTACTGTAAACAGTATAGTAGTAGTTTAGGCGCTATAGCTTTGGTGTTGCTGGTTAAGCAATGGCGTTTTAAAATCATGCTAACTAAGCGGTAATATTCTGCTATCGCAGGTTGAGTAATGAAGTGCAGTGCCAGTTCAGAGCTGTTGCTGTTTGGACAGTAAAAATTAAGATAATTGCAAAAGCAATATTTTGATTTATCATCACCAACCATAGTGCTTGACTTTGCCCACTGGTGGGCATAGTCCTCTTTCTTGTGTCAATGTTCTGATTAGTTTTAGATTTTGATTGACTTTGATAATGTGGTTACTACGATAACCTGTAACCATTATTTCCACCACAGCTTTGATTGGACTTGTACTCTCGCAGTGTTTTTCAGTTTCAGATATCGTATATCGGTGGATGAAGCCAGCTGGAGGCTAGCGGTTCGCATGCTGAGCAGCTGCAACTCCTGAGTAGTTCTAAGCGTGGCAGGCCGAAGGTCGGCAAGCAGTTTTCAGGCTGCAATAGCCGAGCATCTTGTCAACATCTGTGTGGACAAGAGCGTTCGAGGCCGACTGGAATATCGAGTGAGTCACTTCCGTTTTATTTTGATTGTGGCTTTAAAGTGGTTCATATATCAGTTCAGTGGATGGATTGGTAGTGCTAGGTAATTTTTACATACTCGGTACAAAGCAAGTATTTGAAGAATTTCCCTTTGGCGGTAATAGTTTCAACATCAGTGTCGTCATCAGTTTTCAGTGCGAAAAGGTCATGTTCCGACAACATTTAGTGGTTTTAATGTCATTGTTTGTAGCTTTACGAGTACAGAGAATTCTGAGCTGTTACGATTTCTAAATCGATTTTTCTGTTTTGCCTACTAGGTATTTGAGTTAATATGATGAGATGAGATTATTTTAAAATAAGATTGATGGATTCACACCGTATAGTGCAGCAATGACCCTGATGTTCATAGATTAACGTGCAGTAATTCGTGAACGGGGTTAATTAAAATGTGTTTTTGGACGCAAGCTCTTATTCCTCGTTTCGCACGCACCGACGTTCAAAGCTTACCGGTCGATATGTTTTACATTCTCCTTGTTTGAAGATGCCCAAGGCCAAGTACCTGGGAATCGAGTGGTAGTCTTGGATGGCATGGACGGGAGAGTTTGAATCAGGATATCGTTGTGGTAGCTCTAGGTAGAGTAGGTAGTGCAGGCGAGAGAGTTGAGTCTGCATTCGCGTGGGGAAATGCGAGTGTAGTAATTATTGCTGATCTATGAGAAAGCTGTGACTGTGAATAAGATACCTGGTCATTGGTTTTCTTTCTATCCAAATTGATGTGAGTTTGACGACCTTTACTGGTGCTTAGACCAGGTAATCTCGAATACTAGTGAATTGCAAATCAAACTCAAAGTTCATATTTCAAGTAAACCATTTGCAGTTACTTTTGAACCGTCAAAAGGCTGATTGAATGACCGACTAGTCGGAAAAGTGAAATCATGGAATAGCGTTGTGTGTTTAAAAGTTTGTAGGCACAATATACCGTAGCGATTAACGATAGCAAATCGTGGCAAGATGCAAGAGGTGAAGTACAGTTTGCTTTTAATTTGGGGATTTGCGAGACCGTTATTATTCATGTTTAGTGACGTAGATGCTAAAGTCGGTTAAAGAGAGAGACCGTTAGATTTAGGGTTTTAAACGATGTGCGGAATATGATAAAGCTCAATTTTATTGTTCAGAAGCTGACAAGTGCTACAACGAAGTTTTCCGTGAACGATTTCGTGTTATTAGCAAACTAAAAGTGAAACCAGTAAAAGGCTAAATTCAAAGGTCCATTCAAGGATTATCGAAGGGTTACCTTTTCTATCGAAAGGTTGATGGATACCGACTAAAGGCGCTTGACTCTCCCCCGATCACCAGATTCCTTGAGAATTAGATGTCATAGGTTGATGGCAGTGGTAGTGAAACCAAATCTGATTAAGAATGGCTTGTATACTCATACTCGAAACTTTTGACCGCACCTCAGGAAGTGTAACCTGTAGGCGATGGGTCTGACCGCACCTCAGGTGGAGTAACCTGTAGGCGATGGGTCTGGAATTGTTGACCGCACCTCATGTAGAGTAACATGTTGGCGATGGGTCTGACCGCACCTCAGGTGGAGTAACCTGTAGGCGATGGGTCTGGAAGTGTTGACCGCACCTCATGTAGAGTAACCTGTAGGCGATGGGTCTTTTAGTGCTGACCGCACCTCATGAGTAACATGTGGCGATGGGTCTACAAGAAATCGTTGGTGCGATTCTTGTCTGTGTTGGTGCACAGAGCCCCTCATGTGTTGTAGCATATGTGGAGGCAGATATGTGAAGAATCGTTGGTGCGATTCTGGTCTGTGTTGGTGCACAGACTAAAAAGAAAGTTTAATGAGTTGAGTGTACATTGCTTACGGATTATGGTAAAGTTCAAAAGTCAGAATTGTTAGAATTACCGAGTTGTAGTTGACCGGACCTTTTCCAATGAATGAATTCGGTGCCTAGAATATTGTTGAATCTTAGTAAAGCAAATCGTAACGTCTGGTTTTCAATCAACCAATTTTTTTATTGCTGTACCAGTTATTTTTGCTGTGTTAATTTGCCCTTTCTCGTGAAGCGATGGGCTTAGTTGGAATCGTTGGTACGATTTCTGTTTGTGCTGGTGCGTGCAGTGCTTAATGTGTTGTAGCACATATTGTAGCTACATAGTTGGAATCGTTGGTGCGATTCTGGTCTGTGTTGGTGCACAGATTGTAGTGGGAGTTTCATGAGTTGACTGCATTTTCTTATGAAATTAAATTTGTCAGATCGGACATTTTTCCATTGAGTAAAGTAGTGCGGGGAGCATTGTGCACGAAACCCTCACACAGTATGAGAGTTAGGACAGATGATTGTGGTACCTAGTGAATCAGCCCTTCTATTTTGGGCAGGATATGGCCGAGCTAGAGAGAGAGCTACTCTCTGAGCATATTTTGTCCACAAGTACTACACCCGAGGACGGGTGCTAGTCAGTGATGGCCGTGTCGTAGAATGATGGCGCTACTGTGGGACTACGGACAGCGCCATCTAACAAATTGTTTCGAAACCTTATAATCACGTGATCGGAAACGCAAGCGCGCCTACCGCTTGGACACGATCGTCGGTAGAGGGGACAGCGAGTACGGGTGGGGCTAGAGGTGGTCGCTCTAGCGCTCAGGCAGTCTCGGCTGAATGCCCAACCACGCACGTTGTCTGTTTCCTGTCTAAACTGTTGGTCTGAAGAAAGTTATTTTAATTTAAATTATCGTTCGTTCGAGTACCTGCAACAGTGTCCACATCCAAAACTATATTGGATTGTGAAGAAGTCCCGGAGCTTCGCGTCTCGGCCACCCATGACGCGACATATATGTCAATTTCAATTAATATAAAACACATGACTGGTTACAATATTATTAAGATGTCAATTTCAATTAAAATAAATTATGTCATGGAAACTTTTTACTTCAATATAGTCAAATTCGTTTAGGATTCATAATCGTAATTTATAATCATACAATATTTAGTCATAATAATACCATTAAAAGTCAAATTAGCTGTTTTATAATTACATTATATTATACACATTTAATCAATAGCTCGGTCATTCAGAAATTCATTCATTGAATAGTAAGCTTTACTTAAAAGAAACTCTTTTAGCCTGACCTTGAAAATATTCAAGGACGGGATATTTTTAATACAAATTGGGAGTCTGTTATAAATTTTTATTCCCATCCCAAACACACTTGATTTATACTTTACAGTTCTACAAATAAAGCCTCTTAGTTTAGTTTTGTGTCTCGCACTTCTCAATGTTTCATAACTACCTATATCGCGTTTTACCATCATTGCTGCTTCGAATATATATAATGAAGGTAAGGTCAAGATTTTCAATCTTTTGAATACTGGTCTGCACGAGTCAGTCTCTCTAAGGCCACATATACTTCTGAGACATTTTTTTTGGGCTTTAAGAGCGTACTCCCTGTTTACTGAATTACCCCAGAAGAGGATGCCATATCTTAATGTGGAACCCACATATGCACGATAGACACTCAGCAAAGTACTTTCACTTGTAACTTTTCGTAACATATAGAGGGCGTAAGAAAACTGATTTAGTTTTTTGCAAACATGGTCAACTTGCGTTTTCCAGTTCAGTCCAGAGTCAATTTGAAAGCCAAGAAATTTTATGGTCTTGACTTCCTTCAGCGTTTCACCCTTATAATGTATTTGAAGATTTTTTAATTTTTTATTTTTATTTGCAAAGGACATAAAGCATGTTTTGTCAATGTTAACTTTGAGATTGTTTGCCCTTAACCAATTTATTATACTTTCGAGGGAGTTATTTATGTCCGTTTCATAATTTTCTTGTATTTCGTCAGTGAAAATAGCAGTACTATCGTCTGCAAATAATATCATATCATTACTTATGACTTTCGGGAGGTCATTGATATATATTATGAACAAAAGCGGGCCGAGAATACTTCCTTGGGGCACTCCGTAATTAACAATTTTAGGCTCTGACTTAAACGTTTGTTCGTATTTAGTATCATCAGCTGTTCTAGATATTTGAGTTATTTGAAACCTGTTTTTTAAGTATGATATAATTAGATTTAATGCATTTCCTCTCACTCCGTATTTTTCTAATTTATTTATGAGGATATTATGATCTACATGATCAAAGGCTTTTGACATATCCATAAATATTGCAGTTACTTGTTTTTTGTTATCAAGTCCTGTCATAACTGTCTTTAAAAAATTTAAAAGCGCGTCGCTAGTCGATTTGCCTTTACGAAATCCAAATTGCTCTTTTGTGAATATGTTATTGGCTTCAAAATAATTATATATATTGTTATAAATAACTTTTTCAAAAATTTTTGCAATAACAGGTATTAAGGCTATAGGTCTATAAAATTTCATCTGTTCCCTATCCTCCTTTTTAAACAATGGATTTATCAAAGTCATTTTGAGTTTTGAGGGAAATGTTCCCTGTTCCAGGCACAGGTTTATAATGGTGCTAAGTACTGGAGCTATAAGATGAGATACACGTTTAATAATTTTTGTATTTATATTGTCATAACCTGTACTATTAGTATTTTTAAGTCCTTTTATTATCTGGTCAACTTCATACGGATTTGTTGGTTTCATGAACATTGAATTGCAACTATTATATGTCATTGTTTTTAGATAATCATCATTTCCCTTAGGCGTAGGTTTAATATCTTCGATAAAATAAGTATTAAATGATTCAGCTATTTCTTGCGGCAATATTACTACTTTGTCATTTACTTTAATTTTCTTAATGTCTTCCTTAGGCGTCACAGTTTTATAATTATTTACGATTTGCCAAATTGCTTTTGCTTTGTTGGTAGCTGCATTTATAAAATAGTTATTTTGTGATTTCTGTGTTTTTTTAATTATGGTTCTTAGTCTTTTTGTATAATCTTTAAAATATTTTTTATCCTGAGGACTTTTCGTTAACCTATATTTCCAGAGAAGTTGACGTTTTCGTTTTGAACACACTTTAATACCTTTGCTTAACCACTTGGGCTTCCGAAAAATAGGTATTTTAACATTTATGATAGGGAAACACAGATCGTAAAACAGTTTAAATAGGTCGAAGAAAATATCATAAGCCTTTTCGGGATCACTCTCTGTGTAGCATTCTGTAAAACTAAGACTTTCAATGCAGTTTATAAACTTTCTTATGTTATCCTCACAATAGTCTCGTTTAGATTTGTACCAGTGAGTAATGTGATAACTTTTCTTTACAGGGCATGTCATTAATTGTGCAGTATGATCAGACAATGAGAGTTCTAGAACTTTTCTACTACTACTTCTCAAACTTGCTTATAAAGTAACAATGTCATTTTAGCGACTATTAATGCCATAAACTGATAAAAATGCAGTGTGATGCGAATTTGAAAGTGCATGCAGTGTCTTTATAACGTAATTTCGCATTTGTTAATAAAGGTGATCAAGAAACCAATTGAATCAAGTAATTATTAGTTAAATAAAAACATTTGGATAGACTCAATCTGACTCATATTTCTTCTCACCTCTTGCACCTTGTACGCATGTTGTCGTCGAGTGTACGCGTAACAAGTATTCCATCAGCGATATTGGCGCAGCTCCCGTGCGACGCCGACGCACCTGAGCAAGTGCGCCTCACCTCACACACCCACGGAAACACAACAATTGTTGTTTTGTTCACACGACACCATGCGACACCCTCATTCCTTAATTTTGATTACAGAAAGAGCATTCTTGCTTGGTGTTGTCAGACAAATTGCAACTGTGCAATTGTGTATTGGCCTCTCAAAAGTCATAGAATATGATAGAATAGAAAATATTTACTCAACACAGACACAACACAGCGACAAACTTAACTGACGTTGTCAAATATTTGTATACCTAGCTAGACTGAAGTGTTAACAAACGTAGATTTCTACTTGTACAAAACGTTACTGATGAGTTTTTTCATCAGCATCTTGTCATCTTCCTAAGTTACTTTTGGTTGGCGCAACATGTTTAGTTTTGCTTTTTAGGAAATCGAATGGGGAACAGTTATTCTCTTTATCCGCTCCGGCCCCGGCGACACACCGGTGTGTCGCGAATTAATCGCGAATTTAATGTTTATTTACCTATTACATAAGAATTATTTTTTTTTGGGAATTTTCACATGTCGGGGCCGCAGCGGTAGTATTATTTGTTTTCTGAATGAATTTACGTTAAGCCTTTATGGTCACGCAATAACACCTCGAAAAGCGCGTAGAACAACGCTCGTAGCGCGTCTACGGCGTAGCACGTTACGGTGCTACGTCGACTTGAGGACTGCACAGCTCAAAGGACCATATTTCTAACATTTTTTTGTCAGTCGCTATCTGTCAAAAATGTATGGAAATTGAGGCTTTTTTGACAGATTTCGACTGACATACGAATGTGAACGTTGCTTAAAAAATATTAGATGAGAATGCGAACCCCTTCACAGCGTACCGGCGTGATGTTATGTTATGAACTGCTGTCGACAATAAACAGACATGCGATTTCAGCAATCCAGACCAATCCAGCAGGTTTGCTATCATTTATTGAGTTCCGTTACCTATCTCCAAAGTTCTTCATCGGATCTTCACCAAACTGAAATTTTCAGTTTTTTTTTTTCAATTCGGTAAAGTTTGCTTCCTAACAAAAAATAATCATCGAAATCGTTTGAAAATTGGCGAAAACATCGCTAAACATACGAAAAAAAACTGTTGAATTGAGAACCTCCTCCTTTTTTTTGAAGTCGGTTAAAAATTCAGTTTGATCAAAATTTATACGTCTCTAAAATGAAAGATGGAACACTAGCCGTGTGATTTTTCCATAGCGCCCTATCGGTAAAACATCACACATCACAAACAGCCCCTCGGTATGATTCTCTCAATTTGCCTAACATCACTGGAGCAGACTCTCAAGTATGTTAACAGCGCTAACTTCGTGCGTGATTCTATTACCTACTGAGATACGCGAGTTTTAAGCACAATACGTATCAGTATGGAAGTATGTCTATTAGGTTATTGTTTCATGTGAACTTTTATTCCCATGTGTAAAGTTATCCCAACTCATCCAACTGCCTCCAATTTAATTGGCCATCAGAGTGACAATTCTACACTTTTTTAGCAACGTGCATTCGCATGTCAGTTGCAATCTGTCAAAAATGTATGGAAATTAATGTTTTTTTGACAGATTGCGACTGAGAAGCAAATGCGAGTGCTGTTTAAAAATTAGTAGAAGTGACCCTCTGAACGAGACACTATTTTTTGTGTTCATAATGGTTGGCGCGCGTTTACCACTATCTCCGCCAATCTCGCCTCATGGTTAGCGAGGTGTTCGACGATGGAGCACGCTTGCCTTACAGTTACTATCATGCTCTAGAGTCTAGACACATTCTGTCAGTGCAGTAGCGTGGCGGAGGCGATTGTAAAAAGTAAATCAAATATAGTATAAACAATATTTAGTGAAAGTATTCCAAAGAGGCTTTGTGCGTATGGGTCGATGTCCACCACGTGCCGGTGGCGCATTGCCGTAGGTACGTCTTGTAATCCGATGGTGGAACGGGCTAGGCGGAATTAGATTGTGCCATATTTGATGCACACTCCCCGAGCTGTAACCGATAGATGTTTTCTATCGGCTACACAAACAATAGTAAATATTATTTTTTGTTTGTATTTCCTTTAGTTGCACTTGCCATGTTGTCTCTGCAACACTCTAACGTCGACTGATAAAAATTAAACAAATACGTAAATAATAAATAGATCCAAATTCAGGTTATCTACACATTCTCTTAAAATTTGTCCATTCCCCTCCAATTAACTTGTGCTCGATGTGTAATAGCTTTCTAATAGCTTACTTAATAGCACATTATCGACTCTCCTATAACTATGTACTAGTGTCCCAGTGCTTGAGTCTGTGCGTCCGTCGCTCGTGACTAATCTGCTCATCTGGCGCGGCCCGGCTTTGATCCCGTCGTCTAATACTTGACTGTACTGACTACGTAAAGAGTATCATGTTTTTATAAAGAGATTTACATCTTCGGATGACAGGATTGTCTATAGATAAACCTTCGCTTTGAGTTCTATTATTGATCGTATTTGGCAAGGCTGGTGAAATTTCACCAGAAGTATCTCTTATCTATATCTTTTACCTACTCAACTTCTTCCTTATTACCCATTGTGGAAGCATGTCTAACAAAAAGAAAATAGTTAATAAACGATGATTTAATTCCATCTAACAAATCCCAACTGAAACGAATTCTATGAAAATATCGAAGCCGAGAAGCTACACAAATACTGTTAAGTAAGTTCTATCATTAATTATCTCCGAGTAACAGAAATAATTAGTACAATAGATCCATTAGTACAGAAAACACGACATTACGGGAGAAATCTTTTACCAGCGGCCTACGCCGTAGCCGCGTAGCCTCGTAGCCGTAGACACAGCGGCTACGACTTTATACCATTTGCTACGCACTAAATACTCTTTTGAATAACGTCGCATAATTTATGCCAAAGTATTGTATACCAAAGTAATGGTCGGCATAAAGTCAGGGGCACAATTATGGGCCAAAACAGATACAAACGTTCATTATTTATATAAGTTGGTTATTTATTGGATGAATTTTTCGCCCATTGTATTGTAACCTTCGACCTCTGGAAATAAATGTGTATTTTGGTGAATTTAGCTAATGTTGTTATTAATACGGGTTTGTACGCGATTGTTGAAGTTTATAGGTCGTGTGGTAGTTTGGGTATTTGTTTAGAAATAAATCTTTGGTGTCTTTTTTAGGTAAAGTGTTTATTGTGTTTGTTGTGTTTGTGCGGGTGACTGAACTCAAAGGTGTGTGAATAAAAGAAGATTAAATGTCCTAACTTTGTGCGCTGAAGTTAAATTTCATTCCAATGGCATTTGTGAGAAATCACAAAAAGACTGTAAGGGAGTTCAGTGATAACGATACTAAAGACAACCGTCATTAAGAAAAGGGTTTTCCCTTATCAATATTTACGGAAACATTACATCAACGACAAACTTCAGGAAGTTTCAGTGATCTCCCGTCAGAACGCTATTAAATCAACAAGAAGCACGAATTACTCCCCCCGAGGCACAACTACTGCATATTTTAACATCTGCCAACTACATTATACACCCACATTCATATTTAAATCAACGGCATAAAGCTCATTTTAATATAATTTGGGGGTACTGATAAAGTGGCTTGGTAAACTAGTTGCATATTTCAAAATGCGAACAAAGTTTTCTGCGCAGTCGTGTTAATTCTTATATTCAGCAACATAGGGTTGATTTTTCATCAGCAGGAGTATTGGTAGGTGTGGTGCTTGGTATAAAGCGACAGGCTTTGTCCCGCGGTCAGCAATAAGAGGAAACGGCGCCATCTGCCGGCCGCTTGCGTATCCGGGCGCCGACTTCCGGTCAGACTCGAGTTGAACTGAAATTTTGATCAGGATATAATGCGGCTCATTATGCAGACCGCAGACGGAGGTTTTTGTCTTTATTCCAGTGTATTCAGGTAGAAGGCATTTTATTTCGAGGTCTGCGCTGATTAATTTTAAATTGCTTAAGGCTGCAGTCTTGCAAAATTCACTCGCGGCGAATAATTTGCGCAACTTTAAATTCTTTTTCTTTACAAAGTAATGAAATAACATGAAATATTTTTATTGCCCATAAATAACCATAATATAAGTAATAGGTAGTTATTTTTTTTAAGTTCTTCTAGGTGGATTATGTTAGGTAAATCAAGTGTTAAATACAGCTCTCTCGCGCCCAACATCATTTCGAGTTCTGTTTGGGCGCTCAGTCTATGGCAATGAAGAATTAATTTACAAATCTGTTCAGCGCATAATTAGCTCAATATTCTCGTCTTCAAAATGCGCTGATTAGTTTTTTCTAGTTAGGTTTCATTTTCTTAATTCAGAGGTCACACTTTCATCAAAATTCTCTGTTTTCATCTCTTAATAAACGGTTTGTTTCATTATAACTATGCATTGTATGTATGTAATAATTTGATTATTTTAATGCCAAGAGTTCATTAAGCAAATACTTAAAAAAAAATAGCACCTAAATCACATTACCCTAACAATAATAATAATCTCAAAAGACCTCCAAAAAACGAGTTCATAAACAAGAATTGAGAGAGAAATTCCTTAGTGGCCGCTGCACGGGCGGAGCGTTCGGACGTGTGGTCCACGACAAATTTTAATTGTTCCCTCTCGCTCTAACATTGCTCCTGCTCTAACGTTGGTTACGCACTGTTATGTATCTAAAGTTGCTCTACTTTATTATTTTTTGTATATAATTTTTCGGGTGTTGTAAATATTTGTGTTTTAGTAATAGTATTGTAAATATTTGATTTCAATATGGATCGTAAACGTAAAAAAAAATATGCATGCACGAAAAAAAAAAAATTGGGCTCAAACGTAGAAGTGATGAAGAGAAATAGAATCCAAAGGTAAGTAGAACTGTTTACAGTATTCATGTTTAGGGCCTAACTAAAAGGTCAAATTCAATTAGCTAGCGAGACTCCACAGACTTGATGGGTGTACGATTTTATCAACTCACACTTCAAGTAACAATACTACCAGCGGTCCCAAACAAATCATCAAATCTTTACTGTTTTTATAAAATTGTTATAATATTGTATACAGGGTCGAATTAAATTAGATAGCGAAAGTCCGCAGAAGTGATGGGTATCAATATATAAGTATGACAAAACAAAAATTAATTAATATGATGTTCATGCATGCTGTCAGAAGGTATAAAAGAGTGTGGTTGGGGAGGGCGTGAGTGCTTGTGTGGGCATGAGTGTGTGGATGGATGTGTTTGTGGGTTGGTCGGTGTATTTAGTGTCTATGTACATACATAAATAATAAATACACACTACTACTAGCGACCAAAATCGGATCGGCTAATCGGCTAATTTGACCAAAGTCGGATATCTTTTAACCGTGGAATAAAATTAATTAATAATATGACTAATTTATTTTCACAGGTCTGCTGCTGGCTCTCGTCAACCATTTTCAGATGTTAGCAACCTGTCAGAAGCGCTAAATATTAATCCTACCTCTTCTACTATTGGAGTACCAGTGATGATTGAAAATATTGACGGAACTGAAAATGTAACAAACTCAAATAAGAAAATGAACCGGAAGCGAACATTTGAGGAGGCTTTTCCTTTTCGCCGAATTTTCGGAAGGAAACGTCAACAACCTGTAATTGTTAGCGACGACCAACAGCTGCAAATTGATAATGAAACAGAAATGACCAATGATGAGGAACTGTTTTGCCTAGAAGGGCGCAGAATCGTATCGATCAAAAATTTTTTAGAAATTTTGGGGAAGATTGCTGATCATAACGAAAAATCTTTTGGATGCAGGTATACAAATTTGAAATGTATCGGTGAACGACGTAAAGGTTTTATATCAAAACTGCATTTCAAGTGCGAACTCTGTAATTCCGAATTTGACATAAGCACTGAAGATCCGTCTAACACTTGTGATGTGAACCACGGTATAGTTGCAGGTATTATTAGTATTGGCTGTGGGTTGGGAAATTTAAATGAATTGGCAGGTAATGCTGATATACCTGGCATGTCAAAAAATTTATATGCTCAGACAAGCAAAAAAGTTTACGAATGGTTCCATAAGACGGCAGTAGAAGAAATGGCCAAGGCAGGCATCGAAGAGGCAGAACATGCGACAGAAATTGGCAGTGTCGATTGTGATGGTACACCAATGATTGATGTAATAGCTGACGGGTGTTGGTCCAAAAGATCTTTCCGTAATAACTATTCAGCATCATCAGGTGCAGCAGCAATAATCGGTGCATACAGTGGTAAAATTTTATATCTTGGTGTAAAAAATAAATACTGCATAGTATGTGCAAAAGCTGAAAATAAAAAAAATAAACCTGCAAATCATATTTGCTACAAGAACTATTCTGGTAGTTCTTCCAGTATGGAGTCAACGTCGCTTGTTGAAGGATTTGGTAACTCTCTTGAATCTCATGGTTTAATATATGCTAGACTAATATCAGATGGTGATTCAAGTACTCATAAAAAAATATTAGAAAGCAATCCATATAAAAACTGCAAGGTTCAGAAGATCGAGTGCAGAAACCATCTGTTAAGAAATCTATGTAACAAACTGAGAGCACTTACTAAAGATACTCATATTCCTATTCAATTAAGGAAACTTTTAACTGACTTCAAAATCATGAAGTTACGCAGATACACAGTGCGGGCTATAAAGTTGAGGAAACACGAAGACATTTCTGACAGTCAAAAAATGGTAAAACTTCGTACAGATATTTTGAATGCATTACACCATTCTTTTGGTAGTCACTCTGATTGCGATGACGCTATATGCCCAGCAACTGATAAAACTGACCGAAATACGGCACTTGATGTAGCTAACACAGTTTTGTGGAGGAAAATGAGTCAAATTGTCTTGTTTTTGGCTGCAAACGCTAAAAGTCTAATTTTTGACGTCGATAGCAATCCTGCTGAGACATTCAATTCAGTGATTGCCAAATATGTGGGGGGGAAAAGAATTAATTACACACTTAAGAATTCATACCAGGAAAGGTGTTCCGCTTCAGTTATTTCCTTTAACACCAAGCGACCAATAAACGCTATCCATAAATGCATATTTGGTAAACCTACTGGCAAATACACAAATGTATATGAGGTACAAAAAGCGAAAAGAAAAGTTTACAAAAGATTATTTAGAAAAAAAATCCGTAGAAATAGGAACGATCCAGATTATGGACAGAAAGCTCAAAGACCAGATATGACCGATGAAGATTTTCAGATAACAAAAAATGAATTTCTTAAACAAACGGAGCTTTCTGACCAGCAAAGAGACGAACTACAGAAACAGACGATAGACCAAAGTTCCAGTCAAGAATGGTTAGAAAACAGAAAAAATAGATTAACCGCGTCTATGTTTGGAAAAATATGTAAACGTAAAGAAAACGTTAGCTGCGCTCCTTTAGTGAAAGCTATTGTGAAACCACAAAAGTTGTCAAATGTCCCATCGATCACATATGGTAGAGATTATGAACAAATAGCATTAACCCAATTATCTCTGCAGGAAAACGTCACAATTACCCGCTGCGGTCTTTATATTCATAAAACACTCCAATATTTAGGAGCAAGTCCCGATGGTATTTATAAAGACAAAGATGGAAAAACAGGACTGGTAGAAGTAAAATGCCCATTTTCTGCAAAAAATATGCAAGCTGAAGAAGCTATAAAAGCAAAAAAAATAAAATTGTGGAAATGTAACACTAAGAAAAATACGTTTGTGATTGACAAAAACCACGATTATTATTTTCAAATTCAGGGCCAATTAAACATTACGGAGATGGATATGTGCTTATTTGCCGTATGGACTGGAGAGGAGTACTCAATGAAAGTCGATTATATAAAAAGAGACCCTACGTTCTGGCACGAAAAAATGGTAGGCCCATTGTCTAAATTTTATTTGCATTGTCTGCTTCCTGAGTTAATTGATTCCCGCCTTGAACGCTCGATGCCAATAAAAGACCCGCCATATATCATTCAAGCTATTGAGAAAAAAGTAAAAAAAAATAAGAACGCGTCCACGTCTTCTACCGCAGACGCTGTCGTTCAGGATAATTAATTCCTGAAAGAAAAGAAAGAAAGAAAAAGTATTTGTTGTGACTCGTACAGGAAGATCTAAACAAAACAAAGTCAAAAATAAAAAACCGGCCAAGTGCTAGTCGGACTCGCGCACGAAGGGTTCCGTACCATTAACTACAAAAATCACGTCTGTTGTATGGGAATAAAATAAATATTTATTTTATTTTGTTTTTAGTATTTTGTTGTTATAGCGGCAACAGAAATACATAATTTGTGAAAATTTCAACTGTCTAGCTATCGCGGTTCTTGAGATACAGGCTGGTGATAGACAGACGGACAAACAGCGAAGTCTTAGTAATCGGATACCGTATTTGCCCTTTGGGCACGGAACCCTAAAAAGTAACAAAGAAAAAGAGTAATCGGTGCACAGAGTTACGTATAATTTGAAAAATAAGAAACAACAATTTTGTGTTTAATAACTTTTTATTTATTCAGCCATTTTTTTGTCCCACTGCAGGGCAAAGGCCTCCCTTCCCTCCTTCCACTTATCGCCAATCCTTGTGAAAAGGGTCGAGCTCGTCCCGCCATCTCATTCTGGGCCTGCCGCGTTGTCGTTTGCTGCTGTTTGGGACCCATTGTGTGGTTATTTTAGCCCATAGCCCCTCCGGCATGCGACAGATGTGACCAGCCTTCCATTTTAGCTTGGCAGCCGTGTGACCTACATGGGCATTTTGAGTTTTAGAACGCAGTATCGAGTTCCTTATACGATCAGAAAGTTTAACTCCAAGGATACTGCGCTCCATTGCTCGCTGACAGACCCCGAGTGCGGACTTTTGACGATTGGTTAGTGGCCATGTCTGCGCTCCATAGGTGAGGGTAGGAAGAATGCACATGTCCATGAGTTTTCTCTTTAGTGAGAGAGGGAGAGTTCCTTTCAGTATTTGCTTCATCGACCAATAGCTCTTCCAGGCGTTCTCGGTGCGTCGAGCAACTTCTTTATCGTATCTTGCCTGGAAGGAGACTATTTGGCCGAGGTATATAAACTCATGGACATATTCAATACCCGCACCCCCAATTCCTATGTTACCTTGGTCTTCGTCATATTCATCGCGAGTCCAACCTCGAGGCTGGCACTGCTCAGTTGGTCGAGCATTAGGCCTAACTCGGCTGCCGTGGAGGAGAAAAGAACAATATCGTCGGCGAAGCGGTGATTAGTTAATCTTCTATCGCCCACGACGATGCCCTTGTCCCTCCAATTGCTTTTTAGTTTTCTAAAGACTTCTTCAAGCGTGGCTGTAAAGAGCTTTGGAGCAAGCGGGTCGCCCTGTTTAACCCCTTTATGGATAGTGAATGATGGTCTTGTGGTTTTTATTTTTAAAGGCTGCTGTGCTATTTTGGTATACCTATTTTTTGTAGTAGGTTAATTTATGTAGGTTCGATATCTTGGTTTTGAAGAGATTTAAATATGGCGTTGTGCGATAAACTGACAAATGCTTTAGAGTAGTCGACAAATGCGAGGTATAAAGGTAAGTTGAATTCTAAATGTTTTTCTATAACTTGATTAAGGGACTGTAAATGGTCAGTAGTGGATAGGCCATGGCGGAACCCGGCTTGTTCGGGAGTTTGATGTTGATTGAATTGGCCAGAAATGCAATTTTCAAGAATTTTTATGAATATTTTGTAAAGGTGTGAGATGTGGCTGATGGAGCGGTAATTGCCGATGTCGGTCTTATCACCTTTTAATGAAGGATGATAACATTTGAGTGGCAGAAACTACTCGGAAAATCACCTTTTTGTAATATTGAATTAAATAAGTTCCTTATGTATGGCAACAAGATAGGCTCCGCGGCTCGAAGTGATTCGGTTGTAATACCATCTTCGCCGGGACTTTTATTGTACTTCATGCCTCTGAGAGCCCGGTGTACTTCATAGCCAGATATTACCGGGACCTCCTCAGGACATCAGTAAACTTCGGTTGTTTTTTGGGATGTTTGGTCGTTGGAATATAGAGATTTATGCAACTCGGTACTTATCCCAAGAATTTTTGCCCTATCTCCTTGTTTAACACCATTTACCATACCACGCATAGCTGATCTTAGGGATCGGTTGTTTGTCAATGCGGTAGCCAGCAGATTGGTACGTTACATTCTGTCGCTCTTCTATAAGACGTGTTGTGCTGTCAGTAAGTTTTGTTTTCTTTTTCTTGAGGCACACAATTTTTTGACTGGCGATTTTAATAGCTTCCTTTATGTTTTTATACTGTACATGTACGTCCTCTGAATCTGTGTCTAATAAACTGAAAGTGTTTTTAATATTTATGTCAAACTGTTCTTTATTTGCAATTAGTGTACATCTATCTGAACTTTTGATTGTTTTTTGTTGCGATGTAATTTCAAATCAAAATTTGCTGTCCGGTGATCGGAGCTGATAACTACTTCATAAAAAATTATAATAAACTTACTTTACACAAAAATATGGCGTATTCTTTTAACACTCATTGGCTGGCCCCACTATCATTTTTTATGTCTACTACGATACTACGGAACACACAAAAACACTACATCCAGACCCAAAGTACCATTAAAATTTAAATAAATGTTGAATAATACTTAGTAGAGCAACTTTCCGACCGTGTCAAATTTTGTTTTAAATTTTACGCTAGGTAGGATGAATGCGGGGACTGCGGGGAGCCCGGGTGCAGACGCTCGGCGCGTGGACTCGCTGCACGCGATTCTTATATTGTGCACTAGAAGACTAAGCCCTTAAATGGCGTTCGTGTTTTTATTGTAATTAAGGTAATATTGGTTTAATTGTGTTGTGTGCGAGTTCATTTATTACCAGTTTTGGGCCTCGTTTATTGTTCAAATTATTTTCAATACTTTTCTTTGTGTCGATTAATTGCTCAAAAAGGCACGAATTCGAAACTGAACAAAGAGAGGTTGGAGTAAAATTACGAAAAGATAAAATAAAATCACTACAAAATATCTCCTGCCTCAACACCTCACTGTGCAATGACTATAACAAACACTAGCAGATGAGCAGAAGCACTTCACTCGCCTTATTTGATAACAACACATACATATTGTACCACCGAACACTTCTCACAAAACCTTTTCTTTCCATAACAAAGGAAAAATAAAAACCCATTAATAAGGTTCCGTTGAGCGCTAAAAAGTGCTCCTTGTAGTGTGAAAGCGAACGGAGCGAATGGAGCGGTGTGAGCGGAGTGAGCGGCTAATCGAATCAGTGTACCTGCCCGCTGCTCGCTGCGATAACCCGGTTGTGGCGCGTGCCTGAGCTGAGCTTCTTTATAATTACCAGCCGCCGTCTGTGATAGTTTTATACAGTTTTTCTTTTTCGTGAAAACGTGTGGTCGTGATTTTCGTGATAGTATTTGAGTTTTTTTTTGTGTCAATTGCCTTCTAAGACATATAACATGCGTACTTACATAGCGTGGCTATTAAATTATCAAGAACTATTTTTATTTCCCTGTAAGGAAATGATAAGTCTGAAACAGGAATGTGTGGATTGGCACAAGAGGCCTATGCGCCGTCAGAAACTCCAATATTACCTTGAACTTTCCCACTGCTGGGCCTCCTTTCATTCCCTGAATTATTCCCGACTCTGCGCCATCTCTTGGCAATTCTTAAGGAAGACAACCAAATCTTTCCGGTATCTCTTTTGTGGTCCCGCAATTTCAGGGCGTCAATTTTGTGTTGTGAGGCCCACCGCTACCAACCTACCTACATACCTGAAAGTTTGTCAAGCTGCTGCAACAAAGCAGTTATATTGCTGCACAGATATTGCAGCTTACCATTAAGGACCATATATATATACTCTTTTCATCCGCACAACATTTCACTACAGTTTAAATACTCTTCCGTTACGACGCAGCAACATTTCATGCAAATATCCTATCACTCTTGAGAACCAAAAAGGTCGGTACACACACACACTGCGGTGGGTGCCGTCCGTCGCGGGTGTAGTGTACACACGCCTTATTTACGTACGGACGGATAGTGTTTGTATTTGTCCATGTCCGCGAACAACGAGGCTTACTTGTCCAGCTCTTTGGGAAAGCCGTAAGCTTGAGTGTTTAGAAGGATGTTTATATAGTTAAGTTGTTACATTATACCATTGTTCTGTAAAGTGTCGGACGAAACAGAATAGCACCATTCCATCACTTCCCGTGGGTGTCGTAAGAGGCGACTATAGGACTCACCAGAAAATGGGCCGCAGCATTCTCAGTACATTGCACCAGCTACACTGCGATCGCCAACCCACCTGCCATGGGTGGCGAGGCAATCCTCCTCCCCAGAATAGGGGTGGCATATGTCCAGCAGTGGACGTCGTTCGGCTGATAATAATAGTAAAAAACCTAAACATCATTTTGAAAAAAAAAAATCAGCGGTTCCGTACATTTTGTCGAGTGTAGTAGACAAAAACTGGCAAGAAACTCCTCGTTTACTGCTTTGAAATTAGCCATGTCAGTGAGATACGAGTATTATTCCTGGATGTCAGAGCTGTGCACAATGATTGATAGTGTCATCGGGTGTTTTATTTTACCTTCCATTTGTCACAAGGGTGACAATAAAAATCAGCAATACATCGCTGACTGCTGCGAGTGATGTCACATTTTGATCCGTGCCTTTATTCTATTTTTGGAACCTTTCGCTTTCTATATAGTCAAATGTTTTTTTGTCAGTGTCGTGTGTCACCTAACTTAGGAAACGTATTTCTACTGATTGTAATATGGAATTAACGCAAGCGTGATGTTTGAAACACAATTAATTGCTTCTTATTCTTAGTGCATTGGTATGTCTTCGATAGGAACTATTATTTTTTTTTAATTAATCATTTTGTAGTTATATGGAAAAGGGAGACCTTTGCCTGGCAGTGGGACATAACGGGCTAGATTAAATTTGATTAGAATCAGTTTGTTTGTCCTGCAGAGAGGTTTGTGACCTGCAATGGCACACAACGAGCTTGTAAAATGTTTGTTTGACCCATCATTCGGGTACAACGCCAAGATGCAGTCACAAACAACAAAATACAAGCATGAAAACAAAAGAAGCCCACAATTCACACTCATATGACAGAAAATATATCGTCAACAAAATATCCGTGTATCGTAGCGACCGGTATATTTGATATGAGACACAATTGATGGGCTCGCCCGCGGCTCTCTCATATTGCGCTGTATTTGCACACCGCTGTAAGAACCGCTACCCGACACTATTGCTTGCTTCTGCTTGCCTGGTAAACTTCAAACTAAATAACGCATCCGTTTAAATGATATGAGAAGTAAAATATAAAAGTTTGTCAGGATTTTTTTTTAAGTAGGTACTTTTTGTTGTTTAGAACTGTGTCGTGTTCCCGGACAAAATTTTGTTTAAACAAATTCTGTACCAAGAATTGTTGACAGTTTCGAACATTAACATCATGACGACACATTAACATCATGACGGTGCCTTGTCAATATATCTATGAAAATATCATGTACGTTAGAAAGAATCTACATCTTTTTAGTAAACGAGGTGACAGACATAACTATGTCACTAGAAATAGGAACCAATTAGTTCAACCAGGTTTCAGACTTGCTAAAGTAGCAACATCTTTCATGGGGTACTGTTTAAAATGTTACAATAAAATACCTCCCCATATATTAGAATTAAATGAGACAAAATTTAAATCTTGTATTAAACGCACACTATGCAGGCAAGCATATTATAAGTTAGGGGAGTATATTGAAGATAAAAATGCTTGGCTCAATGCTGGTCCTGCTCCACAACGCCACTAGGTAGCCACTAAGGGCTCAAAGTAATCTGTTAGCATTTCGTAATATTGTTGGACCGGCTGAAGATTGTAAGAATGCAAATCTTTTTCATTGTATAGATGCAACTTATTTAACATTGTATAATTTTATGCACATGTGTGAGTACTGTGTAGCTTTAAACTATAATGATCATTTTGGGTAGGTCTTTGACTTGAATGTACCCTGGCGATTGGGGATGTCATGCTCACTCAAAAGTCTGGCTGATGGTGGCGCATGCGTTGGATCATTTGGCTCCCTTAAAAATGGTTGAGCCGAATGGTGCTAGCGTATGCGTCATGTTCGTGAACGGGCGCCGTCAGCTGAGACTGGTCATCTCTCGGCTGCCATGGTTTATTTTAATTATTTCTTTGAATTGTTTCTTTTTTTACTCCGGACTCTTTTATCCTGCACGTCTTTTACATCGTTCTCACATATATGTATAATTTCAATATGAATGATGTAACCATAATTTTGTAACAAAATATCATTTTTAAAAGAGTGTCCGTGGAGTTTCTTGCGCGTTCTTCTCCATAGAGATCTACGCTTTGGAACGTGCAAATAGCTTCATCTTTTTGACCGACCGACCTTGACAATTCAAAAGTGCCTGTAAATGGTCTAATTGAAATAAATGCTTTGACTTTGACTTTGACTTTGACTTCGACCCAGAACAGCAAATAGAGAAAAATTTATCTCAACGATTGTTCATATAACCCTACAGCATCTTCCGATCATGTAAAGCTTACTATACTCGTAAAAGTTATACAAAGTCTAGAACAGATTCAGGCGCGTGCGGCAATATTTCCATGTATTTATTTACCGGAGCGTGGCAGCTAATAGCAAAGCGTTCGTGCCGGCGAGGCAGAGTACCGCACAACTTTTACATACCAATACACTTTGCAGACTTGATTTCCTTGACTTTGGAGTTGAAGTGGATGCACACTGCGAGGAATGTGCGGAGATTGTGTTTGCTTTTATAATTATGATAAGCTGTTTCTATCATACAGATTTTCTTTAGCGTAAGGAATCTTCCTGGTTTGGCGTAAAAAGCTTGAAAAATGTGTTGTCTGACGATTTAGTAGATGTCTTTGCAATAGAATCTATAATATAATAAATAAATACATCATCATCTGCCTAGCCTTATTTTCCCAACATTTTTGGGGTCGGCTCCCAGTCAAACCGGATTCAGCTGAACCAGTATATTAGGTACGTGGAGCAGCTGCCTACCAGACCTCAACAACCCATTAAATGGTTTCCTAACACGGTACTTCTTGGCAATAGTGGAGACAGATTTCTGGCTTCTAACAATCCGTAACGACTGCCAAAGATCTCCAAATAACAGCCGGGACCAACGCGGCAACGGCTTAACATGCTTTCCGAGGCTCGAAGGAGTCTCGATATGTTAAGATGGTCACCCATCCACAGACCAACCTCGGCAAGCGCTGCTTAACCTTGAAGCGGCCTGTGCGGCTGTTATAATTTAACCACGAGCTCATCATCAATACATATTATATTTAATTTGTACAGTAAGAAGGAGCTCGTGTCTAAATAATGACAGCCGCACGGGTCGATCATCAAGGTTAAGCAATCCTTGCCGAGGTCGGTCTGTGGATGGGTGACCATCTTAACATAGCGAGACTTCTCCGTGCCTCGGGAAGCATGTGAAGCCATTGATCCCGGCAGTCATGTGAAGCAATAGGTACTTATTAATTCTTTTACTACGTCAAGACTTCACGTCACGTCGCATGTCGTTCGATTCACAGACATAAATAAATAGCGACACAAGTTGTATTTGGTAGCAAAAGCTTTTATTTTATTTCTCCGCAAAATATTTTCGATGTGCCCACTATGCTCAGTACACCAACAAGTAAAAGTGTCACAAATTTCCGGCACTGCGGTGGAGCGATGTCGACTCTATTCAGCGAGTGTCGACAGTGTCGCAGCGACCGCTGTAAAACGCGCTGATTTCTTTCAGTTCGCGCTGTAAGGGCAAAGTTTTGTAAAGCGGCCAGTAATTTGTACTGCAAGTGTGATCATCTGTACAGGGAAGGGCTATATATACTGTAGCATATATTATTTAACAAACTAATAGCTTTAGAACCATTCAAGAGTCATGGTTGTCTGCCGCAGAGTAATGTGAAGAGGCAACTGATTGTAAAACCGCCCAAACAATGTCAGTAGGTTTTATTCACCAAGCTGGGTATATGTACAGCTGTTCATTTGATTGTATCAAATAATGTGAAAACTCACAAAAGCTTCCATAAAGAATTGGGCTACAGCAGTGACTATCAGACCAATAATCAACCAAATTATAAATTGAATGCCAAAACTGGAGAGCGAGCTAAAGCAGAACCCGCCGAACGCTTAGTTGAGGTGTTTGTGACTGTCTGCTCAATTTAATATCGAGGAGCAATCTTGGTAGCCTTGCACCGGTGTAATGCGGGGATAAAGGAGCAGTGAATAGGGAGCTTGGATAAGAGCGTGGCTATGATTCGTTATTTAGATATTTGATCCGTTATAATGGTTCAAAATCTTGTAGTTGACTGGAAGTCGACCCCAAAATTTTTGGGAAAAAAACGAACTAGTCCTACAAACTGAGAGCCAATTCGCGTTCTCATGTCAGTCGCAATCTGTCAAAAATGTATGGAAATTGTGCCTTTTTTGACAGATTACGGATAAGACAGGAATGCAGCCTTGTTTTGTAGAATTGGCTCTCTTGTATTTTGAGATCATGTGAACCCTGAACCCCAAAACTTAGACACAAATCCACCTCAATGTATCAGGAAATTCACAAAGGTCATTTCTTTTCAACAGACATAAGCCTAATAAACCGTAAATTTCCTCCTACATCCTAATATTTCCGATCGAACAACACACACGCTCCATCTTATCTAGAACCGAATAAATTAAAAGGAATTTACAAAACGAATCCTCGCCGCCTCAGTAGACTCCATCTGCGACACCTTTGTTCCACAGTCGCTCTGTCGCTCTGTCGCACCGGCCCTTCTACACTTTAGAGCAATTTTCAGTCAATAAAACGGTTCAAATTGAATTACTAGTACGTTCCGGGTGCATAAGCGAGTTAGCCCCGCCCCTCTCGTCTTCCACCCCCGCCCCTCTCGTCTTCCACCCCCGCATACCCCTCCCTCGCCCGGGGGACATGCACTTAATGCAACGTTGTTAATTGTAAGTGAATTCGCAATAAGTGCCTTCGAGTAAAAATCGTGTAGTTCGGACGCGTGGACCTTTGAGTGTTCTAGCAGGCTTTGTGTAGGACTGGGAAATTCAGATGCGGTAGAAGTATCTATACTTACAATCGTAGTTTTTTTAGGTACCTATCTAATGATATTCGTAGTATCCGTCAGAATATTTTTTATTTTGTTTTTTTTTTATGTTGACTTCTATGGAAGAACCATAGAAGTAACATAAAAAAAAATAATAAAAAAATCTATTAAAAACGGCAATAAAATCACGTTTGTTGTATGGTATCAGTGAATGGTGTGGTCGCCTGTAATTGGAAGCGCACACTTGTATTTATTTGTCCCTGTTTGTGATAACATGCATGTGATTCTGTAGCATCTGATGGCGATCCAATAAATAAATATTGTCTGGTTTGGTAGATTTTAATCAGAAGGCCAAGTCTCGAACTTAAAACAAGACAATGAAGGTCAAACACAAAATACAGAATAATTTCCCAACATTTTGTATTTCTAAAGGTGGGTACTGACTGGTGTATAATGTAATATGTTACAAAGCGAGCATTCTTGCAGTCAGTACGTGGAAACGAGCACGAACATGATGCGTATGTATTGTGTTTTACAGGGATGTTAGGACACGGCGTAATATATCATGCTCGCTGCGAATGTTACATTACGTAACACCAGTTTTAGAGATTGCGGGCAATGCGAATGTTCCTTAAAAATAGGGATATAGCTTCTCTGTTTAAAATTGTTTAATTAAACAATTGCCAACCTACTCAAATTACAATACACGTGACTTACGCTCAAGTTTACTGGAGTAACAAAATGACAACATAACATTTTAAACTTTTGCTAAAACTCTTAGCAAGATCAAAATACAATTCGTCCTCTAAAAATAGAATTTCCGACCTGCAATTATTCTTGGAAACCTTGTTCCTGGCGTAACCTATTACACCAATATTTCAACTCTTAAAAATACTTGGCATGATTTTCCTTCTCTGTTCCACACGTAGCTGTTCCTACACCTGTCTCTGTTTAGAAGGTTGGAAGTGACTTAATTATAAACTCGCTGACCCAGGCCCATGTAATGTTAAATTAACAAAGTACTTGAACCCTTTTTAACGGAACCTTTGCGTATCAGGTTTAATTCCGACCGTTAATATATGTAATTCAAAATTTAAGGCCTCTCATTATTATTTTCGTGCATGGAAACTTAATAAGACAGAAATGTAAATTGATGGACAGGAAAAGTTTTCCTATAAGCTAACCTTCCACTCATAATCATCCGGAAACCATTCGATAGTATATCTTCTTAAATTAGTAGAAACTACATATAATGCCGCATTAACTATGCGAGAGCTATTATATGTCTGCATAACATAAAAAAACTTTTTCACAAAAAAAAAACCGACTTCCAAAAAAAACACTACAAAGTGCAAAATAACTTTAATTTCGGAAGTCGGTGTTTTAGGTTGCTTCTTCGTTATTGGACACCGACTTCCAAAATTAAAGTTATTTTGTACTTTGTAGTGTTTTTTTTGGAAGTCGGTTTATTTTTTGTGAATAAGTTTTTTATTTTTCACTTTTTAGTGGTACCCCACACCTAACACCACTGGAAAGACACAGCAAAGGAAAAATATGCAATTTCGTATGATTTTTCCACATATTATTTTCAGCTATTTGGATTTAAAAACCAAACTGCTGAACCGATTTTGATAAAATTTAAATGGGACCAATCGAAAAGTATATCCTTTCACATAAAACAAGAATTTTTCAAATCGGTTTATAAATGACGGAGATATGAGGTTACAAACACAAAAAAAAAAAAAAAATATAGTCGAATTGAGAACCACCTCCTTTTGGGGAAGTCGGTTAATAAAGTCTGTTTGCCATCATTATGAGGTTTATACCTACAATTTTGTTTAACTTTCCTAATTCCATAGATGCATGGCTCTTACATTTTCTCTAAGAACTGATTTACCGCTACTAGATTTATAGAACCTAGTTTGTGTAAAAGAGGTGTGTAACTCTTACTGGTGTTCATCATCATCATCATCATCATCATCATATCAGCCGAAAGACGTCCACTGCTGGACATAAGCCTCCCCCAAATGGGAGGATTTGCCATAATCGCCACGCTTGGCAGGCAGGTTGGCGCTCGCACTGTAGCTGTAGCAGTGTACCTACAGAGAATGCTGCTGCCTCTTACGACACCCACGGGAAGTGATAAGATATTCTTAAACAATCCGGAATCACACAGAACACAACATTTTACTCGTGTACAATGAAGCATATTCTGTCTTCTATCTATTCCCACCTCAGAATATTTTGTTCCGAACCGTACCCCAAGAAATATCGCCACTCTAAGGTAAAGAAAGTCCCCAGACTGCACGCCAGCGCGCCACCATATCAAATTCAACTTGAAGGAGTATTAAGAGCGTGCAGCTCAAATATTGACGCCGCGGACGCCCCGCGTTATTGCGCGGCTACCCTCTTCTACCCAATTTTATATATTTGATAGTGTAGGTACGAAATACTGGCGTTTGTGTCACGAGGGGATCAGAACAAATACGTTTCACTTCACGCTCAAATGTGAAAATTGTAGTGCCAAAAGTCGTAGAGAATTTAGACGAAAAAAATAATCAAATGGAAAATATTTTATTTTATGTCAGTCACGGTCGCTTATAAAAAGTAAAAGCTAGTGAAAATTATTGCCGTTCCTTTTTAATACGTACTAAATTGTAATTTGCAGACAATTCACCATTTCTTCAGTCTCTAAAAATAAACATTGAACAGTAAAGAGAAGAATAATAAAAGTCTGAATAGCAATCAGAGCCTAATTCTTTATGAAGTACTAATCTATTTTATTCATAGAGCAGGTTTTCTATCAACTGTTGTTTATTCTTACGTAATTCATGTTCTTAAATATGAAATTGAAAAAATATAATACTTTTATATTATCCCATACATATAGTAGGGTAGCTCCACGAGTTGGGTTCGATATGCGGTCATCACTGAGGGTTGCTCGTAATTGGAATTTTTAGTTGGGGAGGGTCACCTAATCTGAGGGAAATTCGCTTTCCCAACTAACTTGATATTCTTGATAGGTTTTCGAAAATATGAAACCACACGTACCTATACGTATACTTTTGAACTTCACACTGCACCTATTTGCGTTTCACTATTTATATTTGTTTTTTTCTTTTTGCGTTTATCTATTTACTTTTTCTTTTTCAAGATGGTAAAGCCATCTACCCTGCCCTATATCTACTAGGTACAATACTTAGGTATACAAGTCACAACAAAAATATAAAGCATCTTATGACTTATTGAATGTGATCTCAATGAGGACATCGCACTACGGCCGAATAGAATTTCTTCCCCTTTTCATCACTATTTCGCAGAGACTGAATCGTGCGACTCGGTGCGACTTGACTATCGTAAGGACACATATCTCTTAGACATAACAAACTCGAGCACAAGTAAATGAGTGTCGTGTCGATCGACAGATGGAGCTAATTGTGCTCGTCTCTAATGACGCGCGCACCGGACGACTGCGAGCGCTCGTGCCGCGGTGTGAGCGCGCCCTTATGTGATGTGACTCGTGACTATTGCTCATTTTGTTAGGGCGTTATTATTTCTGGATGATTAGTGATTTTGGACAGTGATTCAGAATGGTGAGAAAGATCAATACTATGGAATTTTATGAGGAAAGAGTAACAGAAATACGAGTCAATCTCTTTTGAATTAAAACACTGTGTGAGCGTTTCATATGAATTTTAAAGATTTGTTCTTAGTCGTTAACTGAACAAGTAGAGATCTCGTCTACAAAATAAAAAGCTGAGAGAACATTTGATTCGTTTTAAAACTTTAAATTATATTTTAAATGAAATCCTTCCCGCAATAAAAGTAACTGAACGAAAAACTTGCACGAAATGAATTAACAAAATTCTCGGCGCTAATGAAATGTAAAAACTGCAGATAGCACTGTAGCGCTGCGTACCACAGAACAGATAGGTGCAGAAGGTCAACTCGAAACAATAAGCAAAAACGCTCGCTCACATAGATACGCTTCACATACAGCGAGTGCGAGCGCCTTCGCGACCGGCATTATTTTGTTTGAGATCGCCTTACGTTACGTACGCGTCTATATGTGTGCGTGCGACTGTATGGAATTGTCCAACGGTCTTCTGTAGCTACGTATTTAGCAACTGTAGCAGTTAGCGAGCCAACTTGTGTTCATTATCTGAGCCCACTGAGCCGGAAAGTGTGAATCGTCTGAACGAATAAAAGTCCTCATAAAAGCGAATATCGGCGCGAATCGCCAGCGATGGCAGCGATACGCGCGGCACGCTCCCGTGCGCGCCGGGCTGATCCGATAAGGATTTTACACTACTTTGCCGCTGAAATATTTTCGCGATTGTGAGCTTTCCCGATATCTCGCTTGGACGATATCCTATTTGCGTCGATAGACAGATTTCTGACGATATAAACGAGTTCTTTGTAAAGTAAATGGGACTCAGTTTGATCGTCTGTGTTTATTGAAGTTAAAATAAATGTTACAGCAACATGATAACAATGAAAAGTACGTGTTTTAATTTTACTTTTTATTTATTTTCAGGTCAATTAGCGAAAGTTAGAAAGAAGAAAAGTGCGAAGCAAGGTAAGCCTTATCAGAAGTTTTCAAACATCACCAAATTGATGGCCCACTTACATTCTAATTTAGTAAAGTTTGTAAGTTAAGAAATAGGTAATCGGCAAAACTTTCAAAAGTACGAGACTAACCGATTTAGAACAATTGAAGTCCAACTTCCAATACCCACTGTACCTATATCTTATTAATTTTTCTCAAGTGAAAATCACGCTAGTCTGAATCCCGACGGTAATGAAATTTTATCAAGAACTTAGTCGGCGGTGTTCCGGACGAAGTTTCTAGAAATTCCCGATTGTGTTCAACAACTCGCAGCTATTTCACGGATCTCTTTTCAATCCTTCGAGTTAAGGTGCCTTCATACAAGTGCCAGGGGATTGCTGCTAACTAGTCCACCAGACATTGTTTGTGTTACATAGATACCAAATGCATTCTTAAAAGAGCTTTGAAGCTGTAAACATGCTGAATCAATACTAATACCGACCCACCACCACCATAATCCCATCAACCACCATCATTATTTCAGCCGAAAGATGGCCACTAAATACTATTAAGACAGGGGGTCTACTCTCTAAGCCCGACGTCCGTAGTTTCGGCCTTAGTGTCGGGCGTTTTCTACTTCGTATCACCTACGGACTTACGATTAGTCCCGAATCTGAACTAAAAAAGAATGGCAACACTATTTGACAGTGGTTCTTAGTTCGGGTTCGGGACTAATCGTAAGTCCTTAGGTGATACGGAGTAGAAAACGCCCGACACTAAGGCCGAAACTACAGACTTCGGGCTTAGAGAGTAGACCTCCTGACGGGTGTACGGGCCGTTATGTACCATTTGTAGCGAGCATGCTACGATACGCTGTGTCCTAAAATCCGTGTAACATGCGCGTGTTCGTGCTCGTTTCCACATACTGACTGCATGAATGCTCGCTCTGTATCATGTAACATTACATTCCGTAACAGCGGTCAGTTCCCACCTTTAGAAACAGTTTTAAAAGCCCTCCACTGCTTAAATATTAGGTCCTTGCCAATAAAACCGCTGTGTAGATTTCCAAGCTCCTGATGAACCGACCCTTACTTCAGCTGCACTATTCCTCCCGGCGTTACAACTCCTCCTGGTTCACAATCCCGCAGTTCCGTGACTTTATTACTCGAGTGGAACGGAATGCACTCTCGCTGTATGATTTCAATACTACACTCTAAGACGGAATCCATTCATTTCTTAGTTGAAGCGTCGATGGACGAAGTTTGTGACTGGTACGCAGTCACTGGTGGAATCTGGGACTGTACCTGGAACTTTATAACTAACAGAATATTGGGTTGTTTTAAACGTCAGGATCATGGGATTTCCATGTAGGCATGTAAGCAAGACTATTGATTTCTTGAATTGAGAATTTTGAGTTCAGAACATGTCGAACCCTACTTCAATGCAAAAGTTAATCATAGTTTATTATTTATTTATTTTATTTTACGCACACAGATGTACAGGCATTCTCTACCAATCAACCTTCTCATCATTTCATCTTTTCTTTTTGAGTTTCAGGCTAAACTACAGTTTGACAAACTAATTCAATTTCAGATATAGAGGAAAAGTTTGATAGTATTTCAGTCTGATGCAGTCGGCGGCAGTTTAGTTCAATTATTGATTGCATGCCACCTACTGCATCAGACTGCTTGAAAAGTGACTTGTTTGGAACTTTTTAGTTGTTTTTATATTTTTGGAATCGCCTCTTCGAACCCTTTATTTTGATACCCCACTTAATATAGCTCGTCGACTTTATTTTTTTCTTTTTCACAATATGGCGTCTGTTTGTCGCCATATTGTATTTTGATCAGGTACTGTCTTAGTAGCACTCGCAAGATTAAGACGAATCAATTAACGTAAGAATGATCAAAAAAGGCCCACGCGTTTGGTCTCTGTAGTGCCACAAAGAAACAAACATACATAATATTATATACATAGGACGATGTACACATTACCCTCCCTTGTGTCGCGCAGTCGGGTAAAAAAATACTCAACCTCAGATTGTAAATTGAAAAACCGGGGCTATATGGGTCCAAAATTCAGTTTAGGTATTCCTAGGTACATAGTTATCCAATAGGTGATCAATAAAATGGCTACAAAATGATACCGCTACATTTTCCCCCGCCAATCAACGTCAGGTTTCAGTAGCTCGGCGTCATCCATCATCGTGTAATTGGCACAATGACAGTCCGTCAGCCTGCTGCAGTATCGTCATCAATTCATGCGCAGAAGCGACATAGGCATCGGCTGGCAGATGAGCAGATGTATGGTAATTACTACTGGTGTAGTAGTTGTATTGCAGTATACTGATGAAGTGATGATGAATATTTAAAGTGATTAGTTTTGGTAATGGTTCATATGATTTGACCAGTACGATTGTATGGACTTTAAAAAGAGACTTGACCTCTGAGTTTGTTTCGGTGTTTCTTCTCAGGGTAGTCAGATAAGAAACACCGGCCCCATGTAGTTTTAAAATTACCAAAAAAGATTGACGTGTGTTATGTTTCACCTACTAACAAAATAAATATAATTTACTAGCACTTCGCCCGCGACTTCGTCCGCGCGGATTTAGTAGGTATTCCACAAACTTCAACGCAGGGGGCGTTATATATATACTCCTTTATAAAGGTTAGTTTTGGAAAATTAAGCACAACGATTTTCATTAATTTACATTTATTACTTAGCCATTTCTACTTATTCTATGGTCTCAGGTTCAGCGCAACTGTTCACCCGGTTCACCCCGTCAGGAATTGATTATGCAAAAATTGTTAGGTACATCTGTTTCAATAATCCCATTTTTAGTTTGTTCATAGCATCCCGACGTAAATTAAAGCAAGCAATAATGTCCTTCCCTAAAAACTTAATCACCCCTGCTTCACCCCTTATTATGTAGGTATGTAGTTTATTTGCGAAAAATCCAAACATTTGTTATTCTTATTGTTTTAACGAAATCATTTTCAACTTCATCGGACCAAGCATTGTTATGATTCTTCCCAGTTCGCTCAAGCCGTGACATTTTTCTTACTCCCAGCATGTTTATTACCGTCGTCATGAAAGGTCCGATTTGAATCATTTAAAGTTTAATTTACACGGAAATAATCAACCTTAATTATAAAACCATTTAAATGGATAAGGATTGATATCATGATACCGAAGTCACCATTTTTTCAAATCACCAAGGATTTGCTTGAATAATTTGAACAAAAAGCAGTCATGGTGACTTAACCATAATAGTTAGACATATGCTATCGCGGACTTTTTTGTAGACATTGATGATTTCTATAAAACTGTAGTACATCACTTTGCTCTTTTGTCAATAGATTCCGCAGCGTACGCGATATAAGGATTTTTTCTCACACCTTGGGTTACATTATCGAAGTTTTCATACGGATCCCTAACTTTTTTGAAAATATTCTATAGCCTATGTCCATCATCGATAATGTACAATTCTACTGGTGAAAGAATTTTTCAAATCGGTCCAGTAGTTTCGGAGCCTATTCATTTCAAACAAACAAACAAATATTTCCTCTTTATAATATTATTATTATTACTAGCACTTCGCCCGCGACTTCGTCCGCGCGGATTTAGTAGGTACTCCACAAACTTCAACGCCCCCTATACCCCCTTATAAAGGTTAGTTTTGGAAAATTAAGCACAGCGATTTTCATTCATTTACATTTATTACTTAGCCATTTCTACTTATTCTATGGTCTCAGGTTCAGCGCAACTGTTTACCCCGTTCACCCCGTCAGGAGTTGATTATGCAAAAATTGTTAGATACATCTGTTTCAATAATCCCATTTTTAGTTTGTTCATAGCATCCCGACGTAAATTAAAGCAAGCAATAATGTCCTCCCCTAAAAACTTAATCACCCCTGCTTCACCCCTTATTATGTAGGTATGTAGTTTATTTGCGAAAAATCCAAACATTTGTTATTCATATTGTTTTATCGAAATCATTTTCAACTTCATCGGACCAAGCATTGATATGATTCTTCCCAGTTTGCTCAAGCCGCGACATTTTTCTTACTCCGAGCATGTTTATTACCGTCGTAACTTTTGAACGAAAGGTCCGATTTGAATAATTTAAAGTGTAATTGACACGGAAATAATCAAACTTAATTATCAAACCATTTAAATGGATAAGGATTGATATCATGATACCGAAATCACCATTTTTTCAAATCACCAAGGATTTGCTTGAATAATTTGAACAAAAAGCAGTCATGGTGACTTAACCATAATAGTTAGACATATGGTATTGCGGACTTTTTTGTAGACATTGATGACTTCTATAAAACTGTAGTACATCACTTTGCTCTATTGTCAATAGATTCCGCAGCGTATGCGATATAAGGATTTTTTCTCACACCTTGGGTTACATTATCGAAGTTTTCATACGGATCCCTAACTTTTTTGAAAATATTCTATAGCCTATGTCCATCATCGATAATGTACAATTCTACTGGTGAAAGAATTTTTCAAATCGGTCCAGTAGTTTCGGAGCCTATTCATTTCAAACAAACAAACAAACAAATCTTTCCTCTTTATAATATTAGTGTAGATTATTATAAGTATAGATTTGCAATTATGTTATTCTGATCAGCATGATATTGATGTCAGAAATGAGACAAACTTATGAAGGTATTTCAAAAGTTAAAGCTGCTACTATCAGTATTAAGGTTGTGGAGGTCTCCAAACTGAAGTGGCAGTGGGCAGGGCACATTGCTCGCAGAACAGATGGTCGATGAGGCCGAAAAGTGCTGGAGTGGCGACCGCGTACCGGAAGACGCAGCGTTGGAAGGTCTCCCACAAGTTGGACCGATGACCGGTTGTTGTGGCGACACTTGGGGGAGGCCTATGTCCAGCAGCGGACGTCTTTCGGCAGATATGGTGATGATGATGATGTTGTGGAGGTAGGCAGCCGCTCGTGTTATGCTGCTGTTCAGCTGCAGCCCTCTAGAAGCCGACCCCAACATTGTTGGACCCTGTTAGGCAGTTTAATTTACTACTGCTTACCTATGGTAGGCACCAGATAAATGTTCAATAACGGTTATTGACCCACATATACATTTATTGACTTTCTTAATATCAAAAACAGAAATAAAGACGTAAAGTTCTACTGAATCGACTTCTATCGTGATCCTTTACGTTATGGTAATGAAAAACGGTTAGTTATTTATTGTTCGGGTATTTTCGAAGGGATATTAGGGAAACGTCAATGTAATTTATTGCAAGTTTATCTGGCGCATACTTAAAAAAACTGATTTTTATCACGGTGGCTGGAGTCGAGTGGAGTGAAGGAAGTGCCCTTCAAAAGGACTTGGAAGAAGGGTGTTAAGCTACAATTTAATTTTTACTGTTGCCTGAATGTTAATGTATTGGATGTATTGCATGTTATTGTTTTTATATCGTGTCTCTTTGTAATAGTGTATAAATAATCTGGCGTGTTTTTGCCAATGTTGTGTGTGCCCGTTATTGGCATATATATTAGAATATTACCATAAAACTCAATGTCTCTATCTATGTCCATATATGTGCTGTGGGTGAACCTTAAATAAATAAATAAATGTTGGTTCATAGGACGCTCAAGGCAGCCAGAACAATACGAGGAAAATCATCCACTTACTCGTAATTTCAAATCGTCCAGATTTTTCAAAATCACTTTACAATCCACGTTCCAGAAGAAAGCAAACACACCACCAATCCAGGTTCGCGTTAAATGCAATCCGTTCGCCATCCGTTCCAATAGAGTCGGCAAGCAGACCGAATTACTGGAGGATAGGAGGATGTCCCCAGGGATGGGGGATCGCGGGTGATGGCAAACAGCCGCGTGGGGGACTATTATGTAGCGAGCTGCGAGGTGTTGAGGAAATTCATTATGGGACGCGGTTACAATACCTGTAAGCCTGTTACATTATTTGTTATGAGAAATCAATGATCATGTGTAACTGTATGTTTGTGATGTAGTCTGTTGAGGTCTTCAGCGAGTGTCTTGTAGTTTGTTTTGGGTTGTGAACTCCAGAAAACGGTAGCTAAATATATTGAAAAACATAACTCGATTAAAATTGTAAATTGTTGATACTATAAAATCTTAAACATTGGAAACTATTTCAGGGATGCACTCAGTATTAGTTTAGCACAGTTTGTCAAACCATGATAGGTTCCTACGAGAACTTATTCATTTTGGGTTATCTCACAATCTTGTGAATCCATGCCAGTGATCAACAGAAAGAATCCTTCGACCAAAGACACTTCTGATCATGACTAGAAGTAACATCATCATGGAATAGAATAGAATAGAATAGAATAAAATTTATTTGCATAAAAACATGGTATACAAGATGGTACAAAAATTATAATACAGAGCATGCATGTTTTTGCTTAACATTATAAGCGTGCAAATTTGTCGTACTTACAATTAGTCATCTATTTTTTTTTGTTAAAAAACTCTTTTATGCTATAAAAACTATTAGTGGATAGCCAGTTATGCAATTTACTTTTAAATAATGTGGTATTTAGAATTTTAAGGTCGCTCGGTATCTTATTAAATATCTCTACGCACATATATAAACAGCTTTTATTATATTTAGCCAGCCTTGGCATGACATCCAGTACGAGCCTGTGAGGGTCGCGCCGGTTTCGAGGATGTACATTGTCTGCTTTCGTAAATAATTCCTTATGTTTCCACACAAACATACATATCTCATATATATAAAGAGACGGTAGCGGCAACAAACCAAGTTTTTGAAATACCGGCCGACAAGAATCGTCGGATTGAAGCCTGTAAATTGCTCGAATGCATTTTTTTTGTGCAACAAATGCTCTATTTTGATCTGTGCTATTGCCCCACATAACCAATCCATAGCGTAACACGGATTCAACATATGCATGATAAGATGTTATTGCCGTTTGGACGTTTGTTATATTCCTGATTTTTTTTAACGCATATACAAACTTATTTATTCGTTTTGAGACGTTATCGACATGGGTTTTCCAGTTCATGTCTTGATCCAAGGTAACGCCTAGGAACTTAGTTTGTGTTACTTCACTAATTTTATTTATATTCATTTTGATATTATATTTAGAATTATTTGATCGGTTAAATTGTATATACACAGACTTTGCAAGATTTAGCGATAGATTATTGTTATTTAGCCATTTAATGAGTATGTCAATTGTGTTATTAATGTCAGTTTCGTGATCGTCAATTGTATTATTATTTTTATCAGATGTCACAATAATTGAAATGTCATCTGCAAATAATATACATCTATGATTAGTTATATTAGTAATAGAATTAATAAACAGTATGAATAAAATTGGGCCTAACACACTTCCTTGTGGGACGCCATGTTTGTTGCATTTGAGTTCAGAGGAGTGTGGTGTCATGTCGTTATATCTATTCACTTTTGTAATTACAACACGCTGTTGCCTGTTACTAAGATATGTCGATATCCATTGAAGTGCAATGCCTCTAATGCCAATTGCCTCCAATTTCTGTAGTAACAGGTCGTGAGATACTAGGTCAAAAGCGTTAGATAAGTCAAAAAACAACCCTGTAGTAAAGTGGTTTCGGTTAATATTAGTCAATATGGTTTTTATTAAAGTGAAGATAGCTAGTGTTGTGGATTTTTTTTTTTGGAAGCCAAATTGCTCTTTTTTAATAATGTTAAATTTATCACAGTAGTCAATCAATCTCTTATACATACATTTTTCAAAAATTTTCGATATAATAGGGATTAATGTTATTGGGCGATAATTGTGAATATCAGATTTTTCCCCTTTTTTAAAAAGTGGCTTAACGATTGATACTTTTAATGATTCCGGAAAAGTGCCAAGTGTAAATGATAGGTTAATTAAATATGTCATAATACTAACAAGTTCATTAGTGCAGGCTTTTATAATCTTCGTATTAATTTCGTCATAACCTGCCGAATTTGTGTTTCTTAGTGATGTCATCACAGCTTTGACTTCATTCTCGGACACAGGTTTCAAAAACATCGAATGAACTATAGAACTTTCGTCACAGTTCGGCTTTGTACTTTTGCTTGAAGTGTGTGATGTATTAATATAGTGATTATTAAACGCATTTGCCATTTCTACGGGGTCAGTAAGCACTGTATTGTCAATCACGATATTTTCTATTTCGTTCCTTAAGTTATTGCCCGTAACTTCATCCTTAATTACTTTCCATACCGCTTTGCATTTGTTTTCACTTTTGTTAATAAACTTGATATTTGCGTTCTTTTTTGAGTTATAAATGCATTTCTGTAAAAGTTTAGAGTATTGAGTGTAATTAATTTTATTTTTTATATTTTTATTCTTATAATATTGGTAACGTAAGAACCGTTTCGTTTTACAACTTTTTTTAAGTCCTTTACTTATCCAGTTCTGTTTATTTTTATTGTTGGTGTTTACCTTTACCCTTATTTTTGGGAAGCATAAATTAAAAAACAGGCACAATGTATCATGAAAAGAACTAAATGCTTGAAAAAACTCGGAGGGTAGTCAAAAGTGAAACAACAAATATTTTTCTCTTAGTTGAATTTTTAACTTCTTCTTTAATTCATCTTTATGACATACATGCACCTATTCGAGCTGTGAGAGTTAAACATCTCCCAGCGCCTTGGCTGACTGATGAAATTAAAATTTTACTACATAAGAAAGCAGCTGCGAAGTTTAAGTTTAAAATTCGGCCGAATGATATTAACAGGGAAAAATACGTCTCAATTAGAAATCACTGCAGCAAGGTGTGTAGGAACGCAAACCGCCAACATATCCACAGTTCAGTTCAAAATTGTGATCCAGCTAAGGTCTGGAATTTTCTCAAATCACTAGGTATCGGAAAAAAATCTCATGATATGATTCCTAAAGACTTAGACTTCAACTTATTAAATACTCATTTTTCTACTTCGCCCGTATTGGATAGGGCCACCAAAGCTGCTACACTAAGTCATCTTTCAAACCTTCCGATACCTGATTATCTCCCATTTGTCATAAGTCAATTCACTGCTTGTGATGTTAAAAAGAGTATTGTATCGATTACATCCAACGCCGTTGGTAGCGACTGTGTCAGCCGTAAGATGATCATTCCCATCCTTGATAATATTCTTCCTGTTATCCTTTACATCCTTAACTTCTCTGTTTCCAATAGTGTCTTCCCGCAAGCCTGGAAAGACGCCCAAGTTATCCCTTTACCTAAAAAATCCCATCCTGCATCTGTCTCCGATTATCGTCCTATTTCTATTCTCCCATTCCTATCCAAAGTCCTTGAAAAACTGGTTCACCAACAACTCAGCACATTCCTTTCCAAGCACAACCTGCTGAATCCCTTCCAATCTGGTTTTCGATCTGGACATAGCACTACCTCGGCACTCGTGCATATTACGGACGATATCAGGTCTGGCATGGAAATGGGGAAATTAACGGTATTAGCACTGCTTGACTTTAGCAATGCTTTTAATACGGTTGATTTCGACATTTTGCTTGCCATTATGTACTCTTTTAACATATCTCCTTCGGTAATTGACTGGTTTCGTAGTTACCTGTTTGGCCGCCGGCAGCGTATTTGCATTGAGGAATCTTTCTCTTCTTGGTGCGACACCTCAGCTGGTGTGCCACAGGGTGGCGTGTTATCTCCTCTACTTTTCGCACTTTTTATTAATTCTATCACTCAACGACTGTCTTCTTTCTACCACTTGTATGCAGATGATCTCCAAATTTACACTCAAGCCTCCCTTGGAGAATTATCTGATGCCATTGAGAATATAAATAAGGACCTCGCTCGAATAGGTGACTGGAGTGCTGAGTTTGGGCTGAAGATTAATCCAACAAAGACGCAGTTCATTGTTGTTGGTAGTTCCCGGACTGTCTCTAAGATTGACTGGTCGAAACTTCCCCAGGTTTCTTTTAATAACACTAACATTCCTGTAAGTCACGTTGTGAAAAACTTGGGGATTTATATCGACAGTACTATGTCCTGGACTAAGCAACTGCAGGAAGTAAGTCGTAAACTGTTTGCTTCTGCGGGCTCCCTGAGGCGTCTTCGCAATTTTCTTCCCATCACCACCAAAATTGCGATAGCACAATCTCTTCTTCTCCCTATTCTGGACTATGCTGATGCCAGCTATCTTGATCTCACCCAAGACCAATTGGACAAGCTTGAGCGACTTCAAAATCTCTGTATCAGGTTTATATTTGGCTTGCGCAAGTATGACCACGTTTCTGAATTTCGTACTAAGCTCAAATGGCTTCCTATTCGCCTTCGCCGGAATGCCCATATACTTTCGTTACTTTATAATGTGCTCTTTAATCCTTCTACTCCTTTTTATCTTAAAGAACGCTTTCAGTTCCTCTGTGACACGCATTCTAGGTCCTTGAGATCATCGGAAAATCTAAAATTAAGTATTCGTATGCATTCTACTTCCTTCTTTGATAAATCATTTAGTATACAAGCAGCACGTTTATGGAATGCATTACCTATAGAAGTAAGGCGTGCTCAAACGCTACCAGCATTTAAAAAAATGGTGAAAGAGCATTTCTTTTCACTCTAATTTTTTCACTCCTTTCCCAATTATATATTTGATATTTATTAGTATATTAACTGTTATTG
This sequence comes from Melanchra persicariae, assembly GCA_947386135.1. Lineage (NCBI taxonomy): Eukaryota > Metazoa > Arthropoda > Insecta > Lepidoptera > Noctuidae > Melanchra > Melanchra persicariae. The sequence continues at coordinate 20,518,649 of OX376658.1, read as the reverse complement.
TATTTGTGTATTTTATGTTATTATGTATATTTAGTATTATTTAGAACTTTTGTACACTGACAACCCTAAATCTATCTCTTTTCGTTCAGTCCATCCAAAGGTTGTCTGTAAGAGATTGCCTTGTGCGATAAGACCGCCCATTGTACACTTATTTTTATAAATGTTTGTCCTGTTCTTGTAATGAGGTGTACAATAAAGTATAAATAAAATAAATAAATAAATAAATGCTTTATTTACATCCTTCTCTGCGTATGTTTCAGACCAAGACAAATTTTGCAAGCATTCTTTAAATTTCTGTATATTATTTGAGCTGAAAACTCTTTTGTAGGCATAGTAAGTTGCTTGATTTTGTGAGTCATGTCTCACCAGGAAGCTCAACATTTGTGCTGTATCGTGGTCAGATAAATGGAGTGGCATTATCGTACCAATAGCATCAGGAATGTTGCTGAGAATGTGGTCGATACAAGAAGACTTACGAGTTGGTTCATTAATGTGCAGTTTAAGATTATAATTGTGTGCTAGATCTTGTAACTGATTTGTAATATTTCCTTTTTTAAGAGTGTTAATGTTAAAGTCACCTGTAAGAACCACGCTTGTTTTCGAGTTATATTTTTGAAATACCTGGTACAAAAGACTGTTTAACTTGGTTAAGAATTGGGTGGGGTCGGATTGAGGTGTCCTATAAATACATATAATTATCAAATTGTGACAGGTTAGTTCCATGCCACATACTTCGAACGTATTTTGTATTGCATGGTTATTCAAAAACGGTAGATTCTTGTAAACAAGGCCCCCTTTAACGAAAATGCAAGTCCCACCTCTTTGTTTTTCTCTGGAGAAACTGGCAGCCATTTCGTAATCATGAATTTGAATATAAGTTTCATTGCCTTTTCTTATAAAGGTTTCGGAAAGGCATATAACATCCGGGCTATTCTGTTCTTCACGTAGTTCATGTAAGGTTAGTTCAAGAATTTCTTTTTTAGATAAGATACTAGCAATATTCTGATGAAGTATTTTAAAATTATATGTCACCGATGGTCGAGTCTTGTGCTCGAAAAAACGTCAAGTTTTTTTGTATAACAGGAAAATAACAAGGAATAGTTCCTCTTTGTGCTTTTTGTGTAGGATTTATAAGGTCATTCGTTTTTTGTGTTTTTAATTTCATGCGATCAAAATAAAAGGGAATTGTGCCTCTCTTGGGTTCATTTATATTGTTTAATAATTTAAAACTTGATCTGTTGCTCGCTATTCGCTTTACAAGTTCTCTTGGGTTTAAATAGTTCTCGTTATAATCATTACAGTCAATTAGAAAATTTATCTTAGTGCACAGTTCAGATATTTTCAACGTTTCGCATTCTAAAAATTTACATTTTTTATAACTCATACACACATTTTTGATACGATAGTTAAGTTTATCAACATCTAAATAATAATTTTTGAATACATTTAATACAATAATCATGTTGTTATAAAATGTATCTAAAACAATTTGCAATTGGGATAAAATATATTTTAAATTATGATCATTCTCTCCTATACAAATTACAAGTTTATCGTTTAGCTGTAGCTTAGCATGACGGCAACTCATTATTATTTGGCTACTGAGTGCATTTGGTTTAGTATCTGCGACAATCTTATACTTTTCATACCTTGTATTTCGTCTTGAATCTATCATGGCTGCTGCTAGGCCGACACATTGTTGAGAGCCGAAAATAAGTATCCTATTTGACGATTCATGATTTTGCTCTTCTGTAAAAATAGGCGCTTGTGTGCAGATTTTTGGTACCGGTGAATGTTTAGGTAAACTGTAATCGCGATTTAACGCATCTATTTTCTTTGAGAAAGCTTCAATCTTCTGTTGGGCGTCTTTCAGTTCACGTTGGAGATCCGCAATTTTTTGTTGAAGGCACATAATTTCAATGTTTTTAGCACTGTTGAAGGTCGACTTACTCGCCAAAGGAGTAGAAGGCGTGGAGAATGCATTTTGGTCGAGAAGAGAATGTCTTTTCCTTTTGTATTTATTTGCTGGACTGTTTCCTAAAGTTGCCGGAGAATGACACAGCGATTTTAACATTTTTAATTCAGTATTTAACTTATTTATTTGATAATTGAGATTGTTATTTTCTAGTATCATGTTCTCTAACTCATTTTCTGTACTGTCCAGCTTATGTGTGAGCTCTTTTATGGTCTCTTTCATTTCTAGTACTGTCAATGTATCAGATATTGTGCCGTCTACACTCTGAGACAGTTTACTTGGAGTATTGTACGATTCATCTGAATTTCCGTATTCGGACAATATGTGAGAGTCTAAAATATCAGAAGACTTTTGAATGGCGGGCGTCACAGTTTCGAGTTCCTTATTTTCCAGGATATTTCCACTTGTTTCTGGAGAGGAGCAGTTTCGGTGCATATTTGCTTTTCTCCTGGTTGTTATATTAGATACATGGCTAGTGTTTGAGATTTTCTTAGTTTTGCATGTCTTACATCTCCATTTGCTTTTAGATTCTTGGTCCATTAGACGATAGGTTTGTTCTGGGTAGCCATCACAATCAGGTTCATACCGATTGTTACACATTGAACATAAGGCTGTTTTTTTAATGTCTACTGATCTCTTGCATTTAAAGCATATAGCTTTCTCTGTCGTTTTGCGGTCGCTTTTTGTGCCAGTTTTAGAAGACATCATAACACTATAATTTCTTCTTCAAGTTACTTCAAATGATTAAAATAACAAATTAGAAAAAGGCGAAAAAGATAAAATAAATAAACAACAACACAAAAAGTAATTTCTTTTCGCGGGGATCGATCCTGCGACACACGATCACTGGTTTCAATGTCGACCGCTTAGAAAACGGGCCGCTTGTGCGCTTAACTTCACGACAAAATTATGGCTTATAATAATGTTTGGACTTCCAAGATGATAAAAGAGTCCGTTGCGAACAGGTTCAAATTAAAGAGTTCAAAGTTCGTTTCTTTGTTTGACGAACAATATTTTGTTTTGCTGTTCGTTCCACTTTATCACTGTTGTTGCACATCTAGTGTTTTTTTGTGTTAATAATGTTGTTTATGTTGCACTTTAGCACTGTTTACGTGTTTTATTCACATTTATAACTTTGACATAGCAGGATCAGTTTGTGGAAAAATAACTTAATTTATAGTGTCCAATTAGGTCATTGAGATGTAATAACACTTGCACTAATGTTTTGCACTTTTTACTTTATTTTGGTACTAGTCACAACGCAAAATAGGTGGTATAAATATTTTTAAACATCAAGTGATACGGAGCTAAGTATTTACGTGGCGCTCGCGTCACGCGTATCAATATGAATGGCTATACATTCCATAAACATTTACTATCAATACAACGTTATTCTGATAGATATCTCCACATAACTTGAAGTTTTCAAGTTATCCTCGATATGTAATAGAATGAAGCGTGGAACGGAATCCGGCGTCGTATTCGGAAGTAGGTACAGCAGCGGTTCGGCTCGGCGGCGGCCGCACGTCGCGTTGCGGTGGGCGAGACACGCAGGGGTGGCACGCAGGACTTAGGTACTATTAGAGGGTGTAAAATACTCGTGAGCAGGCAAAGCAGACTAGATGGAACTAAAGGTACTTTCGAAACATGATAAAGAATGAGGAGTTGTTACTGGGCCACTGCCAAAGTTCTTCTTATTAGAAAAAAGAATTAACGAAACAAAATAATATTTAATGGGATTCGGACAGGACTAACTACAAAATAAAGTTAAGTGGTTAAAAACTAACAAGAGAAAAAGACTTGTACGAGGCTAGAAATGCTCCTAAGCAACATGTGCTGTGATTAAAAGATTCAATGAAATCACAAAACCACAATTAATTATGAATGAAAATCTGTTCGGTTGTTTATGAGTTTATCAGGTAGGTACTGATAGACAGACAGACGCCCCGGGGGACTTTGTTTTATAATATTTAGTGATAGTGATGATTATTAAGATCAGAAATTCTCTTCAAGATCGCATGTCGAAGTTATCAGACAAAACTAAGATGAACACACCGCCATACTCCGCAGTCGAGGCAGCCCTATAACTGCGTCGTTCGCTGCGATTGGTTTACTATTTACACACTCCACGGCGTGATTGCAGTTAGAATTGAAGTGTCCGATGTAAAAGTGCTTTTTCAATGGGTATGTACCTTGCCGGGTTGCCACCGTGTGCTGATGTTGAACCTTCGATACGTATCGCTGTGTTGACTGGGGCTTAGTAACCAGCGTGTTTATCGAATGTTGATTTTTATTGGATTCAAGATTGGTGTCAATATGGCTAAAAACATTCAAAGTAAATGCCGCTGAAATCGTTTTTTGCTTTGAGAATAATACATTAGAAGAAGAATAATATGTTTGATCATTTAGTTTCTAGCATCTAGATAATCATAAGTAATCAATTTATTATATAAAATTCTTCTGTTACGGAGTGATTGAGTGACTGAGTGGCAACGCACAGCCGAAACGACTGGTCGTAGAAAGCTGAAATTTTGCATGTAGTTTCCTTGAGGAGTATAGGGGAGCACTAAGAGGATTTTCCGCAATTCCTACACGAACGGGAAAAACGGAAAATGCGCTTACGAAGTTACAAGCAAAAGCTACCTAGTATCTAATATTTTTTCTTAGCATAGATTATTCCCAGTATAAGTATGCCAGATGCGGACAACCTATTTGCTACTTTCGCTATTCTGAAATAGAGGTTTTTATTTATCTCTGGTTACTCATTGACCACAGGGTCCAGACTATCCAGGCTGCAATGACGTTTAGTCAGATTAAACACGTTCCTTCCGAACATAGTATCCCTGCATTACCCACGAGAAGAGCTTGACCATCACAAATAAGTAGCTGTTCAACTGTACATGGACTAAACGCACTTGAGAAAACAATCCACGTAGTACGACAGTTAAACAAAGTTGCACAAGTGCCGCAGACTAGCCAGTGCACAGCGGTGTCGGTTGCAGAGTGGAACAGTGCGAGCGACGACGTCGCGAGGCTGAGCTGGTTCACTTTGGTGTGTGGTAAACTTTATGCTACGTTCGCTGCCACTTGACAGCTTGAATTTTGTGCAATGATGCTTTGTGCTGGATGTGGCTTAGTATGTTTTTTTTTATATTCATATTACAGGCATGTGGAACGTAGGTTCGATCTAACGACACAGTTTAAAGACTTCTTCATACACTGCACATAAAACAAGCGTGATTAAAGACTCAATGACACATAAATTATGCCATAAAGAACAATTCATAAGTAGTCTGTAAGACCATGAATGCTTAGATAAAGTTGTAGGTAATGTCAATGGTCACAAAACATAATAATTACAATTGTGTTTATAAGTAATCAAAACCAACATCTTTATTTTCTTTTCGCATTGTGTTGCACTCAAGGAACATCCAGCTAATAACTTCTCTCTCGTCCAGCCACAGCATCCCCCCACAACGCAGGACGTCCCGCGTCCAGCTAACTAGATACAGACACGTCGCGCGTCGCCTCCACCCGCGCGTCCGCTGCCTGCACCAGTGTGGCCGCTACCTAACTTGGCGATATCGTTTGTGCAGCTAAACATGAGCTCGGTTCGCGTTTGATCTTGTTTTATTTTAGTTATAAAGCGCATAAAGCCCGTCACAGACGTAGCTATAATTATTTATATAATTCATAGCAAGGCATATTACGATATATTTTCTATAGTAATCTTCGAGTGACCACAGACCCAGCTTTCATCCATCTTTATTTTTATTTAATTTTTATCTTTATATTAATATATATTATAGCTACGTCTGTGACGGGCTTAAGTGTATCCTAAATGACCGGAGCATACCTAACTACATATATGCATAATTGGGTAGTTTTATAAACCTACAGATCCATATCTCAAATAATAGAGAGCTAATGGCTAGCTTTAAACTGTTTGTTCGTTTGATTCAAAAATGATTTGCTCCGGAATTCAAATCTTTTGGATGTAGACTGCATCATTTATTTTAGAAGACACCTGTGTCTCTTAGAGACAACCATTTAAAATAATGTCGTACCACCGGCACCGTTACTGCACCAATCAATTACAAAATAACCCATACAAGCGGGCTGTATCTTCCCCTCGAACAATAAGACGTCCGCAAAGCATTGCCTATCGCCTCTCGCCGCCACCCCTCTCGCCGCCACCCCTCTTGTCGCACCCCGTGACATATTTTTAATTAAACGCCACTTAGGTCGACGCGCGGCAAATCCCGCGCGATCCATTGTAGCCTTAGCCGTTATGATAATGTGGCTGCACCTTTATGTGATGTGTGGCGCCTTTGTGTGTTTTGTTCCGTTTGCAATTTGTGTGGCGACGGAGAGGATTACGTTGCTATTGTTAAAATGGTAGGCGTTAATTATCTTGTTGGTATTTATTTTAATTAATCTAAAATGTGTCTGTGTTTTTGTGGTGTTTTAATGAGTGAAGATTGAAACTTCACAACACAATGCTGCCAAAAATACCTACTAGATTAGAATTAATTACATCGTTTTGCTAACATTACGTCAAATCGTTAATAATTTTTATAGGGCTAACTTTCATAGCGAATAATAATCAATTGTGCTAAAAGAAACAATGTAAAAAAGAAAACGAAATCACAAAAAGAATTTTGCATCGACCGGGAATCGAACCCGGGCCGCCCGCGTGGCAGGCGAGCATTCTACCACTGAACCATCGATGCTTATGAAATACGTTACAAATAGGCTTTTTTAAACTGTGCACTCACGTTTCAGTAGGTATGTTGATAGCGGTACTGACTGATATCTTCATTGACGTCAATTTGTTTGCTATTATTAATTTACGTTTTCAATAAAACTGATATTTAAAGCGTAGTTTCTAACTTCGACCGCGTTAACAGTATTTAGCAGGTTTCGAAAAGGAACATATTAGATACTTACCCCGGGATAAGAAATGTTCTCGGTCATAACCACCTAAGTAATAAATTTGGCGCCAAATAAATTTGCAATAGCGGTCATTACCTACATTTATTGCGATTCTTAATTTCAAAAACAGAAATAATGACATAAAGCTGTCCTGAATCCACATCTATCGTGATCCTTTACATTTTATAATACTTAACGAAAAACGATTCATAATTTTTTTTTTTGCAACCTAAAGCATAACGGAAAGGTCAATGTACTCTAATGCAAATTGATGTGGCGCCTACCATAATCCAGAACATTGTCCACCCATGTGCTAAGTTTAAATATAATCTAATCCGTATAGTCCTCAAATGGTTCAAACAGACAGACAGACTGACCTTTACTGTGTTACTGTGGATACTTAAATATTTTTTTCCATTCACTATCGTGCCGCATGCTTACCGTCCAGTAGCAGCTTGCACACGGTTTAGCCGTCGGATACGGTCCGTACAGATCGGATCGGATCCGTGCGGCTCGGATCCCGCAGATAAGCGCCGGATGCGATGGAAACCACGTCGCGTACGCTTGATAACGCCTCTGTTATACTATGTTAGTAGATATAATAGGTTGATAGATATATTTCTTAGTTGATGTTAGTAAATGATTCAGTTGTGTAGTTATCTTTGCGCTTAGTGAGTCGGACGGGTAAGCAGGAATGGAGGTTTGATAGCAAATGTAGCCAACTCGATGGATGCTTTCAATATCGAATGTGCTCAATCAAGTGATGTTTAGCGAAGCCGCATGCGGACAATCAAGAGTTGTTTACGATGGATTGCCTAAATACCTAAATGATTACGAGTATATTGCACGTTCTTCTGTATAGAGAATTGGAGATGTACCTACTCTCTGGAATGTGCAACTAGTTTGCTGTTCTGAAAAATGCATGTTAACTCTGTTGATAAAATAAATGGTACTAGTGGTTAATAAAATAAATTAAAATGAATAGGTATATGTATATCTAATAGCATGGATGACTTAGCCTCCATAGATTATTTTTATTGAAAACCGAGTAAGGCATATCTATTATAAGGTACCTACTTAGTTTATTTCTGTAACAATTTTTACATTCTATCGAAATTTTAGACCAAATTATAAAAATTAAAAGAATTATAATAGATATAAATAATTAATAAAACAGTTACCAAATAAATTAATTAAAAAGTAAAAAAATGCTATTCTCTGTTATAATAATGTTAAAAATGTCAAAAAATAAATAAGTGCGAGTCGGACTCGCGCACGAAGGGTACGGAACCCTTCGTTACCATTATCTGTAAAAAAACGGCAAAAAAAACACGTTTGTTGTATGGGAGCCCCACATATTTAATTTATTCTGTTTTTAGTACCTATTTATTATTATAGCGGCAACACAAATACATCATCTGTGAAAATTGCAATTGTCTAGCTATCACGGTTCATGAGATACTTACAGCCTGGTGACAGACGGACAGCGTACCTAGTTTTAGTAATAGGGTCCCGTTTTTACCCTTTGGGAACGGAACCCTAAAAATAATACCAAAACAAATAAACTAAAGATTCAACCATGTAAGTAGATGTATAAATACCTACTTAAATATTCATTCAAATAAAGTTCTCAGCTCGATTTCTCAATACATAAAAGATGAGTGTGACAAGAACAACCTCTGACAGGATTATCTCATATCCCTACAATCTTGTATGACCTCTAACCAGCGCCGTTCATGGCACTCAGGACTTAATCACAGTTCGTGCCCGGCTGTTCAGTCTCCCACCGCTCAATATGCACTGTAAACAGCCCCGGGATCCCGCGCAGATGCGATCCCGCGGGATTAGCGCCGGGACGCGTGCGCCGTAATCCCGGGGCGCGGGATTAAGGCGATGGGAAATTAATTGCTCATAGAGTTGGTCATGATTGTGAGTCATTTGTAGGATGAAGGTACTTTTAGGTGATCTGTTGTTTCTTTGGTTTATTTTTATACTGTAGCGACTAGATATTATATTACGTTGGTGAGTGTGAAAAAGGCTCGAGACAAATGAGATTCTGTCAACGGTAGCGTGGTGAAGGCGATTGTCAATGCATCAAAAATGTATGGGATTGACAGATGCTATCGAAATGTCACGTGATCATATTCTTACATTTTGGCATTTCGACTGTCGCATTCGCAAATGGAATGGCACTTAGGCCCGGTTACCACCGAAGCAGAGAGGCGAGGAGATGTGTTGAATAAACCAATATGATAAGCTAAGCAGAGAAGAGATGTGGAAATAACGAAATCGGATTGGTTTGTTCAACACATCTCCTCTCCTCTCTGCTTTGGTGGAAACCGGGCCTTAGCCTAGGGCCTCTTATCTGCACTGAGGGTATGATACCCCATTGTTTACTGAGGTTGACTAACGTACTGTGCATTATTTGATGAGACTCCGAAATACCAATGAACCTTACCCAAACCGGCTTTCTGCATAATTCGCCCCAAAAAAATATTTCCAGACTTCCTTGCAGTTTATTCTTCAAAACTTAATGTCGAAATTTTTCTCATAGAAAATCCCCATTACACATTACATACAAATAAAACCATTTCAACATTTTCACACCATCGACACTTCCGCACTCCTGCATTCCCACCGACAATTACCTCATAATGCCATAACCTCCCCTCACAGGAGACAGTGGCACACCATGGATTATGGCGCGTCGTATAGCGAGGTACCGCGTGGCCCTGCGTGGCGTGGCCCCGCGTCGTCTTGCGTGGCGTGGCCCAAGCTCGTAAATTAACACTCGTATTTGTTATTGTGCATGTTCTACATGGAAAATGTATGGGTGTAGCCTTTTATAGCACCCTAATTGATGGGACAGTAAAAGGTTTTAGTGTGCGTTAATAATATGATTGCTAGGTGGCGGTTATTGGGGTATAACTGTGGAATTGGGTTAACTAAGTATTGTCAAAACAAGGAAATAGAATTTTGAAATACTATTGACATTTTTCACACCTGCCACTATTGATTCGTATACCTAGGTAAAACAATTCCCAAATAAAATATGAATTCTATCAATTTGTCGATGGCTATCGACTGCTAGTATTGTACCCTACTCTTTATAACATGAATAATTAATTAACGCATGAATAACCGAAATCTAGACGGTTTTCGGCTGAATAAACCGACCATAAAATAGAAAATCACACGATTTCATCAATACGTCCTATGTCTGCGAATAACAATCAGCTGGTACTAAATCCAACTTTACTGAATAGAATCTGAAATATTTTTTCTAGAAATTGCTATCACAAACAACCCCAAAACTTTGAAAGTGCGTGTCTATTCTGAAGGGCACATTGCCTCTGAATTCTGTCCCAGACGGAGGGATTAGCGAGAGTCCCTTTCAGCCGGAGCCCGGGCGGGTCAAGTCCAGCGCGACACTTAGCCAGACAGTTTTATTGCGTAGGTAGGTACAGACATTATCAGATTCAGAACGAAACACGAAAATGTGACGACTGACGACCCTTTTTAGATTGGAAGCCTCAATCAAAATGAATTTGGGTTGTGTGTCATTTGTAAAAATAATGTGTTTATATTTTCCCGCAGCAAAAACACATTACGTGTGTCTTCTTTCATCTTAGTTGAATTTTTCGTTTATTATTAAAAGTCTCATAGTCATAATAGAACGTTCAATCACATTAACTTCAACGGTATAATAAACGCGAATCTCCTCAAACAATCGTCCTTCATTCAATCGCAAATGAAAGAACTTGAATATAAAACACGTCACAAATAAAAATACAAAACGAGAAATTATTTTTTCATGAAAAACAGCCGAAACATTCGCGGCGGCGGCCATAATGCGGGGAAAAATAACGAATCATCACTCTCCCTCCCCCCACCACATACCTTTACGTAAAGAGAGAAAAACTTTGCGGTATGGAGGACTCGCATTGTGCTCGCCGTCAACGCCGACTTTTTATTCTAACTCCACTTAAAAATTTAACAGTGTCGTTTGAAAAGGTCGCCCTCAAGTGGCGCAACAGTGGCGACACTGAAAGCCTCCGCAAACTCTAGTGTAAAGGAAAATAAAAAATTACATATTGAATTCAATTTGTATTGCGCAGTGACAGCGGTGGCGGTGGGAACATTTTGTTTTATAACAAAAAATAATGCGCTTATGTAGGTGGCAACTAACAGTAGCACGTACTCAGTACGTCTGCTGTGGTTTTGTTCTGCCCTCAAACACAAATAGGTACACTGTTGCAAAAAAAAATAATTTCAATGCTGCAATTAATTGTTACACAAATTAATGTAGCATTGTGCCATTTTGATTAGATGGTCGACACTTTTTTCGTATTAACTTGTCCCACTGCTGGATAAAAGCCTCCCCAAGTCCTGCCCGGAATTTTTCGTTCCCGCGAAACCTCGTACCAGCCCTTACAGTATTCGTCCAGGTCGTTTCGCCACCTCTTTGTCATCTTCAATTCATAAACCTAGGTAAATCAATTCCATCTTAACATTTTAACGGTTAGTACTTCATGTACAAAACTATAATGATAAAAGGATCAGATAAGTAAGAGCATTCATGAATCCGCCTGAAAACTACATAAGTAGCACCAACAATTTCCACAGTAAGTTTCCCCAAATCTTAGACACGCGTGTATCTATTCAGGCTCATCAAACACACCACATAGGGGACTACCCACCTCCTGCGATAACACCCAGTTGCCAATAACCTGATTATCATCTAGCACGCGCCTGTAATCCAGGCACAAAGGAGGATGCACCCGGCCTGATTGATCGCAAGCCTGCGGGCACTGTAGCCGTGTGGCGACTGGGAGAGGAAACGGAGTTAGTGGCGAATGAGGAGTCGGTCTATATAGGACTGCTGCAGAACTTGCAGATAGATGACACATTTATGTATATACTAGCTTTATCCCGCGGCTAGCCTCGCGTTGATATAGCTTACAACTGAATCCAGGGTCCCTCCCATCTATAACTGTACCAGAATTCATTAAAAACGTTTCATTGATGGCGTGAAACCGTAATAAACAAACAGACTCATTTTCGCATTTTCAATATTTGTTAGGATTTATCTATTAGCAAAATAGTGGAGTTACAAGCTTTTAAAGTTATTCTTCTGTCCTTTTCAAACAACAACCTTTTCAAACTGTGCAAAATGTCGTACTGTCTCACAACCAACTCTGTCATTTGAGTTTCGCTTGGTCTTTTCTCTAGGTTTTGAGAAATTTACTTACTTAAAAAAATCCAGTGAAATAACTTATTGCGGTCTTCTTCCATACTTTTCTTAGTCGGTCAACAGCAAAAAACTGTCGATATTGTTTTGAAAAATAAAATAATACAACCTGTATTTTCCCGAAGAGTTACAAAGGTATACCTATGGAACGGCCACATTCAGCCAGTAATGTTTAAGTTCCATGAAAAGATATGAAGGAATTCGAAAATAGGTCTACTTTAAGTCACACTCAGTGATTGCCTACTGCAACCATCGTTTTTGAAATATGTTACATTCAAGACAATATCTTGCATTGTATTTAAATGTAATGTTTTTGGGTACTCAATCAAACCGTTATTTGTCTTTCAAATATTGATAAACACGGCGTGTCATTTATAGATAAAAAAAACAGCATTTTTTTAATACAGTCGTGTATTTTGACTAGACAAATATTGACTGTGTCCTTTGCTAAGCCCTCATTCAGTGCATAGCTCACGTATACCATTGGACATAGACGGATGGGTAGCCTGCTGTTATGTTAGGTACTAGCAACTAGCTGGGTGATATAGCCTGGCACGTTTGATTGCCAAGCCGTGTGCGTTATTGGTTTATGACTATTGCACACTCTGTCTATGATGTATGTTTCAGCAGGGTTAGGTGTGGTGAAGTGATGTAGAGGTATAAGGCCAGAATTCACCATTGATTCTTTAGTAGCCAATGAACCTATACTTTATACTTACACTAGCTTTTGCCCGCGGCTCTGATCGCGTGGATGTCGGCTATCGCGTAAAAATCCTTCTCCATATCCCAGGCTATAGATCTGCCAAATTTCATGATGATCCATTCAGCTGGTTTAGCGTGAAAGTGTAACAGACAGACAGAGTTACTTTCGCATTTATAACATTAGTAGGAGTTTGTATGTCACTTTCTGTGGTAGATAGAACACAAATACTCCCACGCCATTATGTAACACCTACCTTGTACCTGTCAAAAAGTAAAATAAATTAAAAACTAACGGTTCCTAATAATTAATTAATAAAAGCTAACAACATGAATATAATCTGTGCGAGGCCAAAAAAGATCCTTATCTCAGAATTTGCTGCGATATTTAAAAAAATAAATAATATCACAGCGCTGGTATTCTGATAGGGCCTGTGTTGCCACGGATACACTTACGGAGCACATATTTAATAGAAATAATTACATATACAAATAAAATAAAAAATTTAAGATAATGTGTAGGTAAATACGAAACAATTAAAATATAAAATACACACATAAAAAATAATTTATCAACTCAGAAGCGATTTTTGTCATAATACATAGTTCAGTGGTCATATTATTTTGAGAATGTCTGGTTAAAAGTATACCCAAAGGGTAAAACGGGACCCTATTACTAAGACTCCGCTGTTCCGGCCGTCTGTCACCAGGCTGTATCTCATGAACCGTGATAGCTAGACAGTTGAAATTTTCACAGATGATCTATATCTGTTGCTGTTATAACAAAAAATACTAAAAACCGAATAAAATAAATATTCAAGTGGGTCTCCCATACAACAAACGTGATTTTTTTCCGTTTTTTTTTTATAGATTATGGTACGGAACCCTTCGTGCGCGAGTCCGACTCGCACTTGGCCGGTTTTTTATGAGTCGTCACACTTTTCTAGATATAAGTAAGTGGCATCTTTCTTCCACCCATCGTTTTTCTAGTCTTCTTATTTGTCGATAAAAAAAACTCCAGCTTGAATTGAGTCTATTCTAATTGAACAGTCTCTTTGTCTGTTCGGCCAAAAATAGACAGTAATTTGAAAGAAAGCGGCGATAGGTAGGCGGTTTTGGGGTTACGACGTATTTGACCTTTTCTAAATTAGTAACCTCAACAAGTTATTCGTCTATTTTTATTCCCGTCTACAATTTTGTTTTCTAAGTTCATTGATCTATATTGATATGATTCTTGTATGTCTGAATGTTGTGAATGTAACCGTGGTTGTGAACCACGCGAATGGGAGCGGAATCCTGGCAACTATGCGTGGAATTGGTTCAGGGATGTCTCTACGAAAGGTTATTTGATTTCTTTTTGCCGGCAGAATACTGTGTTGCGTGTGCTGCGAGCTTTTTGGAGCCCTTTGTGAAAACGCTGTTACGTAAATAGATCGTAATAACTATTGCGGTCCCAGATAGCCTCAAATATTTACTGCGTTTTGGGATCGACAACAATTTTTATTTGTGACTTCAAATGTGCTTTAATAACCTCTGAAATATTTTGATATTATATCAACATCACAAGAAATACCGTGTTACCCAGATAAGGGGTTGTGGAGGTCTAGTAGGCAGCCGCTCCACGTAAAATACTGGTATTCAGCTGAATCCGGTTTGACTGGGAGTCGACCCCAATATAGTTGGGAAAAGGCTAGGCAGATCTACATCACCATGGCAAATCCAATGGAGGGCCGTGACAGGGGCTGACCGAATACTAGACAAAAATAGAAAATCTGAGGTCCATTCCCCGTAATTTTTAAGCAACGTTTGTTAGAATGTTAAAATGTACAGAAATTAGATGTGTTTCTGACAGACAGCAACTAAGATCCGAATGTGAACGTCCATTAGAAGTATGGGAATTGTGCCTCTAGTTAACTTTCTGGTTTACGAAATCATGGTTGCATGAAGGAGCCTCCTCGTGTAGCGCAATTTGTTCCATCAGGCACTCAACTGAACCTGTCGCTCGGGCATCCTGGACAGTCTCACCTAACACCTTATAAGACCAATTCTTCCCTTGCGGTGGTAGCGCCTGGTTTGCGACCAGCATACTCCCACCGGAGTCCGGCGTCAATCAGCCTGCTGTGTTTCGTCGACGCGAGGGAGTACCAGTGCTTCAAGGCATCTTCTGGGAACGCTCGCATCATAAACCTCATCCATCGCTTTCCATCAGGCGTGATCGAGGTCAAGAGCTAGCCCTACCCTCAAAAAAAATAAAAAAAACAAGTAGAAATTTATTCCCTGGAAATAAAGTGCGGACTGTTCATCCTCCGCTAAAACCCACAGCTCGATTATCACCTATTAACAACTCTTAAATCAATCCCCCATTTAGTTTTATTGTCCGCAATCATGTTCACTAACTACAGCCCCCTGCTCCGCTTAACTTTATGACGAATAAAATTTTTACGAGCATTTCAACGGTTCTACTATTAAATACTAGTTGTAACTTGTAGGGTGGAAACCAAGGGGTGGTTTTTTCACGTTTTATTAGTAGTTTTATGTCGGTTAATTAGTTGAGGGGGAGAACGTGGGGTTAGGTTTTATGACGTAGTAAAAGTAATGAGTAAACATCCGCGGTGATATGGCAGTAAATAAAATAATGTAGTCTATGAAGTTATCAATCACATTGTAAACTTTTATTTTATGACTTATTTATTTATTGATTGTTGTCACTTGATTATTTCAGTTATAATTTTGTCCTTGTGTTATGAAGACAAAAAAATATTTTTACTAAAAAGTAGGTCAAACTTGGAAATAGTTTATTGTTTATAGTTCTGCCTTCCCCTATAAAAGCGTGAGTTTCTGTTTGTTTGCAATTTGATGTACTTACAGTTAATTTAAATAAAAGCATAATATTCCCGGTTTACTAACGAAGATTTGTTGACTACAAAATGTAGTTCCATCTGAATCTACAACGCAGATTACAAGCTCATCTCAACGTTACATAAAATGACAAGTACAACTACAAGTACACAAGTAGTGGAGGATTTAAAGCGCGGGTCGTAAGCGTCGCGCTCACTCGCCGCCCAGCACGACCGGCGCCCGCCCGCGTACCACCCGCCCGCCCTACGCTAACCGTCGAAAACGATACGCGCGTTAAAATGAAATACGACAAATAAAATTAAGACTTTTTTTAGTGTTTTTTAATTAGTGTCTTTTTATAATGTAGATAATGTAACCGCAGTAGTTTTATTAGTAGTTTTTAATGCTAAATTAAATTAAAATTAGTCATAAAGTTGAAATCTGTATACAATAATAATCATAAAAATAGTTTTTAAAACTAACTGTTGAACGATAAAAATAACTATAAAGTTAAACAATAGTTGGTAGTTCTTAACAGGCGATGTTTGGACAACACAAACAAACTCTGTGTTGATGGACTTATGACTTGAAAACTCCCATTCTTAAATGTACCGTATGTGTTAGAGTTTAGGGTGTATTGTCGCGTCTGTGTTGATGTTAGGTAAGGTGTTGCCAGCAGTAAATATTTACAGACTACTAGTGCCCGGTGTATTGGACTGCGATCAGGTAAGTTTATCGTTTCGCAATAAAATATATTGTTCTTTCTGCTTCGACATCTGGGAACTGTTTTATTGGCATTTAAAGCTTTGACCACGGAACACGTGTTTTGTTATTAAAAATAGGTTTTTTCTTTTTATTTGAGATGGAATTAAGTTTTTCGTTCTAAGAATTTTCGGTAGGACCTCCCTCCACTTGACTTAGTCGCTGTGGCAACGGAAAAAAAACACTCAATTGGTTCAAATTAATAACATTTTATGATTCGAGGTGGAGTCGAGTTGGAGGACATGGATTGGAATATTTTGTATTAAGTATTGGGCATCAGTATTGGGGTTACTCCCAGTAGCTGACAGTGTAACGATGATATAAGTACATTCTCTAATAAATATATCAATTGAAAAACTCGTGCTTGTCAAACAAATAAATTGGATATGTACTGAACCAAATAAATTAGTGGTTATATTGAACCACATTATATTGGTAGCGAAAAGGTTTTAAGATCTGTCTACCGGGTCAATGTCTTGGTAATCGGCAAAATAAGTTGCCATCAAAAGGAACAAATACGTCAATTATATTCATTTTGATTTGAGTAACGTTAATTTTTTTATACAGTACATTTTCAGGTTTCAGTTGCAATACCTATTATCCAATTAACTAATAGTTTGTGTTATGTTTTTATACCAGCGTGCCTTGTCAAAGTTCTCGTTGGAGTTTCATACAAAACATTCATCAAACAAAAACTTAATTATGCTAAAAACGAGTAATGAAAAACTTGCACGAAAAATGCAGTTGGAACTCCATTCTTCACCCTGTATGAGTGTATGTACTACTCATTAGTGGTAATTGGCTAAAAAGACAACACAAACATATCCTGCATTTTGTGTGCATTTTTTAAGTTGGCAGCACTGAACACCGGATGAACTGACAAAACACAAACGACGAAATGTTTCCTTTATGGTTTTGAATAATTAATAGGATGTTTTTTTATTTTGATGATACTGGCCACTTACAACCAATTAAGATTGTTTCAGTTAATATTTTATTATTATAAACCTGATTCAATACCTTTTTTTATAGTTGGGAAATCATCAAATGAGGGGCTGGGTGGAGCGGGAGGGAGTGTCAGACTCTTACTGACTAAAACCCAACCGTCCTCCTCCTAGTGCCCTTTGCTTTCCAGGGCCGCGGTTACTCTTTCGAACAAAATCCGCAACATAAACCCAATACCTACCATATGACTAGCCATTTCATCATCATTATCAGCTGAAAGACGTAGACAGCTGGACACAGCCTCCCCAAGTGTCGCCACCCGACCGATCCTGCCATTTGAGAACAAAACATTTCGCATAAACTATGGCTACATTAAAACTGAGCTTTAGAAGTCTTGCATATTATCAGAATGTGCCATCATACACGTTTTACATTTACTACTATCTACTTTTAAGACAACGTTTTTGATAGATGGCCAGGAATCTCATTTAAACTAGATTTCAATTAAGATAGTTTAAACTTACTATGAAGTCAGTTATACTGGGTAATTTTTTTTCCAGTGCGCAAACTTTAAGAACCACTTCTGCCCATGTAAATGAACAACTTTCCCCAAGAAAGCCATAGTCAATTCCTAAAAATAAAATTGAGTCTCCTATACAAAAAACATTATTATACCAGTATTAAATCAAGGGTTAATGCTTCGCTTTTTACAGTTTAGTAAATATATAATGTATCTAGGTGCTGTGACCTCCTTGGCTGCGTCACTGGAAGCGACCGGCAGAATTATTAATACTATTCGAATTTTAAATGTGTAACTTATTATTTTTAAATGACAGACCAGTATTTATGTAGGTTTTTACTAAGGCAGATGTCCTAAATAATTACGATTTTAAATCCCAATTCGTGTTATATTTATGATAATTAGTAAGTGATGCTAGCGTGAGGTCCGCTGAGCCTCACAGTAGGTACCTACTCCCATACCGATTTACTTTAACATTCAGGCAGGGCTATTAAAAAGGTTCTTTCATTCAGTTACAATATTTCAATTCAATTATCCTTTGTCAACTCATAATGTTACCGAATAAATTTTATATTTTGTTACAATTCTCCACCTACACTGTCCAAGCCAGAGCGCTAGTTCAGTCGGTCCCGTGCGCGCCTCATTGTGATGCGGGCCGCTCCTGCCTAACAAGGCGTCTCTCGTGTCAACGCGCGAACGCTCGTATTATTGTGTTTTATTCACAACGAGGAAGTTGCTGATTGTTTTTATTGCTGCTGGCCCCATTTTATGGGGAAAGCAAGGTCGCGGTTTGCGTGAAGAATATAGGGGATGTTTTTGGACGGTTCAAACGGAAATAGATGGGGAAATTGTGCGTTAACTACGGTTTTCCGGTTGTAGCAATTTTGTGTAATAGTGAATGGTAATGGGCAATCAGTTCTTTCTGTACTTCGAAAAGTTATTGTGTAAACTCTCCAAAAGCCCCTTTGACATTTAATAAAAGAACAACCATTTTCAATGAATAAAACATAATAGAAATGATTAAACGGTGGATTTGTAGCAGGCATCAATGCCGCCACAAAAATCAACGTAGCAGAATGTACTCGCGCAACAATGGGACTCGCAGTGCCATCTATCAGAACAGTTGCGAACTAACTTAACCGCGATATCAGGGTTTACCGTGCAATTTGACAGCCCGTATAACAACTATCGGGCAGTTGCCCACCGGACACAACAACAATTCGGTCGGGGGATCCTCCCTTTTCAATGGAGGTATGCGGGACTTTACTCTCTGTTCCACTTCTTCCATAGATTAATTTGATTAAGGTACCCCAAAATTACGAGGGCTAAAAATATTACAACTAATATAGGTAATACTTGTTTTACCTATATTAGTTGTAATATTTTTAGCCCTCCTAATTTTAGTAGTATGACACCCTTTCATAAAATGATTCACCACAAATTGCCAACAGCTCATACCAAATAGAATCAACACCACCACAACCAGAACAAACCACACTGGTTCCATTTTTTATAAAGACACACACAGAGGTTTTTGTAAAGACACACGTACCCCGAACTAGTGAACCCACTCATATCGGCTACTGTCAGCATTTAGGATTCCGTAGGCAGCATCCAATCACGCGGCATTGTGCCCGCGGCCGGCACAATTAAATTACGCGGGTTCCGCACGCCGGCTGAATGCCAAACATGGCGCACGATGATGCATGTTGTGGGGGACGTAATGTAGCTATGTAAAAGTCTGGACTCGAGGTGGACTCTTGACGTTATGGTTGAATTACCTCTGGTACCTACTGGTATACATTGTGGGATGCATAAAGGAGCCTCCTCGTGAAGCGCAATTTGTTCCATCAGGCTCTCAACTGAACCGTGCGTTCGGCGCATCCTCGAGAGTCTCACCTAACAGCTTATAAGACTGGCCAATCCTTCGATTGGGCTTACGTCCGCCTGGTTCGCGACCACCCACCCATCGGAGTTCGGCGTCAAGCAGGCTGCTGTTTCGTCGTCGCGTAGGAGTACCAGTGCCTCAAGGCATCTTCTGGGCATGCTCGCTCCATCATAGATCTCATTCATCGCTTTCCATCAGGCGTGATCGAGGTCAAGAGCTAGCCCATTCCTCAATATTTTTTTTTAAATCCGTAGTACTCAGCATTAAATCACAAATGAGAATTTAAGAGTTTACTCAGCAGACACTATGAGTTATCGAAATGTGAAAGAACGTTTTGTCTATTGCAGGAAAAGTTTTCTCTATTCTTTGCTGTATCTGACTAATCCTTTGGGCACGAACCTAACTCGTCACGCTATCTCCTTCTGGGTCTACCGCGTCGTCGGTTCCTGTAGTTCGGGATCCAATCCGTGGCTACTTTCGTCCAAATCCACTAGTGACGCAGACGAAGTACACAGAAAGAATATTAAAATGTAGAACACACCCCAGTGTGACAAAAACAACAAAAGGCTAGCTGTTTTCCTTTCTTCTTAAGTGAAAAGCTTGAATCTCATATAATAAAATAACAGTCTAAAATAAACAGAGATATTTTAACAGTATTTCCATTGCTACAAACCTTTTAAATCCCCAAACCAAATAGGATTATGTGCATACATACATATTTCACCACCCTGCTCGGGCCGGGTTGACCCAATGTCTCCCGATGGCAGGGGAAAGTTAATTTTGTACAAATCTGTCGATATTAACAAAATGAGCAATGGTGCAGCAACAACGCACCATATGCGCTATACAACTCAGTAGAACCATTGTCCTGCATTTGATATTTACTCTAATATAATAACGTTTCGCACACAATCGATATTGTCAACACATCTGCGAGATACATAATTATCTCGACAATATAGGAAAAGAAAATAGCTCTTATTTTGTCGTTGATAAAGTTATTGACAACTGCAAAGTGACCTGTCAATCGAGATATGATGAATTAATGAAACTCGTCAACGGAAAACGAACCCTACCACCAGTAACTAAAGTTGGTTTGGCAAAGTTAACATGTTGGTACGGTCGAATGCAAAATGATGAATTAGCCGGTAGTGGTCGCAGATGTTCGCGCGAGCTCGGCGTCGATCGTGCGGTATCGGAGGATGATTGATGATGGTAATGACGGCTCATTGCGACTGTGCGCAACGATACACACCGATACTCTAACGTGAGCGGTGTGGGAAAGGAGATGAACAGAATCAGCTGCTTATCTCAGGGTAAAGGGAGGAAAGGGGAAGTTAGATTAGAGGAAAAGGGGTCAGAATGGAAAGATGTAAGTAAGGCTGCGTATAAATCAACTGGAAGAAACACTTAATGCAGGAAAAGGGCCTTTTATATGCTCTCATCTCTTCAAAGCATTGACATTAATGTAGCCGTATTCACAACTAAATAGATCACATAAAACAAATAACATGATAATAAAGGTAAGGCATGGACATGGAACACCCACATTTCTCTCGTTATGTTTAAATCTCTTGTTATAATGCCAGCCTATTACCATCAAACGAGTGGGAATCCAGTTATCGGGAAAAATTCCAGATTTAAACACCAATAACATTATGCGCGACCTGGAATCAAACCAATCGAAATCTAAAAAATCAGCATTAGCGCTTGCAACCACGAGACCAGCGAGCAGGGTTTCAAATATGTTAAAATTTAAAAAAAATACATTTACAATGTATTCAAGGGCTTTGGCGAAGTAATTTAAGTCTAAAAGCCCTGCCAACATGTTCTTTAGACACCTTTCTACTCACTTATTTTGTTGCTCTACCAATATAAGGTTTCTCCTCTACCAATATTCACCCAAAACCAATTGCATTTCAAAAAAATAAGCTCCTGCATTTCCATCGCCCCTCCGTCAAATACACCGTGCTTGGGGACACAACCTTTATTAAACCTAAGAGACCAAGAAAACCGCTTCCAAACAGATCCGAACTTATTATAATATAAATGGAAAATTCACCGTGACGTGACTGACAGGCGCATTGACGCCGGCAATTAAAAGGGGTGGGCAGCCCCCGTCATCCATCACACTGGATTATCTGACGACACTATTATTATTAGCAGCCGCCGATAACCGGTTTAATCCGCTTTTTGTTCGGTAATTTTCGGCGGACGTCGGGTTTTGATCAAATGGGGTGTTGCTTTCTTTTGTGGTGTCAATGGCTTTGTTATGTATTCTTCAGATTTATAAGATACAATTTAAACGAATAAATGTGCAAATGTAACTCTTACGCCAATTACAAAAAGCACAGACCTTTTGAAAAGCTTTGAGGTTTTTTTTATGCTCAAAATTGTAACAATATTTCTCAGAAAAGATTTTAATGTCATTAGCTTCCAACGAAAATAAAAACAATTGATTTAATCAAGAGCTTGACATTCACAAAAACAAAGAATAAGCGTTCTATATTGGAAATTTTGAAATAAGAATAGAAAGTGAACAAAGAACTGGCAATAAATATTTATAAAGGAGAATGTCTAGAGACAATTATTTTATCTAGAAGGTTGTACAAAAAGGTGAGTGACGGGAATGGTACGTTTTATTTCATTATCTCTCGATTCTTGTGCTACAAAAAATTATTCTCATTGTTCAGAAATTGTCAAGTGTAGGGAAAATGGAAAATCAATCTGTGAATTTTGTCGTGTATTTTTGTAACGTTATTTCCTCAAAGGTCCCGAACTCGAGTGTTTCAATATCCGTATACAGATTGAGTGATTTATTAATAAAAACGTTTCTGTACGAGATTATTTTAATATCATTCGCCTTAAACTCGATATCAGCCATCAAATACAGATTAGATAAAATGAAATTCTGAGAGACATTTTCAAAATCGCATGAATTGGAAATGTTTGTTATATTTTCATCAATACCACACATGACAGCTGTCAAGAACATCGCTTACTGCTGCAATTAAAATTAATTAAAACGGTTATGGACTCTTTTTTGGGGAACAATAGTAGTTTATGCAACGATCATATAAAAGGGGTTATTAAAACACGAGTGTGGGTTTATCACACGAGGCGTAGCCGAGTGTTTTAATACCTAATTATTTGCCGTTGCATACACTATTTTATCTTCACTCATATAGTTGAAATAAAATAAGACTAGTGGAAAAACAGTTTATTCCAATATGGCGGATATTCTCATTGCCTGCGCAGCGCGCGCATCCATAGACAATGATAAAAGCTGGCTCATTGACTTAAGGTGAGCGCTTAGAGGTAGCCCGCGAAATTCAAATTGATTGAAAAATGTTATAATTTCATGAAATACTACATTTGACATCAATTGTAACTGAAAAAGTTGTATTGATGATTTTAATGATTATAAATCCTTAATACATATTTATTTACATACTGCAAATTGCAAAAACGTAAGAAAATTTGAAGCCTTGAAGCGTTCACATTAAGCCCGCGCCAGTAAATTAATTAGTAAAAGTGCTTTAAAAATTAAAAAGTTATTTTATGATGCAGTTGTTCAAAAATCGAAGGAAAATGTTGAACTGTAATGGATTTTTTATTTTATTTTACCTATCCATGAAAAAAAAGTACGTGTTTATGCATTCGTTTTTGAACTCATATTTGGACCATTACGTTGTGAGTGTAGATAATAGTAGTTTATGCAACAACCATATAAAAGAGGTTATTAAAACACGAGTGTGGGTTATCTTCACTCATACAGTTGAAATAAAATAAGTGTAAAAATAGTTTATTCCAATATGGCGGATATTCTCATTGCGTATTCGAATGACAGCGCAGCGCGCGCATCCATAGACAAAGATAAAAGCTGGCTCATTGACTTAAGTCAATGAGCCCGCGCCAAAAATTAAAAAGAAATGTGTGCTATAAAAATTAAAAATTTATTTTATGACGCAGTTGTTTAAGAAGGAAAATGTTGAACCGTAATGGTTTTTTTTTTAATTTTACCTATTCACGAAAAAAAAATACGTGTTAATGCATTCGTTTTTGAACTCATATTTGGAACATTACGTTGTGAGTGTGGATAAAATATATTATTTCCTTATTCAAATACATAAACTACAGTCGACATAGTTAGGACATTCAGAACTATAAGCACAGAAATATGAGTACATAATACTCATATGTCTGTGCTTATAGATCTAAATGAGCTTTCAGTCGAAATAAAATTTACGGCAGGACATCTTCAGTGATTCTATCATTAAGGATTTTTAATCATTATGTTGTTTGCATGTCAGTTCTGTGTTCTGTGTGTGTGTTTTGGCCATCTGTTCAATTTTTCTGTTTGTTCAACGGTGTTAGGAGGAACCAATATTTTATATTATTCCTCATTTTCATTTTGCAAGCCTATTTCTCATCCTGGTACCACTCTAGTCATCCGTCGCATATTAGCCGCCGTTTACTGCACTAGAGTAAACCGTAAGTTATCTCGCTGGCTGCTAACTGATATTCATGGCGGCAACTTTACCGCTTTCGCGCTGATATTTATTATACCTACTTTTCTTTGTTTATCTTTAAGGGGTAAATTGCTTGGGAACTTTATTTTTATTTTTTGGCGAAACTTTATTGAGTGTTAAAAATCTCCAGACATAAATATTGTTACGCGCCAGAATTAATGCCGGGTACATGACGATGAAAGTTACTACTAGCGCCATCTAGTATCGAGTAGCAGAACTAGTAGAGTCAAGATCCTTCTAGACATTTCGATGCTAGAACATTCTAGAGTTTTCTATATCTGGTTAGTCGGGACCGGTATGTACTCGAACTTTCTAGATGTTTCTATACTAGAAGGTTCTCGAATTATCGGCCGACCTATATAAGGCCCGCATAGCCTGCGACCGGGTCAGTATTGAATTTGCGATACAAGCGACAACTACGAGAGCGAACTTCAACTGTGAATTAAAGTGATCAGTAGTGCAATTGTGATTTATAATTAGTGAGTTTAAGTTGTAATTAGTGTTGATTAATTAAAGTGTCATTTTGGTTATTTTATCGGCTGTTTTTATTGTCACGAACCCTAAGCTCGTAACAATTGGTGTCAGAAGTGGGATATTTAAACTATGCCGATTCTACCAAAGGACGACATGGAGGGTATCCGTACCCGAAGTCAACGCCAGCAGGAGACGGACCAGAGGCGTTTTGGAGGTGCAACGCCGCAGACGTTGGAGGGCCAGTTGCCGACCATGGAGCCCGGCCCATCCATAGCAGCTCCAGCATCTGCAGCACCAGACTTTGGAGCTCTGATGATGATGCTGCAGGAACAGGCTCGCCGGCAGGAGGAACAGGCTCGCCGGTTGGAAGAACAGCTCCAGCGTGATAAGGAGGAACAGGCTCGCCGGCAGGAGGAACAGGCTCGCCGGCAGGAGGAACAGGCCCGTCGGTTAGAAGAACAGCTTCAGCGTGACAAGGAGGAACAAGCCCACCGACAGGAGGAACAGGCGCGCCGCCAGGAAGAACAGATGCTCCTAATGAAGGACCTTCGCGCGGCCTTCGGGAAAGACATGAAGGAGGTGAAGGAGAAGGTTGCTCAGCATGACAACCGCCTGTCAGAAGCTGAAACCCAGATCAGCAAGTTTAATGACGTCATTGCTGATGTAAAGAAAGAGTTGGGCAACCTTAAAGTAGGGGATGGAATTGCAACTCCCGTAGCTACTACACCTTCGCTACGTGGATTCAAAGTGCCGCCCTTTGATGGGACATCTTCCTGGTCGGCCTACAAAATACAGTTTGAGGCTGTTATGAAGGCGAACGGCTGGAATAAAAATCAGGCCATGACTGCCCTCACCCTTGGCCTGCGCGACCAGGCCTTAACTGTTCTGGAAGCTCTCGGTGAGGAAGTGACTTACGAGCAGCTTCTTGAGGCGTTGGAAGCCAGATATGGCGACGCTCATCTGGAACACGTGTTTCGTGCGCAGCTTAAGGATCGCGTGCAACGTAGCAGTGAAAACCTGCAGCAGTGGGCCCTTGAA
This sequence comes from Melanchra persicariae, assembly GCA_947386135.1. NCBI lineage: Eukaryota > Metazoa > Arthropoda > Insecta > Lepidoptera > Noctuidae > Melanchra > Melanchra persicariae. Next base: position 20,492,792 of record OX376658.1, on the reverse strand, counting down.
GTGGAGAAGCTGGTTCGAAAAGCATACCGGTCTGTGCCTGCGCTCATTGATGGGAACCTGGTGCAGGCTTTCATCGACGGTATTCGCGACCTTGAAGTAAGAGCTGCTGTGAGGCTCGGGCACCACGGGACCCTTAAGGACGCCTTGGCCCATGCACTGGAAGTGGAAGCTGTGCGGCAGGATCACCGTTCCCACCGCGTTAGAGAGGTTGCAGCGGCTACGGTTCGCGACCGTCCTAATGGATACAGCCCTAGGTGCTATGGCTGTGGGGAAAGGGGCCACCTTCGATCCAGTTGCCCTAAGCGAACTGCAGTAAAGGAAGATAGTCGATCTTCGGAGAGTGGGGCGGCTAACAGCACCGCCCACCAACAGCAGGGAAACGAGTAATAGCCAGGACTGCGGGGCGGGTGCTGGCTGATGTTCAAAGAGCCCCAAGGATTTCGATCTCACAAACCCACGATGGGAATAGTCTTATCATCAAGGGCGAGGTCAACGGAACGCCATGTAAGCTGACTATAGACACTGGAGCCTCACGCACGGTTGTCAGTTCCCAACTTGTAAGTCGGTTCTTTGGGGACTCTGCATACAATCGAGAGGGCATAAATTTGGTAACAGCCACCGGTCAGCGCATACCCATCCGAGGAGAGAAAGAGATGGAGTTGAAGCTAGGCAACAGCATCTACCTGCATAATGTTGTTGTGGCCGATGTAATGGACGATTGCATCCTGGGCCTAGACTTTATGAGGAAGAATTGTTGTGAGATCGACGTTAAGCAAGGAGTTTTGCAATGTGGACAAGAGGAACTTTTCATGGAAGGGGCGTTACCAGGAAATGTGTACAGCTTGAAGAAGATTGTTCTTCCTCCGAGATCGGAAACAATTGTGCCGGTTAATCTTCCTCGGAATTCTGGGCAGACTCATCGTTGTGTACTCGTGGAAAGGGTAAACAATGATCTTCCATGGAAAGTGGCACGAACTTTGGTCAGAGCCACTGACATCTCAGGGGTACGCGTGCTGAACCTTTGTGATACGGAACAGATTATAGAAAAAGGCACGCTGATTGGTACTTGCGAGGAGGTGGATTGGTTGCATCGATGTCAAAATCTATCGACCGGAACCCTAAGAAAGGATGCACAAACGAGAGTGACCACACTTTTAGAAGACTGTCGCAGCGCTCTGTCTCACAATGAAATGATCAAAGCGAAGAGGATGTTACTCAAGTACGCCGATGTTTTCTCTTCAAACGATGCTGACATCGGGAAGACAGGCTTAGTTCAACACAAAATAAACACAGGAGAAGAATTGCCTATCCGTCAGCGGCCAAGGAGATTGCCGGTAGCACGTGAAAAGGAAGTGGAAACCATGATTGAGGGAATGGTGAAGGATGGTGTCATAGAACCTTCATCAAGCCCATGGTGTTCTCCTGTAGTGCTGGTAAGAAAGAAGGACGGCAGCATGCGGTTTTGTGTTGACTATCGTCGTCTGAATGACGTGACAAAGAAGGACAGCTACCCTTTGCCAAGAATTGACGACACGCTGGACATGCTTACTGGAGTGAAGTGGTTTAGCACACTAGACCTAAAAAGTGGCTACTGGCAAGTTGAAATCGACCCTAAGGATAAAGAGAAAACTGCATTCTCGACAGGAAAGGGTCTGTGGCAATTTAAAGTTATGCCGTTTGGATTGTGCAACGCTCCGGCAACGTTTGAAAGGTTGATGGAACTTGTACTAACCGGGTTAATTGGTGATGCCTGTCTTGTCTACTTGGATGACATCATTATCGTAGGTCGTACGTTTGAAGAACATCTTCAAAACCTGGAACGCGTGCTCATGAAGATCCAGAGTGCCAACCTCAAGTTGAGTCCTAAGAAGTGTTCACTTTTCAAACGGCAAGTCAGCTTTCTGGGATACGTAGTGTCGGAAGAAGGTATCCGCACGGATCCAGAGAAAATTGCCGCTGTCAAGGATTGGCCAGTTCCAAAAGACAAAACGCAGGTCAGAGCATTTTTGGGTTTGTGCTCCTATTATCGGCGATTTGTCAAGAACTTTGCAGATATAGCCAAACCCCTGCACAAGCTAACTGAAGAGAAGCGACATTTCTGCTGGGATGGAAGTTGCGACATCGCGTTCCAGGAGCTAAAGGACCGTCTGTGCAAAACACCTATTTTGGGGTATCCTGATACGGGCAAGGAATTTATAGTTGACACAGACGCAAGTGACATAGGACTTGGCGGTGTATTATCTCAACGGAATGGTGATCAAGAGGTCGTGATAGCGTACTTCAGCAAGTCGTTGTCGAAACCTGAAAGGAATTATTGTGTAACAAGACGAGAATTGCTTGCTGTAGTAAAGTCATTGCAGCATTTTAGCAAATATCTGCTGGGTCGGAAGTTCCACTTGCGAACTGACCATGCTGCACTGAAATGGCTATTGCAGTTTAAAAATCCAGAGGGACAAGTTGCGAGATGGATTGAACTACTGCAGGAATACGACTTTGAGATTGAACATCGCAGCGGAAGAACTCATGGCAACGCAGATGCATTGTCAAGAAGACCTTGCCCTGAAGACTGCAAGCATTGTACTAGGCAAGAGGGTAAAGAAGTCGTACCTGTGAGAATGCTCAAGACAGATCTCAGCAACGAGTGGAAGGAAAGCCTACAACTTGCACAGCAGGAAGATTTGGACATTAAGCCGATTCTGGAATGGATGAAGGCCAGTGCTCCTAAGCCAACGTGGAGTAACGTCTCAGCGATGAGTTCGATCACAAAAAGCTATTGGGCCCAATGGGACAGCTTAGTGATTCAGGATGGAGTCCTGTGCCGTAAATGGGAAAATGCTCGGGGAGACAGCTGTCATTTGCAAATGGTTGTCCCTAAAGCTAAAGTACCGGATGTTCTAGAGTTGTACCATAATGGTTGTTCAGGAGGCCATATGGGAGTTAAACGGACTCTACTAAAGATACGGGAACGGTTTTACTGGGTCCACTGTCGTGACGATGTCGAGGACTGGTGTCGTAAATGTACAACTTGTGCGGCTGTAAAAGGACCACAGACTCGTAGTAGAGGTGCATTAAAGTTGTACAATGTTGGTGCACCATGGGAAAGGATAGCCCTAGACGTTGCGGGACCGTTTCCGGAAAGTGAAAGTGGTAATAAGTATTTCATGGTTGTAATGGATTACTTCACTAAGTGGCCGGAAGTCTTCGCCATTCCAAATCAAGAAGCTTCAACAGTTGCTGATAAGCTAGTTCATGAAGTCTTCTGTCGTTTTGGAGTACCCTTGGAGATTCACAGCGATCAAGGAAGGAATTTTGAGTCCCAAATATTCCAGGAAACTTGTCGAGTTATGGGTACTCATAAAACGAGAACAACTTCTTACCACCCACAATCGGATGGAATGGTGGAACGATTTAATCAGACATTGGAGAGGTACCTGGCAAAAGTGGTGGAGAACCGGCAACGGGATTGGGACAAGCATATACAACCGTTTTTGCTGTCATACCGAAGTGCTGTTCACGAAAGCACATCAGTGACACCAGCTTTCGCAAACTTTGGTAAAGAATTACGGCTGCCTGCAGACCTGATTACCGGAATACCACCGGATGCCCCACGCAGTATAACCGATTATGCGAACGACTTGCGGAACAAAATGAATGACATTTATGAGCACGTCAGACAATCGGGCCAGCAAATGTCTGAAAAGATGAAAACCCGTTATGACCGCAAAATGAACAATAAAGGATTCGACGAAGGTTCACAAGTGTGGTTACACAATCCAGTTCGCAGCAAGGGGAAATCTCCTAAGCTTCAAGCTAAATGGGACGGGCCGTACCGGATTGTGACGAAAATCAATGACGTAACCTACCGCATACAGAAAGGTACAAGAAGTACTCCTAAGATCGTCCATGTGGATCGACTGGCACGTTATTATGGGGCCGATAATGCTCGGGACGAGCATGTCTTAGGAGGGGGCAGTGTTACGCGCCAGAATTAATGCCGGGTACATGACGATGAAAGTTACTACTAGCGCCATCTAGTATCGAGTAGCAGAACTAGTAGAGTCAAGATCCTTCTAGACATTTCGATGCTAGAACATTCTAGAGTTTTCTATATCTGGTTAGTCGGGACCGGTATGTACTCGAACTTTCTAGATGTTTCTATACTAGAAGGTTCTCGAATTATCGGCCGACCTATATAAGGCCCGCATAGCCTGCGACCGGGTCAGTATTGAATTTGCGATACAAGCGACAACTACGAGAGCGAACTTCAACTGTGAATTAAAGTGATCAGTAGTGCAATTGTGATTTATAATTAGTGAGTTTAAGTTGTAATTAGTGTTGATTAATTAAAGTGTCATTTTGGTTATTTTATCGGCTGTTTTTATTGTCACGAACCCTAAGCTCGTAACAATATGTATTTTGTTACTACCTGCCGGTCGATTCTGTCGACATCTCACGGTGTTCACCTAGGCGGAGTGAACGACAATAGAGCTGTCATTCCATCTTATTTGTATGGTTTGACAATTCACCTGTCGTGCGCCCCGCCCGGGTGTTCACTTCGACATGTTTACAGAATCGCACTGCTGTATACGAAATGAATCCCAGTTTCCCTTGGTCACACCATAACTTGAAAACGACTTTACCGATTTCATTAATCGTTTTTAGGGTCCCGTACCCAAAGGGTAAAACCGACCCTATTACTAAGACTCCACTGTCCGTCCGTCCATCCGTCCGTCTGTCACCAGGCTGTATCTCATGAAACGTGATAGTTAGACAGTTGAAATTTTCACAGATGATGTATTTCTGTTGCCGCTATTACAACAAATACTAAAAAACAAAATAAAATAAATATTTGTGCGATGAGTACGATTATTTGTTCTGTATCTGGGTGTGTAATTTATCTATAATATGTATATATTTAGAAATATATAAGTATGTTTATCAGTTGTATGGTTGTCATAGTACAGGCTCTGCCTAGTTTGGGATCAGATGGCGGCGACCCTTCGTGCGCGAGTCCGACTCGCACTTGGCCGATTTTTTTTAAATTTTCAAATACTTTGTAAAAGTTTTTTACGGAAAAAAAGTCAAGAAAATTGCGCAGAAAATATTCCCATGGGAACGGAAAGAAACGGGATGTGCACCTACGAAGTCGCAGGCAAAAGCTAGTTTTGAATATAATTGATTTGTTGTACACCTACCACAGTGTAGTCTCTTTAACCCAAAGGTTGACTGGTAGATAATGCCTTACATTAAATTTACCCATGTACCACCAGTATTCATAAGGTCTAAAAAAATAAATCTGAGATAAGTCATACTTATGTAAGTATCATTTATCTCTGATTTATTTATCTCATGTCACAATCTCACATATGTATGTGAGATTGTGACATGAGATTTCTCCTACTTATTGTTGTTTTGTTCTTAAAACAATTCTCACACTGGAGTGCGTTACAGTAAGGGTTTCTCTAAATGGTCGAGTTAAACACCTAACTGGCGTATACCTAAACATAAATCAGCATAACATAATATTGTAGGCGTCAGATAAACTTGCAATAAAGTACCTACATTGCCCTTTCAATAATTATTTTCTCTTCTTAAGTACCCGGACATTAAATTATGAATTGTTTTTCATTCCTAGAAAAAGGAAGGGATCACTAGATTAGAAGGTCGATTCAGGAGTTCAGGACAGCTTTATGACATCATTTCTGTTTTTGCAATTAATAAGTATGTCGACAAATGTAGGTGGGTCAATGACCGTTATTGCAAATTAATCGGATGTCAACCATAACAAAAATCACAATCCACACCCCTAAAACTTTTCTTAACATCGACCAAAAAATATGTAAAACATACCAAACAAATCGTGTCAATTTATCTTTACCAACCTGTGTAGGCACGTTACCTCCTCCGCGAGCTCCGGTAAAAGCTAAGCGCTATTGATGATCAGGCCTCTGAGCTCGAATTATTTATGTTCCCTGAGATAGCATGCTCTTCATCTTCAACCAATACGGGCGCTCCGTCTTCAGCCAATGGCGGCTCATTTGAATACGTGTGTTTTTCTCCCGAGCCTTATTTATTGACCTGATTTGTGGTACAGCTCGTAGATTTTTATGATAGGGGTAGTAGGGAAATTATGAGGTTGTGAGTAGGTTATTTTTGTGTTTTCTTAGTTTATTGATGTTCATAAGTCAATAACTTCGAGAGTTACAGGAAGCAATTCCATAACGATTGGCTCCACACCCACACATATCCGAACAAAAGTATTAGTATCACTGGCAGACCCCTCAAAAGACAAAAATATGACTGCGAACGACTTCTAACAGTCCTCATATCGTATTTTTATTAAACAATTACGAGAAGCCAGCGGATTACTCTAATAAGACGTCGTCGATGGAGCGTGGACGAGCGAGAATTGCTTCATTTGTGAACCTTTTTCCCCCCACACCCGCGCGTGCCCCGGGACATCCAGTAATTTCCGGACTACCCTCTGTTCGGTTATTCCTTACTTTTTCCTCCTCTCAAATCTGCTAAGAAGGTATTAGAAGATTAGACGGACCGCCAGAGGCTTCGTGAACTCCAAATTATATTGATATTGTATGAGGCTCACGTTCTCCGTAAGGAGTGAGGCGTATCAGCATATCTTTTGGTCTTGATTGGAGTTCTACGCGTGGGAAGCTGGCGAGATCAAAATTTTGAAGAGAGCCTATTTTTACATGACTTTAATCCCAGTCAAGATGAAAGCCTGCAAAGCTGAAAGGTTTGAGGGGATTAGTTACAATTCACTCATTCAAACAGCTTAGAAAAGTGATTGACATTTCAGTTGAACGGCGCCATTGATCCAACAGAATCGTTTGATCAAATCTCTATTCTCAAACACTATCAAAGCAACAACATGTCATTTCAAATTTCGAACGTGAAGGTATCAGTGTGACGTCACAGGTTCGTGTCAATTCGGAACAATTCGGTATTGTTTGATCGGGTATTGTTTCTCTGCGTTGAGTGAATGTTTTTATTTTGCGTTTTGTTGCGTCGCTTTGTTTCATCGTTTTCCTATTGTTTGTTGAATTGCTTTTCAGCGGATTGTTGCACTTTTGATTGGTGTTGAAAGAGCATCGGTCATATTGGTCAGTTTTTGTTTTTGTGCCAGCAAGTTTTAAAATTGGTTGTGAAACTATTACAAAATATTGGATTTTCAATTTATGTTAGTTGTTAACTTCGAGTTATAAGGATAAGTAACTCTGAGTTATAAGGATAAGTCTGGTTTGTGCAAACGAGCCCGAAGGTCCCTTAAATACCTTACAGTTTGATCCTCATTAATTTTAACGAATCTACATCTTTGCGTACCTAAGATCTGTCAAGATGTCTTCAAGAGATACCTGACTACTGAAAATTTTGGCACTAAAAGGAGAAAAAAATCGACCTCCAACAGCGTTGGATTAATTTTACTTATAAACCTCGCTCTTCAAAATCGACCTTTTCCAATATTTGTAATAACCAATAAATCCACAGCTCAAACAACAAATATGGCGAAAAATACCTTATTCCTACCGTTATTCCTTTAATTCACGCAGTATAAGTAGGTACCCACACTTTAGGAAAACTCAAGAAAATCCGTGGGAAATCGAGCATTTGCGGTATTGTGATCTGGTGCGTCACCGTGATAGTGCTGATCAGCAAACGAGATCACAAGTCATGGTGGGAAGGCCGCGGTCCGTTACGTGCAAAGGAATTGCAGAAGAGCCACTTTTTATAACGCTGAAACATGCAAGCATAGTTGGCCTCATCTGAAAGCTTACAACAAGGAGAAAAGTTCGTCTGGGTCGATGTCACCGGTACAGGGGATATTTATGGTTATTATTGTATACTTTATTGTACACCAAACGTAAAACACATACACCGAGCGCAGCGGCCTCATCGCATTTCGCAATCTCTTCCAGGCAACTTGGGATGGATATTATATATCAGTTTATTATAACGCTTTAACAAGTTGCTCAGTTTGTGTGAAACGCAATGGTTTCAGCTGGCACAGTTTCACAAACAAATGAAAAAATGACCTTTGCGTTCGAGGGCCACGATGACTCCTTCGAATAAATTCCGCAAATGTACGCAGGTATGCTGCAGATTTTCTGCACTTATCTTCATATTGCCGAGCCCATCGGGTTTCACTTAGTGTGCCATCATTAATAACGTAAAGGTTACTCTGAATGTGCGGTACTCGGCGTTTTTCAACCTTCATCGTGTATTTGGATGATGTGGCTGTTACTAATGGTTGGGAGATAAACGAGGATACAGGTAGGCAAGATGGCGGTGGAAGGATGCGGCTTTTCAATGAAGCCCGGGTGATAAATTGTACTGATATTGTGAAGTGGATGCTTTTTTCGTTGGGTTACTTGAATTCCCTTTCTAAAAAGAAATTTTCGTTGCTTTCAGTTGAGACTGTGTAAGGTATCTATTTGAGTGCTAACTCAGCATCCTCTGCCTCTTTGATGTTGTTCGACGGCATGGTTTCCGTCATAGTTAAACGGTTTCTTGCTGCTCTGTAGACCAACTGATGTACAGGAAAATGTATTGATTAATTAATTTTATTTAACAGTTAATGTACACCATTTGGTAAACTGACAAGAAGAAGAAAGCATGAAAATAGGTACAAAGGTGATGCTTGATTCTATAGGAACCTCTGCCAGTAAAAATAATACTTTTAATACACAGTAATCGATAAAAAGAAAAAGAACCAATTTTAAATTACAGTTATTCCACGTACACAGAAATCCTTCCAGACCCTTTTGATAATAAAAGAAGACCTTGAACCTTGAAACACGTTATAAACATTATACTGAATAAATGCGAAGATATAGCATCAAGAATAATGATTACAGGCTCCTCAGTAAATCCTATCTCGTTGCTACGGTTTACGAGTTTCAGGCAAAATGAGAGGCCATAAACAAAACGTGAACGGAATAGAACTGAGATTGGAGAACTACGGAGTTTAGCGAAGTTGATGAAATGATTGTAACTAAGTAAGGTCAAATATACAGGCTTATTATCAAGTTGGACCTTAGTGTGTCTTAGTTTGGTGAGCTGGAGTATTGGAACAAGTTATATTGGGAAACTGTCAAAGTAGTACAAAATACAGAAGGGTTTTTAGTAGATCTGATCACTGAATAGACATTTTTTTATGAAATAGAACGGCTTTGCGGTGGCTCTTTTATTGTCCAAAAACACTAGGCCACTAATTGTATTTAACAATCTTGTGAGCTCGATCTATAATATCTTGCGTAAAACGCAGACAAACACTTCTACACTCAGAACACTTCACATAGCGTCCCACCACGGAAGTCCTTAAATCAACGAGGACGCTCCGACTTAATATCTGCGCATTTAATAAAACAAAAAGGGCTACTCAAGCAAGGGAACCCAACAATTTTTCAACTGCAATAACTTCACCACAAAAATTATGAAAAGCTCCGCGGCCGGCTTTATAATCCTTACTAAAAAATAATCCTTGTGGCGTGTCGGGTTAGGTCAAGTCGTTTGTCATCCGGGCCCGAGGGGGGGAGGTAAGGTTGGGGGGGTGGAAATATGCCACGTTTTCACTTTTTTTATCCACTTCCCGTTGAGTAAGGCGTGTGAATAATATAAGTGGGCTTTTGGCCGCGGTGCGTTTAAAAAATGAACCCCCGTCACTTTCTGTTTCAGTGGGTACGATGGATACGATAAAAGGGGTGCTGCTGTAGTCTCTGGATGCCTGGTGATAAGTCTCGCCGTCCATCTTCTTAGATAATTCGTGTGGAAGTGGATAAGAAGTTGGAACCAGTAGGCTAGAGAGGAGCTTTCATGGTGTTAAAGTTTTAGAGTAGGGTATCTGGTCACTCTGCCAGGGTTGCGGATTTTGTTCGAAAGAGTCACCGCGGCCCTGGAACGCAAAGGGCACTAGGAGCAGCACGGATGGGCTTTAGTCAGTAAGAGTCTGACACTCCCTCCCGCTCTACCCAAAGCGGAAGGGTTAATTTGATGATTTCCCATACATAAAAAAAAGGTGCCTGGTCACTCACAGTTTTGGTTTTGGTTCAGTTAAAACAGTTTCAGAGATGAACGAATACTATGTTTATTTTTTATAGGTCGTTTCTATTTGTAGCCAAAACGACTAAATGTGTTTCGTTTTTAATTGTAATCTATCATCAACGTTTTCATATTGCTAGAAGGATCTATTTGTAACGCTACAAATATTATCTACACCTTAATGATTCAGGACTCCAAGGTAACCGTTGAAAACTCACATGACTTTTTCACTACTTGTAATATATGTTATGAAAGTTTTCTCGAATTTCTAAAACTAAAAATGTAGCTGCTACGAAGGCTTTGCCAGTTCTCCTACATAAAATATTTTTAGCAAACGAGTGCAGGCTACTTTAGGAAAGTGGCTAATACCCGCAGAGACAGGTGGTTGGGGCTCGGCGAGTTTTTAGCTAAAAGTAGGGTAGTAAGGTGACGGCCTGAACTTTTGAAGTTAATTTTTAATGTAGTTTCAAACTTTTTGGCAGTAAGGCGCGTTAAGTGACACGTAGTATTTTAGGTACTGCAGAGCACATGCATTATGACTTTCTATGAGCGATAGCAAAATAGATTCTTATATAAATATATTTAGTCCATCAGTTACGTAACCAATAATATTGGACACATTATTTATCTTGTCACATAAACAAAAACTAAAGACGATGCGTTTCAAACTGTCCTGTGACATTTCAAATGAAAGAGCTTATTGTTAAGGTTTTAATTTTATATTTTTTTCAGAACTTTAAAACAAACGGTTTCGAAGTTATTCAAGAAATTAGATGAAAAATGACCATTGCCCCCATCTCTGAAAACAACCTAAAATTTTAAAAAGGATAATAGTTCTTTAACTTTAGATTACTGGAAAACTTACAAGAAGTTTTATTTGGAACCCTTGCTCGCGAGTCCCACTCGCTTTTGACCAGTTTATATGAATCCTGAAAACATCTTTAGTATCAACCAACGTGTTCCATTTCGGTAGCGGCTCTTGTGCAAATCTCACACGCACAAGAAGTTTTCGATATTTCGTTCAACTCTTTCCTCAGACCTATAAATCTTAAGCTACAATCTCAACTCCACGTAACCTAGAACATCTTCCAACACGCACATTACAAGGAATAAAGAAGCCGTGTATAAGTGAAACAATGCATTAATTACAACCGGTACGACCTACCCCCTCCTCCATGCCCTGCCTACCCCTTGCAGAGGGTGTCTCCTTGATTTACGGGGTTCCTACCCTGGAAAATTATTCTCCATTCGTGATTTACAACCGACGCGTTTTTACCTGCATTATTTAACGATACTACGACACATATTATACCCTATAGCTGGAGCAACAAAGTTGGGTTTTGGTCGCGGGTAATAATATGTAGTTTAGTGTATTCTGTAATTGCATAGTATCGTTAATTGTTGTGATTGCGGCTGTCGTGCCGGGAGAAACGAACGTACATACACACACACATGCACACATAAGTGTAGTCGTGTTAACAGTGTAAGGAGGAAATCCCGGCCGTGTTGCCGGAGATTTTTATATGATTCTCGTGGTAGCGACATTGACGGTCGTAACTAAACGTCTTTTGTTTATGGCCTTATATTTCTGACCTTGGGCTCTAGACAAGTGACATTCTGTCAGCGGTAGCGTGGCGAAGGCGATTGTCAATACATCAAAAATGTATGGCATTGACAGATGCTATCGAAATGTCATTTCGACAGTCGCATTCGCTAATTGAATGGCACATTGTCTAGGGCCTCTTGTAGAAGGATTTTTAACTTAGCGTATAGGGACGCACAGTTTGGTATTAGGAACTTGTTCGGTTTGGTGAAAGCGGTTAGTACCCCTAGGTCTACAACCTATCAAAAACAAACGTTATTAGTCCATGTCAATGCACACCTTGCGATGGTTTATAAAAACCTGTTCTCAAATTGCGTATGTGTCTAAATAGTATAAATTATGGGTATTCATAATGTAAACCTACTATCCACACTTACATAATTATGTTATTATTGCGAAACTAACCGTCTTAACCACTATGTATAACGTATTTGGAACGAAACTTAATGACTTTGTAGTCCACATCCTGGATTAGAACAAGATACTTTTTATCTCCTTACTGTCCGGCAACTCTTCATTCTTCGCGCTATCTTACGCTCTCATTCTATCCTCCCCTTTGACGACAAACTTCTTAAAAGACGCAGAGGTTTTCCGGTCTGCAACCCTATCAGGTGTCGCACAACATTTGCAAGTCGCCAATTTAAGACACTAAGCTCACGTCTCTATAATAAAAAAACACAAAATTAGATATTTACACCTTCACCAAGCTCCATTTAAAAACTAAAATTAGTAAGTGGTTACAGCGGTTAACATATGAAGAGACCGAAGATCTTCTTACTGTTATCATATGAAGAGACCGAAGATCTTCTTACTGTTATCATATGAAGAGACCGAAGATCTTCTTACTGTTATCATATGAAGAGACCGAAGATCTTCTTACTGTTATCATATGAAGAGACCGAAGATCTTCTTACTGTTATCATATGAAGAGACCGAAGATCTTCTTACTGTTATCATATGAAGAGACCGAAGATCTTCTTACTGTTATCATATGAAGAGACCGAAGATCTTCTTACTGTTAACATATGAAGAGACCGAAGATCTTCTTACTGTTAACATATGAAGAGACCGAAGATCTTCTTACTGTTAACATATGAAGAGACCGAAGATCTTCTTACTGTTAACATATGAAGAGACCGAAGATCTTCTTACTGTTAACATATGAAGAGACCGAAGATCTTCTTACTGTTATCAAGTAACATCACTGTTTTGCTGTAAGAGAAGCATTAGTACGAAGTTTAAGATCCAACTTGTAATAATATACCATATTCTTGTAAATTCGTGTAAACATTGCTTTTGGAAGGAATCGATGGACTCCCAAAATACAGGCATCCCTTGCTAGCTAGTTTGGGGTTTCGGGGTCTCAACTAAATATAAATACCCATATATTAAAAAAAAACAACAATTTTTGTACACAGGATTTTGATCACAGACTTACTATGTGTAACCTACCTATAATACCAGATTGTTTAGCTCTTGTGTGTAATTTTGAAGTAATTAAGATCAATAAATCATTATTATCTCGGGAATATGTTCTCTTGGGATAATTTCCAACTGTTACGTGGCTGAAGCCGGTATCCAATAAAATAATGCACCATTGAAGTGGTAAGAAACAAGAAAGCCCTGAGCAAGCATCTACTCAACAACATCACTTGCACTAGCCGCATCTAAACGCGTCGCCACACGATTAATCGCTTCGCCGTCCATCCAGCCCGCCGCCGCCTCAGACAGCCGCAGTACGCGAGGGGTCGCGCGATCGATGCCCGTGCGGTGCACCCTTTGTGTACGCGACAGGTGGAAGAATCGTCTTTACTTTATGGTGAGGAAGGCTTTTTGTAAAGGCTTTCTTTTTTTGAAGTAATGGTATTGGATTTTTAGGTGTGAAAGTGATTTGTATGGATTTTGGGATGTGGCTGGAGTTTTTGGTAATGGATTAGATTTATTTGATTATGTTCCTATGTGTAGCTTTGGAGTTAATAGGAGTATGAGAAACGATATTTAAGAACTTCAAACGAAAGCTCTAAAAAGTACTAACTTATCAGTTATTTTTTTTAAATTTGGCAAAAACACGTTTAAAGCATGATGTTTAGGGACTATTGAAAAGTAAAATCAAAACCCCTGTATATTCCTGAAATAAACAAACCAAAAATGCCACCACTATAATTCAATACCTTTGATCGAGCGCTCTACCGATAAAACCTGATACATTTCCTAGCAAATAGACTTACAGGTACATCGCACAAATAAAAAAAAGAAAGGTACAAAACAGAAATTCTGAAATCCAAGTCCCACCGCACCGGACAATACGCGCAAACAGAAATATTTTCGACCGATTTACCTCCGTAGCAATATATCGTAGCGCTACGGCGTAGCACAATGGACTCGTAGACCGTAGCGGCGTAGTGCGGCGTAGCACGGGGAAGCTAGGGTAACATATGCTTAGAACATTCTGGGACACAGAAAATTTATGACTCCCATTTACCAGATTTTGTATGGAATTATAGTTAAAATTGTATCGCTTTTTGTAGCAAAAATGAAATTGGATTTTTATGTGTCGTAAAATTTTTCAACGTTGTTAAAAATTGTCTTTGTTTTTAAAACAAAATAATAATAAGTTTTTATGATGTCGTCCATTGAGCGAATTTTCACTTAATCTCGACCATCTCCCTATATACAATTCTGTTCAAAATCACATTACTTTGTTAAATCGCTCTAAAACATTGTTCACATAATATATGTTCAGATGTAATACACTCGCTTCGAACATAATCACTCCAACATTAGTGGTGAACACAACCGCACACAGGCTGCTGATAATTTACGTGTGTCGTGAGACGTCACAGGTGTGCTACCTATCGCTCTCATTACGTTACAAAGATTCATTAGGAGACTCTATTCTTTATGATGTTCCGCTTTACAGCGTTTATGTCATAATTTATTTTAAAACATTGGGTTTCTTAATTGTACTGAAATTGGAAAACAGATAGTAAACAACTCCACAAACACAACAACACTCCTTTATTTTCAATTTATTAAAAATACGTTTTATGGTACCCAAAGTTAGGTCAAAACTAACAGGTACGAATTTATGAGTTACTAGCTTGTGCCCGCGGCTCCGCCCGCGTGGTTGTCGGTTACTGTGTATAAAGTAGCCTATGTAAGGACATAGGCTACTTCTTAACATGAAATTTGGCAGATTATAGCTTGCGATAATGGAGAAGGTTCCATTATCCCAAGCTATAATCTGCCAAATTTCATGACAAAGTGTAACAGACAGACAGACAGAGTTACTTTCGAATTTATCATATTATAGTAGGGCTGCTATAACGCATTAAAATTTTTGTGAATTGAATTATAACTTTTCGGTCGCCATACATCACGGGCAAACTTTTCCTTTACTTCTTTCAAGAACTCATTTGAATGTTATTAAAAATCAATGAATTTCCTGAAGACCCAGCCCAACGCATGGTGTCCCCAGCGGAAGCCTGCAGCAGCCTCATGGAAGCTCCATTGGACCGCCGCCAGTGAAACTCGAGCATGACCGGACTCGCAGATCGAAGGGACAAAACAAAAAAATTAGAACACTCATTGAAATGAGCCAAACACGAGAACAATTCTAATTTTTTTTTAAGTTTTTCTCTCACAAACTCATTTCGTAGGCGCTCGTCTAATCTTCTGTGATTGCCGCATTAACATTTTCGCTAAATAAAATGACTTAGATATGTTTACTGTTATGTTGCTTGTTCCGAACGTAATTTTAATAGAAAAAGCGACAAAAGTGAACCGAAATAGATTCAGAAAATAAAGTAGAAATCTAAATGTGTGTCGCTGAGTGAGTTTGTACTTAGTTGAAGTGAACAACTGTTTTGTAAAAGAAAATTGGAAAACAAATAAATGTAATAATGAATACGAAGTAATAAAATTTTACACCAAGAATAACTAATACGTTTTAGAATCTCTGAAAACTCGAACAAAATTAATAAAATTGTCTCAGACAATTAATTAAAGCAATATCAATAACTGTCGCGAAGCTGTATCCAGACAATTAAGTTCCATCAATACAATACGAACATAATTGTTCAGAACAATTTAATTCCATAACAAATAACAGGGATAGCTTCCCATGATTACAGAGTATCAGCGCTATGGCTCGTACCTACGCTTTCCGCAGGGTCGATCACGATCTAAAATGTATCTTATTACTTTAAAGGTAGAGTAGAAAATATAATATTGGTGCAGGTTATGTAGCGCGTCTTTCGCTCCTTAGGGAAAGCGTCAAAGCCTTCATTAGACAAGTGTACAGCGATATGAACGCGCACAGACGGAGGAGTGCCACAGGGCGCTCGTCTGGGTACACAACTATATGTATTGAAACGCTTTTAAAATATCCGTATTTTGATAAGGCAAGATGAAGTCAACACAGAACGCTCGTATAATTAAATTGTAGCTCGTCTTATTGACTTTCGCTCCGTACCATAGGCTGTGCTAGAATAATTTAAAAGAAAAACCATTTGAACAGAATTTGATTAATGTAACGAACTATCACGGACTCACGGCCGGATACAGTCGAATTTCAAGTGCCTTTATTAAGTTAGAACTTGAGTAAATGATTTCGATCGAGTACTCGAGCGTTTGTCTCGTTGTATTCTTATTAGTATTTCTGCGTCTGGGCGGGTATTAAATCATTGCAGCATTGTTATTGGAAATTGTGAATTCGCGTTGCACCTCAATATTTCAATGCTTAAGTAGTTCGTTTGCTTTGTTTCGCTCACAAACGAAGCCAGTCGTGAGACTTGCTCTCGATTGCTCTCCTCTGAGCATTTGCTGTTCTTCTTCGCTTTTTGTACTGTTTGTTTGTTTTTACTTCGAGTACTAAGTTGGAAGGAGTTTTGTATAAATTAATGTTATAAGTATCCAACAGTGGCCAACTATTTCGAAGTTTACAAACAAACAGGGTTCCTGTGGAAGTTCTTTGTTTTGATATAAAAGCGTTCGTTGATAAGATTTCTTCGCGAAACTTTTTAGTGTTCATTTCGTTTGCTGTTTTCTATTGAGACTGCAATCCAATTTGTGGAGAAGTATTATTTTTTAATATAAAATACGGTTCGTTCGCGCTGCTGCATTTGTAAGGCTTGCGGAGCGAAACTAATATCCTCCTGATCTGAGAGTTTCCTTTGTCTTTATAAACTTGGAGGGATGCTATGAATTGAAGATTTTATTGAACTTAGTAACCAGCCAATATAAAAGCAGAGTTATTACATTTTCTACAAATGATACGAACGTCTCATAAATATAACCATGAAGTTCTATGGATGCTTGAGCTTGTTGACAACTGAACAAAATATTTGAAAGGACAACAAAGTGTTTGGGACAGAAACCTTATCCATGGGTCTCCGTGGCCACGTAAACTATATGAAAAATATACGTAGGGATATGTTAACCAAAGCAATCAATCAGGGTGCACTCGCACCGCTTTGCGGGGACACCGCACGAATATCTAATTTTGTTTGTTACCCCGCCACCCCCGGCACCGAAAGCACCCCCGCACCCCCGAGGGCACCGCGCAGGCGTCGAACACCCTAAATCCTGGCGGACGTTGATGGATCACCCTTAATGACAAGCACCGAAGGGGCGATAGGGTTGTGCCCCTTATCGATACTCGTTATCGATAAAGTCGCTTCTGGAAATTGGTTCGATAAGATCTAATTGTTTGTCGGGGTGGTATCGTGGTGAAATTGATTGGTATTATTAGGGGGTTAGTTTTATGATAGTGTCTTGGTATTTTTGTTCGTGTCTGTGCATAATTTTTGACACGAATCGTTTACCGAATAGGTTCGGGTATTCGGGATCCCTCTTTTTTTGTGTTTTTCGTAGGCTTATTTATTAGTCTGAAATGAACATGACAATCTGTGCTTTTTGTTCTAGTCCTAATACAATACCAGTTCTATTCACGTAACTGAATAACTTCTCACAAAATAAACACTGAATTCACTGTAACAATCACCATTTTCTCTGATACGAACATGCACGACATTTACTTTTGTATCGATGTCGACATTACACAACGCTCAGTCATCGTACCACACAGCTTACGCGCCCGCCATAAGCACTCACTACAGTACTATTAGACATTAGCGGCCCGTTTCCCTCATTCGCCCGCACTTTTTGTTTCAGGCGTCATATCGACATCGATGGTGTCTGCTAGTGTCGCATCACTAGAACATATGCGCCCTTCGCGTGCTCTCGACACAATCGCATTAGAAATTAGCGATTCATGCTTTTATTTAACTGTACTTCTTGTTGCTACTGCTAACTTAATGCTTGTATTTTCGCTTGGAATGTGATCGGAATATTAAGTGCTAAAACACGCTGATGGCGATGTGTTTTACTTAAGTTATGTAAGGAGTTGGGTATGACTTGGTAACAGATTTCTGGATGATATGGCAAGTGTAGTACAGTCCTACCTATAAAGTTGCGGATGTTTGAATTTAGAAGTGGCTTTGTCTTTGTGTTAGTTTCTTAATAACTCGTAGGTGGCAAAATCGGGCTGTGCATGGCACAAATAAGAGAAGAGTTCAAAGTTTAGCTAGTACACACCCGGCATTTTACTAACAGAACTGCGACGGGAAAAGCACCGGATGAATATTAAACATTTAATGGTTTAAAGTAGCTCAATCATTACCTATGGAGGGGTAACATGCTGAGTCCAACGACCCTCTAAACATAGTGATAATGGAAAAAATACCCTCTAATGGTGAACCTTTGTCCAACAATACAACTTCTACCTCTGCCTGAAATATAAATGAAATCACGTAAATAAATAATTATGAAATTCGTATAGTAAGGTAACCGGGGGTGGGCACATCTTTATTAATAAATAATAGACTTGTATGATGGACGAATGGATTAATATCATTCCATTTCTCGTTGTGTGCGGTTGTTAATGATTCCAGTCACGGAATGTAGTCGATGGAAAGCAATTTTATAACGATTCCCCATCGATTGTGGGGACGCTACATTTGGGGAGCTGAGCAAATTGTTTTACAGTTTTATTATGGTTGTTTTCGATTGCTTGTCGTATCGCTTCCGATTCTGTTACCAGACAATAACGTGAAGTGACTACTTGTGGTTCGGATATTTTCATTTTGAAGTTAGGTAATCTTGCAACGTAACATTGAGTTTACATGTTAATGAACTTCAAAAAATAAAGGAGGTTCTGTATTCGGCTGTTTTTATTTTGTTTATAAACTAATTTTGATATTTTTTTAAAAGTAAGGTTTTATTTGATTTGATTTGATTTGTATAAAACACAAAGCTTGCAGTTTAAACCACTTTCTACAAATACTATAGTACCAAAGACCACTATCTACAAATAACATCTCAAGAAGAATAAACACACGAAATATGATAAAGAAAATGCACAGTAAGTAACAGAAGCAAAGGAAACGCTTTCTATTTCGCCTGTTCCAAACAGATTTTCGTACGTATTTCGATTGCTCTTGTATAACATTACTCGGCTCTCACGGACGAGATTTTCGTGTATTTCCGTGTATTTGCTCGAGAATTCTGCGAACAAGTAGACGGACTTCAAAGGGTACGTTTTGTTTTCTGTAAATTCGAATATTAGCCTGTTTGTCTTTATTCTGCATTTGGGAAACTGTTTTACATGTTTATGGAACAGTAAGTGTACCACATGTTACCCAGTACTGTGTGAGCTGGAAAGTGAGGCTCCTCTGATCTTTTCCACAAGACTTTTACTGACTGCAAACTACCACTGTGAAAATATTATTATATTGTAGTTTTTACCTCACTTATGAGCAGGGGTCAATTTTAAGCGTGTACTTGCGCATATTGTTAATTGTCTTTTTGCACCAATAATAACCACACACGTGTGTGTCTAATGTTTTAAGCCCGCCTTTGTACAGTGTGTACCTTTGTGAGTGTGTACTCACAAAGGTACACACTGCACAAAGACGGGCTTAAAACATTAGGTATTTTAAGCCAGTCGACCTAAAGGTGGTCTTTCTTTAGGTGGTGTAATGACAGAACCTTGCAATTACAACTACAAGAAAAAATACAATGATAAATCTAATGTTTACTTTAAAAAAATACTTATTACAAATATTAACAATGTTGTTGAGAAAATCGAATCTAACAAATATACTGTGATAATCCTTTTCTCGAATATCTTCAATGAGAATTTTCTTGTCTTAACATAAAGTTATTATTCGATGCTTAACCCCTAAATAACGAGAAGTATTCGCTAGCTACCATTACACAGTCGATAGAAATAAAAAGTTTAAACCAAATTCGATATCAAATCAAACTGTTCAGCTACGCATTTTTTCAGCAATTGTTTATCCATTTTCGAACAAACCCATCTGGCACACAGAGTAGAAAAAGTGCCATCAGCACTAAATAAAATGGCAGCACACCGAAATAGTTGCGGCACTTTAGACCTACCCTGCATAACGAGTTTTTTATTGAAGTGAAATGAACCTCCATCTAACAATTTTATTTTTTAAAGCCCGCCGTTTAAAACTCATTGGTATTTATTTATGCGTCCATTTCACGGATATTTACGCAGGAAAATGATGCGTTCGTTTATGTGGCCGTTCATCTTATCATCAGTGGCCACTCGGCCGTTTGACCCTGTGACCCTGTGGGTTGACCCCTACGCGGACGCCATGAAACTGAAATCGCCCGAGGCCATTTGTGTTTATAGTCAGCAATGTATTTTTTTGTAAATAAAAGGTTTATGCAGCCGTCAAAACGAATAGCACATATGCATGCATGCATGGTATTTAGTATGATTCTGTATACTTTTATACATAAACTGTACATAGCTGTATGTCATGAAATAAAGCATTAAAAACTTGTAAGTCAGTTGTAATTCAAGGTTCTCCAGCCATTTCTGAACGCTCTGCTGAGAATCATGACGATCTGTTTCAACTCGTTGACGGTTATTTTTCTTCTATCAGGATCTGTAGCCTGGTGGTAGCTACTTTTTCGAGGCGAAGCGTTCTCTTGTCCTCCCTTTTGCACTAACTGTACAAAAAACCCAATTCTGTGTTAGTTACGGCTCCAAAGGGGGCTGTGAGGCTGGCATACCCACACGCACTGTCGACCTACCTTAATACTGAGAAAGGCGAGGGCTGGCTTTTACCTTGGGCAAAGATAAGCATTGCCATACAACGTGGCAATGCCGCCAGTCTTTTGGGCTCAGTTCCAGTCGACAGCGATGCGGAAGAATTTTTTGACGCCATATTTAATGATTAAACGAACTTACCTGTAAGTGAAGTTCTATCCTAATTATACGAAGAGCTTTGTCCGAAGAGATTAGCATTAGGTATACATGTAGTAACACATACGGTGTCGCCTATTCGCACTGATTTTTGAGGTAGATTATAAAAAAAAGAAACTACCCTTCTTTTTTTTTTTTTTTTTTTATGTGGGTATCCCTAGCCCACTAGTCTTGCCCGGGCGCAGTACTCGTCATTTAGTTCAGAGCATGATTCATGTTGATCATAGACTATACACTTGATACTAATGTTGATATTTGAATGGCCAGGGGATGGGCCCTATGTCCCGGGAGGGTGGGATGTATGCTAATCTCTTCGGACAAAGCTCTTCGTATAATTAGGATAGAACTTCACTTACAGGTAAGTTCGTTTAATCATTAATTATACTCGAGCTTTGTCCTCGAGATTAGCATTAGGTATACATGTAGATGTTGAGACTTAATGAAAATATCAGCACCTTTAGGATTAATGCCAATTTATTTAAATACTTATTGAAGTATTTAGAAATAAGCATACATAAGTAATATCAACTAGAACATTATGTTAAATGAACAAAAAAGGTACCATACTTTTGGTAAATTATAAAGTAATTTAGGTAATTAATTTTACAAACTTAGTAATTAAATATTGCTAAATATGATTGACTAATGCATGACTCTTAATCAGATAAAATGCTATTAGCAAAAGAGTTTTGATTCTCCTGTTGCTCTCTAACTATATACTTATTATAGAAACGCCCGAAAGTATTGGAGTTACCGCTCCAACCAGCTGTCTTCCTAATTAAGTCCAAATTGATACCCATTTTATGAGCTCTAGAGGTGGCTGCATGTCTAGTACTATGCGCGGTAAACACAGAAATGTCTATACCACAACTGCAAAGAACACTCTTTATCCACCTACTCAAAGTTTGCGACGTAACAGTCTTATGAGGCTTTTTAAGGCCAATAAATAAGTGAACTTCACTGCCACGTAGTGGGTTCGTCATCAGCAGGTAAGAACTTAGTGTGGCAGCTGGACATATGGCTGGTTGATCTCTAAAAAACGGGAGGATTAGAGTAGGCTGAGTAGCGCCGATACGGGACGTTTTTATTAAATCGGGAATTTTTATTTGAATTTCATTTGGAAGAACTTCTATGTTATTAATATTTATTTTTGAAATGGTTTGGACTCTGTGTGCAGTAGTCAAGGCTAGGAGCGTTGCAAGTTTTTTGGAGATTTTTTCTAAGTTTAGATTTTCATTAGGATACCAGGATGTTAAATAATTAAGGGCCAGGGAGGTATCCCAAGTAGTATTGTACTTGGGCAGAGGGGGTCTTAATCGGTAAATTCCTTTGAAGAACCGTTTTATCCGGTCGTCGTTCCCTAGGTCTAGATCGAAAATTAGAGAGAGAGCGGACCTACAGCTATTTAGAGTTCCATATTGAGCACCAGATTCGTATTGCTGAGTAAGAAAATGTATGACAGTCGGAACAGAAGTTACGTATGAGTCAGTATGATTTGTTTTACAGAACAAAAACCATTTTTTAAGACAGGTGTCATACTGTTTTAAGGAGTTGTCTGATAGGGAGGCCATCATAATAGGAATTGAGTCTGGAGGTACACTTCTTCTCAGGAGCGACGTCCGGATAATATCCCGGCAACCAGGGTAGTCTT
Source organism: Melanchra persicariae (assembly GCA_947386135.1). Classification (NCBI taxonomy): domain Eukaryota; kingdom Metazoa; phylum Arthropoda; class Insecta; order Lepidoptera; family Noctuidae; genus Melanchra; species Melanchra persicariae. The sequence goes on along the minus strand of OX376658.1, from coordinate 20,470,178 downwards.
CTGGTGAACATCTCGGTTGCTGGAATGGGAAATTATTAAGTTTTCATTGGGTTTAAAAAATAAAGTGTCAGACACAAGTAATTTTTGAAACAAGGGAAACCATGGTTGTGTAGGCCAGTGGGGAACTACAATTATGCCCTCTGCGTGGTCATTCTCAATTTTCCTAAGTGTTTTTAATATTATGGAAAAGGGTGGAAATCCGTAAAAATAAATTGTTTTCCAAGAGATGGTAAATGCATCTATTTCACAGGCGTCGGGGTCCCGATGCCAGGATATGTATTTTTTACATTTTTTGTTTAACCTACTGGCGAAAATATCTATCTCGGGGATACCGAATTGCTTTGTTATGCGTTTAAAGGCGTGATCTGACAGCTCCCATTCGATGTCTGGGTGAACGCGACGAGACTCGGCATCCGCGATGCTATTATCCGTGGAGCTTATGTATGAAGCAAAAAGTATTATTTTTCTTCTTTCGCACCACTGCCAAATTTGTTTTGTAACGTCAGTTAGGTGAGGAAACTGAATACCACCCATTCGATTTATATACGATATGGCAGTGGTATTATCAATTCGTAATAAAATTTGGCAGTCATAACAAGATTTAGCAAAAACTTTTAGTCCAAAAAAGGTAGCGAGGATTTCTAAATAATTGATATGTCGCGAGCGTTCGCAGTCAGACCACATACCACTAGCCCGTTTCTCCCCGCAGGCCGCCCCCCACCCCGTTGTTGAGGCGTCGCTGTAAATAACCAAACAAAACTTGTTTTGTTTGATTTTGTTCACAGAGTTATTAATTACTCGAGACCACCAATCTAGATCTGGCAATATCGACGGGGCTATAGTCATATACTTATCATAATTATCATCATCTTTTATGTTAAGATATTTACAGCGGTCGAGTTCTTTAGTGTAAAGCCAGCCGTATTCGACGGCAGGGCAGGCGGAGGTAAGTAAACCTACGAGGCGGGCAAATTCTCTGACTTTACAACGTGTAAGTATTTTAAATTTTTCTATTTCCTTTTTAATTTTTTGAATTTTTTCGTTAGGCAAAGAAACGTGTAATTTCTCAGTGTCAATTATAAAACCCAGGAATTTACAACTTGTTTTAGGATAAAGTGTGCTTTTTTCTTTGTTGATAATAAAACCTAGAGATTGTAATAAGCTTATTGTGCAAGAGACTTCTCTCGCGCATGACTCATATGTATTTGAAATTAGCAAAATGTCATCTAAATAGATAGTAGATAAGAAGCCACACGACCGGAGTAAACTAATAACTGGTTTCATTATTTTAGTAAACACAAACGGAGCAGTATTGAGGCCGAACGGCAAAACATTAAACTGAAATAGTTTTCCATCGAATTCAAATCTTAGGTATTTTTTATGATCGCTATGTATAGGGATCAGAAAATAGGCATCTTTGAGGTCAATAGTGCTCATAAAACAACCCTTGTTTATAAGATTTATAGCTGTACGTAAATCTTCAAGTTTAAAATGTTTTGTTGAAATGAATTTATTTAAGGATTTTAGATTTAGAATAAATCTAGTCCTGCCGTTCGGCTTTGGTACTAAAAACGTAGGTGATATGAATTGACCATCACAGGGATCGCATTCTTCGACCGCTCCGATCAATAAAAGATCATTTATTGATTGATTAATTTGTACTTTCTCTGCAGGAGTTAGTGTTTTTGCCATAGGCGGTGAGTGTTGTATTACAGGTTGCGAGAAGGGAATGCGATAGCCTGTGACCCAAGACAGTATTGTCTTATCATTAGTGATAAGGGACCACTGGTCAAGGAAATTAGACAGCCGACCGGCGTACATTACCGTGTCTAGCGGCGGCCGCGGCTCGCTGCTGGACGCGATGACTGTTTCGAGGAGGTCTCGTGCCGATTCCTGGGTGCAGGTTCCTTTCTCCTCTGGGTTCCCTTCGACCTGCGGCTCTGGGGAGGGGCTCGCCAGTTTAAAGGATTTTTCTGTACTTTGGGGTTAGTCACTTTTTTAGCAGGTTGATTGGGAGGTGTGGGTTTCATGTCGTCTCCCGTTCTAGTTATAGCTTTTGCAGCTTTGAGCGTTTCTGCTAGCTCTGCACTAAAAAGATATTTATCAATTTTAGTCGCCTGAAGCTGATCTTTAAATTCTTTTTTCATATTGAAAAGTATGAAGTTCCTTCTCACAAGCGAATCAGAGTTTTGGCTATCGCATAATATTTTTTGTGCGTCCATTAAAAGCTTAATAAGCTCTGTGGGCGAGGCGGTCTGCTCAGGTGATATAAGCAAGGTGAGAGCTTCGGCAATACAGGTTATAGCAGACGCGATTTGCTTCTGCTTTTGTTCAATACCCTTGTCCCTTTTGTGGACAGCTTCGGAGACGGCAACCTTTACCTCTGGATTCAGTAAGGGTGCGTCGATCAAGGTGCAGTTGGCGGGAACCAGGTATTTATCCAATAGTTCCTTCCGGGTTTCCTTGGACAGACCCGAAGTAGCCACATGCTGGAGACGTACGGCCAAGTCAGGCTGGATGTCATTTCCATAGACTCTTTTTTGGGAGGGGTCCTCACCAAGCAGTTGCATAATCTCATCATTGATTTGCGGTGTCACCTGCGCGTCTGGGGGCGTAGGCCCTGTCCCTGCGACGTCGATGTCGACGTCGACTGTCGACGGCGCCGGCGGCGATTTCGTAACATCAGCGACGGCGAGCGGCGGCACGGCAGGTGGCGGCGGCGGCGGCTCGGCGCGCTGCGGCGGCGGGGGTGGCGGAGCGACGTGAGGAGCGGCACTCGTCGACGGTTCAGGTATGTATTCGCTCGTAGGTACACCTGGGATCGACGTGATTCGTGATAATATTTTCGTCCACACATTACGTCATATGGGTTAAGTGACAGTCCCTAAGACTGCCCGCAAAACCCTGACAAGGTAGGTATTTAGATGTAATCAGTGTTTATAAATTGTAAAGTGACAGTCCCAAAAACTGACCGCATTACTTGAGCTACGTATGTAGTAGAATGACATTCCCATAAAATGCCCGCAACACCACATTTATATAGCATAATAATAAGAGGTAATTTTGTGAAGTGACAGTCCCAAAGACTGCCCGCAACACTTATTTTTTACGCATGAAATGAACTATGTATTCGGTAAAGTGATAACCCCACAGGTTAACCGCAGTACCAAACAAAATTATCACGCGTTAGATATACCTACTAACCTTCAATACAAAACAAGTGTTCCTGGTAGGGCTGCGGGCGCGCGGCGGGGCTGCGGGCCGAGCCGGCGGAGCTGCCGCTCGACGAGCACGAGGTGCACGACGACGACGACGACGTGGAGGACAGGCGGCGGCGCGGCGCGTGTTGTCGTTCTTTCCGGCGGGCGCGCGACAATCTTTCTTCTAACTTTTTAAACTTTTTAGCTAACGACTCATAGTCGCTCGGCTCGGTACGAGAGCGTTTTCCCATTTTGGCGCACGACTTGAGTTCACGTGCGAAGCGGCGGAGCACTGAACTGTGAATGACGAGTACTGCGCCCGGGCAAGACTAGTGGGCTAGGGATACCCACATAAAAAAAAAAAAAAAAAAAAAAGAAGGGTAGTTTCTTTTTTTTATAATCTACCTCAAAAATCAGTGCGAATAGGCGACACCGTATGTGTTACTACATGTATACCTAATGCTAATCTCGAGGACAAAGCTCGAGTATAATTTAGGGTTAACTTAGTTAGGATTTGTTATATTTAATTTTAGTGTCTATAGTTAATATAAAACAAATGTAAATATCTATTCTTGGTCAAGCTCGCCTTTGTAAATAATCCGTTCTAATGTAACATTGCTTCTTTTACTTTATGTGAAGATTTATAATTGTTAAATACTAGATTATCTCCGCGACTTCAACCGACTGAAAATTACGTTTATTGTCAGAAGTATTATTTGTTCTTATTCAGGTCATAGTCTATACCTATGCCGAGTTTCATTACAACACTTCAGCCTTTTAGGCATAAAACCGTAACAGATCGACACACACTTTCACATTTAGGTTAATTATTTTATATATATCGGATACATATTTTTCTGAAATAAACTGGTACTTAAATGATGATTTAATAATTAATTACACATTCACACGAAACACTAAGGATGATAAAATAAGGCTTCATAACTCACTCACAAAATAACCTTATTCCTTTTCATAAGAAGGTCCTGAAACTCGAAACTCGTCGCATCATGAATAAAACACGCTCATACGCCGTCAACGATAAACAATATCGCATAGCTTATTACCATCAAAAGGAGAACATTTCCTTTAACTTATTTAGAGACGAGAGACACTCAGTATCTTCCCGGTTCGTGACATTAGCATAATTGACTTAACCCTTCCATGCAGGGGATGGGTCAAATTGCCCCGTATTGTCTCGTGTTACCCCGCGCGGGGCAGGGTAATTATGCGTCCGCAGTTAGAGAGGATAGTGGCCGGCAGTGTTAGCTTGTAATTAGAACTAGGCTAATTATTGACTTTAAAGATCATGTGAGGCTTTCGACCACGGCTATGGAACTATTTGTGGTACTTTTTAAATTGTCTGGCAATTCTGTCGCTCCTTACCGTAAGCATTTAACACTAAGCACGCAGCTCTATTTTAATTGTGCTTTCAATGATATACAGTAATGTCAAAATCTACTCACTACACCTAGCAGACACATTGATGTCATGAGACACATAGCTATCCTGATGTTAGGGTCGGTTTCCAATCTAACCGGATGCAGCACAAGCAGCGACTGCCTATCCGACCTCCACAGCCCAGTAACTGGGTAATCCTTACCAAGACTGGTATCAGATTTTTGATCATTCAGTATAACTACGTACATTTAACTGATGTTGACTTTCGTAGGACTTTAATAAAAAGAATTAAAGCTAGACTATTAGACCACCCCGTTCTAACTGTATTACTTACTCTCATTCGATTCAAACGAGAACCATTATCGCACAAGTATCAATAAAGAGAAACGCAATAACACTGGTGTGAAATGACATGAAAGCTATAGGGTAAAACCGGGATAGATGCTCCAGGCTCCAGTAGTATAGGTACCCCAATGTAATTTCTCTAGTTTCGCGAATGAATCGCGTGTTATTTTATTTACCTATCGAGAGACTTTCCAACTGCCACTAAGTGGACCGAGTATCATGTCTCTGTGCGATTGCATGCGAAGGCAAAGTGCGATCAAAGTTTTTTCGGAATACATGTCCTGTTTCTCAGCGGGTCCTATCCTTATCCTAAACGTGATTTATATAGACTAGGCGAATAGGTATTCCATATATGATATATATATATGATAGATGTCCCAAAATGTAGAGTCGAGTAGTAATGTAAAACATCAAAGATTACTTATATTACTTTTCATAAATTTGTAGACAATAATCCAAAGTACTTGCCAGTTTTGGAAAGAAAATATTTTGATTTTTATACTGGGAGATGTAAAATGATGTCAAAAAGTGTGGCTTCTATCCCGGATTTACCCTATATAAGCTATGTAGGTATTATTATATTCTGAATGTATATTTACATATGCATATGAGCCCGGCGACCTACTGCGGAAGTTCCCAGTTCTGTCAGTTCTGAGACTGAGGTGGAAAATATAATTATGACCCTGAGAGACGACTGTGCAGTTGGATGGGATAACATACCCAATAAGATTCTAAAACAGTTCAGGCATATTTTAATTCCGCCACTGACTTATATTTTCCGCATCTGTTTATCATCGGGACTTTTTCCCGAGTGCCTAAAAAAAGCAATTGTTATTCCTGTCTATAAGTCAGGCAGTAAAGAGCAAGTGACAAATTATAGACCTATTTCTATACTGCCTGGTATGTCTAAAATATTGGAGAAAATAATTAATAAGAGATTGTTCGACTATCTGGAGAATAAATCAATTTTATCCGAGCGGCAATTTGGATTTAGACCTAAATTATCAACAGCCGATGCCGTACATCATTTGACTGACTATCTATCACAAGAACTTGACAGGGGTAACCACACAGTAGGTATTTTCCTGGACCTCGCCAAGGCTTTTGACTCCGTTTCCATTCCCATTCTGTTGCGCAAGCTTGAGACCATAGGTGTTAGAGGCTCCCAACTGAAATTATTTAGAAGTTTTTTAGAAGATCGTACTCAGTGCGTAAAGATTGGCAATGTTCTCAGCGCTGATAAAAAAAACACGTCATTTGGTGTTCCACAAGGAAGTATCTTATCATCTTCCCTTTTTTTAATTTACATTAATGACCTTTGCAATCTAAAGCTGGGACATGGCATAATCGTATCTTACGCTGACGACACTGCCTTACTTTTTTCAGCTGACTCAGAAAATGAAGTGTTCAAACATGCGCAACTCGGATTTAATATTGTAAATAATTGGCTTCAACATAATTTATTAACCCTAAACGCTGATAAGACAAACTACATTAAGTTTTCGATGCGCAAACAAATCCCAAATATTGCACCAACGCTGTATGCTCATTGCTGCTCAACCCCGACTGATATTGCGTGTATGTGTCCAAATATTAAAGTAACTAACACAATAAAATACTTAGGCGTAATTTTAGATGAAACCCTTTCTTTTAAACAGCATATAGAAGCTTTAAACAATAGAATACGTAAGCTAATATTCATATTCAAAAAGCTACGATATATTGCAGACCCAATAATAATTAGACAAGTATACTTTGCTCTATGTCAATCAATTCTGACCTATTGCATTACCTCGTGGGGTGGGGTAGGTAAAACTCTATTACTACCCATCGAGAGAGCGCAAAGAGCGATCCTCAAGGTGTCCACTAGCCGTCCTTTCCTTTTTCCAACTAACCTTCTCTATAAATCCTGTGATGTACTAACAGTCCGACAGTTATTCATAATGAGCACGGTGCTAAAACAACACGCAGCCCTCCCCTATCGCATTGAAGCTACTAAAAAAAGACGGAAAGATATGGTTTGCCCTAATAAACCTACAAAACATGCTTTCACAACAAAATTTCATGTGTTTCTTGGACCACTGCTCTATAACAGACTTAACGCAACAGCAGACATATTTTCCCTAAATTACATTAAGTGCAAGAAAGTTGTCAAGGAAACTCTTCAAAGTATGTCCTATGATGATACAGAGGAGTTATTAATAGTTCTAAAATAAAGATTGTCTTGATTTCTAAGTATTTTAATAATGTATTTAAGAGTATGAGTCTAAGATGTTAGGAAATAAGTATTTTATAATATTATTTACACCTTATATAAGCCTTTTAACTTATTACCTAAGATAAATATACGTAGATCGTTAAGTATTATGCTTCCATCAATTGAACAATGTAATCTCTTCTCGCCTGAAACACAGGATTACCTAGCTCAGGCACATAACACGTGTGAACTTGACATAGATTTAAGCAGAACTGTATTTATTGTGTACCTTATTATTTTGAATAAACTTTATTATTATTATTATATTATTATTAGTTCCTCGTCGTATTTGCCCCAAGTTCGCCTGAACTAAGTTTGACGTGTAATAGCTAAACTTACGGGGTAATTATATGGATAAAGACTTTGACGGTTTTGTGTATAGTTGAGGGTTAATATTCGCGGAGATTCATTCAAAGAGTATGTGCTTATATTAAGATGACCCTTGTTTATATTATGTCAAGTGCAAGAATATAGGGTTTTATTTACCCGCGAAGATGTAAGGTATTTATAGATGACCTATTAATGTCAAAACTCTTTAATATTCATGGCATTTTTTCCTATTGACTTCACAATAGGTACGCATAGTTCCTTGGAAAAAGACTGGACTCAGAATCAGTGTATATGTTGACCATCCACCTTTGTTTACATCTTGATCGCACTGAGGGTTTGCTGTAAATAAAACCATTTCTATGCTAACGTCGCTTTGTGAGGGCTGCAGCTATTGTCACAATTGTATTTGAACTTGTTGTGTACAATAATAAAACAAGTACCTTTTTTATACAAGTTGTATTCAATAAAAACCCCAAATTTAACTTACATACAAGCATACTAATACAATCTACTACTCCAAATAACCAGTTTAATTAACCACAAGTTTTCCCTAAACTGATTGTAATCTTTAAACCCCTTAATACACGCTCTGAATCTCCCGGATAGCCAGTGCCGACCGACCAGTTGACGCAGAGCATACCGGCACAATTCATCCGGCATACACCCAGTACTGGGTCATACCAGCCGGTTATCCGGTAGTCGGAGTGTGTGAAAGGGGCTAAGTTCCTTGAAAGTAGCTGCGTTTGACCTTCAACATAAAGTTCGTATGGCGGACGACATTAACACGCAAAGTTAATTTCTTAAGCCGTCTGCTAAATAGCTTGTGTAGGACCAACTTCTATGAGTTTTGATGTAGTGCTGCCTACCCTTTTGAGTGCAAACGCTTTTGTTCACGCTTCACGATATTCCAAACCAAATTGCAAGTCCTTATTCTTGGATATTAATAAAAGGTAATACGCATACGTATGATACCTGGATATGACAGGATCGTAACTTTGTTGTTATAGTTGATAACTTTTTCGAAGAAGAGCTAAGAGAGAGATTTGTCACTTTCTAGTAAAAAAACTTCTGCCTATGTACTGTACTAAAAAGTTTGTCTTTAAATAAAATAATTATGTCATTCGCTTTTTATTCTCCACTAGCTTTTGCCCGCCACTTCGTACGCGTATCTCCTATTTTTCCCGTGTCCGTAGGATTTTCGGGACGAATATAAACTTTCCTCTTGAATCACTCTGCCCATTGATGAAAACCGCATTAAAATCCGTTGTGTAGTTTAAAACATGTACGTACAGACGGCGAAAGCGACTTTTGTTTTATACTATGTAAAGACTTCTTGCACACTTAAAGACTTAATGCACCTACCACTATTCTCTGCATCACCCAAAGGTTGACTGATAGATAATGCCTAAGGCATCAAATCCGCCTCTGTACAATGTATTTATTTATTTAACACTTTACGCACACAAATGTGCAAAAGTAACGTGTTAAATAAATACATTTTTCTCTAGGTCTGTCTAGTTTCATAAAAATCGGTTCATTGATTTCCAAGAATAGAACTATAGGATATAGAACTGTTTAAGTATATATATATGGAATACAGTTAGTAGCACTTTTTAGAGTTGTCTTGAGTGTAAACAGCACTGCTATATTTAATGATTTGCTTTTGTTCACAGATCAATCTGAAAGCTTCCTGGAGTTTTTGGTAAGTACGAGACCCTTTTTTTATTTTAGGAAGTGACATTCTAATTGGCATTTTTAGCAAAAAAGTGTGTTCTTTTAAGGACGGTTATAACCTCTGTGTACTGTAGAGGTAAATAAGTAGGTATCCTACAATGGATATACCTTAGTAGGTATTATTCGTAATTACAACGTGTAACAGAATAAACGCAATACCTCTTAAGGGGTCATTGTACTCATCATTATGAAGAACTTTCACTATGGGACCAGCACTGAAATCGCAAAAAAAAAACGACTGCCCCATTTTAGCCGACATTTCTGTTCTTATAACTTGACAAAATGTACTGAACAGCTGTTTTTTTTTGCGATTACGGGGTTGATCCCATAGTAAAAGAAAGGAACATTATCTGTCGCTGTGATTATCAAAAGTCGTCATTTATCTTTATTACCTGTATACTTACATTTGTATATATTTAAGTATATATTATTTAGTTTAATATGTATGTATCTGTGTATCTATTATGTTATATTATAAATGAATTGGTTTTCTTTTTTTCTTTTTCATGCCAATGAAAACCCATTTCATGTCCAGACAATTACTGTCCATCCCAGGTTGTCTGGAAGAGATCGCGTAATGCGATAAGGCCGCCCATTGTATGTATTTTAGTTTTAAGGTTCCTTTTTGTTTTACTTTTGGTGTACAATAAAGTGTATAATAAATAAATAAATAATAAATAAATAAAAGTTGTTAAGAGGTTGTAATTAAGAGGTATTGCGTTTATTCTGTTACACGTTGTATATAAAATATTATCATCTCTCAAAGATTCGATGGGAGAAAATTGAGTTAAGCTCGCTATTTATTAATATACTATTGTATTAATTCAAGTTCATAAAAATTAACAAATAGATGTGTTACTGGGAACTTTGTTGCGCCTCTTTTTCTTCTCAGTTAAAACACTAGGAATTGGTAAAAGTTTTTTGATTATGGTGATCAAAAAGTAACTAATAAAGATTCCTGTAGTCATCTTAGTCTGGTTTTACCCTAGTTGTAAATACCCCTGGTAGGTACCTAATGACTTAGCTTTGTTCTGTCTCCTGCTTGATGAGGAAAGTAATGGAAATTGTATATTTCTTATTAATTTCGTTATATTGTTTCTGCGGGACTCGTCTGACCACATAATCAACACCACCAGAAAAATAACGAGTCAATGTAGCTCACATTGACTCGTTATTTTTCTGGTGGTGTTGATTCTGGTTTCCAAGTATTCCGATGGTTAGGAGTAGTGTAGCCCACTGGTTAAAAAATAAAGAAAGAAATCTTCATAACCAAAGCAAAACCTTGACCCTGGCAGCCGGCTTCGTATTGTTTAAGCACGCATTCTTCATCTTCCTCATTTAACCATAACCAAAACAATCACAAACGAAGCACATGTTGTACCAAAACAAGCCAGTCTCAATGTACTGGCAGCGCAGTGCATACCATAGACACGCGCACCACAGAGTAGCAGACACGCCATAGACAGGAAACGGAAGCTGCGCACACTTCTCGCTGTAAATCGCTCGGCGCGCGCATTTTGCTGTCATCGCGCGCGCAGCTACACCGGTAGGATGCGCCTGATTCATTGTTGTGGCGGAACGTGGCAGGGTTTTTGTTGGTTTATTTCAATATTTTTTAATAAATATATAATTTCAATAGTTTTGAATGTTAGATTCGGTTGTAATACATCGATGATAGAACGATGTTAATTGGTGGTCTTAGTGTATAATTCATCTAACTGGATGGCATAGCTATTCTAACAGGTTCGTTTGTAAATACAACAAGGTTCACATTCCAAGTCAGTTTGAAGGACATCTACTCCAGTCACCAAGAAATAACGGTGGAGGCAATTCGAGTTGAAGGACATCACTTCAAATATATTATGTAGGAGTTAATTTGCAGCATATCTGTGAACAGCCTTGTAGGTGTATGCGCGTACGAAGTCGCAGGCAAAAGCTTGTTGCTTGTGTGCCTTTTACATAAATAAAATATGCAGTAAGCATAATTTTTCGAGTCAAATGAACTTGATTGAATGAACACGATGCTGAAAAACAATTATTTAACATAAACCTTGAAATAATCCCGGCTTATAAATCTCGTATCAACCATACGTGGTCACTCTACTCCTGCACACAGCCAATCGCGTCGCACTCGCACTTCAACTTGCGCCCGCGCACTTAACAAACTGCACGCCATGTTGCATCGTATGCACTTACTGCCACCAAGTAACGTGGCACAGAAGGTGCGACAATATGACAACGCATTTATCTACATAGCAATTTATTGTGTTCTATGGAAACGCATTTTCACATTGAAGTCCCAGCGAACTTTTATTGAGAGAGAAAAGTCAAGATTTACGAACTTATGCCAATTCTCTTTCACTGTTAAAGCGTTCAAATTCAAACCGCAATATGATCTCAGCAATAATTATAATACAATAAATGTCAAAATGTTGGGAAATTAAGAAAGGGTTTTGATAGATAAAGATTGTTTGCAAATGCGGACGATCCTTAAAAATACGAGAATCAAGGTCAATAAAATCCTCGTATTCTATTACATTCTACAATGTCATCAGATTTTATGGTTTATAAAATAGAATACAGTAAACCGATGGCTTGAAGTAACAGTTTTACTTAGTACCTTTTCGTGTCAAGGACTAAATCTGTGATAGTCAAGGAGGTATAGCATTGCATACATGAGATTCCTTTTACAAGTTCAGATGGAGTGAAACTTCTGCATTGCCCACAATGTGGCACTTCTGTTCGAGTTGGGTGGCCACTTCGCACTCTTCGTCGATAATTTTGCAACATTGTCTTTACACCCTGTAATAATAACTTTCAATGGAGTTTTGCACCTTGCTTCGACTGCAATAAGTTGTATTTTGCAGTGGGGTGGAACAGATTTTAATTGCAGTACTTTATAAACAAATATTTAATGTTTCAATTCATATTCTCAAATAATATAAATAATTGCAGTTTAATTTGAACCTACCTTAAAAGATTATAAGGTTGTTTCTACGGTAGATGCGTTCACAGTTCTTAATTGAAATACTTTGTAGAGAAATATTGGAAGTGGACTTTGTTAATTAAGCGCATAAATATTTAACTTAAACTTATTGGTGTTATTGTTGGAGATGGAACTATTTTAGAAAAATTGTTTCATTTTCGCTTCGATGTTTTAAAACCTCATAAATTATTATTATTTTGCAAATAGGTCTCAAACTAATAACACATGTCATGTATTTTTTTTTAATTTAAACCAAAAGCCGGTGTTTTGTAGTATACTGCCCTGAGAAGTAACACGGAAACAAACTCAGAGGTCAGTCTCTTTTAAGGTCTTTTAAGATAATGTCTGAGGTGGTCTTTTGAGGAAACCACCACAGATAGAAACTCAAAAGTTGATCAATGTAAAATCGATTTGTATAATTGTCTTCTCATAATGATCTGTTGACAGATTCACGCACGGAGGATTCCGTAAAAAATCACGTTTGTTAAATGGGAGCCCCACTTAAATACTTATTTTATTCTGTTTTAAGTATTTTTTTGTTATAGCGGCAACAGAAATCTCTGTGAAAATTTCAACTGTCTATCTATCATGGTTTATTAGATACAGCCTAGTGACAGACAGACAGACGGACAGACAGACGGACAGCGGAGTCTTAGTAATAGGGCTGTCCCGTTTTTTACCCATGTTGTAGCTACTTCTATTGCGACAGTTCATGAGCGGGGCATGAACTGTAACAGTAGAAGTGCATACATGCTGGAATAACGTTTCAAAAATCAGAGTACCAATTCTACTAACTTATAAGCAACGTTCACATTCGCATCTCAGTAGCAATCTGTCAATCTGTCAAAAAATCCTCAACGTCCATACATTTTTGACAGATTGCGACTGACATGTGAATGCGAACGTTGCTTTAAAAAGAAACCGACTTCCAAAAAACATTCGAATTGAGAACCTCCTCCTTTTTTAGAAGTCGGTTAAAAATTAGAAGAATTGGCACTCAGTTAAAGGATATCGTTTGTTATCCTGGAAGAAAAGAATTTTGAGCAGCCTAAAATACTTATTGTACCAACAGAGAGCGTTTCTACGTAGTTTGCCAGTGACTCAAGTGAGCCCCGAACAATACAATACTAAATAGCATATCTTCTTACTTAACTTCATTTTGACATTGGTTTTCGCTTCCATCAAGTTGACATATATTTTATTGTTTATTAATTATAATAACATTTTTTTTTATTTTGATAGGCACGCGCTTCACCACTATCTCACCCGATGGTAAGCGATGATGTACAATAACAAAATTCACCAAAATAATTGACACACATATTGCAAAAATTTGAAATTGACAATGTACAACAACTTTAATAAAATACTGGCTTAAAGTTTTGTAACATACTGTATAAGAGCGCAAAATCTGTTGTGACAAAAGTTATCATATTATTGTTATTGGTGTTCAAGAAAAAACAAACGAACGTCGCGGTAATTTGACGATGACCCGTTATGAAATTTAAAAAAATGGTCACGTTAAATATAAATAGTCTGATTATTTATATTATTTCGAGGGTTTTTTCTATTGCCATGTCAACTGAGTCGAGTGGACGAAGTTTCCTTCAAATTCGAAGGGACTGAATTAAAAGTGTCACGCGTAATTGGTGTGGGTATTGATAAACTCATACGAAGTTCACATAAGCAGACTGTCATAAATATAATCTACGCACAATAGATGCAGTGTAACTGCGTTAAATCATCGTAATACCTCCTGGCTTGCGCCCGCGCCGAGCGGTGAGTGAAACCACGTGTAGGGCCAGTATTCATAGTCCAATGTAAAGATTTGTATCGGTAGTATCGGGTTGGGTCGGTCTGTTTTTTAAGGGACTTTGTTCACTATTATAATTATGCTCAGAATACACACTCTTGTTATGTGTACTTGAAATTCCTCTGTTCCTAGTCCAGTGTGCTGAAAAGCGGTATCAAAGTAAAAAAACTGCTCTAAGATAAAGTAATGAAAAGCTAAAAGTTTCACACTTAATCTTCACACCTCTCTTTAAATTCAAATGAATCGTAACCTTATAATTTAATTATTTTTAACTTCATTTCATGAGTAATTTTCAGTCCTTTCATAAAACTGCTTTTGTATGAAAACAAATGAAACTCATTTTTATTTTATTAGTTACAAGAGTACAATATACGGAGGAATTTAATTGGCAGCAACTTTTTATTACTCACGGGCTATTTTACGTCGTTGCGTAATAAAGAGGGTTCCGTAATAATGGCCATCCTGTCTTTTATTCGCTTGTAATGACATTCTTAAAGGTACATCACGTTTTGTGAGTTTGAATCATTTTTATAGGCTCGCAATTACGACTCATTCTTTCGTTTCCGAGTCTTACCTGCTCAGGATAACGTCATTATTAAACTAACGTCAACAAGGCTGAATTATCGTATTCAAGCATGCTTTAACCGTTATATGATTACGTGAACTTCACATCCTAAAATTCTGTTGGTGTTAATGTCCATTTGTCAACAGTGCATGAAACAAAGGGCATGATCATTTCTAATTTACGCTAACATATTAATCGATAATTTTGTCGAATAACTCCAATGAAACATGAAACATCAAATATTTTTCAACACATTTGCTCAAAAAATGCATTTACGAAGCCTGTATGCATTGTTCGAAAGTTAAAAATTATGCACCACACAATGGAGCGTGCGGCAAAGTAGGTACTCTCACCTAAGTACATATTTTACCGCAAACTCCGTTGCATAGCGCCGTGCGTATTCTTTACGGTTTTTTTTTTAATTTCCATAAAAATTAATAAGAATTCCACCAAGGAGTTTCACATCACGAGAATAAATAAGCTGAATGATCGAACCTCCTTGGAAGCGCTTTTGCTGTATACGTTTGTCTCATTTTAATATTATAGAGAAAATGAGAGAAGATAAATAAAAAAAAAATAAAGTATGTGGTTCTAATTTTCACCACGCGCATGTGGCGCCCTTTGCAAATTCGCGCCATTTTCATATTAGAAACGTCAAAGATTGTTGCGACTTTCCGACTGATTTCTAGAGACAAACAGTTTGTTTCATTACCTACTTATTGTAATGTTTTCTCGCAAATGTGTCGAAAAACGTTGTATGACACACGTGCGGATTTGGTTTTTACAAACTCGTGACTATGGTAAGCCCTCGACTTCGTCTCGTGCTTACATTCGTCTACTCGTTTGTAAAAACCAACTTACCGCACTAATATCATAAATAACTATTTCTTATTTTATCTTAAGTGGGATACTTGAAACAGATGTACCTAACAATTTTTGCATAATCAACCCCTGACGGGGTGAACGGGGTGAACAGTTGCGCCGAACCAGGGCTCGAGCCAAAGTGAGATTCTGTCAACGAAGCGTGGCGAGGGCGATTAATGGCCGCTTTCTATAACATATCTCAATCCCAATCTTGATCCCGATCCTTGTCTGTAACCAATCAACGGCCGAGTTAGATTTTAGTTGATTTTCTTGATTTTCTACCGGGCTATGAATACGGCTCTATCATCGCAAGCACATGTAACTCGAGCCCATCGCACACTGTTCCCTTTGAAACATAACCTAATAGTAACAGTACCTAGTATAGGCAGACAGTATACCAGATAATGCAGGATTAGTACCGAGACACAGTGGCAGCTCTGTCCAATAGGAGAGAATCGACCACCTATCTCATGTTTAGTTCCGAAGGCATTTCCGTTTCGCGACTGCGGTAGAGAGGAATGAAAGTTATGTATGAGTCACATAATAGAATTAAAACTTTTAACTTTCCGGTTTTCCGACGATCCAAGTGAAAATATGGCCTTAATATTCATGAGCATTATTTTCAACAGTTATTCTAAAAACGTGTAAATTAGACCACCTAGTGGAGCACTTTAGACCTTAACGTAAATCTACACTGGGAAAACAACAATGGAATGTGGACTCGTACTTTAATTTTACTTTTTCCACAAGAAAAGAACGTCGCGTACGCAACCTTTGAACAAAGTGATATGACATTCTATAATAATTTGCTCCACGTGACACATGAGTTCGGTAGCGCATGTCAATTTTGTCTTTTTCACGTTAACGCTGACAAAATATTGCTTTTCCATGCCTCTTTACCTATAACTTAAGTTTGCGTTACCAGAAACAATAACTAAAGATGAGTTCTCGTACTTCACGGTCGAGTAGCAATATCATATGACAGTTTGTGACTTCGATGTGAATGTGAGTTCCTTAAAAACACAGGAATTGACAGATAAGCATTTCAACAGTATTTTCAGTTTTTTTCTTAATCTATTTTTGTTTAGGGGCTTGTATCAAAGATTATTTGGCTTTACTAAAACAGTATTAGTTTATAATATATCTTAATAGTTAATTGATTAGAGTCATTCGTGGAGGATTCTAATTAAATGGCACAACTTTTTATTAATCTCCGATAATGGTGTAGGTGGATTGGATTATGCCTACATCAAATTTATTTATTTTAAAATCCTTCATGAATTACTCGTGTTTTTCTCCTTTCCGAGCACACTCCATCAGCAACGTCTTCGTTTTGATTGTAAACTGTGCAATTATGAGAATCAGCCTTTTTCATAAGAAATTCAAACCTTGCCGATGGAAAGTGCCCAGAAACAACATTCGCGCAACCTGCCAAATATCCTGATGGAGACACAAAGTAAAGGTTCCCATCAGTTGATCAGCAGTGTCGCTACAACGCTGGCTCAATCAGTGTTATCGCGTTATTTTTTGTGGCCGCAGCCCGTGGGTCGCCTGAGTGGAGTGGAGCAGTAATGCTTCACTCAGATAAAGATCTCAAGTGTTTGATAAATGACGCGTAAAAACTATGGGTTAGTGATGGAGAGTGTTGTATCGATAGATTTCGTATATTTCAATTGGTTTAGGTTTTTAGTGTCTTGTTAAACTTCAGCTGTGTCAATCAATCGAAGAATTTAGTTTGTGTCTTCTTCTTTTGTTTTTGAATTACTAATACAATATGCTTTTCCAGTTTACTGTCGACATTGGCAAAATATTCGATATCAGCTTGGCTGTCAAGCTAAAGTATTGTTTGACATATTCTCAACTTCGACTTCGCAACTCAAAACCTTTTATCAATCTCAAGGTGAGATTGATAAAAATTACGAAGCACGTAATTTGACTTTAAAGGATACAAATAAGAACTGGTAATAGGTACAAGCCAATGCACGTGCCTAGTTACGTTTATCCCTTTCGACATTTTAAGTTTAATTTATTAAATCTTCATCCGTAGTTTTCATAGATTAGCTGAAAAAACTGCAATCCTATATAACGTCGGAAAAACCAAACAACGTATTACATCTACAACATTTTACTAAGTAAATATTATTTGACACTCATAAGACCCCAAAAAAATACATCGACAAACATTCAGCCTCAACCATGCCCAACACTAGCGTCGCCTCTGAGAGTGTCTGCTACCTGCGCGCGCGCACTTGACGTCGCCAACATGGCGCGCAAATGTCGTCCCGCCACCTTTTTATTTTCCTTTTTTTCAACAGAATTTGTAGCAATTGATTCGTGAGCTGTTGAATGATAAGGATGTTGACTTTATGTATTTCGACATTTTGTGTCCCAAGACTGGTTTTTACACAAAAACCTTGCAGATTTTATTTTTACTTGGACTTCATGCACTTAGTACAAAGGCAGACTTGAGGCCCTAGGCATTATCTATCAGTGATCCAAGGGTCTTGAAGACATAACATGGCAAGCGATATTAGGCAAGCGATATAGCGATATTATAATTATGTTGCGAGCGGAACCTGTATTTTTTGTGTGTTGCACCTCGTAAGAGACTGGGCAGTTACTATCACCGTGTAGACAGCTAAGGCGAGCCAAGCTACTGACATACGAGTACACGATCCGAGTAACAGTCTATTGTTTAGGTAGCAGCTCGTACTGTGTAACTAGTCATTATAGTTGTTTGGCAAAGATCACAAGGACTCGTGTTTGTTTTATGGGTATCCGCATGGTGTATGAAAAACAGATGCTAGACTAATCATAGATATCAAGTACAAACAAAGGTGTTAGAACACTACCACTGCCAGCAAACACCACTGCTGACTAATATCCTGGCATCTCTTTGAAGTCATACATCCTTTCGTCAAGCTCCATTATGGTGTTTTTGCTTGACTTCAGCAGTTGTTTAGCTCCCGTGGCTTATCCCACGGGATCGATGCGTTTTTCTGGGATAAAAAGACTTTCTTGTAGCACTTAGTGACGGCATGTCTTTCTATCTGTGAGTTTTCAAATCAGATAAGTACTTCCAGAGACAAACAATTACAAAAAAAATTGTAACAACTTACATCGTATACAAAGTAAAAAATATTCTCCTTATCTCCACTCAGTCAACTACATTTTTTATAATTTATAATTGATTTCCAGGTTTACCATAGTTCACATTTATTGCTCATTCCAATAACTGTAGTAGTATTAATATAATATAATAATATAACCCGTCTCATCTCTTAGGAGCAGGAGTCTCATCTTGCTAGCCAATAATCCTCAAATACCGTGCATCATGCATGAGGCATTTGGAACTACCTGCGACATCCTTAGTTCCACGAACTGTTATCTCAGAAGACAAAACTGCGAAACAGTACCCAGACGTGAGGTGACAGACAGGACA
Organism: Melanchra persicariae; assembly: GCA_947386135.1. Classification (NCBI taxonomy): domain Eukaryota; kingdom Metazoa; phylum Arthropoda; class Insecta; order Lepidoptera; family Noctuidae; genus Melanchra; species Melanchra persicariae. The sequence continues at coordinate 20,451,241 of OX376658.1, read as the reverse complement.
GGATGCATCAGTGTTATCGATGGTCGTAAAGTTTTTATGTCATGAGAGGCTCTGTACAAAGTGCCATCCTGTCAGCGAAGGCGGTTGTCGAAATGCCAAAATGTAAGGGATTGACCGCGTGACATTTCGACAGCGTTGTTGTTCAATTCCATCCATTTTTGACAATCATCTTCGCCACGCTACCGCTGACAGAATGTCACTTGTCCGGAGCACTTGTAAGAAGGCGAAGCAAAACGTCGCTACAAAAATATTGTATTAGAAAACGGGATTAAAAATTGGCAGGGAAAGCAAGCAGAAATATTCAGTTATTAATTTAAGGGAGACAATATATTTTCAAATCATTAATACTACTATGAAAGCAGTTGTAGACAGAAATGTAAACTAATCAGTATAGGTATAGACGTCATCTTTACGCCAGAAAATAAAGCTAGAATATAAAAATAGGCATCCTCTTGCCTAATAAATCAATATTACCTCGAACAAACATACTCATAAACTCACTCACGAGATTCATTATAATATCCCAAAACTCCAACAAATATCTGTGAGGCAAAAATATCACGTTACCTCAATTTCCATACGAAACGATTGGTCAATAACTCTGGCTTCCATTCCAAGTCGTATAATAACGCAGCCAAACTATCTCGACATCCGTTGTTCAGCGAACCTTATCTGAAGCGGCGGGAGCTGGGAGATGGTGGAATGTACCCAGACGTCATAAAGAGAACACGAGATGTAAGAGAACACTATATTGTCATATTTATCATTGAATATCGAAGATTTTTATTTTGTCTTATTTATATCTACTATTTTTGGGATGCATGAAGGAGCCTCCTCGTGTAGCGCAATTTGTTCCATCAGACACTCAACTGAACCGAGCGCTCGGCGCATCCTGGACAGTCTCACCTATCACCTTATAAGACTGACCAATCCATCCCTTGCGGTGGTAGGGCTAACGCCCGCCTGGTTCGCGACCACCCTCCCACCGGAGTTCGGCGTCAAGCAGCCTGCTGTGTTTCGTCGACGCGTGGAAGTACCAGTGCCTCAGGGCATCTTCTGGGCACGCTCGCTTTCATCATGGACCTCATCTATAGCTTTCCATCAGACGTGATCGAGGTCAAGAGCTAGCCCATTCATAAATAAAAAAAAATAAAAAAAATATCTGTTCATGAGATTTTGAAGTGTTTGTCCTTCGATTTTTTCTGATCTACGCTGGAATAGCATTCTATACCACCAGCAAGCACTAAGCTTACTGGATATAATATAGATTTCATTTTATATTTATTTATTTCATTGAATATTTGGACCAATCACCTCAGCTGTCACTGTTCTCTTTTAAGATCTTCGGTACCTATATGTAGCCACCAACTCACCTCTTATTTATTGATTTATTACGTTTATCTAAAAAGAAAACGCCTAAATTTCTTAAGCGGGCTGTTCGCTTGAGATCACAGGATACTGTTGTGAAAGCTGAAGCAATTGTCACACTAGTTTAGTAATTTGCTTGACACACAGAAATCGTTTCTGATGCCAACATATTTTTGATACCACAACAAGCATTCCACAGCATTCGTATGAAAGATTTAGGTACCTGCAACATCCGTTACTCTACGAACACGTTATCAATCGCCGCGAGAGCACGCATGGATGGTACCCCGGGCGGCGCAGGCGACACCTCACTCTTATCCGATGCTTGTCATGTAACTTTCGACTTGCGTGGCGCGGGGTACGATTGGCGCCATCGCTGCATCGCCCGTGCGAATAGTGACGCGTGAAGATAACCAGGGGGCGACACTGTCCTAATGCGTTCTGGACATTTATTGTTTTATGGACAAAACATCTTCTTTGTTCTGTAACCATAATAAATTAACTTGTAAGTTGTGTGAGAGACGAGCTCACTTTAAATGACTTATCTTTATATTTTAGAGATCGCAGTAAATCCCAACTATAATGATATAATGTGGAAGTAGCTCTTCGATCTGTTTCTTAGTTTCGTTTTCACGCCTAAACCTCTGACCCCATTAGTTAATTTTGATGATAAGATAGTTTGGTCCTTGGAGAACATAGGATACGATTTTTCATTTTGGGACGGTGTTAAAGAAGTGCGTGGTCATTTCAAAAGGGTGATGTTCTGTAGAGCTTGTGTTCTAGCGAGTCATATTAGGGCACACGCTAGGGAATAGTATCACGGGGTCGCCGTTGTCGAAATCGACAAGGACAATATACAGTAAAGAACAATATCAAAATAAAAATATCAACCTTTTTGAAAAAAACCGACCAAGAAAAATGACAAAAAAGAAAAAAAAAATGGCAGTATGCACTCCTCGAATCGGTTTGCATTGTGAGAAGGTTTTTGAAGGAGCCACCGGTACCCGTCGCCGAATAGAAATACTCTCTAATATCCATAAAATTTCATTAGATACTTTAAAAAGATTGAAGAGTGTGAGAATGTATGGAAAGAAGGAAGAAAGAATTAAACCACGAACTCTAATTTCTTACTTTTAAATGTTTTTTATATTCAAATATTTCAATTATTTTTATAAAACTGAATAAAGTATAACAAACTAAATAAGTTAAAACTAAAACATTCACATTATATTGCCTTTACACGTTAACAAAATCGTAAGCAAATCAAAGAGCTTTCCTCCTCGTCTCCCCGACCTCCCATTCGGAAAATAAGACAACAGTAAAACAGTAGAAATATGTTCAAAGTTTCGCGATAAAAAGCGATACAACTTCACAGAACATTTTATTGTTCTTTCACTTTTTTCCAAGTACATTTACGAGTAGGTACTTCACATACTTTTTATAAATCAACTAGTTTTTGACCGCGGTTTGTCTTCAAATTTTATTTTCGCAAAAAAAAAGTAGCAGATTGTAAGGGGACCCAGATGTCTCTAGGGTCCCTGCTCATTTAGTTCTGTACCAAAATGTATCAAATTAAGTTCAGCGATTTAGGTGTGAAAGCCTTTATAATATTATAGGTAGATAGGTAGCCTGCCAGGGTTGCGGAATTTGTTCGAAAGAGTCACTTCGGCCCTGGAGCGCAAAGGGCATTTGGAGGAGCACGGATGGGTTTTAGTCAGTAAGAGTCTGACACTCTCCCGCTCCGCCCAGAGTGGAAGGAGTCATTTGATGATTTCCTGTCCTTAAAAAAGAAGAGGTAGATAGGTACATAAAAATCATCATCTCATGGCTCTGTAGCTTAGCAAGAATCAACTGGAAGACCGCAACTGCCTTCAGTCTACAGCCTCGTTGACATATTGCTAGGACTCTTGGGCTCTTCAAAGGAGAATGGCCATAAGTGTACGACCTATCAATCAATCCGTCCAGGCTCTTCCTAAGTTTGTTGCTTCTGGCTACCAGTCTAACCGAATACCAGTATTTTACATGGAGTGACTGCCTATCTAACCTCCATAACCCAGTAACCGGACAATACGATACCCCTTTGTTTTCAGAACTTCTGGCTCCTGACTACCCGTGACGACTGTCAAAGATGTTAAAAGAAATGTAAATACCTTGAGCGGGCTGCGCTATCCCCTTTTGTAGAGTTACCATGAAAAGCAAAGGGCACTACGAGGAGCACGGATGGGTTTTAGTCAGTAAGAGTCTGACACTCCCTCCCACTCCAACCAGAGCGGCAGGAGTCATTTGATGATTTCCCATCCAAAAAAAAAATAACTCTTTTGTTTGTACAGTTACCTCTCTTTCAGAAAAACCTTAGTTCATTATATTGTCATTTTCATTTGCCGTTACACTTCGTTCAGGATAAATGAAACAATCAGTCAAACGCCTTGAGTGGGTCCGTGATTTGGGTGCGAGCCCGTTCTTCCGCGGCACGGCATTGTACGCGCTGATTTGTCAAGTTTCTATTGTGTTGTACCGCGAAAGGAATAACCGTGATTCTGGCAATACGATTTATAGAATTTTTGCCTTTACATTTTCCTCAATTTCGATTTTTATTTTCGTCTGAAAAGGTTTCAATAAGTCAAAGAAATATTCGTTTGGCCTTTTTATAGCAGTGTATTTGAGATACATGTTTCATCAACGAAGAGCACTTATTTATAATAATGCTCCACGTTCTCACCTACAGATGCTGTAAAATTATAGCTTAAGATACTAATTAATCGTGAAACACCACATTTGCACGACCATATCAATTACGCCTTACCATCTAATCAGCATTAAACCAATATATCCAAGAACATTTCCTAATCCTCTCCACTCAAATTACCTTCGCCATTAATTATCGTCATCCGTCATCCGTCAGTTGTTCCCGTATCGTGTGTCGTTGCGCCCGCGCGGCACTCAGGCGTCAAGTTGCATCGCGAGCCTGCCCCATCCAATCCACCAAAACGTCAGTACTCCACATTTATTTAATTTGTACTCCATTGCGCGTCGACAAGTACCTCCATATATTTTAATTGGAATAAAACGAAGCTTGGATGACGACATTTTTGGGGGAAATATTGCCGCTGGCAATTTGTCTGCTACGAGTAAAAGCTTTAAGTAATGATAACGGGAGATGTTTGTGGTGCTGGAATAGAAATAACATTTAGGTTTTGGGTTTAAGAACAACTTTATTTCTCATAAAATAGTGTAGTCTTTTTGACCCAAAGGTTGACTGGTAGAGAATGCCTTGTTGCATTAAGTCCGCCCATGTACCACTATTGTACATAGAGTTTAAATAAATAAATAAATAAATAAAAATAAAGAATTGTATACAAATTCAAATTTTCGGAATGAAACTATGCAAAGTATGAACTTGGCTATCGGAAACCTTCGCAAAGTATGCAGAGATAATAACAATAATTGAACTACAGATATTCGTTCTTTTATCACAAAAGTGGAGTTCCACATGAAAGCCATAACCCGGTCTAAAATGGTTTCCCTCCCTCTCATTCAAACACACTTTACCTGAACCATATTTCTCCATGTTTGGACGTTCCACCATTCCACCACCTACAAGTTCTCTATAAAATCTCTACCTCCCTACTAATATTATAAATGCGAAAGTAACTCTGTCTGTCTGTTACGCTTTCACGCTAAAACGGCTGAACGGATCGTCGTGAATTGGCAGATATATAGCCTGGGATATGGAGAAGGACATAGGCTACTTTTTTACACGATAACCGACATCCACGCGGGCGGAGCCACGGCCAAATGCTAGTCATTTCAATTAATATTTATTATTGCCTGCATCAGAAAATGTCTCAAGTCTCACCTATAAGTAAAACGTTACACGAGAGGTCCCCTAAACATAGAAAATGGACGGAGCAAAATGTAATAAAAGATAAAGCATTTATGCAGTGAATACCTGGAGGTCGTAGTGATGAAGTACAAGACACTATAAGCCTGTGACGTGGCTTCATCCAGAACTCTTAAAAAAGTTATCTCACGATCGCTTTATTTATTTATTTAGAATCCATACACATAGGTACAAAGGCGGGCTTAATGCCCTAGGCATTCTCTACCGGTCAACCAAAGGTGATAGTGATATAACATAGCAGGTGCATTGTTTAATCAATTTGAAGAAAAATCGGGTAAAATAAAAGTTAAAAACACTATTAATTATGTACTGTTATTAATTATTTAAAAATCTTGTCTCTAAAATAATAAACATTGTTAATAGGTGAAATAGTACTTTATTTCTTTTACATTTCTCTGCCAGTATCCAGTTCATACCTGGATAGTGATGCTCTATCTATTCTCCACGTCTATGGAGCCCCATGCTCCTGCCCCATTGGTTTTAGTGATGTAGTTAGCGCATAAAGCGATGGCTGTGTTGCGCAGTATAATGTAGTGTTGTATGGAACGGAGCGAGATCGTTTCCACACGCGTGCCTCTAGTTATGGTCCTATAAAATTGAGCACGCTCAGAGGTAGAAGTTGCAATTGTTTTAAGAGTAAGGATAATGGAGAATCTGTAGTTCCTTGAGTTGGGAAAAACATTGGGCATGAAAAATTTTAATGCTCTATTTAATAAGTAATATGTATTGCATCAGAACTAGTTCTCATCTGACGTCTTCTATTTTTCTTTCTCTATCGTGCTATGATTGAGCTCAGCAAACTGTTATCGCGACTCTGATCGCCAGTCTGACTCAAGGTGTGTTGCCGAGGGATTTTTCAAAGTATGTTCTCCGCTTACGCGTCCCAGCCGCGCAAGCGACGCTCGCGCAACACGTCTACGCATTAAATTTCAGTGTTGTTTGGGGATTGTAGTCAACAAAAGACGTGTAAGGCAAGAATATTAGTGGGAAGTACAATCCCCGTATACGCTAAAGTGGATAAGAGTAATAGCGCTTAAAAGTAACGCTAAACTTATTCTTAGCTAGGCGAGCTTACGCGATGTAAAGTCTACCTGTTGTCGTGCTACTTATTAGTGCTCAATTGGTCGGAATAGCGCACTACGGCGGAGTGGAGTGTAAAGTACGTCGCTATCTTTATTCGCTACATTGACTTGTCAACCAATAACTGTTTATAGTGTGTATGGAGCAATAGAGTGACCTGTTTAAACTGGGTGAGTGAACCTCGAAGTACTTGTAGCAGCCATGACACGATTACTGCTATTGTCAAGTATTCTGAAAAACTAGAATGTTAAGCATTAACATCTTGTGATTGCTCGTGTTGTCTTAAAGTCGAGAGAACTAGGTACTTTTGCTTGTAAAGTTAAGCGTAGACAAAACACAGCAGTAAGCAAGTCGTAGCACGATATGGCATTCGGTGGGTAAATTTTATGTTATTCAAAGATGGGGAAAACCGTGGTAATGGACGTATTATAAATCGAAGGGTTTAAAAGAAAGAAAGAAATAAAAGTAAAGAATTAAAACATGTTTATTTGGCACACACAGATCAGATACACGCACTGTTGGAACAACAATAAGGAGACACAACTACCTCTACCTCACTACCTATATACAACAAAAAATTATACGAAAAAACTAATCTACTGAATCCCACACAACTGTACACATATTACACCTGCATTCTAATAAAAAAAATCACCACGAATTCTGTACAAGTTTCAACTAATGACCACACGTGCACGGACTAACTACGGCAAGAAAACAATATTGGCTGAGGGAGCAAAACCATGTAATGATTTACCGGAAGATTTAAAGAAGTGTAAACCTATTTAAAGCAAGGCTTAAAAAACATATATGTACCCTGTAACGTTGCCAACACCCTAGAGGCAAATATATACGAATGTTAAGCGGAATAGGTTAGGTTAGTAAGCGTAAGTAACCGGATTAGTTAGGTAACATATGAATTTCCTTCAATTTTATTAACATTCTGTACAATTCAACCCCTGCACGGTAACCTGTCGCATGCTGAATATTGAACATAGCCAATAACACGGCTGATAAAGTTCTCTAATATTGCGGCGGGCGCGATCTCGATGTCGCGCGGATTATTTTTAATTTTGTGACCACGCCGAGCGATTTGCGGCAACAATCATTAGGTGTGGGTCAAGTTGCGAGCGATTAGCAGGTGAGTTTTTTATCAAAATAGTACAAAGGAATATTAGTCCTGTAATCATAGTCAAATAATGCTAAAAATTACAAACTAAATATTAGTGACCTATGTTGTAAGTTGTATTAGTAGATGTGAATGGGTTACTTCTAAGCAAGCGTGCTCCATCTTCGACTACATCATCGCTTACCATCAATAACATAAATAGCAAAAAAAATTAGGCTGTACTAGCCAACCCTATGACTCAATAAATGAGTCACCTATAAACGTACATGTCCATTTCACTTATACCTTGTACCACAGCCCAAAACAACCTTCTTCTCTTCGTTTTTCTGTAACACTATATCCAATCGTAAACTTCAAGATAAAATATTGCGGGATGCTGTAAAACCACCGCAACTTTGCACCTAAGCCACTCTTAGGTCAAAGAGAATAAAGTTCAGAATTGCCTTTTTCAGGTAGCGTGTAAGTTGGTTATGTAACAGTGTGAAATTGACTGCGGGCTATTGAATTTGACTGTTTATTCGGCTGTATATGCGATATATAGTAATTTGTTATTGGTAACGCGATATTTAGCTGTGTTGCTGGGTGACAGTGACAATATAAACGTATGCCAGTTTATGACAATGTCTGGTCGTGGGTGCGAGGGAATCGTTATGATAGCAGTTTTGTTAGGAATTTATTGATTCTTATTTGTGTATGCAGTAGTAGATATCTCGATTACCGGTTGTAGTCCTATGGATCCCTAAAACTTGCGTTTTAGAAAATACTTCAAAGGATATCGACAAAAATATTAATTTGCATAGTAATCGGAAATGGTGAAGTAGCCTAGTATCATTTTGGAGAAATTTTCATGTGTGTATTTCATATGTGTAAGTCATTTGTAATGTTTCTACTAATCGTAAGGTTCTAATCACTATCGTTTAATTAATCAGCTAATTGATTCCTGATCCATTATATATTTTTTTAGATAAGATATGACATTCAAGATGTACAGGCTGTTCTAGAAGAGCGTGTCGTACTTAAGGATGATGTTGGGTAGCTGATATACATACATTAGAAAAAATAGCAAAAAAAAAACTTTGTAAGCAGTCTCTGATTAAACTAACGTAAATGCCACTAAGTATAACAAACTGTTTGAAAAGACATTTTTGCTGAACTTTTTAGTCGTTTTATGTGGTGGATTTTCGTAAAGCCACAATTTTCATTTTGATGTTTTTCTTTAATTTATATCAGCTACCTAATATCACGCTTAAATATATGACTGCGCACTTTTGGAACGTCCTGTATATTAGTATTTTGCCTTTAAGTTATTCGCCACGAAAATAACAATAAATATATCATTTTACTATTATATTCCTGAACTTTATCCTAGACTCCTAAAAGGAATTGAAAATATTACTTCTTGTAGTAAATTCAGTATCGACTCGTACACAGTAAGTTCAAGTTGTAAGACTCACAAAAGGTTGGAGGGGTAGAGGGCAGCTCCTCGACTAACTTATAGGTTCAACTCTATTTCGAGGATTGTAAGTTCTTCCAAGTTTTTAACTGGTTACGATCGATCGAACACAGAGCTATTATTTACTGGCTTAAGAGTGTTTATACCTACGTATATTCAGTTGGTAGAAGGTGGAACATCTTGCAAGTCTGTCCTTATGTTTAGGTGTGTGGATAAATTTGTCAATTAGACTCACTTCAACGGCTGAACGAGTTTGGATGAAAGTAACTTGAGAAGACCGTGGACTATTAAGACAGTGCTTTTCATCCCTGTCGTATGTAAATTCCCTCAATATCATTTTATTCAAAAGATTTTATGAACAGTAATACTTACAGCTAAAACATCGTGGAGGAGCTCGTGGCTAAATTATAACAGCCGCACGGACCAATCTTCACGGTAAAGCAGCGCTTGCCGAGGTTGGTCTGTGGATGGGTGACCATAATTATTAACATACCGAGACTCCTCCGTGCCTCGGAAAGCACATTCAGCCGTTGGTCCCGGCTGTCATTTGTAGATCTTTGGCAGTCGTTACGGATTGTCAGAAGCCAGAAAATCTGACACCAGTCTTGCCAAGAAGTACCGTGTTACCCAGTTAATGGGTTGTGGAGGTCTGGTAGGCAGCCGCTCCACGTAAAATACTGGTATTCAGCTGAATCCGGTTTGACTGGGAGCCGACCCCAATTTGGTTGGGAAAAGGCTAGGCAGATGATGATTTACAGCTAAAACATCAGAAAAGCACAACATAGGCTATAATTTATAAAAGGGGCAGCCTGTCCCTTGCTGCCCCCCCTCCCGAACCACAGGGTAGTCCGGTTAAGCAGTAGACTGTTAACGTCCAAACAAAATAAACATCAACGGTAGGTATGTATATTCACATTAACCCTTACCATGCATCATATTAAACGATATCAAGAACCACATAAACAAACCCAAGTACATATTAAACTTATTCCCAGAAAACCCTTGTCTAAGAAGAAAAAGGCTGCATCTCCATCATTTGCGCTCACCGAGCTGTTACAGTAGCAGGAAATGAGGTGTACTTCCGGCAGAGGCTCGCTTCCGGCCGGCCACTTCCGGCCCGCTCGCTCAGCGAGTCTAATGCTTTATTTGTACAACTTCCATGCAAACTAATGCGCAATGAAGTGCTATTGTTGTGGAGGAAATGTAAGGGAAAAGGTGTAAACGAAAAATAAAAAAAAACAACGCTTATTTGGCAACAGCTCATAATCATAACAAAACATAAATTGTTATTTTATTTTAATTTCTAAGTAAACTAGAATCAGCACGGGTTGAACTTTAAGCATTACTGGTAGCTGTGGATGGGTAACCATCTTAATTTCCCACCTACATTCATTGCCATACTTTATTGCAAAAACAGAATAACCTAAAGCTGTCCTGAATCATCTGTCATCTACCGTGATTATTCATTTTTAACTGAATTCTAAAAAAGGAGGAGGTTCGGTATTCGGATGTTTGTATTTTTTTTTTATGTTTGTTCGCGCATAACTCCGTCGCTTGCCAACCGATTTGAAAAATTTTTTTTTCGTTGGATAGGGTATACTTCCCAAATGGTCTCGTTGAATTTAATAAAAATCGGTTAAGTAGTTTGGTTTTTAAATCCAAATATCTGGAAAAAATAAGTGGAAAAATCATCCATGTTACGAAATTGCGTATTTTTGCTTTCCTGTGGCTTTCCAGTGGTGTTGTTAGTCACCACTGGAAAGTCACAAATACCACTAAACCACCAAAAAGTGAAAAATAAAAAACTTTTTCACAAAAAAAAGAAACCGACTTCTAAAAAAAACTACAAAGTTCAAAATAACTTTAATTTCGGAAGTCCGTGTTTTTGCTTGCTTCTTCGTTATTTGACACGGACTTCCGAAATTAAAGTTATTTTGAACTTTGTAGTTTTTTTTAGAAGTCGGTTTCTTTTTTTTGTGAAAAAGTTTTTTCTAGTTATGTAAAACGATTCATAATTTATTGTCCGGGTACCTACTAAGAGATATTAAGGAAAGGCCAGTGTACAGTTCGCGTCAAATAACTTTGCCCCTCTGAAGTTAGCCATTTGCAAAGATCGCGCAGGTGCAGTCACGTAGACGGGAGCAAGCGGGACGCAAGCATGGATCGAACGTAAACGAGCGACTGAGACATAAAATCGCGCCGCCATAATCCCCGCCCCCATGTCTCTTGCGCAATTTTGACTACTACGCAGCCACTCGTAGCCAACTTCAGAGGGGCACAGTTATTTGACGCGAGCTGTACTTAATTCCACATTTATCTGGCGCCTACCATTCCCGTAACGACTGTCAAGATGTAGATTCCAGCCGGGACCAACGTGTTTTCCGGGGAGTCTCGGTGGTATATCACGGGGAGGTCTTCCTCGGTCTACTTTGAATACTGGCAGCCTATAAAAGTAACAAAAAGAATAAACACATCGTCCGCCAGTACACGTTTCAAAATTCGAACACATAAGTATCGTTTCGCCCCGTACATCAATGTGTTACCGTTATTTTTCACGTAAAGTTATGTATGTAGCCCCGGGCCGTAGTCAGGGGCGAACGATGTTTGGAACAAATCACCGATTCCTTACAAATTGGGGGTTATTCAAGGGGTGGATTGGTGATTTTTAAAGGGTTGTGAGGTCGTTGTCCTTGTATGTGGTATGTATTTCAGAACAAAGGTATCTCAATTTTTGAATAAGATTTATTTCCACTGAAAAGTATGAAAGAAGAAAGAAAGAAACCCGTTTTATGCAGCATGCTTTTAGCCCCCATATTCTCAAACTACACTTAAACTTTAAGATATTTTAGAAAGTGTTTATGTTATATTTATTATTTATTTATTTTATACTTTATTGTACCCTCAATTCATTAAAAGAACAGGACAAACATTTATAAAAATAAGTGTACAATGGGCGGTCTTATCGCACAAGGCATAGATTTAGGGTTGTCAGTGTACAAGAGTTCCAAATAATACTAAATATACATAATAACATAAAATACATAAATACAATAACAGTTAATATACTAATTAATATCAAATATATAGGTAATTGCACAATACCTTTTTTTTAAGAACGGGAAATCATCAAATGACTCCTTCCGCTCTGGGCGGAGCAGAAGGGAGTTTCAGACTCTTACTGACTAAAACCCATCCGTGTTCGTTTTAATGCTCTTTGCGTTCCAGGGCTGCGGTGACTATTTCCAACAAATTTCGCAGCCCTGGCATTTGCACCTTACCTATACCTTAAAATCTTATCTACGCAAAGCAGTATTTTAGAATTGAGTTGCATTTAAGAATTCTGTTAGATCAATATGCGTAAAGTTTAGGTTGCAAAGATAGAGTCCAGCCGATAAGTTAGGACATTTGAAGCCGAGCATTTACTGTCGAGTTGCAGAAAGTTTATCAACTCGTCCTAGGAGACCTTTCGCAACTATTGGGAATACTGAAATAACTTTTTGAATTTGTTTATTTTGTTTATTTATTTATACTTCTCAACAATGAGTACACTATTACTTTATCACTCATACATTAGGCACAAACTTAAATCTAAGCGCCTCATCACTTATAGAACAGCACAGCGTGTACTGTATTATGCGCAGATAATTCCATAATTATTAATAATTGAAAAGTAATACACATTTTGAAAAACAAAAAAAAAACAACAACAATTGAAACCTAAATTGTGTACAATAAATTGAAATTAAATTAAATTAGATTAGATTAAATAAATAAGATTAAATAAAATTTGAGTAAAATAAATTGAAATAAATAAATTAAATTAAAATAAATTGGAGTAAATTAGAAAAAAAAAATTTTTTTATGTAAGATTAGGTAAATATTTGACTAGCGATAACCATTAACTGGCAAGAGTGGTTTTTTTTAGAGCTGGAACCGATGAATTGAAGAGGTCTATGTCCACTTCGTGCTCTTTGTATGCAGCATACATTCTAGATAGTGGACAGTATTGCCTCAAGTTGGTATGACATCTTGTTATCGTTTGTTAACGTTTGAACAAGCGTCTGGCCTCTGTCATGGGATGTTATAATTATTGAAATGAAACTTTCTGTGACCATTCGTCTCACTTTGAAAATCATGTTTTCCTAAGCCAAGAATAGAATATAGAATACTCGTGTATTATGTATAGGTACCATATATTAGGTATGTAAGTGACAAAAAAGATAGGTGAAGAAAACATTACACACATTATTAAAGTAAGAGAGAAAGAAACAATTTTATTGTATCAACGGTTTTTCGAACAAACAAAGGCCAATATTTCGCCTTCCGCGTAGGGCGTTCAGTAATAGGGGATGATACCCGTGCTGCCTGCGGCCGAGAGATACACCTCATCAATACAGGTGCCCGCCGACGGTGATCACGGCCATAGACTAGATAATGTACTGGAGACTCGACTGTTTGTTTTTAATTATTTATGATAGGTTCCCGTTTCACCACAATCTCACCCTAATGGAAAGCGATGTGTGTAATCTTTGTCTACTTTTAAAACAGCGGCCCTACCATGACGTGTTAAAGCGTGAGTAGTTCGAGCGAGAAGGAGGGATGGAGCTATATAGGGTGTATAGTGGTCAAAAATCACTCTCTCTTGAATCGTTTTTACTTGTGTTCTATGTTTTTGTTACATAATTATCATTCTATATATTTATCTATTATGTATTTATTGTATACATAAATACCACACCTAAGACCTACAGTACTGTATTTCCTTTTCTCTTTAAAATCCATCCAATGGTTGTCTTGAAAACATCGCTTTTAGCGACAATGCCGCCCGTTGTGTCACTCTATCTAATGTTTTCTTCATCTATATTTTCTGTGTGTCTGAGTATTCTATTCTACAACTACGACGAAACTCACTGGCCTAGAAGTAAGCTATTCACGCTAGACTTAAAACGACTCACGTTGTAGCCATCAGGAAACACAGACTCCAGCACTACGCTTGCTGATACGTGATCTCGTATCCAAAACTCTTCTGCCCCAACGAGTCTCAGTCCTAATTAAATATATAAAGTAACAATTTTGGCCACTCATCAACCACTTCAAGCTTACTAACTCTGCAAGCTATGCCGTGATTAAGGTTCTCTGCAATTCCGTGTACTGAATAGAGATAAATAATAATACAGTGTCGCCTCTGACTAGTAGCTTTACTCTGTGCCAGTCTCGAGGTATCAATCAAGATCGGCGCGGGTCACGTACGAGCGGACCCCGCTAAACCGACCCCGTTCAGAGTTTCCTACTTCAGACTACTGCGGCCACTGGAACTTTCAGTACCGGTCTAAAATACTTAACTAAGTTATATCAATAGTCAGTAAACTACCTACTAGAGTCTTTACTTTAAAGATACATTAGTTACCGTTACTGCCGTACTTGCGTTGAAAACTCTCTCAAATTTGAATAAGGTTTACTTACTAACTTTATTCGGTCAAGATCGTAGGATGAAGAGCGTCGCTTTTTAAAACCAAGGTAGACACACCTTACACTGCTGCCTCTGCCTGTCTGTTACGCTTTGACGCTAAAACGGCGGAACGGATCGTCATGAAAGGAGAATGACCACGACAATATGGACCACGGTACAGAGTTGCGTCAATTCCAAAGTTGTTTTAGATGGTTTATAAATTAACCAAATAACCATCTACAATTCCCATTTTGGAATCAAAACTCGCATTTCCAAGTTTTTTTAGAAAACGTAACTTAACCTCAAAATAGAAATATCCGTTGTGTATAGAGGTAAGTTTATAGGTCGTAGTTTGGAGAGCAGATTAATTAGCATATCTGATGGGATAGAGACTTAAATAAATCAGTACCTTGCCTTTATATTTCCTGTTAAAACAGTACAACAAAATACGAATCACACACAACTTCAAACAAAGTGAAAACTTCCTATGAACTAAATCGCTATGAACAAACTTAGCATGCACCACGCGTAATTGACATTGGACTTTTTGACAATGACAATTCAATTTGAGACACCAACACCAATGTTGCCACTTTAGATTTTAAATGAAAATTGATTAATCGAATAAATTCACTCGACACAATTATTTCAAATGACTGATTTAGTTCTATAATCATTAATTTATTAAAAAGGTTCGATTTATATCAAACCGAAGCAAGATAATTAAAAAAAAAATCTATGCAATCACTCATAATGTATCGTTAGCCAACAAAGTGAAATTGCTTTAAAAAGTTTTGAAAGCAAAATAATACGACTACTGTGTGTGTGAAATACTAATTATTTCACACCACAGTAGTATCATCTCCATCTCTCAAAAACCCCGCGATTTACCTTTCCAATGACTTTACATTTATATTAATGTGTAATCGTATACAAAAAAAATCGATTAGAGTTGTCAATACATTTACTTATTTTGATTATGGCAACACTTTAACGTAAGAATAGCCGGCAGTAGGTAATTCATTTTATCAAAAGAATTTCATAACTTATTAAGTTTACAAAATAAACCCCTATACAAAATTGGCATTCTAATTGCAGAATGACTTCAAAAATAAAGAAAATAATTGTAATATAATTTTTATCTTGATGCATGAGAAAAACCAGTACCGTTGATGGTCATGATTCTTTGGCAAATTTATAGCATGGCGGGCGGAGCCGCGGGCAAATGCTAGTTATTAAATAAATGCGAAAATAACTCTGCTTATTGTTGACCTGTTAACGTTTTAACGGCTGAATCTAACTTGGCAGACATGGGATACTTTACATCCCGGGATTTTATCCCATGGGAAGAAACGTTCCCTTGGGGATAATTTCCAACTCTCTGCTACTAGCAGAAGCTAGTAATTTGTTAAGACCTACTCGCCTTCCACGACAAACAAGCAAAAGTTTACTCTATTAAAAGCTCGCTCCGCACAATAACTCCATTTAAGAACTATTTAAAACTTTACCGGCAATAACTGGCTAAGCTCTGCTCAGCACACACGGGAAGTAGCGTGAACATATTGGACAGTTTTATTATGAGTGCGCCAGTTAAGTGCGGGACTCGTAAAGTCGTCGCATAACAATATCCGCCAGATCCGCTCCCGACCTTAGCCCTTACGGTGAGAGAGCTAGTTGAGGAGATGTGACTTGTGTTGTGTGGTACTAACACAGACAATAATAACATCTTATACTCGACTATTTAATAATACAACGTTCAACACTAAAATCGCGGAAAAAAAATCGACTACCCTAAACATTTATGTGCGCATAACTCGACAAAATGTACTGCAACAGCAAATTTTTTTTTCGCAATTTCGTTGTTGGTCCCATAGTAACAGTTGAAGAGGTATTGCGTTTATTCTGTTACATGTTGTATTAATGACTAGCTTTCGCCAGCGGCTTGGCCCGCGTTAAATTCGTAATTTATCCCAAGGGAACAAACCCCAGGGATAAAAAGTATCCTATCCCAGGACATGGCCTACCCGTTTGCCAAGTTTCATCCAAATCGATTCAGCGATTTAGGGTTGAAAGTGTAACAAACTCACTTTAGCGTTTATTATATTAGAAACGACTTTTACAATCTGAACCGCATAATAGTCTTCGTCCAATTATCAGCACACAAGGGCTTGGTCTCTCTCCAGGGTTGCGGAGTTTGTTCGAAAGAGTTACCGCGGCCCTGGAACGCAAAAGGCACTAGGAGGAGCATGGGTGGGTTTTAGTCAGTAAAAGTCTGACACTCCCGGCCACTCCACCCAGAGCGGAAGGGGTAATTTGATGGTTTCTAATCGTTAAAAAAAAAAGGCTTGGTCTCTCTTCATTAAAGTAGTGATGAATCACCCGCTTATTATTCAATAAGCGGGTGATTCATCACTAATTTCAAGAAGAAGAACAAGAAGAAGTCAGCATCTTAAAAGTACCATTCCTATGGTAGGTACCTACTGTCTCTCCTTCTCTATTATTATTCCATTACAGTTGTCTTTAAAATATCGCTTTGTAGCGAGTACACCGCCCTTCGCGTCACCCTTAACAATGTTTCCTTCGCCTGTCTCTTCTGTTAGGTACTTATATATTATTATGGTGTACATAATAAAGATAATCCTATTCCATTCATTATTTTACCAACACACTTCTTTTGCCATAACTTTTGGCATCCTTGGTTATTATAATAATGTATGGAAATTAAGGCTTTTTTGACAGATTGCAACTGACATGCGAATGCGAACGTTGCTTCAAAATTAGTAGAATTGTCCCTCTGTTCTACTCTCAAATTCAACTTTTCCTATTACTTAACCCTCCCAGAAACGAAGCTCACCATCGCCATAAACACGTCCCAATCTCTCACCATACTTTAAAATCTTTTGGCACATTTACTGGCACGCTGGCACGCAAGGATGAATGGCTGTCTCTGGCACGTTATCAGCACGGGCGAACGCGCTAACTGCGGCGTCTGGCAGACCCCCCTCCCCCTCTCGCCTCATTGAACACGCACGCAATACGGGTTCGCGTGTTTGGAGCGTGATTAGTAACTTTATTTACTATATAATATAGTGTGTTATTGTTTCTGGATTTCTAACGATAAATATTTTTCACGACAACACAACACAACACAGATGATAGAATACTAGTGCACAACTAAACTAAACGGTGAAAAAATTAATAAATTCATTCAGGTAGTGAGGACAATTTAACAGCCTTTTGAAGCAGCTTAAATGATCCAAGCACATGAAACCTCCCCAAATCGACAGGCACCTCACTAGCGTACGTGTTATAGTCACGCTGCTCCGCGTTGACGCGGGTCGGCGTGATTACAGCTGACGTGAAGATCGTGTGATCTAGCGACGAGCGAGCTCAACGCGATAGTTGTGTTACTGACATTTTATTGATCCGTAGAAGAGTGATTAGAGGACATAATCTTACTGATATTATGAATGCGAAAATGAGTTTGTTTGTCTTTACGTTTTCACTCCGATATTGCTGAACTGATTTTTATGAAATTTGGTCCAGAGATACATGGGGCCCTAGAGAGGAATTTCTCTGAATCTACAGGGCCGATTCAGTTGAATTTTGGAACACATATACCTTCTGTGACCCAAACACGGACACATAACGAAAATTAATAAATTTTGAAAATGGGGTCCGTTTTTGAGGGGAAAGTTAGAAAAATAATATAAAGTTATTTCTACTGTACCGTGTGTTTCAAAGGGCTCGTCGTATATTTTTTTATAATTTTTAAATATTCGATTCCCAAGTTATTAAAGAAAATAGACGAAAATATATTAACTTATAACTAACTGCCTTTGCTGCCATAATTATAAATTCAGCAGAAAATCTACTGAAGTTTCTCAATAGAAAAAAAGCAGTATTGGCTTCAATTAAAAATTAAACAAATTCACAATCGGTTAGCAAGCCATTTCCATAAATTTATGTCGTGGTCAAAATACGTCCATTGCTCCAGTTCAACCAACACTAGGCATATCGATTTGAATGCACCAGTAAATGACGGTTGCATGTTCCTAATAGGCACACCATACTCTCCGATAGGAATGGCTAATTCAACTTGGTTCCAACCTGCGAGCTCGCAAGTCTTATCGCTTTTTTACCCGACTACGGCGCAGCTAACAGGAAGGGTTATGATTATAGCTGTCTATGTATGTATGTTCCATGATATTCTCATAGAGCACTCAATAGTGAAGCTACATAATATTGACAGTCCTTTCAGGAAGACGTGAAATGCACCGGTAAGTAGCAGTAAGTTGGGTCTCCGTGTCGGTCGGGTGGTGACGCGGGTCGCCGTGATTGGGGTCGACGCGCGCTCGGGCCCGGGTGACAACCCGACTCAGTGGGATTACCTACTTACCGTCTAATGCCGATTACTTCCATGCGAATATCAATGTGATAGACTAAGCTATCGTTTACAATATCCCAGAATAGTAAACCCGTATTTACTACTACCGTACCATATTTATTTTGTCTACTAACTTTTGCCAACGGGTTAGCCCTCGTGTAACTCAAAAAGGTATTTCAGTTACTTGTAACATACACCCGGAGTGAAAAGTGTCTAATTCAAGAACAAGTGGCAAGTTTCATCCAAATGCAGTCAGCCGTAAGACCTGAAGAAGTGGCACAGAGATGGATAGATAGAGATACTCATACTTTTGCATTTATAATATTAGTATGGATTTGAATTGTTCCAGTGCTCACTCTGGACGAATTTCAATCAAGTGAAGAAGAATATCAGGCATAACATTTATAAAAAAACAAAGGGGGAAACGTATCAGGCAATGCGAATATTATTTTTGACAGACCTCGTAATGCGTACTGCTTTCAGTCAGCTGATACTTCACGGCCGGAAAATCTTTCATTCTCGCGTAGTACCTCAACAACGCCGTACTTCATAATACATCAACATAAAAAGAAAAACGTTTCAAGAATAAAGGCAACAAAAAGAGAGAACTCCATCTACATTCGAACACAAAAGTGTAACAAATATAAAAGTACATTAAAATATCTTTCACGAGCGTTTCGCCCGGGCATGGTAATGCGGTATTATCCGGTTCGCGCCGGAATTTACCGGCCACCTGTAACCGGCCTCTCGGTCGCCGGTGAAATTTTCATAGCCCTCGAGCCAGGGAGGACTTGCGTCGAGTGTTTGTGCATTTTTTGGTGTTCGCTACGTACTCCCGACGTTTTTGTTTTTGTTCAAATTGTTAACGCTAAGAAAAGTTTGTCGGCTATCAAGATATCTGATATTTCCCTTTAGAAATGTAAATGGTCCGAACGTATTTACATATTTTTCTCTCCAATTTTCTTTCGGAACGTCAAGTATTAAGTGTCCTCAAAGAAATGACGAAACTTTTAAAAGTTTTTCAGAGGGAAATCTCTCGCGAGATAAATGGGGTGCCTGAGAACTCCTCGACTCTGGATCTCGTCTTTGACAGTTAACTTGAGGCAACTATTCGCAAACTTCTTCACTTTCTGAAGGAACACGTTCTTCGCCATAACTTTGGGCGCCTCTGGAGCATATATTCGTATGCCAGCTGCATTCGTGGATGCCAAACTTCGAAGTTTTTTGTCGGATAGTTTTCTGTAAATTCGTAGTTATTTAGATGAAAATACTTTACTTTTAAATAACTTAAACGCCCCAAAAAACGTTTTACATTGAAGCCCTATCTTATTTAGGCCACTAGCTCAGCCATTAATTGCAGTTAACCACAAATGACCCCATCATTTCCTCACAAAAAAACTGATTATACTCCTAAAAATCCAATGAGCGAACAATACTGTAAGGCCCACAGGTGGCCCTTAAACACACGGTGGGGTAATACGGGCCGTTCCGGATAATAAAACCATTCGCCCGCGCCCAACCGGCTTGATCCGGATCTCAGGTGAAATGGCCGCGTTATACACGGGTGATGTGCCACGGCCGCGGCCAGGTAGGGGGCCCGGATATAAAGCGGAGTTAGAAGTAATAATAATTACCGAAATGGCGGATAAAGAGAAACATTGGTTGAAAGAAATGTCGAATAAGCTCGGAAAGAGCCCATTGCAAGAGCAAGAAAAATGGGCTAAGATTCTCAATTTATTGCGTACCATAATGTATGCAGTTAGTAGAAAAATAAGTAGGTAACAATTATGGACCCTGTTGGGCACAGCATAGATCAATTTTATAAAGCAACTTCTTCCCGCGGCTTCGTCTCCAAGGTATGTTGATAAAAGGTACCTATGTTTTGTTTCCTCCAAGTCCTAGAAAATATCCAATTTATGTTAAAGGAGACGGAAACTAATGGGCCCAAAGTTAAAGAGTTGAGATATGGTTTAAAAATAATAGTTATTATTTTCTATTTCAAAATATAAAAAATTGCACAATTCACAGTCTAGAAGACGAGTTATCTAAAAAACAGTTTAGGTCACGAATAACCAGCAACGATGTTGCTTTCATAGCAGTTTAATGACGTATTCTTTAGAAAGGTTGATTGTTTTTATGTCAAACAGCAGTTTGGTTGACACATTATTCATTGTTGTTGATGAACACTGACAAATCATAATGACAGAACTTTTTTATGACACGAAATATACACCTCCTGACAAGAATATTTAAAAAGAATTGGTTAATGATACCGGCCAGTGTATTTTTTTAGTAAAAACCGTTTTTCGGGCATTGTTCCGTTTCATGTTGTAAATGTAGGCGCAATATTATACTAAATCTCTTCTATCTCTACTCTTAGATTGCCAAAATCCGCAGAATTTTCAGAGATTGGTTGATAATATATAATAATCTATTGATTTACACCACTCTCATTCTTATACATCTAGGCCCAAGATTATATGAAAGCGGTTCCGTCTCCTTTCTTTAAAATCTTAGGTTAGGTTTAGCAGTTTATGCGTGAAAACGTAACGTGGATTTTCTTTACTCCCAATCATGCAGTACAATACAAAACTTAGCTGGTAGAAAACTCAACTTTGTAAGTATTCGGTATTCGGCCAAATATTAAATTATGAACAGATTACCTAGTCAAAAAAAATTAAAACTTAAAATCGATCTGTGATAATTTATGTTATGATGATTATTTTATATTTTCAGATATAGACTCTTCGATGTACGTACAACTCTAATCAACAAAAAATGCCAGTTGTGACATGACATACTCGCAAACAAATACGCCCACGGCGGCGGGCGTAGTTATCGCACACACTTCCGTGATGCAGGTCTGAACCCGCGGAATGTACTAAGAGTCGCCGAATATCCGGCCTCCCAATAATCGGCGCTTCGGCCAAGAGACTAGCCGAATATTCGGTGTTCGTTCAAAATTCGTGACAACTCTAGAATATCATGCCAAGGTACAGTTACAGCACACTAGTAAACTGTTTGCCAAAATGGTCCGTTTAAGCAAAAAGAGTATTATAGCGTACTAATTAGATAGAATAAAATACAAGTACCGACATAAAATCGAGTACCATACTCTATTTTAGAGTACGGTTGACAACCCTAACTACTGACACAAATACAAATCGATAGCTACAACAAGGCCATCAGAATTTCGTCCTCATCATTGAAACCCGCTGCCGATCGCTCTTGTCTCATACATTACCAACTGCTTACACCGGATGAGTACTAATGAGCCACAGCCATACAAGTAGATTATAATTCACGTGCTACAAGATACATGGCGCCAATACTCCTACTAATTAATTCTGTTGTTAATTATGTACGATTTGTAATCCGTGCGTGTTATTTCGCACGTAGGTACAAGTGATATACCTAGATAGATACATTTAGGGAATAAATAACGACTCCTCTTGTAAATACAAGCATTCAAGCATGCAGATGGTAATGCAGTGCCTTCGCGTAAGCTTATTCTTATTTGTAATTCTGACAAAACTTTGCCATAATTATTTGTCACTATTTATTTACTAATTTATTTTCAGCCCGTTCCTTCAATTCTCAATCTCGTCTGGCCATCTCCGCCACTAGAGAAAAATCGAATCGGTCCAGTAGATTCGGAGCTGTGACAGACGACACACAGACAGGGTCCCATTTTTTCATATGGCTGTTTGAAACCCTAAAAAACAGTGATAGTGAGAATACAGAGTCTAGTTCACCCTGCAATCTGTCTTCACACTGTGTTATACCCATGTCCCATATGTATACTCTCACGTGTGTGAGCCTTCTTCCTTTTAGAAAAAGAATTATAATAGACCTAAGCAGCGCTGGATATACATGGTATAGTTTGCCGGCTTTAAAAATATAAATAACTAGCACTTCACCCGCGACTTCGTCCGCGCGGATTTATTAGGTACTCCACAAACTTCAACGCCCCCTATACCCCCGGCCTGAATCCTCCAGCAGTGTGCTAAGAGGATTCAGAGCTAAGCAAAACCAAAGTGGACTCAAACTGTCGCCCTGGAATATTCCCCGTAAAGGTTAGTTTTGGAAAATTAAGCACACCGATTTTCATTAATTTACATTTATTACTTAGCCATTTCTACTTATTCTATGGTCTCAGGTTCAGCGCAACTGTTCACCCCGTTCACCCCGTCAGAAGTTGATTATGCAAAAATTGTTAGGTACATCTGTTTCAATAATCCCATTTTTAGTTGTTCATGGCATCCCGACGTAAATTAAAGCAAGCAATAATGTCCTCCCCTAAAAACTTAATCACCCCTGCTTCACTCCTTATTATGTAGGTATGTAGTTTATTTGCGAAAAATCCAAACATTTGTTATTCTTATTGTTTTATCGAAATCATTTTCAACTTCATCGGACCAAGCATTGATAAGATTCTTCCCAGTTCGCTCAAGCCGCGACATTTTTCTTACTCCGAGCATGTTTATTACCGTCGTAACTTTTGAACGAAAGGTCCGATTTGAATAATTTAAAGTGTAATTTACACGGAAATAATTAATCTTAATTATCAAACCATTTAAATGCATATGGATTGATATCATGCTACCGAAATCACCATTTTTTCAAATCACCAAGGATTTGCTTGAATAATTTGAACAAAAAGCGGTCATGGTGACTTAACCATAATAGTTAGACATATGGTATCGCGGACTTTTTTGAAGACATTGATGACCTCTATAAAACTGTAGTACGTCACTTTGCTCTATTGTCAATAGATTCCGCAGCGTACGCGATATAAGGATTTTTTCTCACACCTTGGGTTACATTATCGAAGTTTTCATACGGATCCCTAACTTTTTTGAAAATATTTTATAGCCTATGTCCATCATCGATAATGTACAATTCTACTGGTGAAAAAATTTTTCAAATCGGTCCAGTAGTTTCGGAGCCTATTCATTTCAAACAAACAAACAAACAAACAAACAAACAAACAAACAAATCTTTCCTCTTTATAATATTAGTGTAGATTTATTTAATTAATTTGACGACAATGGCCCAATGGTTAGTACAACAATAACATAACAACTTATATTCATCCCTGCCGCACGAGCAACCGGACAGTGTCTTAATATTGACGCATGTTGTTTTGACCTCGTTACCTATAATCACCCGCAATCTCTTATCACTTATACCGCACATGATCACCTTTCCATGCGTCTGTACGCACCTTCTTCAACTCCCGCAGGTACAGTCGTTCACACGCGTCGCTCGCTGTTTTGTTGAATGTAAGCAAGTGATGCGCTGTTCACTAAATATTTTATGGCGGGTCTTACTTATGAATGAAATACGATGTTTTGTGTGCAGTTCCTTGTTTCGGGGTCTTTTGAGGAAATTCATTTGGGTGTACAGTTTCATGAAAAATATTATTTAAATGGTTTAGGAATATCACCAATGCCGATTCTAAATTTTTACTTAACTGCCCCAGAAGGAGGATAATGTTTTTGTTAATTAATCAAATCTCGGATATTAGGTTACTTCAGATATTCAAAATATCTGAAGTAACCTAATTTATGAAACCATTTACGAGTCAAGTGTTCATTACTATCTTCTTCTCTAAGAAGACATCACATGTCCACAGTAAACATCCAAAACCTGAGTATCAGTTTCCACCAAGAAACTTATTTCTAAAGCACTGAGACACTACCAGCTCATCTTCTTCAAATAATCTCATTTTCTTTCCATCGAACACCAAAAATGGCGTCATTAACCCTCCCACCCATCCTTGCCGCACGTGAGCCCAATGGCCTTTATGACTTTATCATGAGCCGGGATATTGAGCCGACCTGCCGGGATTTACTCCGGGACTCCGAGCGTCGGGCCCGGGACTCAGGCGTAATCTGCCTTGTAATAATGTTGCAAATATCTCGCTTTTTATTAATTTTCGGCTTTAAAGTTTTTACGGAGGGGCATGGTTGCGGTTAGGTACGATTTATGGGTATTAACTTGGTTAATATCGAGGTAGATGTTTTGCTATTATCATAAATTAAGCCAAAATTTTCTCACTTCTAAACTCTCTTTTACATGCCAGACTTGTTGGTTTTGGGCAAAATTCCTGTTGAAAATAAAATAATATATCTAACTCCTTAGCAAAAATCTTAAGACATTCAGGGACAACAAAATCAATCAAAATCATCATCATCATCATCATCATCATATCAGCCGAAAGACGTCCACTGCTGGACATAGGCCTCCCCCAAGTGTCGCCACAACCACCGGTCCTGTGCGTCTCGCATCCATCGGTTACCCGCGACCCTCACCAGGTCATCGGTCCACCTTGTGGGAGGCCTTCCAACACTGCGTCTTCCGGTACGCGGTCGCCACTCCAAAACTTTTCGGCCCCATCGACCATCTGTTCTGCGAGCAATGTGCCCTGCCCACTGCCACTTCAATTTGGCGATCCTTCGGGCTATGTCGGTAACCTTGGTTCTCTTGCGGATATCATCATTCCTGATTCGATCACGCAAGGAAACTCCGAGCATTGCAAGCAAAATCAAAGATTATTAATTCAAACTAGGCTGATAATTAATCAGTACTTTTGAAAAGTCAAAATTTACATGAAGACAGACCCCCAAAACGGGCGCCCGTCACCAATTCCTAGTGTTTCACCTGGGAAGAAGAAGTGGCACAACTAACTCCCAGAAACACATCAAACACAAAAAAAATCATTAATTGGTTCACTAATTACGTGACAGAATACATTCC
Organism: Melanchra persicariae; assembly: GCA_947386135.1. Classification (NCBI taxonomy): domain Eukaryota; kingdom Metazoa; phylum Arthropoda; class Insecta; order Lepidoptera; family Noctuidae; genus Melanchra; species Melanchra persicariae. Next base: position 20,425,712 of record OX376658.1, on the reverse strand, counting down.
CTAAACAAAATCAAAGTGCTACTGTATTCCTTTTAACGTGAGAAGGGTCCTTATCAGATCCAAAAGAGAAATAAAAAGCTTCGTTGACACCTCAGCACTGATTAGAGGTTAGTTAACGGCGGACAAATGGATGTTTGTGCAGGAATCGTATCCGTGCGGTGGAGATATCTGTCGCTCGTTAATTTCGAACGAATGCTGAGCGAGTTGATCGATGCTACACGACGGCTCCGGTTACTAGGTCGGGGTGGCAGTGATGGCGTGTAAATGGGAAAAGTGATAAAAAACTTCAAATAATTGTATGCGATTATCAACGGTGGATTTTGGGATATATCAAGGTTACCGGTGTTTGGTTTGATAAGTGCACTTATCAGTAAACATCTAATACTTTTACACATCTCTTTAGTCGGAAGCATTTTTTTAGTTTAACAGATAAAAGATCGTCCAACATGAGACAACAAGGTTTAATTTGAAAAACAAAAACTCAAAGCTATTTAAAATGAACAGCAGCATTCGTTATCAATCAATTTAAAAATACTAGTACGTAGGTATTAATTAGGTAAGTATGTTAAAACAGCGTCCACAAAACAAAACGCATAACTTCCTGAGAGTCAATTCCATCGCATGCAAGGGACATAATTGATGTGTTCAATCATACAAGACGGCTCGCGATTATGTCGACTGCGCGAGAAATGTCGAGTGTCGAGCGACGCATTAACGTCGTTATCTTCACGAGACTAATTAATTAATGCGTCGCATACAAATATCTGCCAGTAAGGATGCGCCAACGTTGTTTATTTTTGGGACCGAGAAAATAATAAAAGCGAAGTAAAGGCATTATCTTATAAGATTCATGTAGATTTTGAAAATGTATGAATACAACAAAATAAATACACTATTACACACAATGTGTACTCCTCCACATCGCTGTCATTTGGTAACTGTCACGTTGAAAGGCAATGCATATTTTGTGATTTGTAGATATTAAAACTTAAAATAAAATAAATACAACAAATTAATTCAGACTTTTAACAAAACAAACACAAGTTACCGATCCAAGAAAACCTATCGCAAAATGTTTATAATAAGCTTTAGTTGTTAGGACTTATTATAAAACAGGGGGTTTTCCAACATTTTGAGATAGTGTTAAATTAAAAATCGAGTTTGTTTTGCGAACACAACTAACACGAAGGCGTAAATGAACGGGTCAAGTTACAGTGAGTTGGGGTGCCACTGACACAGGGAGGAAAAATTAAACACTTTTTCTTCTCTCTTCTTAACCATTTTAAGATTAAGATTATGATTCATTATTTTTATTTTGCTTTTATTGTAATCGTCTTTGAGCTTGACAAAGCGGTGGACATTTTATTTCAATGGTTCTGAGGTTCCATTTTGTTTTCAACAGATATTTGCTACTAACAGAGCCAATTATTCTTGTACATAAAACATACGAATGCTCTTTAAAAAAAATACGACAATTGCCTTTCAGGTCATTGAGTTTGATCAGTTTTACAACATTCTCTATTGCATAGTTTATGGTTTCTCAAAAAAGTCAAGTGTCTTCATAGCTAAGAGCAGTTTCACAAGTTTCTAAGGAGTTTGCCATTAAAATAACACTTCACAACTAAATAAATAATGAACAATTAAGTCACAAATCTCCGCGACACTGCTCCACCACAGATTAATTAACAGAACATTAAACGCGAGCAACAATAAAATAGCGTCGTGCTCGTGTCAGATATCTCTCGGAACTAATTAGACATCTGTCGGCCTGCCTGTCTGTCTGCTTGTTTTATATCGCTTTAGATATTATTAGATGGTGTTTGTCTTAGTTAAATGTATTGGACAGTTTTGGATTAAGATACGACAGCATTCTATTAGTGTAATAGATTAATTAAATGTGAGGTCGAAAGTCAGTTTGGTTTCACTTGTTATAAGTACAGAAGATTTTATAAGACATCTTTTCGAGTCTGGACTTTAATAAAACTACAAAGCATTTAGTGCAAAGAATCCATAAATATACAATGTATGTGGCAGAAGAACTGAACTTATCGACATGGTGGTAGTAAGATGAACTGGACGGGGAAGAGTTGAAACGAATCTAATAAACAAAGATTACACTTAGCGATATATTTCCAGTGTTAAGATGTCAGAGTGAGCTACAGAACATCTAGCGCCACAAGCGAAGAGGAAAGCTACTACCAATATGAGTAAGGCTGAGGAGAACAGTGAAGACTGATGAAAATATTGTCATCAGTTTTGGATACTGGGGATTGCAGCCAGTCTTTATCGAAGAAGAAGAGGAGTTTGGCTTGAACGAGATGTGCGAGAGGTTCTAGGCAATGTGCAATAAATACTATCAGCGAATGCGATTGTCGAATTTCCAAAATGAAAGGGATTGATCACGTGACATTTCGGAAACGTTTGTCAATCCCGTACATTTTTGACGTTTTGACAATCGCCTTCGCTACGCTACTGCTGTTGGAATGTCACTCTCCATGACATTGGCTAGAACTTCAGGACTTACCTTGGTGTGCATGAGATATACATACATTCCACTTATTATATTCTCTTCAAAGCCAATGAAACTATAAAGCAATGACGAACTCTCTCAGCTTCTCATCTACGATGACGTCACTGCCCTAAATTCTGTTAGTTTAAAGTATACATCAAGCCTGTACTTCGGTCTGTACTCTGTATAGTGACTGTTACGCCACTGTTCTAGGCGTCGAGAGTAACGCCATTTAGATCATTGTTTATGTGATCAGCACTTGACCCCTCATTACAGCGTGTTTTGCTTGTCATACTCCCATATCCCTAAGACAACGACACAAGGTTCATTTTCGCGAGGTATGGTTTGGGATATTCAGGTCAAATGTGAAGGACAATAGATGATATGGGACATGAGTTTAATTTCCAATAATAGTGACATGATTCCTTTATTTTAATGTTGCGGGTATGAATATTGACACGTTGTTACCGAGACTTGTTAGTTTTATTTGAGTTTAAAAAGATAGATGTGATTGAGCGTTGTTTTATTTACACAATATAAAAGTATACATGTTCTGTTAAGATTTTTATTTTTAAACTTTGATCTTCTCTGTTGAAAATTATATTGTTGTAAGACGAAATTATTTGAAAAACCAGTAAAACATTGTCAGCTTAGATTATTGTGAAAACGTTTTTGTAGAAAATCCTCTGCAACTCGTAGTTTGACGGAAGCTAAGAGCTTGTCATGCAAATAAAGTATTTTTCTTTTCTTTCTTGTGTCAGAACATAACGTTTATTGTGATAGAAGAAACCAAGTAGCGTAATAGCGTGTCGATCAGAACGGCGTCTCTCGAACATTATTTATTCATTCACAAAATTGATCCGGCAGTATTACGGACAGCCGGCGTCACCATCCTTCAATATTGAGAAAAATCATATTTACTGAAGTTTTTGTTCTAGGGAACCAGTGGGCCAATGCTTATCTATTTTGAAAATGGCAAGATTGATCCATAGTTTACTTAGAAATGTTTCCTAACCTACGTATCTGATGTCCAGATATCGGATACAGAACGAACAACTATGTTTCTCCGTACCTTACACTTACATGCTTAACATTAAAAATTTTAACCACATAGCACATTCTTTATTACTTTCTATACATATTTTGAAATTAAAATTCACTTATTTAAACTACCTAAACAAGTGGTTTTATTAGATATAGGTATTTATTTTTACTAATTATGTGTTTGTTTTTTATGAATCAACATACACAGACACACACACACATCACATGTAATCAACATTACACATGCAGAACTTTTAGTGAGCGACACATTTGTAATATCGAACTACTCTGCTGTCTAATCTTATCCGGACCTTTTTTTTTACACACAGATATCAACAACCAATCTTTTACCTCTTCACTTCAGTCCAAATGAAATTCCCAATCAATTAGTTCATGAGCAATCAATCGCGGTTGCTAATAATTTGCACGACATGTGCGGTAGGGCGGCACCGGCTCGGCACCGGCTCGGCACGGCACGGCCACGGCTCGGCAGCCGGCCGGCACTAACGAGCCGAGCCGCTAAAGCAATCAACAATCAGCGCTGCTGACAGGGTTGAACGGAGTTGTTGGTGCAAGGAGCCATGTATGCGTCATTTATTAGGAAGGTCTGTGAAAACTGTGCCTGTGAAATAATAAATTACAAAATGAATGAATGAAAGAAAAAAGAAAGAAAATTCGTTTATTCCGCCAGACATGACACACAACCAAAAAAAAACTAAATTAAAAACTAACTTAAAACTAAATACAATCTGTCCCAATGGAATGGAATGGTACCTACCTATGTCAAGGTTTTAAAAAACCAGCCTAGTGCGAGTTGGACTCGCGCGCAAAGGTTGTAAACATTTTTAAACCACTTGAAGTACTTCAGAGTACTTCTTATAGGTTTTTTCAACATTTTAGGCATAATATTATTGGAGATAAGGGGATAAAAACTCAAAAAATCCAGCCCTATTTACCGTCTGCCGTAAAGTCTAGAACAGAGTTCAGACAAGCGGGTTTCTTATGATTTCCACTCTTGCTTTTCACAATATTCTCTGTCGATATAGTAAATAATACCTACTTTCCATTGCTGTGTTTTGTCTATCCATTACTATCAGCCCTAACTCTCAGCACTAGGGCGCATTGTCTCGACGCTCGTGTCCAAATGTTTGCGCTGCAGCCGCTGCGACCGCTGCATCTCTCGCTGCACAGCGCTGCAGCGCTGCCCCGTGGCGTGTACTGTTTTACTTCAGTTAGATCGCTCCCGCTGATTGGCTGATCATGTTTGTGGCGCCGTTTGACTGCTACATGGGGGACTACAATTGGCTGATTTATTTCAAGTCTGGGTCTATGTTTTGTACTGCACGAGTTTGCATACAGCTTCATTTTCTTTTTTTCCATCGACATATGTATATTCGAATTGTATGTCCTTATTAGTTTGAACGCGTCATGAGATTAAATTCAATTAGATAAAATTTCATTACAGGATGTTTACCCATACAATTACAATTGCACACTACAATAATAATAAAAACATACTCAATATATAGGTATAAAAATAATCCTAAAAATGTAACTAACTAGAACACGGTCAACTGTTAAGCTCGATTTGAAAGATGTAGTTCCCTTTACGTGGGAGGTGTCCACATACCCACTGTGACCAGCCATCTACATTAATTACCTAACCCACAATGACAAGCAACACTAACATTAACCGTACCGTGGAATTCATCATAATATTTGACTTAATCTCGAAACAGTCCACACACCGTGTAGTGTCCGTCTGCCTCAAGTGGTACTCTCAAGTATCAAGATCTGTCTACGTCATGTTCGAGTTGTTCGACTGGTCATGAATGGTTTTGGTTTTTTTAAGTATCAAGATTTGACTACAACACTGCAGCTGAAAGAAAAAAATAAAACTCGGTTATTGGTATTGATGCTACCAACTGACGCTAATTTCCAGGTGTAGCACGAGTGCCACAACGTCGAATAATAAATAAATAAAAATAAATAAGCTTTTTATTCCATGCATTATAAGACTTTTACAAATTCACAATAATGTTTCTGTACTTAAATGAACACCCTCAAATACGATTACAAAATTAATAGCTGGTGAAGTAGTTAGGTGCAAATATCAAAACTTACTGAGTACAAGCATGCATCAAGATTGCAGAAACATTTCAATTATCAAGACTTGTTAACCTGACGGTGCTATATATGTTAGTATGCAAGTGTCAAAACTGGTCTACACGGGGTCAGGGGCTATCAAGTGTGAGCTACTCATCTGTACAAATAAGTCTGTGTCGAGCTAACAGTGTCAGGACACTGTGTACATACATATTATACCTCTACATGGCTATTTGTACCCGAGTTATTTTGAAGTGATTGGAAAGTTGCAACAAAATTAAGTATTTTTTTTAATTTTTTTTTATTAGAGATTGGTTTGCTCTTGACTCTAGTCAATGTCAGAGATGACAGAGACAAAGTCTACGATGGAGCGAGCTTACCCAGAAGGAGCCTGTTCACTCTAACTTTGAAGAGATTAAGGTTGTAAGCATTTGGAAACACCGACGCAGGCAGAGAGTTCCGCTCTTTTGCTGTGCGCATTATAAAAGACGTTTGGAAACACTTAGTGCGAATTGGTGGAATAGCTACAAGGTAGGGATGGTAAATGCAGTGCGTCTGGATGTCCGATGGTAGAAGGGGGCCGGTGGGATGAGGTCGTGGAGTTCTTGGGCACACAATCAGTACAATCTGTAGAAGACCGATAAGCAGGCAACCTTACGGCGATGAGCCAAGCTATGTAGTTTGGTTTGTAGAAAAAAAAAAAGCCCGTATTACATGTGGCGAGTTACCGGAGCTAGGAACGCTAGAGTTGACTATGAAGGCACTTTGGCCTAGCAAAGAGCAAGACCTTTCCTGATTGTAATAAGTGCCAAGCTAGAATAATAAATAAAAAAATAAAATAAGCCTTTTTATTTCATGCATTGAAAGTAGTACGCATTATTACATGTGTGTGTTTACATTTAAGTATACATGTTTATTTCCCATTTTAATTTTTGCTGTTATATTATGACAGGGTATATCCTAGTTGCTTGCTTTCTTTGCTTTTAAATAATTATAGCTTCGTGTAAACACACAGCAGATAATACAAGTGGCCAGTGTGTGAAATAAGCACCTAGCGTGTAACTCTAAAAATTGTGAAAAGTTTTTACTAAATCTTTTCAGACTATATGCTTAAGAGCTGTGGTCGAATACAAATAGGTACATTACTACTCTCAATACTCGCTTATTTTAAATACCAAACCAATTGAAACAGCCCCGTTATTGACAGACCATCTCAATCAAAATACAACATTTTATACGTCACCCTCTCATAATTCCAATTCGTCACGCCACAATTTAAAAGCTCTCCTCGAGCCTTGTTGAACATGATGTTGGTTTTAAGTTGGTATTGGTCAATAATTGTCCACAAATGTTTGCCCCGCTCGTCACTTGTTTGGACTAGGTCAGAGGAGCTGCTACTGTTTGACTTCGTTTTTATTACTCTGCGGTGGAATTAGGGTGCCAGTGATAGATTGTGGAGTCATTTGGAGGATGCTGGGTGGCCTGTGGTGACATCGCGTCTCTTTCCAAGGAAGGAAAACGTCTCCATTGCGTGTTACTTTTGATGGATCATTGAGCTAAGTGCCTACTTACCATGTGTACATTTGAGCCAAATGCTGACATTTGTCTCAAAGTTACATAGTTTGGGAAAAGTGCGCTCTAAGCCTGTGCCTAGACACTATTTACTAGGTAAATCTTTAGCCCAATAACATGTTCACTTACAAAATACGGGTCTTAAAAAAAACTTTAAATCATGTCAGCTCTTCACTTTGTGCTGTTGACAAGCTCCAATAAAGCAGTTCAAACAGAACAATTTAAAAATACATTTCACTTCACAAACGCAATTCACTCCTTGAAGATGAAGAAAACATACGCTTTCAAGTTAAATAACATTTTGAGAAGTTTCTACGACATATTGCATGACAAACATTGGGGCTAGCCTCCTTAATATCTGTCTCGAATTTTTCTTATTTTCCAAACTTCAACTGCGTTGACTTTTTTATTCAGAGGAGTTCACTTATAAACAATCATGCATTAATTTTACCTACGGCAATAATTGGACCAAGCAAAACAGCATACAGGCGTACTGACTGGACACATCGGATATAGGCACCTAGGTACCTGTGTACATGCCAATGTGGTATAAAATGGTGGTATAATAGAAATAAATGGTCATTGTTTCACTATGAATGATCGATGATACTAACACTAGTTTCTAAGTTGTGTGTATACTAACCAATTACTGGACTCTGTCGGAATTCCATTTGTGTTTTATTATTCCAAATCTCTGCATCCTCCACAAAGACAACAGACTAAGAATTTCAACAGCACCTAACTAGACGATGACATCAGCGACTAAACAAACAATCCAGTGTACTTTGCTCCGCGCGCCAGGCAGCAAGCTCCCACAATTACCCAATAAGAGCGTGTCACCGGCAGCAGTGATGGATGAGGATCGATCGCCGCCGGCGCGGGCGCACCGCTGCGGATGTACGAGTCGCCGCCAGCCGAACTGTGACCAACTACACGGACATGTGCTGGTAATCAGGCTAAGGGGAAATATTAAAGGGTTAAGGCAAAAACATGGGTGAAACATCCCACTCATACGCACAAAACGTATTGGGAATACTTTCCTTGTGCGTATAGCTCAGCAGTGGAATCCCTGCCGCAGTCTGTGTTTCCTGATAGTCCTACAACCTGGAGTCTTCAAGGCAAAAGTGAACAGGTTACTTCTAGACATACGTGCTACATCGTCGACCACATCATGGCTTTCCATCGGGTGTGATTGTAGTCAAGTACAAATTTATCAAAACTGTCAAAACCTGAAAATGCGGATGCAAATAATTTCCATAAAGTTCACTTGTAGAGATGTCTATTTGCCCATAATGCCATGTTCAAATTTTCTGGCAAGCAAGCCAATCATAATGAAGAATTCACGACACTTTTCTAATTTAATATGAATGAAAAATATCGAACAGATAGAGCCAGAGAGAGGAGAGATGGATAGATAGCCCTGCTGACCATGTCCGTTCTATACCGGCGACAATATCCTCAATGAGAAGCTGATCAAGAGAACTTCGAAGAATTTTAAAAGAAAATATTTTCAGACCAGTGGCCTAGTCACATCTAGAACTTCACTACGCAATTCCTAAAACGATACAATTCTCCCATTCCCGCACGAGTGCAGTAAACCTAAAGTTTACGAGCGAAGCATACATCACTCACGTATTACAATCACAACACACATACCATCGCAGTTCATTTTCTTCCACCAGCGCAGGAGTCGATAAACCTGTCAAATATAACTGGCCAGTTGCTTGATTAAACAACGGACACAATCACAACTGATTTAAAACTCTATGTGCCAAAACATATAGTTGGATTTTCGTTGAGTTGTGTGTGGTGGTTATGTCGTTGTGATTACGGTGAACAAGAGTCGAAGGTGTGGAAATAACAAGCGAGCCAATGTTGTATATAAACTGTGGACTCAATCAAAACGTTGGCTTCTGGATCGGGGTGGTGGTCACAGACTAAAGCATGGAGCAGACAGAGCTTTCTCAATATCTTTTTGATATTTATATTGTGCAGTGAAACTGAAATGCCTATGGTTTCTAAAGAGTTAAATAGTCATAACTTCTGACAAACTAAACCCAACCCTAAAAGCGGCCAACCAGTCATAATTTTCATACAAACGCTCGTACGTAATTATGCCGTTGTAACACATCTTGTGTACTATATCTAGGTTTCTATGACAGCAAAAAAATAAAAATTTGGAGAAATAAATTCAGTATAAGCCTCCGAAAATCTGTATTTTGCACAACAATTTCATTTTACAAACTTGTAAAAAACACGTATTTCCTGCAACTAGTTTTATGAAATTTTCGAACACTATTTTCGTTCAATGTTATCGCGTTCTCACCTTCTGTTAGTCAAACACACTGCGCTGGATGAAACAACAACCTTTTCAACCAAGCTCGCGTTGATGATAGACGAACCGGGAAGGGCCCTCTTAACGTAGCATATAGTTCACTACACCAGTTGATGCCTTTGACTAGCCATTCAGTCTCACAACAATCAATGCATTGCTGCTTTGACTAGGCAAACTGCAAGCCCTGAGGCTAGAAGATTTCGAAGTATAAAAGTGACAGCCTTCAGAAACTGATAAAGAACAGTAATATTCCAAGTTCCAAGGAGCTTATAAAACTGTAGTGGGCTTAAAATATTCCAGAATTCTGCCAAGAACAGAGCAGACAAGGTACCTAATCCCTTGTTTTAGTTCCCTACCGTCTTCTTTTAAATATTTCATTTATGGTTTTGATCAACTTGAGACTTACCTATTTAAACATCTGAAAGTCCATCTTCACATAGCCTCATCTGCCTGTCCTTATCCCATCTTACTTGGGGTCGGCGTTACACGTTTTTCCTTCATCAACCGTAACGCTTTCATTGAAACTCCTTCTTTTCACAATTCAAACAAAATTCATAATTATCTTCTTTAAACCTTCTAAAAACCTGTTTTCGCGAATATTTAGTCTCAAAATGCCTTCTCTGCGCATACCGCAGTCTGCAGTGAAATAGATGTCCGATATGGGAGCGATCTATTTGTGGCGAGCGGACGCGGCGCGCCATACATGTGTTTACACGTGGCTTCGATCCCAGCCCTGCGCGCTGCGGTGCAAGCCAGTTATAGCGATTGTGAAGCTCAGCTCAGGATTCCACAGTTCATGGAATTTGTCTTCGCTGAAAATTGCAGAGTAATTGGGTTAGATTTACTTAGCTTGCTCTTTTTGGAGCATTCCTACGTGAGGAAATAATTTGGTGAATATTCGTTAGTAAAAGTTCATCGCATTGTAACGTACCAGAAATAGTGAAAAAAATATTGTAACAAAATGGGAAATACAACCACAAAATACCTGCTACATAAATTCTACTTATCTACACCTGTTTATTTCCCCCAGCCGTCTGTAAACAGCTAGATAGCAATCACTAATCAACAATCTCTACACCTCAGATACGATCTAGCTAACAACCAGTTTCCGACATGTAGCATCTAACTAATGTACCAACTAGTACCTGCTGCTACCTACATATAACTCCGCTGATCCCCTAAAGATACAGAATAAACCATCAACATTAAAATGTAAATACAATTTGATATTTTCGCAAGAATTTACGTGCAATCACATACAAACAAACATATTTAGCAATAACATTAGCGCGAATAGTTGCGCAGGCGCATCCGTTGGTCGCTGCACTCTAAATATATTTCTACCCTCGCCACAGCTTCCGTTCTGTAAGAATAACAAACAAACAGAATAAAATAGACTCTATTGCTTTTAAAAATAAGGCTTACAATAACTTGTTAGTGCTTTCTAAATTGATTCCAAATTCAAAACATTAAGATTAAGAATAAAATACAGGAATATTTTAATATCATTTGGAAAATAATGTTACTGTTACCTCTGATAGCACCAATTCATTTTCAACCCTATCTTCAATCATCACAGTTGAAAATCGAGTGGTAAGTTGGTTTGTTGTTTGTTTTGAAGTGAGGTAACGGGTGTCGATGGTGCGTCTGTTTGTATGCAGAGTCGCATGCGCAGCTCGCTGTCCGACTGATGCTAACGTAAATATGATGAATACGTTCCACTGGCTCGGGATAATGTGTGGCTTTAGCTTTGTTTTCAGTTCATAACGTTGATGAGTAAAGTTGTATGGGTCTAGTTTGTTAGGTTGAAAGAAAAAAAATGAATTGGACCAAGGTTCTAAAGACTTCAGTCAAGATGCTTAAAATAAATGATATTGTTATGTTACTTTATAATAGAGTTAGTTGAGTATTACATAGGTACATACATTTTCAGTCAAAGTTCTGCATTTTCAGTGCGTCATTCTTGTACTTTATACAGTGAACGTCATTCGATATAGCGGTTTTCGACTCAATGTGTTTTCGAACTGGCGTAACCACTCGTATTTTTTTTCGAAATAGCGTTTGTCGATATAACGGCATTCGAATTTTCATACCACTCCTAGTATATCCCAAGGCTATAGAAAATGTGAAATTTTATCAGCACTTACGATTGCTCTTTTCGTTTAATACTTAGGTACTAATGTTAGTCAGTGAATAACGTATCGTTTCCGAATGTAATCCATCATCATCATAATCACATCACATTAAAAGGTAATAAGTACAACAGGAACTTCCTAAACTTACCAATCACTTGATAAATAAGGACGTATCCACACCGACGGTGTCACGACGACAATTCTTCTGACAGAAGCAAGTGTTAAATGATGGATGGCGTCGCCACGTAATGACTCCTGACTCCGACTGCCTAACCAGATGTGATTGATGGCAATTGAGAGCGCGCTGCAAAGGGTTCTGATTGTTTCAATATTAGTCGCTGAGAAGTGTGTGACGACCTTTGATTATGATTGTTTCTACTGAGCCTGGCTCAATGACCGCTACTATGGAAGGTTAAAGAGGAAATTAGAGGGACAACAGATACACACGTACACTTCTGTCCGTACTATTGAAGCTGATAAGAGCTTCTGAACAAAGTGATGTTCTATCAGTGAAAACGATTGAATGATAGAATTTCACTTAGCTACAACCTGGGAGTTTTTAAGTCAAGAGTGAATAGGTTACTTCTAGGCAAACGTGCACCATCTTCTCTTCATCTTAGGTGAGATAGTGGTCAAGCGCGTGCCTATCAATAATAAAAAAAACCTTTGTCCAGGGTGGGAATTCTTGACATACATAGTTACCGATCGCCTCCTGACCGGTCGATAAATCCTAAGGCCACCCGTACACAGTCAATCTCGATCGGATCAACGGAACAAATCATTGATTTTTTTCCTGGATCTCGTTTGATCGGGGATCGGTAACTATATCGAGACCTCCCGAGACCAGCTAGCTAGAGCCCAAGTTCTTAGCTAAACGAAATCATGAACTCTCATTTTATAAGATTTGGACATACGCTTAGCATGGCTGGGGCCTAACCACCAACTCTTAGAGCAGTATTACTTCAATATTACTTCCAGTGGGAAAGAGACGGAGCTATACAGGACGTATAGCAGCTCCGTCTCTTTCCCACTGGAAGTAATATTAAAGTAATACTGCTTTAAGAGTTAGTGGTTCAGGCCCTGGTGGCTAAATAATAACATCCTCAGGGGTCGATATTGTTGCGGATTTTGTTCGAAAGAGCTACCGCGGCCCTGGAAAGCAAAGGGTACTACGAGCCGGCCTCCCTAGCGGCGTCAGCGTAGTATGCTACGCTGACGACACGCTCGTCCTGGCTCAGGGGGGGTCGTACCAGGCGGCGGCCGAACTAATGACACGCGGGGTTGCGATAGTCGTGGATAGGATCCGGCAATTGGGTTTCGAGGTGGCCTTGCACAAGTCCGAGGCCATGTGCTTTCATGGTCCTCGGAGCAGGCCACCACCGGGATCCCAAATCACGGTAGGAGGGGTTCACATCGGTGTCGGGTCGACGATCAAGTATCTGGGACTCGTTCTCGATAGCCGGTGGAACTTCGTCGAGCACTTCCGACGTTTGGCTCCTAGACTGGAGCGGGCCGGGGCTGCCTTCAAGCGGCTTCTGCCCAATCTGGGGGGTCCAAACGCCTCCTGCCGGAGGCTCTATGCGGGGATCGTGCGGTCCATGGCCCTTTATGGGGCCCCAGTGTGGGCACTGGACCTGCGGAAGCGTCCAGCCCAAAAGCTGAACGCGTCCCAAAGGGTCATGGCCATCCGGCTTGTCCGGGGATACCGCACGGTCTCCCGCGAGGCGGCGAGCCTCCTTGCTGGATTGCCGCCATGGGATCTGGAGGCGAGAGACCTCGCGCACGTTTACACGTGGCGCTTGGAGGCGCAACGCCGGGGCGAAACTCTGCTGCCGCGGCATATTGCTGCGCGGCGGACGGAGCTCCGGCAAGATACCATGGCGGTATGGAATCAGCGACTGTCGCAACCCAGTGCAGGGCACGCCACAATTGTGGCGATAGTGCCCCTCTTTGAGGAGTGGCTGGAGAGGCGCCACGGCGTCCTCACCTTCCGCCTGACGCAGGTACTCACCGGACATGGTTGTTTCGGTAGGTACCTGTTTCGGATTCGGCGGGAGGAAACGCCCGGGTGTTTTCACTGCGAGGATCGCCCGGAGGACACGGTGGAGCATACGGTGGAGGCCTGCCCCGCATGGGCGGAGCAGCGCCGTGTCCTCGTCGAGGCGATCGGCGGCGGCGACCTCTCGCGTCCGGCCCTGGTTCAATCCATGGTCCGGAGCGAGGAGGCATGGGAAGCCGTCACCTCCTTCTGCGAAGCAGTAATGCTAGTGAAGGAGGAGGCGGGCCGCGTGAGGGAGAGACAACCCTCACGCCCCAGCCGCCGCGGCATAGGGAGACGCACCGGGCGACGGGAGTCGCAAGGCGATTCCCGGCCACCGTAGGTGCGGGTCTGCGGACGGCGAGCGTTGGGTGGCTCGCTGTCCGATTAAAGCCAGACCCAAGCCGACGGCGCGTTGTGTTCCACGCGCGCCTCAAAGAGATGTCAGCATAGGAGTAGGGGCCCGTTAGGGCCAGTGCCTACCAGGGTTGCGGATTTGTTCGAAAGAGTTACCGCGGCCCTGGAACGTAAAAGGCACTAAGAGGAGCATGGGTGGGTTTTAGTCAGTAGAAGTCTGACACTCCCTGCCGCTCAACCCAGAGCGGGAGGGGTCATTTGATGATTTCCCATCCAAAAAAAAAAAAAAAAAAAAAGGGTACTACGAGGAGCACGGATGGGTTTTAGTTAGTATTAAAAATCTGACACTCCCTTCCGCTTCGCCCAGAGCGGGAGGAGGCATTTGATGATTTCCCATCCATAAAAAGGGGTCGATATTCTGGGTTAAGCAACCCTTACTGAGGTCGGACCATGGACGATGCCCATCCATTACTTTCCAAGATTCCTTCGTTCCTCGTAAAGTACGTTAAGCCGTTAATTCCGCTTGTCATTTGTGGATCTTTGACAGTCGTTACGGAAAGGCAGAAGCCAGAAACTAACAGCGGTCATGCCAAGGGGTACCGTATTACCCAGTTACTGGGTTGCGGAGGTCAGATAGGGTTAGCCTGGAAGCCGACCCCAACAGTTGGCGACAGGCCAGGTAGATTGATCTAACATATAGCTTACAGCCCTAATCTCTTCAAAGTTAGAGTGAACAGGCTCCTTCTGGGTAAGCTCGCTCCATCGTAGACTTTGTCTCTGTCATATCTGACATTGACTAGAGTCAAGAGCAAACCCATCACTAATAAAAAAAAAAAACCATAACTAAACAAATATAAAATTCGCATTAATTTCTGAAAAAAGGTCAAACTGTATTTTCACAAGTTTTCAGTCTTGATCTAGCTATACTTCCAGATTCTACCATTACTTAAATACATAAGGAACGGACAGCGCAAGTTGTGAAAAGAAAAACTGAAACTGGTCTGCCCATTGACCCAGTAATGAAAAGCATTGTTCCATTTGTTCCTACAGTCCTGGTTTCGAGGCTTTCCGTGAACAACAGTGTTATTGAAACGTACCTGGTATTGAAACTTCTCTTTGTTCTTGTAAAACTATTAATACTATTTAGGTTTGTAATGAAACCAGCTTTCTTTGTCTTCGTTCTCGATAAGGCTTTCACTTGTGACGTTAAAAATTGCTCAACAGCAGAATCGATAGTTTGGGATGTCAGAAAAGAAAATGTTTGTCCACCATAATAATAATGTTGTCATATTATGGATGCGCACGTAGGTATGCATGATCATCATGGACAATTTGTAGTAGTACCTACACACAATTTGTGCAGTTGAGGACACAAACTCCCCAACAAACACCGCAAAAGCCTCAACTGCTTCTGGGTAAGATTCTGACTGAGAATGAAGTTACAGCCTCTTTCTCAGTCTTGTTAAGAGATCACCTAAGTAATAAAACAGACACATAATCACTTTGGCATTTAATCTCAATATTTGCACCAACCCCTCTTGACCAAGAAGCAACTT
Organism: Melanchra persicariae; assembly: GCA_947386135.1. Taxonomy (NCBI): domain Eukaryota; kingdom Metazoa; phylum Arthropoda; class Insecta; order Lepidoptera; family Noctuidae; genus Melanchra; species Melanchra persicariae. Next base: position 20,410,060 of record OX376658.1, on the reverse strand, counting down.
TAGATATTCATTAAGACAAAGACGCCAGCAACCGACATATTTATCGCCATAATATCAATATTTGCCCCACAGAATATAAATCACAACACTTAAAAATAAAGCGGATGGCACACTATGGACACGCGCGCCGACCGTTTAATCGCGTGAAGGCGCGACATTTCCCGCGCGACGCGACGCTCGAACGCTTGGTATAAATATAATGCGCAGATTAAGTTATTAAGCTGTCTTGACGCGCGGCTGTTTACTACATGCCTACTGTCAACGCCTAAGTTACATGTTTGCAGCTGATTCTAGAGAGACATTCATTTTATTATTTCACATCATAGAAAGTAAAATTAACTTTAAAATAAGGTTGAGGAGCTCGTGGCTAAATTATAACAGCCGCACGGACCAATCTTCAAGGTTAAGCAACGCTTGCCGAGGTTTGTCTGTGGATGGGTGACCTTATTAACATACCGAGACTCCTCCGTGCCTCGGAAAGCACGTTAAGCCGTTGGTCCCGGCTGTCATTAGATCTTTGGCAGTCGTTACGGATTGTCAGAAGCCAGAAAATCTAAAAGGTATAGTGGAGTGAGCGTGAAGTGAACTGTCATTACAACTTGTTATGGATTGACAACTCACTACATGTTCACGTCACCTAAGTACTGGTTATTGGTGTTCCGGTTGTCCTCTAACTACCGTCTCTCGACAAACATTCAGTCATAGTCACATAGGCTTAACATTTTATTGCTAAACATCCCTGAGATACCTTGGAGTTATCTGTATCTACGTATCTCTGATCCAAAATTCATCAAATCAGTTTAGCGTTTAAGGCGTGAATGCGTTACAAAAAACTGAGTTTCGCATTTAATTTATAATAATAGTAGTAAGCTTTTCTTTCAGTGTCTAAAAAGCTATACGTTTAACACACTCACTTTTATGCAATCAGCATCAACTCCAGAATAAGTCTCCAGCAAATGAATCACACATTCCAACACAACGATTAGGTGTTTAATTCCGAGCTTAACCCCTGCCTACCCCCCACCCAGCCAGGCCTCCGCGTGAATATAGCCGGGTATATTAATCACAGCTATTTCAGGACATGCGCCGCCAATTAGTAACGTTCTCGATGATCTCTAAATGAGATCGCGATGGACTTAACGTATCAGTTTATTGAAAACATCTGGAAGGTGTTTAAATATGCTATGGCAATTTAATTTGCGGAATTTATATTGATTTGAAGGATATTTTGATATTGAAAATAGGGTTGGGGAGGAACAGAGTCATCGCCGGTATTAATAAGATGAGCTGGACTGAAGAAGCATCAAAAAAGTAGAATAATACTGAATGTGTTATGGTGCTCATTCAGTTAACAAAATACCTACTTACAGTAAAGTCGAGTTAGGTACTTTGTCCCTTTTTTTTAAGGAAAAGAAATCATGAAATAACTCCAACTCTGGGAGGAGCGGAAGGGAGTGTCAGACTCTCACTGACTAAAACTCATCCGTTTTCCTCCTCATGCAGCGGTGACTCTTTCGAACAAATTCCGCAACCCTGTACTTTGGCCCTACGGTATAACTTTGAACCAAATTTTTAACCAATAGGCACACAGTAAACAGTGTTAATGCGTACCTATAACATTGGTTAACGAATTAGGGCCAAAGTAACCCGAATTTACGGTACTGAAAAATCGCCATCAATCATTATGAAATACGATGGGCTTAGGAAAAGCTGTACAAGCTTCGTTTTCATGATACGTTATCTATCACAACATGGTTTTTATAATTCAGGTTTTTAAGATGCCAAACGGAAATTGCTTTCAGAGTTCTCTATGTAGCTTTTAACGGCAATCACACGCCCATCTGCTTCACCAAAGCAAAAGATAAAATTCAAGTGTAATTTTACCACACAATTTGACACACCATCTGCTTAAGAACCCGATCTCCCATTTTTAAGAATATAAAGCGGGCCACTCCCGTCACTTCATTCCATTGTGTCGCGTCACAGATTACACGTAGCGTCTGCGATCGCAGCGGATTTGTTCAGACGGACGAATGACAAGTCATAAGAGCTTTATTGTGGTGTGAATGCGACTTAATGCCACGCAAAAAATGTCGTTTAACATGTCGGTGTGCGTTTCCATTGTAGAGTTATTGTTTTGAAGAAAAATAAACCTTAATCCTGATAACAAACTTCAGTTATGGTAATTAAGTGCTTTTTTTTTCGACAGGATCGTGTTAGGCCACCATCTCACCTGATGGAAAGCAAAAATTAGATTAGAAAAGAAGAGCATTCTGGACTTTAGATCGGGGTTCATTAGTTGAATTGTTACCAAAGGATTTAAAGTCGTTTTGGCTTACTTCTTTGACATAATCCAAAACGACTTTAACTAATATTACGATGTAGCTATGTTTTTTTTTACTTACTGGTAATTAGGCTCACTATAGCCTATAGTGAGCCTAATTACCAATAAGTAAAAACTTACCTATAGTCTATAGGTAAGTACCCAAAAATAAGCACCTTCATCCTGAACTGACAGTCCTTTGTCAAGTTGTAAACCGTACCGTCCTCAAGAATGGAAACAGGCCGACTAACAAAGAATCGCAACACAGTAGCGCACAAGACGCACGTGAATGGGCCGACGCGCCCTAATGCGCCAATTGTTTGCCGATACACCGTCATAATGTTGTGACGCGACCCGCCGTGATCCGCACTATTGTGTGTAAGAATAGGGGTGTCACTTCATCATTTAGTCTGTAATTTTATTTATTTTATAAATTGAATCAAAATATTTCCAGCAATGTTTTCAGTGAGGAACCAGAATCAAAATTTTAACTTCGGTCCTGTAGATTCGAAGCAAATTGGCTGTGGCAGACGGACAAACAGATAAAGGTACTCTCGAGTTATCCTATAAGGGAACCCTAAATACAAAGCACAAGACATTTCTGCTGAAACATACTAAGTGACAGGCTTTATCTGTATGAGAAGAGGTCTTTTCCCTGAAATGGTACGGTCACTGATTGTTACAGTTTATTCATGCCTAAAACTAATATAGGAAAGTCCAACAACTTCGAGAGACAATTCTTAGTGATCTTTTCAAGGCGGTTGTCGCCTTGACACTTTGTCAGTAAGACCGCTTAAAACTGAGACTTGATCAATTTTACAGGGAAACAGAATCGACGGGAAATTGAGCGCGTAATCGTTTTATCAGAAAACTGTTTGTCGATTAAATGAAGTCGTTTGAAAGTTGTTATGGCGCAATCAGATTAAGGGGAGATATAAAATGAGGTTAGTGGGGTACGGGGAAGAAGAACCGCCATTACCTTGCTGTAAGGGAAAAAGATTTCTCAATAAATTAAGCAGTTTTGGACACCGGAGTTTTGAAATCTGTAGTAATATTATAAACGACTTATAATGTTTTAAATGCTAAAGTTACTCTGTCTGTTTGTTACCTTTTCAGGTCTTAACAGCTGAACAGATTTAGATGAAACTTGGCAATCGGATATACCAGGGCCGGGATTTGGAATTATGATAACTCCTTTACTATGGATACTTCTTTATACCTCGGGAGTATGTTCCCTTGGTATAATTTCCGGTTAAAATTTTATCCCAAACTACGAACTCGCCAACCCTGCTTGAAGAACAGCGAACATAATAGAATCGGCGCACATTATAGAATTTGTGCATTTAATTGAGTGTGAACGAATGAAAGGAACAATTTGAACGAATGACGCCTTCCGCGTCAAATGACGCAGTCACACTAAAAGCTTGGCTTCATTGTGAATAAATTGACGAAATTCATGATCCTATGTGTGGGAGAAAACCTGTGTTAGTGTGTTATGTCACCCGACAAAAGTGGAATAAGCTCATGTTTGATGTGAAGAAAGACCGCTGTACATAATCCTACATGCAATGCCTTGTAGGATTACAGTTACTTGTAGGCTCATGCAATGGTATAAGCCTACAATAATCGTATAGCGCTATCAAAACAATTATCACAAAATCTGCACTTAAACTAAATGGTAGATGTTATCTTGTAATCTAGACTGAAAATGACCGAATGAAATGGAAAAGTTTTAAAATGCGTAGTGTGCTCGAATCACGAAGTCCAACAATAAAGGTTATTAGAAACTCCAATAACAAACAAGTAATAACATTTTTATAAATTAACAGTAACAATAAAAACAAATGCTATCCAGTTGTTATACACAAATAAAAAGCTCAATTTCAAGCATTTTCTTTTTTCATAGCGTTACAAAAACAGGTTTAATTGAATTTCTTTGGCGCTATTATTTTCTGATATAAAAGATGGCCTTTGGGCTCGAGACGAGTGAGATTCTGTCAACGGTGGCGTGTTGAAGGCGATTGTCAATACGTCAAAAATGTATGGGGTTGACAGATGCTATCGAAATGTCACGTGATCAAATTCCTACATCTTGGAATTTCGACAGTCGCATTCGCTAATTGAATGGGACATTATGTAGGGCCTCTTGAGGCCATAATCCAAGTCCGTTCCAAAGCCCGACTTAGTCGACTTAGATTTATAAACAAGCTGCAGTCAACTTGATCATTCGAGGTGGAGTTGAGTTGGAGGATGTCCTCCACCCGGAGGACACGGTGGAGCATACGGTGGAGGTCTGCCCTGCTTGGGCGGAGCACCGCCGTGTCTTGGTCGAGGCGATCGGCGGCGGCGACCTCTCGCATCCGGCCCTGGTTCAATCCATGGTCCGGAACGAGGAGACATGGGAAGCCGTCAGCTCCTTCTGCGAAGCAGTAATTCTAGTGAAGGAGGAGGCGGGACGCGTGAGGGAGAGACAACCCTCACGCCCCAGCCGCCGCAACATAGGGAGACGCCCCGGGCGTCGTGAGTCGCTGGGCGATTCCCGGCCACCTACTGCGTGGGCCACCTACGGCGGACGGCGAGCGGGCCCGGGTCGACGGCGCATTGTGTTCCACGCGCGCCTTAAAGATATGTCAGCATAAGAGAATTGGCCCGTTAGGGCCAGAGCCTGCCAGGATTGCGGATTTTGTCTGAAAGAGTTACCGCGGCCCTGGAAAGCAAAAGGTACTACGAGGAGCACGGATTGGTGTTAGTCAGTAAGAGTCTGACACTCCCTCCCGCTCCACCCAGAGCGGCAGGAGTCATTTGATGATTTTCCATCCATAAAAAAAAATGTCCTCCAACTCAACGCGACTTGGGCCAAACCCTCGTAAACGGGGGTACGATGACATTAAGTTTTAATTTCATTACAACGTACTTAAATATGTCGGGCCGTGGCGTAAATTAATTATGTTCGGGATCTCTCAAATTTCCGAGAATTTATGAAACGTTGTAGGTATGTTTTCTTTACGTTACATCAGCTACATTATGTCGACTTTCGGTGTGAGACTGTGAGACCTTCAGTTTTGCTTACCATAATATTATCCTAACTATACACATAAATGAGAAAGTGAGTTTGTTTGTTCGTTTGTTTGTTTGTTACGCTCTCACGCTAAAACGGCTGAACGGATCGTCATGAAGGCAGATATGAATTATACACATAGCCAATATACATAGCCTGGGATATGAAGAAGGACATAGGCTTTTTACTCGATAACCGACATCAATGCAGGCTGAGCCGCGGGCAAAAGCTAGTAAGATATCCATTACGACCGCAATTACATTTTGACAATTAATTAATACAGGCTGAATATTGGTCATCTGAATATCAATGTGGCTCCCAGAAAATGCCCGACGACATCGTAGGAGACCTAGGCGGATCTCCGCCTGGGTCCTCTACGATGTCGTCCCGCTACATAGGGGACGAGCTTGCCGCCTGTCGTCAGGATTGGTCCACACTTGCCCACAGCCTGGAGGAATGAAAGGAAGAAAGCGAGGCCCTTGCTCTGCAGCGGGACACTACAGGCTAAAAATATAATTAAATAAGAATCTAAATATACCTAACTGGATCATCATCATATCAGCCGAAAAACGTCCACTGCTGGACATAGGCCTCCCCGGGCGTGTTGCCACAACAACCGGTCCTGTGCGTCTCGCATCCATCGGCTACCCGCGATCCCTTACCAGGTCATCGGTCCACCTTGTGGGAGGCCTTCCAACGCTGCGTCTTCCGGTACGCGATCGCCACACCAGAACTTTTCGGATAGAAACCGAACCTAATTAGATCAACGAAACGAAAATTATTAAACTGTATGAAGAGATCTTTTTCAATTGTAAGAGTAAAATGCAATTAGGTCTACTTGCCTGCTCAGCTCTTGTCTTACTGTCTCTACTATGACGTATATCATAATTACGTTGGTTGTGAAAATTGAATAGTGCTGTAGTATGAGTCGCATAACTCCGTTTCTCTCCCACACCGAAATCGTGGTAGTTTAAAGACATACCTAGTATATAGTCATACCCTAAATGTGAATATCTAACAACAAAACATTACTGTAGACGTTATGAAGCTAAATGGCTCGATTACTGAAGCCCGCTTCAGCCTACAGTGGGTTACCGAGGGTTACACGGGGTTGCCGGGTTACAGTTCAGCCTATTTTACATACATTAGCGAAGGACTATTTATGCTAATGTTAGCAACTCGTGTGTGAATATCATTTAAGCCAAGTATTTAGTTCTGCGAGCCGATGATGCGTCTAAGAGAGGCTTGGGAAGGAGACACATGCAGTAAATGTTGAGATCCCACGACGAGCTCGTGGCTAAATATTATAATAACAACCGCACGGGGCGACCTTCAAAGTTAAGCAACGCTTGCCGAGGGCGGTCTGTGGATAGAAGTATACTAAGATTACTCCGTGCCTCGGACAATACTTACGAGCCGTTGGTCCTGGCTGTCATTTGTAGATCTTTGACAGTCGTTACGGGTAGCCAGAAGTCAAATCAGACACCTTGCCAAGGGGTATCGCGTTACCCAGTTACTGGGTTGATGGTGTGACTCCTGGTGCTTCTCACTTGTCATAACTCCGGCTAATTTCTGTTAGGATGGTTCACCGTAGCCGGAATCTAGTCCGGGAGTGATTAGTATTATTATTTTTCTGTGCCTTGGATAAGATCCTGCGAAGAATTTCGAAACATAAGTAACCCACTACCGACCTCGACGATTGACTAAAAATAGGCAAGTCTACAGCATTGAGAACTATACAGGCTTGTTCTTATACGACTTAACAGAATACACTTCATTCATATTACTTTTTGCAGTTACCTATACTTACTCGAAGATAGAATTACTTCTAACTAAGTAATTCAAGAACCTCCTTTTAGAATCCATAGTGAATGGTTGGATACTCCTCAATTCCTTCTACCCATCATAAGGATGTCGTATAGGTAAAGTGAGCTATAAGAAGTAAATGGACCTTGCCAATGGCTCACCATAAACAACAAGTTGAAAGCTGTTCCTCGACCTCAAATAGTAGCATTTTAAACAAAGACAGGACTGTTCCAGGAATAACTAGTCTACACTACTCACAGTCGTTGTGTTTCGCGCACATTACAGCTGGTCATAAATCTGTGCTAGGTATTGCGCAGGCGCCGGGACCCGGAACACAGCGATGTTTAGTGCGACGCGGACGGTGGGTCGGTACCTACTGTGAGAACTGTTTTCTCTCTTTCGAATATATATTAGTTAATAGCACATCTCTAGATAGTAAAAAACAAAGGCGCTTCTCGCCGTCTGCACGCTTAGGTCTTTTAAAACACGCAACGGATTTTATTGCGGTTTTCATTACCTATCATTTTCGGGGTGCATCTGTTCCCGTTACTGATCGGCTCGAGCTCCTAGGCATGGAGTTGACATCCAGTCTCAACTTCGGCGCCACCATCGAGTACAAAGCCCAAATTGCGGCCAAAAAGCTGGGCATCCTAAATAAGGTGAAGCGATACTTCAGGCCTGGACAGCTTTTAACCCTTTACAAAGCACAAGTCCGATCCTGCATGGAGTATTGTAGCCACCTATGGGATGGCTCAGCTAAGTATCAGCTTGCCGCGCTTGACTCGGTGGAACGCAGAGCTAAGAGGCTCATCGGTGACGTCGTCGACGAGTCAAAACTGGTGGATGCCAAGCTACATAGCTTGGCTCATCGCCGTAAGGTTGCCTGCTTATCGGTCTTCTACAGATTGTACTTCGGTGAGTGTGCCCAAGAACTCCACGACCTCATCCCACCGGCCCACAGTGGAACGAATGTATGGGAGCGGTTGGACGTAGACATGTCCGAAAAATAAGAGTAAAATTATGCCAAACTAATGATGCCATCTTATTCGATTACTTAATGCCTTCATAAATTGTGGTGATGAATTTCTTCATAACTCCCATATTTCGGGAGTAATTTGAGAAAATGTGAAATTTTACTATGAAAATGAGTGTATCGAGCTCTCTCCCTCCTGATTCCGGGCTTGTTTCAAGTAGCGGTCTCTAATATCGTAATGCTATTACTAAGAGCTATATTTAATACTAAGACACATAGTGCGCCAAATGTGCACTTTCTGGGATAAAAGGAAATGAAAATTTAAAAAAAAAACCTTTTTTCCCCATTTGTATTTACTTTAAACCGCAGACAGACTTATTAAGAGGTCTATAAATATATTATATATATACAGAAATATATATTAACAAAAATATTCACAAGAACTGATGAGAGTATGACTTTTAAGTAAGTTGATAATAAATTACCTAGTTTCATTAAAAGTACAATAAATAATTAAGATGTAAGCTCTAATTTACTAAGTTACACATTTTAAAACAATAACATCATTTAATTATCTTCGTCATCATCATCATCATCAATTAATTCAAATTCAGAATCGATGTCCGCTAAATCATTTATGTTAACAAATTCGATATCACTTTTCTCAGAATCCGTAAGCTCATAAAATTCCTTAAAAGAAGATTTTTTTACAAACTTATTTCCTTTTGGACGGATACTTGTAACAAGTGGATCAGAAGACAGTAAAAGATTGTGCATAATATCTTCATTGCATGAGATACTGCTATGCTTTCGAGAATGCTCCTCTCTATATTTTCTAAAATCTTTATTTCTAGCCTCAGATGCCTCTTCGGATAGAAAACCAATGGGCACAATTGACATGTTCTGAACTATGTCTGGCCCATGCATTAAAATTTTATGAAGTGAAGAAGGCATATAATACCATGGGTATAACTCCACGTAAAGCTTAGCAGTATCAAAGCAGAACTCTCGGAATTTAGTTACGTTGATCTTCTCTCCTGATGAAATACACTGCAAGATCACACAGATTTTTCTTAAAAGCATAGCATCTATTCCGGTCAGTTCAGCAGATTTAGTGTAGTTTTCAAAAAATCTCCTTGCCGAGTTGCCATTGTTGGTGGATCCACTGCCTTGTTTCACAACATCGAGAAGTAAGCCCGTTTCTCTTCTTACAGCCTCTTGAACTCTTTTCTTCCTGTCATCAACTTGCCTTTTTGCTATATCACCCCTTACTTGCCATGATTTTATGTCTAATTTGTAGGAAATGTGTAATAAGCATTCCATTGAGCGAATCCAAGCGTGAAGGGTGCTTAAGCTATATTTATACATGTCCTCGTTTGCGTGTTTATCTTTGATTAACTCTAAATTATTCATTTCTTTAGGACAAGCCTTGCATATGTCACACACTGAAGCTGCTGTATTGGATATAATGGAATGAATTTTACCATCAATCATTGTCAACAGCAGTTGGTGTTTGACACTAATTCCATCAGTGATGGTGGATGGAGTTAAGGCTTCAATCTCTGCTTCGATTTCAGCCATCTCTCTCTGCACATTTTCTTTGGTTTCCTTTATAAACTTAAACAATATTGGCCGGCAAAATGAAGTGGAAGATGGTCGCTCGTTTTCCCAAATTGTTACACCTTTTGAGACGAGCCGCAGTGGTACAAGACTAATCATAAAATTACTAGCAAGATCGATTTGCTCATCTTCACTCGTCCTTTGATGATAAATGCTTTGGCTAGATGATCCGTCAAAACCCCATTTGCTGGTCAATACGAGCTGTTGATTGGGATCAACAGGGGTTTCTAACGACCTAATAAGTCTTCTTGAGGTTAAATCCATCAAGGCTTGTAATTTGATTTTTGCAGAGCTCTCTGTAACTGTGAGATCTTCTTTGGCCGGATAGCACTTAATTTTTTCTTTAACCAACATGTAGTAACTCGGGTATTGAAGAGCTCCTTCTTGAGTGTTGAAATCCCGAAGAGTGTTATAGCGCCATTTCGATAAGTTCATCGATACATAAAGAGCCAATGCCTTCAAAGGGGATATTTCCCGTACCTGAATTGATTTACCTTCAATGAAGGCTTTGATTTTTGAGGCCTCTTCTGGATTCTCCGTCAAGTATTTCATAACATAAGCTGTATCGCTTTGTCCTGCCTTTTGAAGCGCCCTTTCGGCCGAAAACATAATTTCAGCGCTGCTACTGCTGCATGAAAGACTATCTTCAGTGCGTCTTCTTTTTTGCCGGTTACTAAGGTCCTCAAAAGATTTACGAGGACTAGGATGTGTACAAGTTGAAGCATCAGATTTAGCAGGAGAAATTATGGGCTCGATGACGTCACTTATATTTTCTGTAGAAGGTTCCATATTTTCATTCTGTAATTCCGGCCATTGAATTGCAGCCTGTAGCCAAATCTCATGTTTCTTCCGAAACGTATCTGTGCTTCTTCCAGACTGTGTCCATTTTGCATAAATGCGGTAGCAAAATCGACGACACCAGTCTTTTAAACTTGTTTCAGCACTTTCACATAACTGAACACAACTGTTATCTTTTAAAACACTGAACAAATAGTTAAAGTCGCGTAAATCTTTATGTGCGCGTGCGCATAAAGCAACGTGAATATCAAGATTTGTATTAAAATTTGGAAAATACATTGCGAGATTAGCTTGGATACAACGAGGTGTAAATCAACACTGATTTTAAAGTTACTAATAGTGACCTATTTATATAAAATCCAGGTATCCCAGGTATCCTTTGTTAAATATTGCAAGGTAATTAGTTATTGTGATAATTAGTAAATGATGCATGCTAAATTAGTGTATTAAGAGCCATTTAGTAATTAAATAATAGCAATGTTCTTATCAGTAATCATTAGTGCATCAGTTTTATATGTAAACCTTAAGTCCCTAATTATATATCCTAATTAGCTTATATCTTCTCTAATTGGCTGCTCAGAAATGTTATTGTAATAAGGTAAACCTTTAGAAAAACGGTTTTAATCAACAAAATAAACAAAAAATAAAAAAATTGTGTTATAAAATAAACATCACTCTTTATCCCAGAAAGTGCACATTTGGCGCACTATGTGTCTTAGTATTAAATATAGCTCTTAGTATTAGCATTATGATATTAGAGACCGCTACTTGAAACAAGCCCGGAATCAGGAGGGAGAGAGCTCGATACACTCATTTTCATAGTAAAATTTCACATTTTCTCAAATTACTCCCGAAATATGGGAGTTATGAAGAAATTCATCACCACAAGTTATGAAGGCATTAAGTAATCGAATAAGATGGCATCTTGAGTGATAGGATTCAGAGAGTCGATGTGAACGGTACAAGATCTCCCGGGTCTGTAGTCAAGATGGGGGTCCCCCAAGGCTCAATTTTAGGTCCTTTTTTATTTCTAATTTATATAAATGACTTGCCGTACCTCATAAAGGATAAGCACGATATAGTGTTGTTTGCAGACGACACTTCACTTTTATTTAAACTCAAGCGTCAGCAGCTGGTTACTGACGATGTTAATAGTGCCATCGCAACTGTAGTTAACTGGTTTAATATTAACAATCTTCTGCTTAATGAAAAAAAAACCAAATGCATAAAGTTCACGTTACCACATGTTCGACAAGTGAACACTAGTGTGTCAATAAAGGGGGAAGAGTTGAAACCCGAAGATACCACTGTGTTCTTAGGCATAACTTTGGATGCGAAGCTACAGTGGGGCCCCCATATAGATAAACTGTCAAAAAAACTTAGCTCTGCAGCATACGCCGTTAGAAAAATTCGTGGTTTAACTGATTTAGAGACAGCCCGTTTAGTATACTTTAGTTACTTTCATAGTGTGATGTCATACGGCATTCTGTTGTGGGGAAATGCCGCCGATATTCAGACAGTATTTGTATTACAAAAAAGGGCTGTTCGTGCAATTTATAAATTAAGTCCTAAACACTCCCTCAGAGACAAATTTAAAGAGATTAATATAATGACTGTGCCCTCTCAGTATATTTATGAGAATCTTTTGTATGCACATAAAAATATTAATCTATTTAAAAGATACAGTGATATCCATAACGTAAATACTAGGAACAAACACAATTTTGTCATTCCTAAAACCAGGCTCAAAAAAATAGGTGGTTCATTTAGATGCCAATGTATACGTTTTTATAATAAACTCCCTAGCCATATTCAAGACCTTAGTATGAATAAGTTCAAATTATTTATAAAACGTAAGCTATGCCAGAAAGCTTTTTACACAATTAAAGACTATCTTGAAGACAAAAAGGCTTGGGATTGAGCTGCTTCAATGATGTACATGGCCTAATGTTATATACCTTTTTAATTTTTAGAAATTGTCTTTTTTCTTTTTTTTAAGCTCTGTTGTATATTTTTCTCTCATCTCGTTGGTAAATTTTGACATGAATGTTTACTTTATTAAGTATTCTATTTTATTATTTTTGACATGGAATATTTACTTTGTAAAGTAATATATTTTATTTTTATTTTTTTCAATTTATTATGTTTGACATGAATACTTACTTTGTAAAGTATAATTTTTTTTTATTATTATTATTATTTAACTCATTTTGTGAATATGGGGACCATGTGGGTTATTTTCTTCTTATTTTTCTCTTCTTTGAAATACTTCTTCTTTGAAGTATTTTTAACGAGGTCTGGCAGTTTGAGTACTTAAATGCGGCCTACACAAATGTCCTTTCTTTGGCATGTTCGTCGGTTCGTTGAGCTCCTTTATGGTTCTAAGTTGAGCTACGCGACTACTGACCAAAGCTTGCACTGACTGGACGGGTCCACTCAAATCTGTGTGGTTCTTTCCTCAAAAGACCATTTCAGACACTGATCTGCATGATCCTCATATCGTATTGTGAATGTGGGGACCATGCAGATCGCTATGATAGGGGTTCATTTCATGTTAGTCAACAATGTCTGGCAGTTTGAGATTTTTTTTATGCGGCCTACCCAAATGTCCTTACTTTGGTATTGTTCGTCAAATCGTTGAGCTCCTTAAAGTTCTAAGTTTGAGCTCCATAATAACTGACAAATGCTTGCACTGTCTGGACAGGTCCACTCAAATCTGTGTGGCACTTTCCTCAAAAGGCCACCTCAGACATTAACCTACATGGTTCTCGTATGATTTGACCAGTACAATTTGTATGGACTTCAAAAGAGACTGTGACCTCTGAGTTTGTTTCGGTGTTTCTTCTCAGGGTAGTCAGCTAGGAAACACCGGCCTCATCTAGCTTAAAATGACCAAAAAATATTGACGTGTAAAAGTGTTATGTTTAACCTACTTACAAAATAAATATCATTTATCATTTATCATTATCATTTATCATTAGTTTGGCATAATTTTACTCTTTTTTTTCGGACATGTCTACGTCCAACCGCTCCCATACATTCGTTCCACTGTGCGGCCCCCTTCTACCATCGGACATCCAGACGCACTGCATCTTACCATCCCTACCTTGTAGATATTCCACCAATTCGCACTAAGCGTTTCCAAACGTCTTTTATAATGCGCACAGCAAAGGAGTGGAACTCTCTGCCTGCGTCTGTGTTTCCAAAAGCTTACAGCCCTAATCTCTTCAAAGTTAGAGTGAACAGGCTCCTTCTGGGTAAGCTCGCTCCATCGTAGACTTTGTCTCTGTCATATCTGACATTGACTAGAGTCAAGAGCAAACCCATCACCAATAAAAAAAAAAAAAAAAAAGATCATTTCTACCGGAAAGTTTACATTTCTTAAAATTCAAATTATAAATACCTAATATAAAAAGTCGAAGTTTTGCCATATTTCCAAAAAGCTATTTTCGAGCGCACCATCAGTAAATATTTCCCGAGCGAAGCCGGGGCGGGTCGCTAGTTATGAATTAATAGAAATAAACACGGAATTCGAATAATAACACAGACAGATGATACGAGTAGGTGGCTATCAAGGCCATGGGAATATAATCATTTAAAAATCTAAATAAGTACCTCTACGTCTCCGACAGTACTGTGGTGTGGTGTGGCGTGACGATGCAATGTGTGGCGGTAGTGTGGTGTGTGACGATGTGTGCGCGCGCGCTGTCAATGCAGGATGCGGTCACCGCGGGTTTGTTACGAGCGGGACTGTTTGTACGACACACGGACGTTGTGGTAGTGCAGTACCTTTGGGGTTAGTTGTCAATTAATTGCAGTACCGGTGGCATTCATTAAGTACCCCCAAAGTGCAGTGCAGGTATGGATACTTGGGGCACGCCAACTGTGGCTCATGCTCTGAACAGGGGCACTTACCTTACTGGGCCCAAACAATATGAGGACTTAACCATCTACTTGAAATGAAGAAGTGGTCAGTTATGACTGTTATGACTTATGAGACAATCCATTCCACTACATTTTCCAATTTCTCATTTATACAGGGCGACTGGTAATTGTGTGCATTCCTTCAAATGGGATATTATAGAGCAAATTCGCAACTATTATGCCTCCTCGTGGTACAAATTCGCAACTGTTATGCCTCCGTTAACTCGGGGTACAAATCGCATTGTCTTACAGTTTTTAACTTTTAATTTTTTTTTTTGCGAGGTAATCGTAGTTAATCGTAAGAGTTCTACTTTATCACACTGGATAATTTATAAACTGATACCATTCCATCCCATTTGATGGAATGCACACAATTGCCAGTCACCATTATCAACAGTCGCCATTCTCCCCGCCCGTGTGTCGCGTCCGATATAACACGCAGGCAACACTCGAATGTGTCTAATTATTGTGTTTAGTGTAAGCTCATGTAAACAGCGAGTACGCATCGTGTAAACGCTGCGATTGACTCGCACAGGACGTCGTTAACGCCGCGTCGTCACGGTACGTACAGACCACCGACAGCGCAGTGCTGATGCTGTGTTGAAAGAAGCTGTTAGATTGAGCAGTTTATTAAAGAAATTACAGCAATTAAGTAAACTAGAGGCTTCTGCTAACAGATGCTATCTAATACACAGAACGTTATTGTTAGGTGTCAGATGACCACGGTGGATGATTCCCTGCACAATCAAATCTTGCAGTAGATGAAGTCTTAAGCTATTCAGGCAATTACCTACATACTCGTACATATACATATTTGCAGGTGAGTGAATCCGTTGACAATCACAAACAATCAATATGTCTAGCATTTTCCCAACTAAGAATGATGGGGTCGTCTTCCAGTCGAACCTGAATCAGCTGTGTACCAGTGTTTTACTTGGAGCGGTTGCCTATCTGACCTCCACAACCCAGTAACTGGGTAACACGTAACCCTTCGGCAAGACAGGAGTCAGATTTCTTGGCTTCTGCGACTACCCGTAACGACTGCAAAAGATCTTCAAATGTCAGGCGGGACAAACGAGGCACGGAGGAATATACATAGAATTCAGTATGTAAAAAGGTCACCCATCCAAGGAGGTCACCTCGCCAAGCGTTGCTTAACCATGAAGACACCTGTGCGGCTGACACTATTTTCAAACATGCATATGAAATATAACACGCCTAGTAATCCAAAACTCTTCTCTACTCTCTAGTATTTAATAAACTGCTGTTACGAGTACATTCCAACGTATTAATTCCGTGTCTCGATACCCTAAGAGCACCTCTGGGTGGTCTGCCAGTGGGCAGTGCAGCACGTTTGCAGCGCCTGCAAAAACCTGCTTCAATTAAAGTTTCACGGTGGTCTGACAAGTTCGGTTTTAAACAAAAACTTGTCACTTATATCGACAATGAAGTCACTACACTCATTTGGCAGAAAAGACAAATAGTCTTTGTCTGGCAACGCTGTCTTTTGAGATAACTATTTCATTTTAAAGGTAAGCTTATTATTATGGCAGTTTATAGTTACTGCATTTCGGTTTATTCATTGATCAAAATAGGAATATCGCTTGTTTGGATGAACATGTAGGGTCTTATCTCAAAAACATTGGCTTTTGACATATATTAAGATTTTAACGTAACTTTTAAATGATACAATGACACCTAAAGTTAACAAAAACAAAGCCAAAGAAACAACTTTCAAACTATTTTGGGAAGGCTAACGCAACATCAAAATTAAATCCATCATGGACCTCATCTATCGCTTCCCATCAGGCGTGAGATCAAGAGCAAGCCCATTCCTCAACAAAAATTAAAAAAAAAAGAAACAGTCATTACTAGGCACAGTAGTAGAGAAATGTGAACGGGAAAACTTTGATTTTCTCTCTTGAAAAAAGTATTTTTTTAAGTTAATCACCTTGTTCATCTAAGCAAGCGATATGACTATAACAAAATCTTAATAAAGTCCAAATAATGTCTGTCTTTAATACAAACGTATATAATATGCGTAATATCTTCTAATTGGACCTAATTATTGAGAAACGACTTGGCTCATGACTTGCTAAGGCTTGCCAAAAATAATTAGTGCAACAGTTTCTTGAACTGCCAGCTTATCAGATCTTAGATTCTCTTGGCGCTTATTATTCAAACAACTTTTAGAGAATTGGTGCAGTGCATCTGATTTGCATCCGGAATTAGAGAGGAGGGTGCATCCGTCCGAACAATTCGTGTCTTTTGCTTGGACGGTCATTTCTGAAATTCTGATTGAATGCAGAGCCCAAGCCATATTGGGAACATATTTCAAATACAAGTTTTAAAACCTATATTCCAAAATATTTGATAGTATTTTTGTGTTCCAAACAACATTTTTCCTTGACCCAAAACTCCAGCGCATATGAAATATGTTGGCATTTCATTCAATCCCAGTACAGCACACCCATTATTATTTATCACTATCATTCATAAGATTAAACGGCTCACCTTCAATCTCGTCAATAACTCCTCTTATCACTCACTAAATAAATGTTTCTCGTTTCAGATAAACTGAAGTCAACGCATCAACCTCGGTGAGTTTTATCCTATCCCATTAATATTCATTGATAAACTTTTTTGCTTTATCTTAATTAGCTGGCTATTCGATAATAGTCTTTATGTCGTGGAGATAAGGGTGTTGTAGTGAGTTTATGGTGGCCACACGCGAGGTTCGCATGGTTGCCTGGTTGCTGTCGTTAGTAAGAGGTGACATGCGGTGGGCGGACTACATACAATAGGGACACAGATTATGTGTATGGAGTTCATACAGAGCCGATGAACATCGCATTACTATATACCTAAGTACGGGCCTCGTCAACTGATTCCTCACGCTTTTTAGGGTTCTGTAGTAAGACAAGAAACCCAGTTTCACCATGTTCGTCAGTCCGTCCGTGGTTTTATTCAGACTATTGATGCTTCAATTCAATTCAATTCAATTCATTTATTTGTAAAACAGGTACAATATAATATGGTGGCTACGAAGCTGTAATTTAGCATACTTACAGATTAATCAGGCCGACAACGGTGTAAAATAAAATCTGAAAAACCTTTTTTTAAGTTACTGGAACCTCACATGTAAAGTAAAGAGGGGATGATTTTTTTTAGTAGTCTATTCCAGCGAGTGAGGCGTTGATTAGGTGGTCTAGCGTTGCCTAAAACCATTTTTCGATTCAGAGATCCGTTTATGAAATATAAAGCTTTAAAGTGGTTTTTTTGTTAAAGCCCGTCCCCCCCTAAACTCTAAATCGTTGTTTCCGGATTTGTAAAATTACCTAAGCACTTGACTTGATCCTCCCTTCTGATTCAGCTGTGCTTCGGTAAAGACATTTTCTTCAGCACGTTATTGCGGATTTCGTTCGAAAGAGTCACCGCGGCCGGGCCCCGGAACGCCTCCACCCAGAGCGCAAGGAGTCATTATTTGATGATTTCCCATACATAAAAAAGTTATATGTTAAAAGATATATTTGCGTTGAACGACAAGTCCAGCAAGTCAAGTGGCGAGAGTTGAAGAGGGTCGTGATTGTAAGTGGAATAGGTCAATCCATTTCATATTGTTTTTTTATCTCAAGTAGGTCGAACTGAAGTAGACTGACTAACTGAGTGACTGAACTGAGTAGGTGGTACTGATCGAAGATCGATGTTAAACTTCATCGTCATATCAGCTAATTGACGTCCACTGCTAAACGTAGCCGGAGCGCCAACCATCACGGTCTTGAGCAGTCCGCATCTATCTGCTGCCAGCCACCTTCTTCAAATCATCAATCCATCGTGCCGCAGGGCGTCCCACACTACGTTTGCCCATACGCGGTCTCCACTCTAAGTGTCTAAACACACTATGCCGAAGTTACGCGACCGAAGTTCGACGGCTGATTTTACTTTCCGACGTATTCGGCTGATATGACACACCATAAGTGCCGAACTTACGCGGCAGAAATTCAGTTCCGCAACTTTGTGTGTGTATTCAGTGTCTCGAGCGCTATCGTGGATCCCGGATCTTCGTCGGTAATAGAACCGAAAATCGGTCGCGTATAATGTGTGCTCACAGAATAAGTTTATTTATTTAGGCTTCTCAACAATGAGTACACTATTACTTTATCACTCATATATTAGGTACAAACTTAAATCTAAGTTGCCGCTGAACTTACGCCCGACCGAAGTTAGGCTGTACGCTATGACCCAACGTAATTTTGGCATAGTGTGTCGTCAGTAATTCAAATAGCATTGCAGGCGTAATTGTGCTGAACTTCGGTCGCGTTCTGCCTGCCTCCCGCAGCTCCTCGCCCCGGATCTTCATCAGCAATCGAACCGATGCCAAACTTCGGTCGCGTATAATGTGTGCTCTACAGAATAAGGTGTCGCCGAATTGCCGCTGAACTTACGCCCGACCGAAGTTCGGCTGTACGCTATAACGTAACGTAATTTTGGTAATGTGTAATCATGCCGAACTTCGGTCGCGTCCGTTCGGCATAGTGTGTTTATACACTTACACATGTCTGCTCCATCGACCGTCTGTCCGTCTACAGACATGGCCGGCTCACTTCCACTTCAGCATTTTGATTCTTCGCGCAATGTCGGTGACTTTAGTTCTCTGGCGAATGACTTCGTTGCGAACAACACAGTAGGTAGTCTTTTAATATGTATGCAAGATAGATTAGATGAAAGAATTTTAATTTCTCACCTAATTAGGCATTTCAATATTACGGTCCTCTGGCGCAGAAGCAGTTCTGAGATTTATAATTGTCTCTGTAATAATTATCGAATATGAATCATGTTTTTGTTCTTTCTGCTCTGAAAGCTCCAAACCAAATTTTCATAAACAGTTTGTCGCTTCTGCTATAATTGCGTACATTCTACAGCCAGATGTGACAATAGTAAAGTTGGCAATAGTGCGCGGGCGCCGGCGTGGGAGACGCTCTCATGTAATGTATGTAAATAATAATAAACCGATGATTTAAGCACGTGTGCGGATAAATACTTATGTTACAAGTACTTCTTATTTGGACTGGCGGTATTAATAGCGGCTTTTGTCAGTGCCACCATATTAGGAAAAGATAGATCACATTTGGCGCACGGTGGACCAGGAGGGTGGTCTAATAAGGTGAGGTGAGGTGGTTAGGGGTATCTGCTGGATACAAGACGCACAGGACCATTCGATGTGGTGACACTTGGGGGGAGGCCTATGTCAAGAAGTGGACGTCTTTCGGATGAAATTATGATCCACCACGAATTTGTCACATCACATCATGTGGATCATGCAGGTGGATCAAAGGTAAATGGATTAGGTATTTTTAAAAACTAAGATTAGGTGGATTAGGTATCGTTTTCACCTAATCCAACCCATGTCTATAGTCAAGCCAGTAACGATGCAGATGGCAGCATATTAGCGCAATGCGCGGGCGCCAGTGTGGGAGGCGGCTCATGCTCATAATGTATGCTCTGGTTGCTAATAAATATAATGCCATATGTGTGGATTAAAGGTGAGGGCTTTTGATTTTGATAAGCGTTTTAAAAACTATCCTAATGTTATAAAATGTGAAAGTGAAAAAGAATGTGAAAGAGCTAACATTGAAACGTCAAAGACAAAATAAGATTTGAGGTTGTAATGTTTGGTCATCTGGCACGCCTCTACCGCTGAACGAATTTGAATGAAACTTGGCACGTTACCATGGTCTCGATTAGAACACAGGATCCATTATTTATTTAAAACTAAGTATGCTTTATAAATAAAATAAAGCTTAAAACAAACTAAGGAGGATGACCATAAAAACTAAAGCTTCAAAACGATTTACCTGCATGTGTTGTACCGTTGTACCTATAGGTACACACAGTCTGAAATCCGAGACATGAATCTATCTTCGTTCAAGATTTCTTAACACGTAACCCCCAAGTATATGCCTAGTTTACTACCCACTTAATCTATTCTAAGGTACACTGATATAATTTTATTTTATTTTATTTTATTTATTACATAGCCAGTCATAATAATCGCCGAACCCTCACAATATCTCATACAATATTAATTACTCTAACTAATTTCAGTACAAACGAGCTTAAACAATGTACAAGGATTAGTCAATGCGACAACAACTATTACCGTCAGCTGCGCGGGCGCCGGTGTGGGCGTGTCTAAATAATGTACGAGATTTTGTCATACATGCACCTTGTGGGTGGATTGACAATAGTATGACATAGCTGAGAAACTGTACGATTTAAATACGAGTGTTTTAGTAATTGAATGTGTGCTTCTAGTAATTGAATGTGTGTTTCTAGTAATTGAATGTGTGTTTCTAGTAATTGAATGTGTGTTTCTAGTAATTGAATGTGTGTTTCTGGTTTATTTGAGGTCAATAGATCAAAGATTTCAGTAAAATCATAAGTGATGTCGTTTTAGAATCCTTCTTCATTTATCCCTCTCTTGACTCCCCCGAGCAACTCGGAACTCAACTATCTTGCAATTCATTTATTTACTCGTATAGCTCAGTTCTGTGTCGTACTTGACTACGAGGAAAGTGTAAACTGTTTTTGTCACTCCTTCGCTGCTCTTTTCTGAATGAGTAGGTAATTTTTTTGCGGCACTCAATGCCATATATATCCTTTCTCCGGGACTTGTTGAGCTTCATAGATTCTCGCTCTCAGGAGCTGCAGTAGTTGGGAGTATTAAAGCGGGTTTGTCCCAAAAGAAAAACAAGAAAAAAAAATCTACTCAACACACGACAACAACGACACGACGACAAGCCGAATTTCTGACCATACGGCGCGACGCCATGTTCCCCCGGAAAGCAAGCATCCTTTAATTTGCCTCGAGAAATCACTTCCTACCTACCCAACCCTCAACAAATTCGTGGTAATGAAGACCTCATTTAAAAACTCCGATCAACATCAACATACCCAGATTTAAATGAACTGTCGACCACACAAACGTCGCGCGTCGTGTCACTGTTTATAAGACCCGTCGGGATCTACATGAAAATCGTGCAATATGTGCATACATCAGTATTTCGCAGAACTGACTGGTCACGGGCTTGTTCTTGTGAGGATGCCAAGTATATCGTGATGTTTTCCTTATCCATAATATGAGGCAAAAAATGGCTATAGATCTACAGTAAACCGCACTACAGTGGTAATAGAAACAGTATAATCTGGCCAGTTGGTCTATTGAAACTTCGTATAACGCTAGCCCAGCTCAAGTTGGACAGTTAATACCGACGTCCGGTCAACTGTATCTGACTAATAGAGTCGAGTCTATACCTACAGAAAGGCAAGGACTCAGAAAAAGATTCATGAAGTGCTTTTGAATGTCAAATTCTTATAGAGGTATTTGTTCTGAGAAATAAGCTGTGTTGTGATCAATGTGTGCATCCTTGTCTATCATACATAGGTTTTACGTTTTGAATGTTTGACTTCCCGCGACGGTATGATTTGAACTCGTAAATCATGTTCTATTAGTTATACTAAAAGACAAAATCTCATTCTATCTGAGGACTAATTCTACTAATTTTTACAGCCCTAAATTCCATACATTTTTGACAGATTGCAACCGACATGCGAATGTGAACGTTCCTAGCTTAAAAATAAGTAGAATTCTCTATACTCTGCATATTTGACGATTGTCAAAAAGTCAATAATGAATGGTAGTGACAAGCGCTATCGAAATGTCACGCGGAAAATCCCGACCATTTTAGAATTTCGTCATTCGCTATCGTCTATAGAATGACACTTCGCTCAGAGGTTCTAGGCTAGCCTTGTTAATTTATTACGAAGCGACATTCACAAGCTCATGATAGACAAGTTCCAAGTTTTCGAGCTAAGATTTGATAGGAATAAATCGGACTCTGTATTGATATGTACTTACACTACACCATCATTTTCAATTCCAGGGCCGTCCACTCATAAACATACATTTTTATCTGCCACGCTGAATCGAACACTTAGCTTTATCACCCGACGTCGCTCACAATCAAATTGACGCTCGTATCGGATCAGCACGCCATCGGCATGCGCGATCAGCTTGCATTAGCATGCAAACAACGCACAGCATTCCAGAAGATACTGCTTTTAGCCATTTTTGTCCTTAAATCTCATGTAAATGCGTTGTCTATTTAGAGAGTTTTTGATTTCTAGAGAGGAGCTGAACCGTGCCAAGCTATAAATATACTTAAATGTATTATAGGATCATGCAAGATCACTTTAGTATACGAAAGGTCAGTTAGAAAACTGAAAAGCATACAGAATTACATTATCAGCAGTGGCCTCTATTACATGCCATTAAAGTATTATTTTAGATATATGATTAATCTGCAAAGTCAAATTATTTCTTATTAGTTAAAAGGCACTATTGAACGTCGACATAAACAGCTTAAAAAAATAAAGTGACTCCAATTGTCTATTCGCAAATGTCTTATATAGAATAACGGACAAAAATCTCCATAGCTGTTGATTCTTCTTATCAAATAAATGTTGTGGTACAATATTTGTTATAGATACCTGAATTTATTATAGATATATTAATTATACCATCGGAAACGATTGCAGTTATATTTAGGTACTTTACGAACAATTAAGGAACAGGATCGTTATAAATTTTGCAAAATGGATTCGCAATTTTATTATTTTTGCAAACAACGAATATTCGAATTTAATAAATCTTAGCTATAATCTAGGTATCTCTAACGTAACTGCCTTATCCAATTCATTAATAGAATCAACCATCAAGCTATGACGATTATTTAAATGTTAAAACAATGAGAGGAAGCCTCCGTACCTACATACCTATTGGCGACGGCTGATTGATCGGCTGTCAGTCTGCGAGATTTGTACATTCGTTGAATACAAATCCTAAGCAAAAAACTGTACCAAGGTGATCTCTAGCAAAACAACAGAATACCCATAATGTATTTATACCACAAGGCAATCTGTACACAGTATTGTACTGAATATATTCAACTGTCACATGTGATTAATTGGCTATTGGCATCTTGCCAACGGAGCTTGGCCTTAATACCTTCCTGTATGCACCTATGCTGCACAGCCTTAAAACAAATAACGATTGCGTGTATCATTGCAGTTGCAGCAACGTACAGACACAAAGCTATTCTGTTAATTTAGATGTTTTTGAATTTTGGGCTGCTCTGTTGGTGTCGTGGGTGCAAGTGCGATCGCTGAGTGTAGAGTTCTAGGTTCCCAAGTCTCAGTCAAGTGTTTTTGGGTTTTCCCATTAAACATTTCTCAGCCCGGAGTTTGAAAGTTAGTGGTTTGACACCCCCTCGGAAGAACGTTGGTCCTGCGCCTGACCTTCTCCTGGTCGTGTCGGATTGCCCACCCATCGTACTATGAGTTAAGAAATACAGAGTGCACTTAGCACTCTCTATTTCTTAATTGTCATAGTCCTTTCCTTCACCTTCCCTTCTCATTTTTCTCTATTGGCGCACACCTTTGTGGACTATATCATCTCCTGTACTCGACTAATCTCCGTTGGGTTTGGCCACCGTGATCGAAATTCGGTCAGGAAGATTTATGCTCGTATTCCGTGCTATTTCTTAAAGCAGCATAGACTAATTTGACACTAGCTCACCACTCGTAACATGACCACTTTTTCTGTATCCACAAAATCTCCACAAAGAATAAAATCTTTTCTTTTTATACAAAGTGACTTTATTTCGTTTATTATGTATCACGCCGTGGAAATCTTCCCACAACCTACCATTTTGCCTTTCATCACTCCAGATCTATAACACGTCATTGTCACAGAACCAGCCACCCAGCCCGGACCCTCCCAAACCAACCCAGTAACAGTATGGGCCAAAAGCTTGGCAAGTCAAGTGCAGCTGAGCAAGCAGCCACCTCTGGCATTAGCGCGTGTTTGCCTCGACGTGCGAACCGTGGATAGAGTTACACGCAGGGCTGGCACGGACTTGTCTCCACTATGAAAAGCTCGTATTTATTTTTAGTTTTTTTATTAGACTGAACTTCGAAGTGACATCCTCCCGCACTATCCCGCGTGGTAGGCTTCGGCCCACTCCCTCTCATAGAGAAGGGGCCTGTATCCTAGCTCTAGGAAAATTAGGTGTTCATACTTATTGACCTAAACTGCCCCACTCCTGGGCAAAATCTGAAACAACCCCTGGGTAAAAGCTTTCTCCAACTCCTTTCACACATAATAAAGAGTAGTCTAATTTATTCTTTCAAAAGGACTCTAAACGTCTTTGATGGCTTCGTCGTGAATTGTCAAATAAAAGCACAAGGCGAAGATTTTTATAATACTGATCCTTTTTATAGTAGTAATCCTTATCAGCTTATCTTCAATCCGTGCATCAATGCCATTCTGTTCAGTACCATTTTTTCTGGCTGGAATATTCGATACTAATTTGTTTTTGACAATACAGAAGAAGGTTAAAATTGTTACTGATAAAATTAGTTACCACTAATACATAAAGCTTATAGATACTGAAAACAAACTAGTAGAAAATATAAAAGCGGAGTAAAAAAGGGGAGGGAAGAACTCATAGGGCATCGAAAAATTCGTCCACATCGCTGTCAACTGGAAAAGTGCCCAGAAAACTGGCCGCATTGCCACGTTGAATGGCAATGCTGATTTGTAAAATTAATATCATAATCAGGAACACCATTATTCACAAGAAGCTGTTGTAGTAATCTGTACAATGAAAGGTTCAGTGACCGTAACATCAAACAGGAAAAACTGAAACTGTGGCAGCAATAGAAAAAGTCTTTTGTTACAACAGTATTCGTTTCAAGTCTACCAATACTAAAGAAAATGCTTTTTTCC
The DNA here is from genome assembly GCA_947386135.1 of Melanchra persicariae. Taxonomy (NCBI): domain Eukaryota; kingdom Metazoa; phylum Arthropoda; class Insecta; order Lepidoptera; family Noctuidae; genus Melanchra; species Melanchra persicariae. The sequence goes on along the minus strand of OX376658.1, from coordinate 20,384,709 downwards.
CATGAGAGTAATCTGCTAACTTACTCTGATGTGAAAAAAATATTTTGTTGTCTATCACCTGCTTCTTACTTCTTCAGTTTCGTCTACGTCCATACAATAGAGATCTACTGCGAGTTTAAACGTACTCAACCGCGTTAAGATTCACGAATATCAATTTGTATAGAAAATAAAACTGTCATTGTTAACGCGATTCAGCAGTGCGATTCTGTAAACATGTCGAAGTGAACACTTGGGCGGGGCGCACGACGGGTGAGTTGTAAAACCATACAAATAAGATGGAATGACAGCTCTATTGTCGTTCACTCCGCCTAGGTGAACACCGAAAAGATGTCGACAGAATCGACCGGCAGTAAGAGTACGTTTAAAAACTCTAAGCACTAAAAGGGTTATTACACTATTCAATTTGTAGGAAATCTAACTAGGAAATCGGAAGATGTAATCGTAGTAGAACAGATTGGATCCGATTTAGTCTAAATGAGATCCAATCTTCTGTTTTTTAAACATGCTATCCCATACGTTACTACTTCATAGAGGTCCTTGAGGCGGTTTAGAAACTCTGACACTAGGGTGTGTGGGGTCGTTTAGACCTTACGACCCACACGAAGAAGAAGAAGACTACTTCATAAATGCGTGGTCTGTACGATTTAGAATCCAATTTAGTGTAGTGTGATGACTAGCTTACAATTTAGTTTCCTAACTGTTCTCAGTTAGATTTTCTGCAAATTGAGGCCTCTTGTCACACTTGCACACCGTATGAGTACCTACTACGCACCTAGCCTTTCTGAAGAACATCACGAATAAGTTACTATCAAAATAAAACAAAATTCTGTCGTTCACCCCTGTAGCGCGTGCTGTAACCCGATAACAGACAATTGCCGGCACTCACCGGCGACGCTCGCGACTTCGCCCTTGCAGACAATATTTACTACATCGTGGTTCATCATAGCCCAATTGTGGGGGATTCGCGATTCTACCCAATGTAAGCATAAGAAGGAGAAGACAATTAGTTGCATTAGTGGAATGGAAATTGGATATGTGCAAAGAGAGAAAGAAGAGAACCATATTATTTTCATCTATTTTATGCCTGTAATATTTATATTTACGGAAACGGAGCTTTTCGCCACTGAAAATCATTATTATGACACGTTTTTAATTATATCTTTGCTTGAAACTTTTATACAATACTTATAAAATAAGAACACCCTATAATTGTCTCATTAGGTACATTGACAGAGCTATGCTGTTTTTTTAGGTTCCGTACCGCAGTTGGCAAAAACGGAACCCGTAAAGGAACACTTTGTTGTCCGTCTGTCTGTCCATCTGTCAGTCTATCAAAACCCTTTTTCTCAGGAACGCGTAGAGGAATTAAGCTGAAATTAATATCAATCAATCATCAAAATCAAATCAATCCTATTCGGCCGAATAGCGAATACTAAAAGAAGTTACCGAGTAGGCCGAATACCGAATAATTGCCGAATATTCGTGGCATCTGTACATTTTACCCAGAGCCCAGGCCCAGGGTTTCTCCAGACAAAAGTTCAAGCTTACTTAACTTCAAAGTATAAATTACCGTTCAAAATATAAAACCTTAACACCAGTAACTGTTGTTGTTGACTACGCATACCGTTCCCCACAACATGGTTGCAACTGTTAGCCTGCGCCGGCGCATGTTTGCTCAGCGTTTGTTTACAAGCCGTATTGTTTGGGCAAGCAAACCGTGGAGGTAATTATAATACTTAGTTGTGTCTGCTTTGTGTGGGTACGAGTACGAGGTAGTGTTGTACCGGGTACTTGTTTGTACTTAGAAAGTAAAAAACTTCGAACAGTTCTCACGTAATATGGAGGGTTGCTAATTAACTCGTGAGGAGGGCCTTAGTGAAAATGGTTCGAAGTTCTAGCAATAGAATTATGCTTAGGCCAAAGCCTGAAAAGGCTTGAAAAGTGTCACTAGCATAAATAAACTGCTTGGTTTATTTGTGGCTTCAGCTGTCAACGATTACGTACAACTATTAATTGGAGGCTCTCTTCAGCATTTATCAAGAGACGTGGCTGTTTTGAAGTTGAGTTTTCACTTAAAATATATTTAGCTGTAACCTACGACACTTCGCCTCTCTTTAAGGAAAACGAACATTGGCATTGCGGTCATAATTTCAACAAAAGCACTTTTTACTTTCTGTCAACTTTTGACATTGCATTCGGTTCTTCGTTAAATTCGATCGTTTTTTAAACGAGAAAATAAACCTCCTAAAAGAAAGAAATAAATATTCACAAGTAAATATGTATTTACAAATTAAGACAACAAGGTACACGGTTTAAAAGCAACACAGTGCCATAACAATGACAAAACAGCCTAGCTTTATAACTCAAGTGACAGCGAATAAGTGCTCACTGCGGCAATATGTTGCCGTCTCAGTTAAATGAGCGCATTATTTTGCCACGCTCAGCATACGTACATACATGGGTAAATTGTATGCTCTGAGCAAAGTTCCGAGTTCCCGACGTTACTGACTAATGTGGACAAATTGTTGGCTGAGGAGGAGTTTCATTTCGTACTATGTTGATGCAATTTGATGCAGTGTGGGCTAAATTACGTAGGAAGGACAGTTATAGCAATATATAATTAGATACAGGTTTGCACCTACAACAAAATAAGTAATTAGCAAACCTATTGAAAACGAAATGGTTTCATAGCTGTGGCTTCTATTTCACTTATAAGTATTAGATTAAAGTTTAATAATCACTAATTTATTACATTTTATAATGTACTTAAATGCTAACTTACTAGAATAACATAATTGTGGACTCTGTCGGACACAGCAATATAATAGTACTTAGAAAAGAGGACCTTTAACAGGTCTACATCGCTACCTACACCAGCCCGGCTTGCTAAATATTTACCCTTTATTCCATCCTTGGCTCTCTTAGTACATCCTACGCTGCTTTCTCAATTTCCAGAATGCCTATTCCAAACACCCAGTTTCCCTACTCAAGCAATCACAAGTTTAATCTAGTTTGGTATCTCCGAGCAATTCACTGCATAGGTAGTCTCGTTAACTTGACGAGGGCAATGTTGTCGCGACAGCTCAGACAAATGACAAACGGTACTGTTAAGATTGCCTTGTTTCATTCGAATACGGAAATAATGCTTTAATTCTTATTGTGTGTAGATAAGTTTATCTCGATGCCAGTAATTTAGCCTAACATGAAGCTAACCTAGTTAGATAATCTGGCATCGTGACTGGCCTGCGAGAGATTCCTGGCGAGCTAGCTAGTGTTGTACGTTAGTGCCAGTGAACGGAGGCAGCCCTGAGTTATCACAGACGACAATGTTGTTTGATATTTTCTTGTGCTGCAGACAATTTATCCGGGAAAATATTGAGATTGTTCGGTATCAGGTGTTGAAATGATGCTATTGGCGTTCACTCAATGTCAATGATGCTATTGGCATTCACACTGCTGAGTTGTGACGAAGACAGAGATGCCTATAAGCAGGTCAGCTGCGACTCCGTCGAAGGTTTTCAGGACACATCCTTCATAAATAAACAAAACGAATTAGAAGTGAAATCAGTAGTTAAACTGCAATTCCAATAATCCAAAGAGGCTCCTGGCACACATACCAAAATTGTCAGTGTGATCACTCAAAAGGCAAACCTGTTCTACACTTTCGATTGACAATTAAACGAGTGCTGAACGTGAACAGTACGTATATGTACGAACTTTGCCTAGTTTTCAAAGCTCGAGAGCACACAGTTAAATAGCTAAGAGAAGAATTTCCAGGCACACATTTCACAGCTTGTGTCGCCATGGGAAATAGGTCTCACTCAATAGTACGTTCAGTTTAATAATGTCCCGAGAGCTGACACTCGCGACACTCCTGACAGCCCCGAGATTCCTGGCGTGCTCCAGAGAGCAATACATAAGTGTCAGTGAGCGAGTATCTCGATGTCCGAGCTATTGCGGCAAGTGACAGCCCTGACAAATGACAAGCGGCCGTGTTAAGGTGTGTGCTGACAGGGGGGATTTGAGGCAAGGACGATTACTTGAAGTAATTAGACGAAAGAAATGGTCAGCGTCAATATAGTGTTGTAAACGAGTAGATTACCTGTCAGTGAGATTGCGATCACTTTTGGAAATCATTCTTCAAAGACAAGTGCCACTGGAACACACTATAAAATAGTGCTAAGTGCATTTTTACTAAGATAGGCTTAAGTTTCTATAAACCAACATTTACTAATAAGGGATATTTGTATGGGCCAAAGTGGTCTAAAATAAAGAGGTTATTATTATTTTTGTATGTCTTTCACAATCTCGGGACCCTGAGGTTCCGGTTCTCTGGTAGGCGAACATACGAGGGGCCGAAGCCAACTGGGAGAGGCCCCTATTATTATTATTATCAAACTGGTACCATCTACACCCAGTCGAGTAATATATATCTACTACCAAAGAAATCGTATCATGACAATATTGGTTGAACCACAGTGTAAAGCTAACAATAAGTGTCATACGAAAAGTTGGCATACGCGAAGAAGATAGTGAAAAAATACATCTTTGTATCGTACCTACGGGCTCTAATAAGTGTGTCCTTTTTTTAATTTGTAAGTTACTTTTTAGGGTCAGAGCCCATTCGTCCCCTAAGATTCGCACCCTGTGCCCACTCGCCCCCTGGAACTTTTGAGGGGCCCATTCGTCCCCTGAAGAATATTTATTTTTATTCATTCTTCTAATATAAGTACATGTATATGTGTATACTGCAGCTTGGTAGTCCTGGTACAGTCGCGCAGAAAAGGCTAAAATAAAAAATATAGTAATTCGGTAGATATCATGTTTATTTCAAATAACATTAACACATACAAAATCACAATGTCCTAGAAACTAAAAAAATACAACTCTTTTACAAAAATCAGCCTTGATTGACCATCATATAAATCAACATTAAATATAAAATATGCAAAAAAAGTAGAACACATATCAACAGTAAATAATCACTTCTTATTTTTTTGTATATTTACCAACTACATACATGCAAAATCATAATAACTTAGATCTAAAAAATTATAACAGTACAAAAAAAATACTAAAATCACGGTAATTATTGAAGACTAGATAAATCAACATACATTTTTTTGTATATTAACCAACTACATGCAAAATCGTAATAACTTAAATCTAATAAATTGTAACTAGAAGTACCTACATAAAAATTGGCTAAAATCACCGTATTTTTTGTATATTTACCAACTACATGCAAAATCATAATAACTTAAATCTAACAAACTATAACTACAATAACAAAAAATGACTAAAATCAAAAAATTATTTGCTCGCGCGCAGATACTCTGGCTAAGATTACCCCTCCCACTTCGGCATTCCACACCCCGCGCACATCTGGAGAGTACTTACCAATTTTAAACACCTTATCTATTATTTGTAACCCGTTTTTGTAACAAGCCATTCGTAGTGAGACAATTTTACATCGTAAGCCTCGACAGGTTATATTATTATCATGACGGATTATCATTCATCATAGCTCTTTTTTCAATGATCTGTTATGATTTATTAAATTAATTCCGTTAATAAACTGTTCACAAGTGTACTATGTTAACCGTTTCTTATGTAAAATATAGCTAATTTTATCTCAGGGGACCAATAGGCACCTGAATAGGTGCCGAATCTTTAACTTATATTGTATGTATATTAGAGGGGACGAATGGGTACCTTAAAAATAATATTTTTTATTAAAATATTAATTGGTCCCCTACCAGGAGACCAATGGGCACCTATATAGGGGCCGAATCTACAACTTTTATGCTGGGGGACGAATTTTAGGGGACGAATGGGCTCTGACCCACTTTTTAGATAGTGGTTTGTCTGTAATCTATTTTAAGAGTCTGTCAACGTGGCCCTTAGGATCTTATGTTTCGGGATTGTAGGTCAAAACGTTTAATCGGACAAGCGCCGCTGGCACACCGGTGTGCCAACCGATTCACGCGTTTTAAAACTCTTTTATTACTATAGCAACCTTGCTATAGTAATAAAAGAGTAGAGGATATTGAAGTTTGACATGTCGGTCGGTGTGTCTGTTTCTTTATGTAACCGCACGCCGATTGCGCAACAAAAACAATAAACACAAGCCAATCGAACATTTGCAAGTCGCTTTTGTATACATTTATTTTCAAAGACACACTCATAAAACTCCATATTGAGACATTTTAAATTATCGCAGCTACTAAACATCAATATTTAGACTATTGAGAAGAATTTATTAGTCACGGAATATTCAAATTGTTAACTAGGTATTAGGTACTTGATAATGTTCATGAATAATTCATGTAATGGCCTTTAGTCCAGTTTAGCGTTAAACAGGACAAATAAATAGTTAATAATGAATGACTCTATTAGGCATTCACTACAAGCTTATAATTACGCAAAAATGCAAAAAAAAATCGAAATCCTTTATTTCAAATGGACCATTTACAGGCACTTTTCAAATTGTCAAGGTCGGTCAGTCAAATATACTGCAGTAAAAACTCACGGACCCTATCTCCAAGCGCGGCAGTTGCACGTTCCAAAGGGTAGATCCTATGGAGAAGAACGTGCAGGAGATTCCATGGACAATCTTCCATGAAATCAAAATCAATCAAAAGTAATTTCAAAATCAAAAGTCATTTATTCAAATTAGGCTGAGAGCCAGCACTTTTTGAACGTCAAAATTTACAGACAGTCCCCCAAAACGCCCACCCGTCACCACACGTGAAATAATTAATACGTGAACTTATACAATGCAAAATTGATTGAGCCAATGCAAAGATGGTGACATTTACTTTGTGGAAATTATCACACAAAGGAAGCACACTCATCCCGAAACACGATCTAAATAAAAACCAAGTCTCCTTGTTCGGGACTTCACTTTTAATCCTCTATCACAAAGCTTCATGTGAACAATTAACATCCACAAAATTAACGACATCATAATTTTCATGCGTTCATTAACTGTACAGTAATTATTTACAAATCGTACATAATAACAGCACATGCTACACAAACTCGCAACAAGTGTGTGCGCACCCTAACACATGATGCGTAGGGCTGCCTCCACGCCACCTGAGTTATTATCCCGCAGACAAACACATTAGCACAACCTTATATTTACACTGAAGCACAATTAAACCACAGGGAAACCAACCTTACTTCCCCGTTATAAAGGTTATTGGTAGTTTTGTATGTTGATGTATGGAGATCATGAATCAGCATCGCCATATTGAATTTTAACAGCAATCGCGAATAAAACCGTCGGCCTGTCAAAATATTTAAAGTTATTTGTGTGCGCAAGAGTGTGAGGAGGCCGGTAGAGGCGGCATTGTTTTTTATTTAAATATGGAAGCAAAACATTTGGTTTATTTTTTTTACATATAAAGTTATCGCAAAATAATGAACAGTATGATGAATTCATATTTCATTGTTTTCCATAAACTCTGATTGATTCGCACAAACAAATGATTTCATACTAACTAATATATTCATTGCTTCTGTAATCAAAACATGTTTTTGTTTTACGATTTTAAAAGAATGATCTATTTACTATTAGGTTACCTCCACGTTTTGTTGACTATCCTCGGTGGCATCAATGAAATCACATTATCTCTCAATCTTTGAAACCTATGTTGTTCATGTATTAAGTGCATTCCTGGAAGGATTAGGTTAGAGGTGCACCTCAGCACACCCCACTTTCGCCTGCGCTCTGTATGTTTATTTAATTCCTATTTAATAGCGGGCCTATTTTATCAAAAATGCCAAATTCACACTCCGGCTTTTTTACTATTGTTAGGCACGCGTTTGACCACTATCTCACCTGATGGTAAGTAATGATGTGGTCGAAGATGGAGCACGCTTGCCTAGAAGTAACCTGTTCACTCTTGGTGGTAACCGATGCTGAGCTACAGCTAGAACTCTCGACTTAAAGACTTGTAGCTATCAGGAAACACAGACATAGCAGACTGTAAAACCAACCACCAAAAACTTTGACCAGCCTGAGTATCGAACCCACAACCTCATGCATATTATAAAACCTTGCTCGACTTCTGGTTGAAAGCTCGACTGCTGAAGTCGAGCTAATGACCAGAAGCCGAACAAGTTTTTATTATGATCCCTGTAAAGCCTATGTAAATATGTTATTCGTTTTTGCACCTTAGCCCTCCTCTCACCCCACACAAAGTCCACTATCATAACATTCATAACACCAGTCCATCTGATCAGTATTCGCGTTTCTCCATCGACCCACATTTCGTCACAGAACTGGTTCTAATAACTCAGCCCGACCACAAGTATCGACTAATTAGATATTATTTATTGGTCGTAAATTACTATAAATTATACATCGACGCTGCAACGTGCGTTGTTTATGAGGACGCAAACTCGTAACTTTGAGTTTAATGATTTAGACAAGTGTTTATTGAAATAGTAGATTTTGCATTAGATATTTCATTTTAACTACTTAACTAGTAAAATAAAGGGGGAGGTACAAGTTGTCTTTTTGTTTAGGTAGAAAATGCTTTATTAAACGAGAAAACTGTAATACTACCCTAAACATTATACTTAACTAATCGTGTATGTAAAAGATGTATCTGTAAGTATTATAAAAATTCTCCCACTGATAGAAAACAACACTATCACTGAATATCGTAGGCTTTATCCCGGTAAAGTGCAAAGCCACAGGAGCAAAGCCGCGGGAAATTAGGCCTATATTTTAAGTTATTTTGTAGAAAACTTCCTCCACTCCAATCGACTCGCCCCGTCCATGATAGCGGAAAAATAAGCTAATACCTATTGTATAATGACACTTTGATTGAGGAAACTTTGGGGCTAAAAATTAAAAAAAAAACACTTAGTTTGTTTAAAACAGCCAATAATATTGCAAAGTGATTAATTAAATTCTTAAGTTGAACTAAAAAACAAATACAGACATGTCTAGTTTTATCTCTATTTGTATTTGAACAAAACAAAAAAACAAATGCAAAAACCCAATCAATTTGTCAGTTCTGAAGCTCCGAAGCCTGTGCTGTTTGGCATGTAGATATAAAAAGCTACAATTCTTAGAATAACAATCACTCGTACATATGTAAGTGAGCCGCGGCTGAGCAATGACATCTCGTTACGAATGACGTAATAAGTGCCTGTCACACGAGATACTAAGTTGTTGCGATTATGAAAAAAAACTCTGTGTGAAAAGTTAGGTAAAGTTAGCATTAATAAGCTGTCATTTTAATTGATGCATGTCATGTATTGAAAACCTAGGTGGAGTGAACTAGCCGCCGCAGGAGAAACTCAGGGCGTCGGGAGTCGTAGGATGATTCCCACCGTAGGCGTGGGCCTGCGGACGCCGAGCGATGGGAACGTGTGGGAAAGTAGCATAAGCGTCTCTTATGTCGAAAGTGTAGTGACACATTCGACATAAGGGACGCTTATAACTTGGGTAGAAGTGTCTACCCAAGTTCCTCAAATATGTTGAACGTAAAATTAAGGGAATAATATTTTTCACTAAAGTTAATATTCGTCATCAACTTGTATCATCTAACTAATTAATAGAATATTTTCATTCTCAGATAAATAAAAAGGGTCACCAGGTAAGAATGACCAAATTAATGTATATGTATCTAAATAAAAGAGATGGATTTACAATAAAATCGTAGTTTATTCCTTGAATAAAAACTTTGTTCTCAAAATAATAGGTTTATTTCTTAAATAATAGCCTCGTACTCAGAATGGTATTTCTGTCATCAAATATTCAAACATAGGGCACAGGGAGCTTAGAGCACCCCGACACGGATAGGTTAGGTTCGAATGGTATGACGGGAGCTAGAGTGAGCGAGCAAAGCGATCGAACTTAACTCCCGTCATACTATTCATGTTAGGTTACCCTGCAGATAGAAATAGAAGTCCCACGAAACTGGGCTTCGTCGAATAATAGTTTTTAATTAATTTAATTATACAGATAATAGGACATACCCATAATAATAAATCCAAACCTATTTATTTGATACTCGATAATATATTCCGATTAATATAATTGTGTGATTTATTATGGAATTGTTTTTATATTGTTGGGCCACTAACATTTTGCTGACAGGTCTGCTATTTTGAGGACAAACCCAATTATTTAAAAAATTCAAAACCTATTAAATTGGCGATACCTTAAAAAATACCCTAAAATTAATGGAAATTTTTACACTCCAGAAAATAAGGTAGTTACAGGTAAAAACCATTCCTCTGTTGTGGAAAAAAAAAACACGCCAAGTAATGAATTTTTATAAACTGGGCCAAGACATCACCTTGATTGTTTTTCAAAAGTTAACCGTAACATGAATTAAGCATGTTTAAAATAAAATGCGCAAGCGTATGATTGTCGTAAAATCGCTAATCGCAATGATAAAAGTATTGCGTCTGTAGCAGGTCTTAACCTCTACATATCAATAAAATTAATGTGCCGACGTTATACAAAACATAACTTATCTGTATGATTTATTTGTTTTTTTTTTATCCTCGGTTTTTAGCATTAAAGGTCTCCTTAGAGGTCGCTACAATTAGGAATATATTAACAAAATGTTTGTTTTTATTGCTAATGTAAACTAAGATTGTCGGGAGGTCTAAGGTCAATGTTTATCTATTCAAAAAACTCATAAAGCATAATATTGGTTTTAGATAACCTGTTTTATTTTATCTAAAGTCTACGAAAGAAAGATGAAAAAAAAACATTTTTTTTTAATGTTCCTTCTCTCATTGTTCAGTCTTAAGGCTATTATATATATATAATTGTGTTTTATTCGTAAACAACACGGATTTAAATTTTGAAAAAAATATATTACATATTTCACACTTCGATCTTGCGATTTCGGCCGTGCGATACACGATTACTTGCACTTTACTGCATCCAATTAAATCGCAAAGACAAGTCAAAATCAAGATGTAATTATCATTTCATTTGAGTTATATAAGGTTTTGAGTAATAAAACTTATACCACAATAAAGGTCGTAAAAAATGTGATATAAATCGGCCGTCATAATGTGAAATATGAAAATACGTATCCCACTAATTCCAAAATCAAGTGATTTTGTCGTTTCATGAGCGCGCCCCGTGTCATTTAGTCCCGAGCGGAACGTGTTGGAGGTCGGACGTGTGCCAAATTTTTGCGATCCCGCCACCCCCGCTAAGTTCTGTTACTGGCTAAGCCTAAATTGATTACCGCTCTAGCACTGCCGGCACACCAGTGTGCCGCGAATTTAATGTTTATGTTTATTTACGTAAGATTTATTTTTTATTTTGGAATTTTCACGTGTCGAGTGGTTAAATAATAATACTTGTATACAATTTAGTGTTCAAACAGTTGTAATATAGTTAGTTTTTATTAGATGTAGCTATAATTTTGTAAAAAAAAATGGGGGAAAAAAAAGTTGTCACGGCTCTTCGTTGCAGCGGTGACTACTTTTTTTTATAAACTTTGGCTGAATAAACAAAACAAAAAGGTATATAGGTATATACATAATTTACTTTACTAACTAGGTAAGTACCGACACGAAACAGATAAATTTCCACACCGCAAACATGTGTGTAAACAGTTTAATTTAAACCTTATTTCAGTACGCATAAAGACGTGCGCTTTAGTGGTTTAGTTTTCGCGCGGAATAGATTTACCAACCGCATCGAGTATGTAAAACAATTGAATTTGAACCCTATTTCAGAGTGCATAAAGCCACCTCGCGCGCACATGATACAATGATTTACTGTTTTCAAATGTCAAATAGGTAGTTCACCCCGCTACGTTAGTCTTGATGGTTTCGGAGAGTTTGTATAAGTCTTATACAATTTGTTATTTATTAGAAATGTCCGTTTTCACTTATCTTACTCCTAAACAAATGCAAAAATAATAGCTCGTATTTCCTACATGAGAGTTGAATATCGGTGCAATAATGTTGTGGTGTTCATGTAGAGAAGAAATATAAGTGTAGTTATACGCTAGGTGGGTACCTACTCACAGCCACCACAACACAACAAATAATAATATTTATGGTGTCCGCAACGTTTGTGTAGGTCTCGTCTATGCCAAACAATACGCGCAGCGCACTCGTGAGTCGCGTGCCATAGTGTAAAAGTGTTACAGTATGACCATTTCCTATGAAAATATTATAATAACATACTTTTGGTAACGTTTAGGCTACCGGACCAGCTCATTTATGCGCTGTACACTAGAGTCCATCCTCTTACTAATTACTAACAATGTATCAAGTTATGACAAGACATACAAAAAACTATGTGGTCAGTTTGGATAGTTTTTCCAATCCAATGCGTTACTTTATCGGTGTTTATTGGCAAGAGGAAAAATGTATAGAAATTATAAATTACATACACTAAACTGTTTTTAATTGACTATTGTATTGTATATTATTAACCGACTTCCAAAAAAGAAGAGGTTCTCAAATCGACTGTTTTTTTTTGTTGTATGTTTGCTCAGCGATATTTTCGCCAATTGTCAATCGATTTTGATGATTCTATTTTTTTTGGAAGTGTATCTTCCCGGACTGATCCCATTTCAATTTGGTGAAGATCTGATGAAGAACTTCGGAGACAGGTAACGGAACTCTTCATTCCCGTAGGAATTCCCGTTCCCGTATAGCCGTACAGCCTTCCCCATGAATGTAACTATCATAAATTCATAATCATAATACAAAAAAGAATTTCTTGCACCGCGTCGCACGCAGTCACGCAGGCTCGACGCGTTCTCGTTTGGTGGCCGCGTCTCGCGCCCGTTGGATTTAATAATATTGTTGAATTATTTTAATTTTACATTATCTCCTAAACGGTGAGTTCAAATAACATGCTGTAAAAGACAAAGTTTATCTTCATAAAATTATCTTGATGATGAAGTAACTTTCGCTAGTAAGGATTAATATGCCTGCCTAATATTAATGCTGAAAAACCACATTTAATTTTTAAATAAATTATTTGACATAAAATGCCTTAGTGTGGCATATTTATAAGAGATAGATATAGGTGTAACGTCGCGGACTTTTTTTTAGATCGAATGAAAAACAATATCTTTGTTGTACATGGTACTTACGTATAATTAGCTATTACCACAGCGCACTTAGCGCACTTCCACTTTATAATATTATTTAGTATAGATTTGAATAAAGTAGTATCTCATTATCATTATTGTAACACCATAAAATACATAAAGAAATTAAACACACACCATATTACAATTCTATCCTATTTATTTATAACGGTTTGCTATCTATGTTTCTGTGTACGTGCGTCTGTGTGCCTGTGTATCTGTCTTTGGCACTGTAGCTCCGTTATCTTTATTGAACAGGGATATTTTGTCAGTTTTTAAAATTTTACTTGTTAATTACCAACAAATCAAAATCAAAATTTGCGTTACAGGGCAATAGAGCATGCGGAAGGGCGTGACTTGTCTCCAAAATAATACTCATTTATTGGGGTTACCCCCGACGGTATAGTTGGGAACGACACCATTGTTGAAATTAAATGTCCAATAACGGCATTTAGAAAAGGGAAATGCTGCTATTGAAGAAAGTAAAATACATATATTTAAATTCGATAGAATAAAACATACCAGGGTTATAAACAAAAAAAGTAATTGGTATTACCAAGTGCAGGGTCAACTTCATGTAACAGAAAGGAACCAATGCATTTTTGGAATATGGTTCGGTGAAAACTAGTAGTAGAAAATATTTCAAGAGATGACGAATTTTGGCGGGTGCATATGGAGAAAAAAATTATAGATTTTTATTTGAAATGTATATTGCCAGAGATTGTGGATCCGCGCCAAAATCGCGGTATGCCAATACGAGACATAATATTGAAAGAAAACAAAGAAAATGTTAATGATAAGCCTGTGCAGCCAGGTCCAAGCAAATCCAAGGACCATATTCCGTGTCAATCTCATACTCAGCTAGGTCCATGCAAACCGAGACAGCTACAGTTCAACGAATTTTAGCCAGTTGCATTGGTAACTTTTATTATGTTAACTATTTGATTAAAAATATAAAAACGTTTTTGTTTTTTTTTAAATAGCATCTAGGCAAATTCCAAACCATTTATACTTCTAAGCTTTCTTGAATTATAATATTCAAGAATTGTAACATAATTTTCCTAAAGTAAGTGTGCCTACCTACTACTTGATTTTTACGAAGGTATCGCACCAAAGTCAAATAGCGCGCGACGCGTATTTTTGTATCGTACTCGTATTCATAATTTTCGTGTCAGTCAGATTTTAAATCCACCATATACTCTAAAATAAATAAGTATTATTACTGATTTTTAATGATTAGTAATTGGATTCAAGTTTGTACAATACGTACTTAATCCATCTATAACCTTAAAAAATACTTAATAGAAAAATAAAACAAAATAAACATATACTAATCAATTCAAGTTGATCTACTGCATTACTTTATCCTGTGACGGAACTTAGTACCTACCCGAGTCCGTGAACTCATAAGCGAGCGGTGCGCTTGGTGCGCGCGTCTCCCGCGCATCGTAACTTATTACGTATTGCTACTCCTTGCGGGGCCTGGGGTAAGCGTTAGATGCCTACGCGCTCAAGTCAGGCTCGCCTTAACGAAAAAACATCGTCAAAATTCTCCAAGATTTAGTGAGTTTTGGTGCCATCCTCAGTCAAAAGGGTTGACAGAAATACTATTTTCCATCAGAAAAACAAACAAAACAAAATATAAAACTGTCATATCTTTTACAAAAAGTCGTTCCATCTTCAGAATACTGAAAAGACTTCTTACAAATCGTACCGAGTACACATGTGATCACCATACGTGGAAACAATGTCCCACGATAAATCCGTCGACGCGCGGCGCAATAACGCAGGCGCTACAAATTGTAATGCGCGCGCGCCGCTAAACGTGTCAGCGCCAGCGACGCCCTCTGTAATGTACGCGAGGCTGCGGATACGGGACTCGATAAAATACTAACATGTTTGGTATAAACTGAAAGTTCATGATCATATTCGTGTTAATTTTTATGCTTTGAGTCATCATTAACAAGGAAGGTTACCTGTTTCATCAAGTAATAATTTGTAATGTTACCGAAGTCTGTGCTTATGAAAAGCCTAAAATGACACGATGGAAGACAATAGACATCCTTAGTTCATCAGAGGACTACATCACTGCTCTCCTCTTCTGTGCTACGTTACAAGTACACAGAAAAGAGGTGTTTCATTCATTCAATAAAACTTTGTAATTCAAGTCCACAGAAATTAGGAATGTAGGTAGGCCTGCCTTGTAGCATTGATGTATCCTGCAAAAAGTCAAACACGGTTCCCATCTTGGTAGACTACGTTAGACCTGCCTACCAGTATCATTATAAAAAACCGGCCAAGTGCAAGTCGGACTCGCGCACGAAGGGTTCCGTACCATTATAAAAAAAGCCAAAAAAATCACGTTTGTTGTACACTTAAATATTTATTTTAGTATGTTTTAGTATTTGTTGTTATAGCGGCAACAGATATACCTACATCATTTGTGAAAATTTCAACTGTCTAGCTATCACGGTTCAGACAGACGGACGGACAGCGGAGTCCTAGGACTCCACTGTCCGTCTGTCTGTAAAAACGGAACATTATTACTAATAATAGGGTCCCGTTTTTACCCTTAGGGTACGGAACCCTAAAAATGCTCAAGCCATGCGATACAAACAGCTCGTGAACTACTAAACGTGTCAACACTGCGCCTGCGACTCTCTTCGTAACATATGACGACGCGGTGACTACCACGGATGAGGAAAAAATAAAATATACAGGCATTTCTAATAATATTTTAGTATGCGGTGAGAAGAGATTGTTTGCAGAAACACTTGGAGTTGGTTCAGCAAGAAATTGGATTATGATTTTTTTCAGATATTTAGCAGACAATTTGAAATGCATTCCTTGAAAACCTGTCATGGCGCTCTAGTGCGATGCTTATGTTTAGTACTGTACGATTACAGATTGATAACTATGAGAACCGAGTGTTATTTCACTTTTTGTGGTAAATAAAAAGTTAAGACTTGCAATCAAAACCAAAAAATTAAAATTAGGCAAAGAATCTGCACTTTTTGAACAACAAAATGACAAAAGACGGTCCCCCAGAACGCTCGCCTGTCGCCACTTAAATAATAATGTTGTAGCTGGAAATAAGAAGTGTCGCAACTAACTCCTCAGCCAGCAGCACATCTGACAGTTTAATTTCGAAAAACCTAGACAATACTAATAAAGAAAAGTAAATACTTTTTAAATCTTTACTCTAAGAATAAATTACTTAGGTACAACACAACTTTCAGCCAGTGTTATTAAAATGTAAAAACTTCGGCAAACTTCTAATGAATTCAGCCCATTTGAAATTCTACGAAATCTGTTGAAATATTATCGTCATAACTTTTTGTTTTCTAACAGCCATTTCAAAGATATTTGTTTGATGAGAATTTAAACTATCAGCCTACTTAGATTCTTCGAAAATAATTTAAGAGTTAAAACTTCCTGGATTGGAAAGAGAATGCCTCTTACCTAAATACTATTTAAGTTATTCATAATATGGTATTTTACAAGAAAGAAAAATAATTATTCTATTTAATCAGTTCGGTAGATTTTCAAAAAATATTGGACACGTGTTTTTTGCCATTACAAATCAATAAAAAATTATGAAGATAAAGCGCATCAAGTTTACGAGCGGGAGCTGGGGACGACACACGGTGGGTTGATTTATATACGTAGTGGACTTAGGACATTAAAAAAAAAGTCATCTTATTTTTACTGATTAATGATGCAAATTTGTTCTACTATCTAATACAGTAAATTATTGTTCTATGACTTTTTATTTTACGCATTATTTTTAGTACTACAATTTTTTAAATATTTTTTTGTATAGAAAAAATCATAAAATCTAAAGAATCTCAAAAATCTGAAAACATCTCCAACTGCGATGTATATATTAAAATAGTACTATTTATTAGCTTATTTTTACAACTAGTCAGCTACTGCGCTTTGCTGCGATTTAGGAGAATTTTTTTTTTTTATTTTTTTTCTTATTAAAATCGCATTTAAGTCTACAAAATCTCAAATTTCTTCCAATTGTTGGATAAGTATTTTAATAGTACAATTTATTTGCATCTAATCGTCTACTGTAGTTTACTGTGACTTAGTAGGTAGTTAGACTTTTTTAGATTTTTTTGAACGAAAATATCTTAAAAGTCACCTAAATCTCAGAATACTTAGCAGTGATAATTATTGTATTCTCTATTCCACACCACCCCAGAGGTAGAGAACTAGGCGCGTTTTTTTTATCAGTGGTCTCCCCAATAGGCCTAATCCACGACTACAAATCTGTGTTCTGTATGTGTGAGACTTACAAAGACAAATTCAAAATTCAAATCATTTACCAATATTTTTAGGAGGGGCCTGCACCATGCTCAACACCATGCTCTGACAATAACGGGTCTTCAGTTAAAACTCCTAAATTTTCTTGATCATCATCGTCAACAAATGTATCCTTAACGATCAACAAAGCTGTTGCTTCTTCTGAAAAGGCTTTGTGTTTTCGCACCAGTTTGTGTCGTATCTTTGAAATATGTGGATCAGAGCTGATTAACAAATTGTTCAAAATATCTTCATTAGTAGCTTTTCTACAGAATTTCCTCGAATTATGAGCACGATATCTCCGAAAATCTTTGTTGCGTGCTTCAGCTGCTTCTTCGGATAATTTTCCAATGGGCACTATACCCAAGCTTTCAATAATAGCTGCTCCGTGAGCTAAAACTTTGTGAACACTTGCAGGCATGTAAAACCAATTATATAATTCAATGTATAGTTCCATGGTGGTTTCGGTATAATCTTTAAACTTCAATATATCAATACGGTGACCCGACGAAATTGCTTCTAATATAGTTTTAAATCTTTTTATTAATTCTTCATTTACTCCTGTGATCGAAGCTGCAATATCGGGGTTTTCGAAAAATCTCCTCGCAGTATTCCCATCATTTGTTGTACCATGACCCTGTTTCACAACATCAATTAAAAGTCCTGTTTCGGATTTAAATGCTTCCTGAATATTTCTCTTTTTGCTCTCCATAATAGCTTTACTGTCACCTTTCACCATCCATGTCTTCAAATCTAATCTGTACGCTATATGAAGAATGCATTCCATGAATCGTATCCAGATGTGTAACGACGATAAACCATATTTATATAAATCGACATCAATTTCTTTTGCCAAAACCAAGGACAAATCATTCATTTCCTTTGGAGTAGCTTTACATATGTCACATCTTTGTGTTGATGTATCGCAAAGAACTGCAGTCGCTTTACCATCTATCATGGTTAGTATTAGGTTGTGCGAGATGGTCAAATCATCAACCACTGTCTTAACTAAATTGTTAATCTCTGCCTCAATCGCATTTTTTTCTTGCAAAATGCTGAATTTGTTTTCCTTCATGAATTTAAAAAACAGCGGACGACACCATAATGAGGAATTTGGGGAATCATTTTCCCATATAACTCTGTCACTAGACACTAATTTGATAGGAATCAAACTACCCATAAATACGCTAGAATCGTCAAAGTCCTCATCTTCTTCATTTTCTCTTCCAACTTTCTGCTTATAATTGGCTTGATTCGAAGCTCCGTCAAATCCCCATTTACTAATCAGTGTCAAATCTTTACAAGTTTCACTGATTTCGTTTGACATTATAATTCTCTTCACAGTAATATCCAATAGTGCCTGCAATTCTATCGTAGCCGTTTTATCTGTTACTACAATAGCAGTTTTAGGTGGATAACATTTAATTTTTTCATTTTGCAGTGCGTAGTAAGAGGGATATACGTTGGTACCAGTTACTTCTGCGATACTTTTTCGTAGCGTATTATATTGCCATTTTGACAATTTCAAAGACAAAAACAAGCCTAAAGCTTCATCTGGAGAGAATACTGATTTCTTTTTATTTCCAAAAAGACAATCTTTTACTTTTTGCACGTCCTGTGGATGCTTGAGCAGATGCTGTAATATGTCAGCAACATCTTCCTTTCCTTCTGCTTTTAAGTTAAAAACATGGGCATGTGACAACTCCTCTGAAGCAATAGTTTGCGTAGTAAGTTCCGTACGTCTCTTTTTTTGTTTAGGACTTAATTCTGTAAATGGTTTTCTCGGACTTACTTGAGTTGATGTACCAACAGACACCTTTTCATGAGATGTAGTTGATGTGCTAGGAACTGGATCGTCGTCGTTTTTTGCAAAATCTTTCATAAACTCAGGCCAAACTATCTCCGATGCCAACCAATCACTGTATTTACTTCTAAATGTATGTTCTTTTCGTTTAGCATTTTCCCATTTTTTATAAGTATTATAACAATACTTTGCGCAGAATTCCTTTAGCAAATTATCATTATCTTGATTTAAATCACACAATTTTGACTTGATAGCACTGTATAAAAAGTTATGATCCTTAATACTACCACTTGATTTCAATTTCACAAACATATCAACATTAGTAACTAAATCACTAAACATTTTCACAAAATTCTCGAAAATCAACTTTTAACAAAAATCAAGTAACGAGCGGGTAGTCCGTATGTAAAGGGTGGTTACAACGAACTGATATCATTGTTTTCAACTTGCTACCCCAAATATTTTTTACCTGCAAATTTACTGCCCTCTGATTGGCGCACGTCACTAATGACGACTCGTCTACTGATAAGAAAACCGGTTTTGGTGTTGTGGAAAGAGTGGTGTGGAATGCAGTTGCACAAAATATTTACAACAAACTAATAATAATAATCCTAATAATATGCACCATGCATCGAATTCTTTGTTTTATTCATACAAATTAAATCTCTGAAATTTTAGGGTAATAACCTACTTTAAAAAAAAAGTTCCAAAACATAAAAGTATGGTATAAGTATATACAATGCAAATATATATTTAAAAATCCTTAAGTCCCAACTTCGCGATTTCAGCCCACCGTGCGACATCACGGCGCTAGCAAACATTGTACGATCGTAGTGACGCACTATATCTTCTTCATTTTTTAGATTACTAGATTATTTTTTTCAGTAAAATAAGTACTAATGTGGAACGTTTCACGGACTACTAGTAATTTGGTACATTTCCTCTTAGGCAGACATTCCTAGCAGCAGCTATAGGCTCTGCACAAAGTAACATTCTATTAACGAAAGCGATTGTTGAAATGCTGTTTATGATAGACAGCGCGTGGTAATTCCTGGAAACTTTGTGTAAAGACTCTTGTCATTATAGATTTCAGCGGTTAGGTAATAAAATAATTATTTTTAATTTTGTAAGTGATTACTGATTAGACATTATTGGTTTTTTTTTTCAATTTAAACTAAATGAGATCGGTGTTTTCTAACTGAATCCTCAGTAAGAAACATCCAAATAAAGTCATTGGTCTTAGACTCTTTTAAAAATTTAATCTGTAACTCTTTATTTTACCTTGGCTCCAGCCTCGTTCAATCATGCATTTCTCACATACAACCGCTCTTGTGTTCCGTTACTGAGTTGCAAGTCGTACGGGTGATGTCACAGGTTATCGCGCGACCTGGGCGCCGAGCACCACAGATTTCCGCGAACCCTTATCACTCCGCCTCGTAGTAAATATTTTTAGATGGATAATATTATATCGCGACTGGCTGAGGAGCTTTCTGCGTACAATTAAATGAAATAGTTTTGCTACTGAAACAGTTTTTCTAAACTGTTTAGTATAGATGTATGATCGTCTATCAGAATTCTATAAACTGAACTGCGATCCTTCATTTTATGATAACTTTCTATCATCATTTCTTTTTTTGTGTAGAATCACTACAGTCAGCTGTCTCCATAATATTGAGCTGATGGGTGACAGCTACAGGCCACATTAACATAAGTTTCCACAGAAACATAGCACCAACACCTATAAAAGGGTGTAGGCAGCAAAAACAGAGCAATTATGATAATGAAGTACCTATAGATATCGCTCAAGTACAGACAACAAGCAAATGATGAAATATTTCTGTATTTTTTTGTAATTTAGTAGCCAATCGTAATTTTATACTGTAACCTGTTTTTTCAAAAACAATTATAATACTATAATGAACAAGTTTTCATTAATAAAACATCGACACTTTAAACAATCGTCACTTACTTTTTTGCTATCCGTACTAACCAACATCGTTATTTTTTACACCCTCATTGCTTACTTGCTAAATAATTCATTTGGACTATATTTAAACTATGATATGCTAGCTATGTCTGTGCCCCGGCTTGGTCCGCCATCATCTTTGCTGTAATAGGTACACTATTAGAGTGATAATATGGACGTTTCAATTCAAACTGCAGAGCCTACGTATGTAAGGAGTCTACATAAGACTGCTAGTTCGTTTAAATTAGCTTTTTACGTATATTTATTGGTTGTTACCAGATAACGATCTCTGATAAAGGGATTATTAGTTTTTTGAAGGATTGCAAGTACATAACACTAACCGTTTCAAAGACATTATTTTATGACTTCCACTTGCTTCATCACAATCAGTTCGATGACTTTTGTTACATTTATTGCAATGTGAAGTTTTCAATCCAGTGATATGCTGGTATTTTTTTATTAACGTTGAAGTTGTTACATAATGTTGGTATGTCAAGAGCATATCAATCTGTTAGCCAAGCACGGACACTATGACAGCATTCTCTCACGACTTTGTTACAACAATCTACAACAAAAACAATTTGATCAGTTGT
Organism: Melanchra persicariae; assembly: GCA_947386135.1. Classification (NCBI taxonomy): domain Eukaryota; kingdom Metazoa; phylum Arthropoda; class Insecta; order Lepidoptera; family Noctuidae; genus Melanchra; species Melanchra persicariae. The sequence goes on along the minus strand of OX376658.1, from coordinate 20,362,929 downwards.
CTTGTGTCTTGATGCCCCAAAGTGTAATTATTGAGTTATTCATTTCAAACCGGCAGGAGACGATCTGATATTTTTTAAAGTTTTCTTTCATACATGTTCTCTAGTTTTGACACACAATATGTTCTCTTTTATGAAAGAGTTTTCACACGTGTTCTTTTTTATTAAACAGTATTTACATACATGTTCTCTTTCACCTTTACACTTGTCGTAAAAATAAGACAATTTTGTCAGTTCTTGACAACTATGTCGCACTAGTTTTTGCCCACGGCTTCACTCGCTTTAAAGTATCCTATGACCGTGTCCAGGGATCCATATATATCTATGTTTCTAAATTCATCAAAATCGTTTCGGAGATTTATACGTGAAAACGTATAAAAAAAATATATATATATTCGTTTTTACTATTGATAGGCACGCGTTTGATCACTCTCTCACCTGATGATAAGCGATCGATGGTTGAAGTTAGATTTTTCAGTAACATTAAATAGGGACCGATGTTTTTGTGCCCTGTTGATGGCAATAGTCTCGCCTACTGTTACTTTTGGGACTTAAACATGACCGGCGAAAAGTAGGTTCTGCCCATCCCTTTCAAGAATACAAGGCTGATGCTATGTTACTTCGCCACCAATGACAGTTCACAGAACTTCAACCTGATAGGTTCCAACAACCCCAGTGATCTCAAGTTTCCCATTCATGGGCAGTGTTTAGCAGAAGCAGTGAGTCACACAGAGGGACAGACGTGCCTACACGACTGTATGTATGTAGCAAGGTGTCGCATGTACTGACGTAGGTACGTGAGACACAACATGATACGGGTTTTTCTTGAGAAGTCGCGCAGCTTCCAGCGACCATGGGCGAGGGCTGTTGCTTTTGAACTAGTGTTAAATTATCGGTACTGCAATTTGTCTTACATAAATTATTTAGTAATTATTTTTAGAGGGCTCTGTACTACTGTACACAGTACCTACCTGTCTATATGTAAAGAAAGTCGGAAAATATCACTAGCATATTATGAATGGCATCGTAGCATTTCACTGTAGTTCTTGTCTATGTGAGTTGAGCTTGATTATGACCAGTGACTATCCACCAAAAATCCAGGTAAAAATGAAAAGGAAGAGTTTCCTTTTCATTCAGACCCGTGGTGTATACTTTTAGCTAGGTATCATCACCTGGTCCCATGAAAGAAAAAGAAAGAAAGAAAATCCTTTTATTCCGCCAGAAATGACGCATGGCCCTAGCCTTTTCCCAACTTTTTTTGGGGTCAGCTTCCACTACAACAGGTTAGTAACTGTAGGTAGGTTGTAGTCGCAGACGTGACTCCATCCTGCCAGGGTTGCGGATTTTGTTCGAAAGAGTTACCGTGGCCCTGGAAAGCACCACGACGAGCGGCAGGAGTCATTTGATGATTTCCCATCCAGAAAAAAAAGGCGTGGCTCCATATATAATGGCGTGATTCAGGCTAGAGTATATCAATCCCAAAAACATTGCCAAAAAGACGTCGATAAACGCATAGACTAAACATCTAATCCGAGCAAACCAACCAATTACAATAATTGAATACACCAATCTACTCAGTACTCATTTACATACCTCCCATACGGAAATAAGGAAATGTAACTAGCATATAAACTGCTAATTATTACTTCTCATTCCAATCAGTCTATAATAAACAGTCTGACTAATAAATCGTGGCATTAATTAACTTTCCTCGCCAACCCTGCGCCGCGTGTGCGCCTGCGCAGGTTCCCCGTACGACGCGAGGTGACACCGCGTATGCACCGTAGAATCTTAATTACTGTCTTTAGAGGTATAGGAGCTGGAAGAGGCTTCGTTGAAGGGTAACTGAAACTTTGTCATGTGTTAACAAAAGAAGCGCTTGGCTATAAATCCTGTGTTTTAGAACGATGGCCAAGCGTGAATCTTCATTTAAAGCGTTAATTATATAAACTTTATGTACAGTAGTATAGGCGGATATAATGCCACAAGTCTTTGCAAGAGTCAGAGACCTTTTTCCCGTCCTTGGAGCGACACTGAGTACGGAAGGCACAGAGCTGAAAGAGCTGTTAAAAAAACTGAATAGTCCCCTGAATTTGTGCGTACGAACAACGATGACGTGCCAATCTCATCAAACCTATATATTACTACTTTTTGTAAATGCTGTAATGAACTGCTTTTTTGTCCCAAATTAATAAAATAAAACCTCTAATTTCGTTGTGAAAAGGGATGTATGCGTCTTGCATTACTGTATAACTCCATCTCCCTTTCACAACGAAATCATGATGGTTTAAGACGTCATAGTAGGGGGGCAGCTACTTGTGAAATCTGACACTATCTTTGTACGGAAACAGTTAAACTTTACCTCCCAAAATTCGCAAAGCAAAACTACTCGGGATTCGCGAAATCCCTTCCAGAATTCTTATGGCCATCATTCTCTGTTACTACCTACCTATCTTTGGTACCATCTCTAGCCAACAGGTATTGTAATTAGATACTTACTGGCAACACCTCTGTATTAGCCGGTGTTGCAAACGATGTTGCCAATAGGAAAAATTACTCAATTAAAACAGCTGTGTGGTTGCTGCAACTTCATGTTTCCTTCTGCAGCTTTTACGAGTATTTTTGATGAATAGTTTAGATAATTTTATTGGGTTACATGTGTATACATAATTAAGTAGTTTTCTGGGAACTGTGTAATGGAAAAAGGACGGATTATGTCAGGTCCAACTCTCTGTAACTAAAATACAAGTTTAATATTATATCGATAAGATTAATACGGCAGGTAGATAAAAAGCATTCTGGTTATGTTTAAGACATCACTAATCATGCAACTATCACACACCTAGGGCGGATTCTTTAAAAGATTACCCAAAAGTCATCTGCCTAGCTTTTTCCCAACTATATTAGGGTCGGCTCCCAGTCAAACCGGATTCAGTCACTCCACGTAAATACCAGTATTTTACGTGGAGCGGCTACCTACCAGACCTCCACAACCCATTAACTGGATAACACGGTAAGTACTTCTCGGCAAGACTGGCTTCTGATAATCCGTAACGACTGCCAAAGATCTACAAATAACAGCAGGGACCAACGGCTTAACGAACTTTCTGAGGCACAGAGGAATCTAGGTATGTTAAGATGGTCACCCATCCTTAGACCAACCTCAGAAAGCGTTGCTTTACCTTGAAGATTGGGCCGTTTCTGTTATAATTTAGCCACGAGCCAAAAATGGACACACATTTTTGTCACGTAGACATAAATGAAGACGATAGACTGCGTTAAAATGTCACGTGACATAACAAGCCACTTCTAACCTTGTACCTATACGTTATGCTTGCATATTTATTGATTTGATAGAGCGAAAATACGTGCCCAATATTTTTTGATAATCTAACTGCCCGACTTAGCTACTAGAAAACATCCCCAATGAAAGCTTTTAGAACCTCAAACATAGAAATAAAATCCGTTACAAACTTCGAGGTCACCACAGGATCCTTAGCGTACTGAACTGCGAGTGGCCACGTCAAACAAACAGAGTTTTCATATTGAGTTGTACCTACCACACAATTTTTATTCTTTCCTTCTTTATCAATACACATCTTACTCCTCACTTTATTCGAATTCGTTCCCTCAATAACACGCAAATTCTATTTCCCCCTCATTCGTCACGAGTACAAACGTAAAGCTCACCAAACGTCCTCATATGAACAGTAAACCATCTACAATTCCTTGTGAACACCTCATCTTGAGCTTCACGACCGACATCTTAAATCCTGAATCGCCGCCGAATTTCCCCTGTTATGACGTCACACTTTACGCCATTCTTACCGAATAGGGAAGAGGTAAAGAAGATCAACTCATAGCAAACTGTGCTTTATGAAAAGGTTAAATAACCCTTTATTGTGGTTTAGTAAATGGAATACAGCATCCATTGTGAAACAGGGATAGTCCATCTCTCTCTCACCTCAGAACTATGATGGGTTCACTTCATAATGCAGGCACCGTCTTTCATCAATACCTGCGTCATTAATATCCTCCTGCTACTCACGGGATGCTAATGAAATGACGAACATGTTTCCTAACGTGACACAAATCTGATTGTATTGACGAAATGGAACTCTGCTATCTACTTAAAAAATAGTATTATTTGTAAATTCTAAATATATGACGGCAACAGGGTTTTTGACAAAGTTGTCTGATTTTAAAACACTCACAACTCTGTAATTTTGAGTTTTTTGATATATTTTTTTCTGCGCCTGATCTTTTCGCTCGGTTTTGAGAAACTTCCTAAAAAAAATCTAGCCCCTGTTTCACAAGCTTTACATTGTATATCGCTGAGATGATATTGTGTCTTGAATATGAACAGTTAGGATAGTTATATCCGAAGAATTTTCTTTGAAGAATTTAAACTAATCATAAGGGTAGCGAGTTTTAATAAACAAAGCTGTTAAATAAATAGCCATACGTAATTTTGATATCATTTTATTTTAACCTTCTTCACTTTTCTATCAAGCATATTTCCCACACACAATTCTCGAATACCGCATGTGAACAATGCATCGTGATATATTTCCTCATTGTGCGGAACCCAGAGGTTTCTATGAAGCCTGTTATGGGACATTTTCATAGGAATCACTGCCACATACATACACACGCGCCAGGATTCGCCTGTGTTGGGTTTCTTTCTTTCCCTTTTTCTCGGTTATTTATTGTTCACTGACATTCTTCGTATAAATATGACGAGAATATTTCTTTGCGTCATTGTGTTTTTATTTTGTGTGATTGCCTGTGTTGGCTTTTTTTGACTTTGTGGTTTGTGAAAAGGTTTTCATTCGCTGCCATAGCTTTTACTAATATTAGAAATGGTTCACACCTTCGATAACAAGGCTATTCTTTTGAAGTGGCACAAACAATTAAAATTAATAACTTAAAATTACTACTGAAAATTTCTGAGAAATATTTTATCATTTCCCTATTTCCTTTTTCCCCTGCTCGTAGACCTTTTGTCTTTAGTTTAGTTTTTAGCTTATATTCCTGCATCTTACTTTCTTTCATTTACAATTCCATTGTGTATAAATTTTGTCATCTACATAATTAGTTTCAATAGCAGAAAGTCTCGCAATTCTTATAACAATGACCTACCACAATAATTAATTCACATAAATATTTAGTCTCCCATCCAACCAAACACAATGAGTAATAAATCAATTAAACCGTTGACCAATTACAATCGATGACGCAGCGACACCGGCGCGGGCGCAGCGTCCGGCGCGAGTTACAATCGTTACAATACACACTGGCACACTCACCAACCTTGTCAAAATGTTATTTATATCAATTCTTTGTTAGGGCGGATCATACTGATATGTGATAGCGATTTAGATAAGAGAACGCTTAGTAAGTGAGTAAGTGATAAGTGATTCCAGCCATGGTAATACAAATTAACCTAATGAAAAACAGGTAACAGTAGGTACATATAATTAGTAATTTTTAGTAACTTTAGGGAAACCAATCTATCATTTTCCAGGTTTTTTTTCAGTTGAGTAGAGTGTGTATAAGTTACTGCAATATTTCCTGGAAGTCCATATATGTATCACGTACACTAACTGACAAATCTATCAGGGCAAACGGAAGTCTTGCGGTAAATCTGCCACCTCAAGGAGAAGAAGCTGAGAAGACAATATTATAGAAATGTGAATAAAGGAGCTGTGATTTGATTTTACTTGTCCCTTACAGGATGCTTAACCAAAGAAGACTGACAATTCGCTCCCGCTCACACTTTGCCCTTACCCTAGATAAAGCGACATCCAATAAATATGTAATTAATAACAATATAGCTAGACAGACCGCCGTTGCTCAATCACTGCGGGTCACCTCGCCTTAACACGATACACTCACCCCGCGGGGTTATTTACAGCTCAACGGAATTAGGATTTATGGAAGTTGCAGATAATTAAGTTATTTGGGAATTTGACCAATCTATCTGGGATATGTGTTTGTGTTTATGATGTCTTCACCACTATTTGTTACCGAGCATCTACCAAGACGCATCTGATGTGAGAGAAATTAAGTTTAACCGTTAGTATGCCAGGCAAACAGACAGGTACATTAATCCTCCCAATTGAAATCGCAAAGACTGGTGCACTCTCAGTTCCTTAATTAGGTACCATAAGAATTATTTGGATGTTCCATCTTCGCCTACTGCTGGTTTTTTTTCTCGTGCCAATCTCCACACTCCGATGCCAACCTCATCCAGGTTCTATCAGAGCGCAGCGATGGTAGTCTGCCCATCTTGCCGCGTTTATGAATTCCAAGAGGTCTTACACTGAAACCTTAGTGCAAAGCTTAGGAAACTATTTCCGAACTGAATCTGTAAAAGAACAATTTTATTGACATACCCAAAAATAGATGTTACTCTGAGCTCCTCGACAACAGGCCTACTGCCACCCGACACCATCATTTCTCAAACCTTTCCCACATTATCTCGGAAACGTTAAAGTTAAGTAAAACGGGAGCTTCAGGTAAGCGACACTGTTTCCGGCTGAAGCGTCCTGTGTCAGGCGTTAATTACCGAACATTTACAATTCCACTGAAAAGAGTCGGGTTTGAGTCGTTTTTCAGCTTAATTTTGTGTCATTTATCTGCTGTTTTAGTAGTTTTTGGGAATTTAAATGCATTTTTTCCATTAAGTTAAGACCAATTGGTTTAATGTTTTGTATGTTGAGTGCAATATTATAAGTTAAAAATGATAAGAATTTAAGATGTTCTTTGCCTATACCTTGCTCAATATCACGGTACGGGAAAATTACCAAAAAGTTAGCACTAAACAACGTCACTTCACTGATAGCCCAAACTGCAAAAACCTTGATATTTCAAATGTTCCATTTGATGGAGAATTTCGAAACAGTCGAAAGCGACCTTGGATATCTATCATTGTCACCCTAAAACCACCGATAAATGGCTAAATGTCAAAAACATCATGATATCAGTTTACATTCGTAATCCTCTGTTTCTCCTCCTTACATCACCCACTGGACAAAATGACGTGCCCGATTCTTATTTTACCGCGAAACTACTCATCCACATGAAAATCATGACTAACTCCATTATATCTGAGTAACCCAAAATATCTAAAATAGAAACACTTCTCACTGAGAAGTGCAGAATATTGTAACAGTTTTGAAACACCTTTTATACCACAGTGATGACTTTCTGACCTGAATAATATTTCCGAGCTATTGATTTATTTATGTAATAGTTTTAGATTCGCCCTTCACTTGAGATACAAAAGATAATTTATTGTTTCTTTTGAGAGAGTCTATTGAATTTCAAGCGAATTCAGGACTCAATTTACTGAGACAAAATATCTTTCAGGATAATTGGATCGAATTTCAGGTTCTTAGGTAAGCTAGTCAATATCGTTTTCTGAAGTAGTAAAAGGACCGAAATATAATTTTGTCAAAGACTGACAATTTAGATAAGAATTACTGCTAACTTATTATTGTGAGTTTTATTAGCCTATTCCGCTCCAAATTGTGACGAGGATTACATCAACTAGTTCTGAAAAACCGACTAAAGCTAAATGCATGGATTAAGCGATCTTTCCCGTTTGATCTAGCTAGTCTGATAATTACTCAAGCCTTTGGGAAGCTTGCGGATTTTGTTAAAAACTGTCACCGCGGCCCTGGAACGTTAAAGGCACTAGGAGGAGCATGGATGGGTTTTAGTCAGTAAAAGTCTGACACTCCCTCCCGCTCCACCCAGAGCGGGAGGAGTCATTTGATGATTTCCCATCCTTAAAAAAAAATAAAAAAATTACATTAATATTTTTACAGTATTTGAAAGCACTAGTTTTCGAAGCACTTCCATTATGTTATTCTAATCTGTCCACAAACACCAGCCGTTTTTTAGGAAAAAGTATTAAAGTAGGCTGTGTGACCTTCAGTGAGGGTGTAGCAGTGTGTAGCATTCTACAATTGCAAGAATTTTAGAAATCGGATCAGTATTTCCTTCTAGCCTCTTACAAACAAACAATAGGGTCCATCATAGACCTAATCTATCGCTTTCCATCAAGCGTGATCGAGGTCAAGAACGAGCCCATTACTCAAAAAAAGGGTATTTTACTGAAAATATGTAATTAGTCCGTCAGAAAGATATCCAAAAAATAAGACACGTATTTTTTCTTTTTTCATGTTTCAAACAAAAATTTAAGACGATACAGGGTGTTAATACCACGCGTGACGTCACGCGTGGTATTAACACCCTGTATCGTCCTCATTATTTTTCAGTAAAATACCCTATTATATCTCTTTATCTTTATGGCATTAGTTTTGTACTCGTATAAACGAACACAACACAACTCATGCTACTTATATAAACCATGAAAAGGCACTGAACTCTTTTAGGTATACAGCAACCAATACAAATGTGTCAAAACCATCAAATAACGTGTTTATAACTTCCTCATAACTGCATCTCCAAACTCCAAGTAACAACTTGTCAAAGTTAGCGAAGGTAACCGATCCACCAATACTGTCGTGATAACTGTTATAAGTGGCACCGTAGGAGTGCCGGAGTGCCGTCGTACCGGAGTACTGTAGTGACGCCGCGCGCCGTACCGGAGTATCGTAGTGCCGTAGGAGTGCCGTTAAACTGTTTATGGTGCTGTCGAGAACTTTCAGTTGGTAGTACTGCAACTTACTAAGTTTCGTAGACAAGTAAGCTGATAACTTTGAGGTGTGGTTTTAAACTTGTATGTTATTGTTGTTCACTGTACTTCTAGTAAATAAGCTACCTATTCATTTGGCCTCTCACATGACAATGTAGATACTAACCTTAGACAGAATAGTGAAAGTTTCATGTCAGTTGGTCCTACCTATCACTAATTTGAAAACATTATTTCTGTAGTGTTTGAAAAAGAAACGTAAATAAGGCCCGACCGACTCGTCAAATTGAACACGTTGTTTTAGGAGTAAGGGCCCAAGTCCTTACACCTAAAACAACGTGTTCAATTTTTTGATTCGCGGATTCCAAGAGACTGCTAACAAGAGAGCTTTATAAAATGCTCAATTGTCTCCAACAAGACGAACTACCATTTGTGCTGTTAAAAAGCTCCTGCATGAAACTGCTTGATATTTTCTATAAATAAATAAAAGCGTAAAAGCAACATGTACTGACATGCAGTGTTAGGTTGCGCAGTAATGTGTGTAACTTGATAGTTGATGCGTTACCGACAGGAATGTGCCCTAAATATACCGGGGATTCGAATATATTGGTTTGGTCGTCGGTTTAGTTTTATTTTATATGTCAAATGAACTTGCCTGACAAAGCTTATGTGATTGTTACGACCCTTTACATTCATTATTAAGATACCAAAAACGAGGCATGCGGAACCACACTGTATCTCAAAATACCTCTTGATTCCTATCACCTCTCCCCGGAGTCACTATTATAAAATATTAAGATGAAATAAGTGACACTGCAAGTTGGTAGCAAAGGCTATTGCCCAGGGTAACTATAAATAAAGGTAGGTACCTAAATGTTAAACATTCGACCCAATTCAATCCGTTTCCTTATATCTCGCGGTGACACACCAATAAATTCATTTTATTGTTCACATTCCGTTCACATTTTCAAATCGTAAATTAAAACATTATCACAAAATGGCCGGTGACATTTATTTTGCGCGCGAAACTGCTCAAGATGGCGTCGCATTGTCGGCCAAACCGCGCCCTGGTGCCCTGGCTCCGCTCCAACAGGACTTGAGAGCTGGACAGAAATAAGGCCACTCACTGCGTCCTCGAAAACACCCTGGATTTTCGTTATTGCTCATTTTTATGAGGAAGTAATATCCTATACAAATCATAAATGCGAAAACTGGAAAGCAGTTTCATAGTTTACTAAAACAAACCTTACAAGGTGGAACCTTTCTTTACAGTTTTTACCTAAACCTTAGACGAAAGTTATGTTTGCCAGTTGAATTCCTAATGGAATCAAAATATGAAAAAGCATAAAACCAATCAAGCTCCGAAATGTTATTAAAAGAATTGAATGGAAACTGGAAAAAGTTAATCAGAATCTTAAAAGTATTCAACCCAAAAAGAGATTTGGATTAAGCATGAAAAGCGAACGTTTCTTAATGTTACATTTAAACTAAGATATGGTCACGTGTTATTAAATCCTTGTGTAATTATGAACATAGATAAAGTTTCGTCATGAGTTGATATTCACTATACATTTCATTCATTGTGAAGGTTGCTTAAGGCGCAAGTCACGACAATGGCGAGTCGGTACGAATCACATCGCGCTGACAATATCCAGTAATCGGATTATGTATCGAGATTACAATCGAGTGACTCGTATCGTTATTAAATCGATAACGAGGTGAGTACATGTGCGGGGTTGTTCTGGTCTAGCTGTAGGGCTGTCAAATGTTGGTGATATTGTTGCAAATGTGTTTGAACACAGCTGCAAGGAAATAATGCTCGGATAGTGAAAAAAAACTAAAACCTTATCTTTTTTTAGTTCAGGTACCTACTTATTGTGTTTTTATTGCGTATTTCGATAAAAATAATGAATACTAACTTAACGATTCCAGCCTAATTAGTGCTCATTATTTTAATTGGAAAATATTTATTTTGTAAATGATAACTGATAACCTTCTTTCATTTGTTCACAAACAAGTGTATTGCGCAGTTTATTTTCATAACACGATTTTTCCATATCATTCATTTTAATACCTACTTCAACTTTTCCATTCACGTTCCAACTTTTTGCCGCGTTCACGTACCAACTCACAAAAAGTCATCGATATCAAAAACATGGAGTCAAAAGGTGAGAAGAAATCCTCTCAGGTAAAAATATTCATTCGACTGTGACAACTGACAAGTCAAAGCGACAATTATATGGAAATTCAAAGAAATGTAATCGGATTATTTTGAAGCGACTGCGACATATTATATTGACGAGTGCGACGTTATGAGAGCAAAATGACGCGACACGACACGACTTTAAATCGCTTCATGCGACTTGGACGACTTATCGGTTGTAGATGCATCAGGAACGATTACCTCTTCATCGAAACAAAACTACTCAACAGAGAACTCTGGTTGCGATACGTATCCATTGTTCTTTTTATTTTTATGTAGTTCTATATTTACGTATTTTGCTGTTACTTTTGTTTACTACAGAATAAACGCAATACCTCTTAGGAGGTCATTGTACTCATCATTATGAACAACTTTTACGATGGAACCAACACTGAAATGTGGAAATATCGGGCTATTAGCTGTACCTACGGAATATGCGCGTACAAAGTCAAGTTATATTATACAACCTTAGCCAAGAAGCTATTTCATTATTACTCAAATCATCTAATCTGATAATTTTATTCCTATCTATCGGATACGTCTCCTCTATCGACCACCCTATCTGAACTCTCTTCTTTACAATAAGGACACACGATTCCTTTCCCCTGATCTGAACACGGCAGTTAACAACGAAAGCGCGTCCCTACGCCTGGCCGTCTTAAACCCGATAACATCAAGAAATAAATAGCAATTATCATAGACATTACATTGTCGCAATGAGAGCTTTCTTTTACAGCCAATGATAAAGTTATTGCCGCGTTCAGTTACAAATAGGGATGTTACAGAGCTTCGTCTACCACTCCGATTAGTCGGAACTTCCGATTGATATTACACCTCCGGTTCCGACTTCGGCTCCGACGGGTTGAAGCATAGTGGATAACGTTTATGAACACAGGTATTCATGTCGCGTGGAGAGCCCCCACGTTCTTTCTGACGGCAATTACTCTTTCACTGCCCTTTCCCTCTAGACAAAGTGCTGTTCTGTTAGCGAAGGCGATTGTCCAAGTGCCAAAATGTAAGGGTTGATCACGTGAAATTACGTGACGTTTGAGAAACCTTTGACGTTTCCCACATTTTGACGTTTTAACAATCGCCACTGACGTGCCAGAATGTCACTTGTCTATAGCCCTAGCTCTTAGAAAATCTCTTTTCTGCCACCCGGTTAACTTCGGTTCCGATACGATCATCTCCGTAACATCCCTCGTTACAAGATATTATCTGTTATCTTTTACTTTGTTGTATGTCTGTACCGACTGTAGGTGTGATACGTTTGAGATTCTTATCTGATCTGTTTCTATAGTTATTTGGTTTAGTTTATATTGCTTTCTACTTAGGTAAGAAAGTCTATGTTATGTACATTATTATAGTCTCAAAGACCATTGATATAAAATCGTTACTATAATTCCAGGAAAAAGGACAACGAATTTATCTTCTTTTTATTGCCATATCAAGCCTACTTGATGGTAAATTGATTCGTCACTAGGTACATCAGGCGAAAATGAGCTCTTTATATTTCTTGTACTAATACAATACAATTTAACCACTCGGGCCCAACATGTGAAAATTCCCTAATATAAAGTAAATCTTATGTATATGTAAATAAACATTAAATTCGCGATTAATTCGCGACACACCGGTGTGTCGCCGGGGCCGGACATATCAATCATCAAAAGCACGTGAATAAACTTGCCAAAATACATTTCAACACAACAGAACAGCAGCAAGCAAAAGAAACGAAATAATCCATCGTCCTTCGTCTCCATGTCTTCCATTACGGCAATATGGCCGAACTCCGCCGTGATTGCGCAGTGCTCCCGCTGAACGTCTGAACAGTGTCGTTCAGTCGGCCAGCTGCTATCTGCATCTTAATGCCTCGCCCCAGGACTTGTGACCTGATACTCTCAGGCTGATAACTGGAGACTACAAAGACGAATAAATTAAGAAGACTGGTCAATGACGTGACGAGACCACGAGAGATTTACTTAGATAGAATTAAACGTCAATTTAAATTAATTATTTAATTGGAAAACTTAAATAGATTCGTATTGATCGTGTTACTGTCGCAGTGTCGAGTACTGTATCTATTTGAGAAATTAATGACAGTTTAGGTGTGTACCTTGTACAAACCTAAACACGTGAATTCCAGCAGACTGATATCATCTTCTAAGAGTTATATACGAACTTAAAGAATTCGATGATTTGGAAATACACCTGCTTGCAAAGGATCTCATATCAGTGTCCAGTTTCTTAAATACTATACTCCATCAACATCAACTCGTATATCTATGAATAAAACTCCATCTACAATATAAACGAACTTTTAAATGACTTATTGGTGTAGAGTATCCTGTCTGGTACTTAGTCTACGGCACAGAAGTCTGCACTGTGGTCGTCGGTAGCTATCTGCTGAAAGTATCGCCACCGCGTCCGCCTCCACCAACTCACGCTACAGCAGTTTTATTTAAATGCCATACAAAGTATTCAACGTTGATAAATTTGTGCAGTACTCTATATAATGTAACTTTGTTAAAAACACAAAGAATCATTTAATTTTATTAAGACACTGCTCTACGTATATCCACAGTATAAACAGACAAAAAGAAACAGTATACTTATTAGACTAGCTTTTGCAAGCGACTTCGTCCGCGTAAATGTTAAATATTTATCTCATGGGTACGGAAACACACAAGTACCACAAGAATAATTACTATCAATACTATCGATGAGGATGACGCGAATTGATGGCATAATGGAGTGTGCTAGCTAACAAGTAGTAAATAATATTATATTACCATGTTTTTTTTGGAAACAATTATTATTATTATTATTATTATTCTTTTATTTCAGGCATCTGTGGCCCATACAAAATACAATACATAAATATTAAAAAAAAAACTATACTAATACATACAAAAATAATAACTTATAAACTAGGACACACGAAGTGACGGCGTCGAATTACGCTGCGCGGTGTCGCATAGCCTGCCGCGAAAACGTCGGTAAACTACACCCTTCGGCCAAAACTCTTCCTTTAGGACCAAGTCGAGATGTTGTGTTGGAACCCGCACCACAAACGACTTGAAGTTGGTGTTGTGACGCTGCTCCAGTTTCTCGACCCTCAAGGTCCAGTTGGTCTTCACCTTCATATACTCCACGATTTCCTCAACCTTCGTGGAGTGATGTAGTCGGGACACATACAGCAACGTCGTAGGTATCGCTGGACGTAGCAGCATATTTGGTCCTGTCAGTCCAGCACCGCATTGATTGCGACAAGTAGGCTTCTTCTTCTTCTGAACTTTGGTGAAGCCATCTTCACCACAGTCTTGCTTCGCTGGACAGCGCTGTATCGGATTCCCCGTAAGGGTTTCATAGCGACGGTTTTGCTTTCCCCCTTTCTGCTGCTTAGGTTGTGACGCAGCTGGTTTGTTTGCGGCAGCAATTGCGGCGTAAGCTTGTTTGGGGTTCGACGTAGCTACGCGTGACGTATTCTCTGCCGGCGCAGAGGGGCAGGGGGCGGCGGGGCACGGCGCATCGTCCTCAATATTTGCAATCGACGACGAATCCAATTTCGCCGGTGCAAAACTGCTGACTGATGCATTTTGCACACCACGACGCGTGTTTACGTTGATTTCGTCATTTGTCCTACTTTCCGAAGCAGCACTGCGTAGCAACACTATCTCGGCACGTAGTTCATGGATGGTATTTTCTGACTTCTCCAACCTGCACTGCACCTCGGCCAGGCTTGACTTCAGAGATGTAATATCCTTTTGCAGCCTGGTGACATCTATGTGATCGAAAGTGACGGGCGGTAACTTATGTAGCTCCTTCGCTACGAAAGTTGGCACGTCGTCAGGGTCGGTCACCTTTAGAAAGGTGATGATGTCTTGGACGCTCTTCTGTGTACCATCTCTCCTCCGAGATGGCATTTGATCGAGCTTCTCAGTCGTCTGGAAGAGTAACATCTTGCCTTTGCTGATCTCATCTTCTTTGAAGCTCGACTTGCAAATCTGCATGATGCTCACCTCGTCCATAGTATCGATGGCATTCTGTATGAAAGCCAACAACTCGTTTACGATAAGTTGCTGCGAACTCATTGTGAAATATCAGGCAGCAGCTAAAGCCGCGCACTGTGCGTATAACTGTGATAATTATTCATCGTGTGTCTTGTATTAATTACTTTGCATACTATTGTATAAATTCAAGTTCTTAAAACGTACCTAACAGACAGATGTGTTGGTGGGGAGTTTGTTGCGCCACTTCTTCTTCCCAGCTAAAACACTAGGAAGTGGTGACGGGCGGGCGTTTTGGGGGACTGTCTTTGTGTAAAATTTGACGTTCAAAAAGTGCTGTCTCTCAGCCTAAATTGAATAATGACTTTAGATCTTATGTCTAAAGCCAAACCATGGTACCTGTATTCCATACTTCATTCCAATCTGTTCAATCGTTGAGTTGTAAATACTCGTGATTGTAAATACAGGCTTTCACATTTTTATTGTTACTCGTATAGGTAGGATGAAGGATCATATTACCAAAAACCATCATAAGGAATCTAAAATAAAGATGTAATAAAGACAAAGCAAAGAATGTCATCTTTCTTGGCTTTGCCAACCTGTATTTATTAAATTTCATTGACATAACAAAAAAATATTACGGGTATCCACACAAAATGCTTAACTTCATCAAAACAATCAGCGTTCGACACTAAACTCAACTAAAAATAAACAAGCGACAAATGTGATTAGCTAAACATTTCTACAATAAACTGGATTTGCATGTCAATGTTATTTGGAGCTAAACAAACTTGTTTTACTAATTATTTGAAACGCGTGCCGTCAATCTCAGACAATCCGATCAATTAGCTATGTAAATGTGTCGATTTAAATATAAGAAACAGAAGTTTATATCCGTGAAAAACGCGAATACGAGAACCTTGAGCCAACCTTAGCCTGAGGCCCTAGACAATGTGCCATCAATTAGCGAATGCGACTGCGCTGCGACTGTGACTACGCCTGATGAAAAGCGATAGATGAGGTCTATGATGGAGCGAGCGTGCCCAGAAAATGCCTGTTCACTCTTGCTTTGAAGGCGACGGGTTATATGTGGAAGGGAACACAGACGCTGGCAGAGCGTTCCACACTTTGGCTGTGCACATAATAAATGTGGAGGAAAAGCGCTGATTACGACTAGTCTGGATATCGACCAAGTGCGTGATGGTACCCAGCAGTACGTCTGGTATTCCGGTGGTAAAAGGGCGATTTTGGGATCAGATCGTGTAGTTCCTGCAGCACACACTCTCCGAAGTACAGTCTGTAGAAGTCCGACAGGCAAGCAACACTACGCCGATGAGCCAGGCTGTGAAGCACCCACCTACATGTAAACCTTCTATCCTTGTTCCGTTATAATGACTCAGGCCAAAATGTTAGCGAAGTGATCGAGATCGCTAAATCCGTGATAATGGGGAAATACCTACCTATTTAAGTTTAATTGCGTGTGTCCATGTAGGGACTGGAGAGCCGAGTTGAGTTCAATCGACTCGGTAACGAGTGCGTGCTACCGTAGAGATTAATGTGGACAGATAGCGCTGCGTTAAGTACCGGCGTGATATACTGATGTATAGTGGAGTTTCTTTAACCAGTAGTTACTAGTTAACCTTCACAATCTCTGGATGTAATTAACACGGTGATAGAACTCCGTTTTAACATACAAGTTACACGAGAAAAGCGTGGTAGCTATGTGTTGGCTGTCTCGTCTTCCTATCTATTAAACCTGCTTGTGGTACAGCCGAGATCGTGACTGGGCATGACCCTTTAATTATTTGTTTTAAAGGTCCCTCTGATATTGTTTACGGTATTTGATCTATGCTTAGTTGTGGACAGTGGACATTCATATTTACTCTGTATACTTAATCCAAACTTTAGATTATAAAATAATGTGTTAGTGTGTTTTTGTTACGTTTTCACGCCTAAATTAAAAAAACGCTGAACCGGATTTGACGAATTTTTGCACAGAGATAGATGGAGACGGTTATAGGCTCGGCTTTTTTGCGATAATTTATTTGAACGCCAGCAAAGCCGCGGTCACAAGCTAGTCAACTATAAATGCGCAAGGAATTTTGTCTCTCTGTCTGTATGTTAGCTCCTCACATCTTAACGGCTCGACGAATTTGCTTGAAACTTTGCAGACCGGTAGGATGTCCTAGATACTTTTTATGATATGAAAAAAGTCATTTATTCAAACTATAGGCTGAAAATCAGTACTTTTTGAACGTCAAAATTAACATGACGACAGCCATCCTCGCCCAGCCCGTCATCACTTCCTAGTGTTTTAGCTGGCAAGAAGAAGTGGCGCAACAAACTACCCAGCAATACATCTGTCTGTTAACTTTGAATTTAAACAATATGGTTAAACATTTTGTGATAGCACTAGAAAATTAAATTAAATTAAATGGTACATGTCAGCTAGCACACTATATTATGCCAACAACTAAATATAAAACAATACTAAAAATAAATACATATAATTAAATAATCAAACTCAAGCATACAAAATCAATCAAAATGAGCCTCCAGGCATAAATGGCGTGCCCGCTTGCATGTGCAAGTTATGCTAAGCTACATATGAATATTTGGGATGCTTACTGATAATGTTTGAAAGAATTTCCCTTTGAATGATTCCCGACTATCCCACGGGTGAAGACGCTGGCAGAAGCTAGTATATCTTTTCTCTATCTATGTAGTATCTGTCACAGCCAACTAGCTAAATCAGCCGTTTAATTGGTGGCCTAGCCTTTTCATTTAACTGCGCCAATTTTTCAGTGACCTAAGTGACATTTTTGGTTCAATATAGTTAAATGACTTGCTCATGTCTGCACTTATCGTCACTGATTAAATGGCGCAGTTTAATGAAAAGGCTGATTTAGCTGGTTGGTTGCGACATATCTACAAAATGGAAAATGGTTTCACGCAAACATTTGCGGGTTATTCAATGACAGCATTGTGAAAATCCTCACAAGTATTTTTCTCACACTTCGCAACTTTAGAAAATTTACAAAATCACGTAAGCTTGAGAATGAAAATCGTAAATCAACTGCGATTTTTGACAGTAACATGTTTCTTATTTTGCAAGCTCACGCTCCTGAGTTTGTTCTTAATTAGCGATACACTGAGATTTTTCTGATTCTCCATGATTGTTTAGTTGATTATCTTGTGTTTCCTAAACATTAACGTTTCATTATCATATCCGTTTCCTAAAGTTCAAATAAACTTACATCATTATAAGGTACTTCTTTCTTTAACTACGAAAGGAAACAAACAATGTAACCACCTCATATAGGAATTTTCCATTTCAAATAGACATTCGTAGCCCTAAGTTTGACAAGGGCATAAATAAAATCCACTAATTTTATCAGACTAGCAATCTTTTCATTTTAAGCACACATCAGTTCACCTAAATCATTATTTAAATAAACGCCACTTACGCATATGACCATTCAAGTTAATTCAAATGATGACAATCGACTAATAAGATTACAATCAATCCATTCGCAACTTAATTGAATCCATTCTTCTTCTAAATCTATTCACCATTCACAAATACTTCACAATACACATCACTATTATAAGCCCAGCACTATCTAAATCTAACTGTGAACAAAGGAATGTCAAAACTATTCGTTTGACAATACAAATGTCACCCATTGTCAGGGCATAGACACACAAACGGCTGGTAATGTCAAAATATTTGACACGTTTGGCCTTACCTGAGATAAAGCGATTTGAGATAAGTTCTGAATGGATTTTGCTTAAATGTTTAGTATTTTATGAGTTTAGAGAGAATAGTTGGTGAATTGTGTCCCGATTTCACACAACTTAGTTGGCAATTTACTGACCTGAGTTCGGAATGTGTGGAATATATTGTCGATTTTGCTTGCTACTGAGGTCCTAATTTGCTGGTATTCTACTCGATCGGATTCTCTGATAGGGCTATACGGGTCTATAGGGCCCACGTTCGCATATTGTCTACATATACTAGGCGGGTGAAGAGTTGTTGAAACGTGCTTTCTAGAACTAAGTGGAAATCTGTAAAAAAATAACTAAGTAATTACAAAATCTATAAACTCGTGCCATCTTCCCAAGGCAAGAACTACAGAACGCCATCTGCTACCTTAGATACTCCAGAAAGGCGGAAGGAATTACAGGTTCCATGGAAAACAATAAGCACGAAAAGCAGCTTATACACTCGACTTGCACAAGTTCTCACGAAAAAATCTATTAAAAAATCAATCCTTTACTGTTCGAAGAATATCTGTTGCATCTTTTATTGATATTCATAGTAATATGTACGTACAATATAATCCTCTCTAGAACTGATCATGGACTTCTTATCGCCTGTCACAGCTTTTGGTCCATTTTTTGTGTCCAGAGATTATCACCGGGTCTATCCGAGTCGACTTGTGACTGTCGTGACCACATTGCTCTTTTGCCCTTTTTGTCACATCCGGATTATAGTTTTTGCGATAGCAAACGTGACTGATAAGGCTTTCAGATAAAACTTTGTATTTGTATTAGTTAAAAGGATGTTAAAGAAAAGGTGCTGAGCAAACTGCAATAAACTTAAATAAATACAATTTGTGCATGCTAAAAGCTACGTGCCAGTTGAGCAAACGGCTTTCTATATTTTTATTTTTCTGTTGAAATCCACTTTGGAAAAAATACAACAAGGATTTTAAATTTCATGGAATTCCGCTCTTAACACTTGTTTCAATTTTAATAAAATCTTAATGGATTCTACAAGCTACTTCAGTATTTTAATTTTCGAGACGAAACCCGAGAAAATATTTCGCGCCAATAACCTAGGTCCATGTTTTTAATTAGCCTCATTTTTTCCCGATACTGAGAAATCACGCCTTTTACAGAAACTCTGAAAGTGGAACTAAATGAAAAAAAATACGCGACAAGAAACATTTGCAATTTGTGCCTTAACTTTAATTTTTTGGACAATGATACGACGAGAAAATTCTCGAAAAAAACTTTTAATTTTAATTAATTTATCAATACAAAGCAGACTACCCCCTTTTTATTTTAAGTTTTTTTTACTTTTATAGGCACGTGTTTGACCACTTTAACACCGTAAGTAAGCGACGATGCGGTCTAAGATGGAGCACGCCTAGAAGTAACCAGCCGGTCGATTCTGTCGACATCTCACGGTGTTCACCTAGGCGGAGTGAACGACAAGAGTGCTGTCATTCCATCTTATTTGTATGGTTTGACAACTCACCCGTCGTGCGCCCCGCCCAAGTGTTCACTTCGACATGTTTACAGAATCGCACTGCTGTTCACTCTGAGTTCTGTCAGTACTCGCATATCCAAAGTTTATCTGATCCTCTAGACATGATGACTTTATGTCTGATAGAACGATTGACGAAAAGTCAAAAATGTATGGGATTGATATTAGTGACCCGTACGACACGTAGTCAATTTCAACCAAATTGAAAATTGCTATGGCTGCGCCCCCGTTTCAGATGTTACTTTGTCTAGTATGCGCAAACTGTCAAAAATGTTTGAAAATTAATAGCTTTTTTGACAGTTCGCAAGTGACATGCGAATGCGAACGTTGTTTAAAAAGAAGTCGGTTAATTAGTAGAATTGGCACTCTGGTCGATGTTCTACGGAAAAAAAAAACGTTCAAATAAAGTTCCACCACCTAAAGGTAAATAAAATCTTCAAAACTAGACTCAATATACACTAGTCTAATCCGATTCTTTGTCCCGGATATCCTCCGGATCCCGCAGTGGGAGGGCGTCCCTCGGAAGATGTACGGCGCAATACGTCGGCGGCGGCGTCTAGACACTAGCTATGTGCTAATATACTCGCTAATACATCACGGAGAACCGAGATACATTGAGTTGGTAGCAATATCGGTGATGGAAGATGTTAAGACAATACGTAGGTATTGGTATCTAGATGCATTGATGTGCAAACTAAAGACACGCTAGAAGGAAACGGGATCTTCCTGAAATAAGTTATAGCGAAGATTTATAGCTACAATATTTACTATAGGTCATATTTGTGATGGAAAAGGACAAGGACATTGCAGGCTTGAATCACCTGATTGTCTGATAAAAAGATGATCCGTGCTTCGGAAGGCACGTATAAGCCGGTGGTCCCGGCCGCCAAATGGCGGTCGTCAAACCATGTCAGAGGTCCTCGAGGCGGTTTAGAAACTCTGACACTAGGGTGTGTGGGGTCATTAGACCTTACTACCCACACGAAGAAGAAGATGGAAAATGTTTGAATGTTTTAACGATATATTTTAATATAGGGTAAAGCAACACGTCGAACTATTGGATCAAATCAATGATACTATAAACTGATAGAATATTTCTGAAACCAAAAAGATATTGCTATATATTATATAAATAACTTGCATGGAGACTGAAAAATCTCGTCACAAGCGCTTTTCTTCATCCTCAACTAATAATAATAATAAATCTTTATTCAGAATCTTAAAAGGTAAAATACAATATGAATCTATAATTAAAAATTTAGGTATAATAATGTTAGATGCCTGTACTAGGATAATCCTGTATCACAGGCTGCAGGAACTCAAATAATACAATGTAGAACATTCTTTTTTTTTTTTTGTTAACGACTAACATTACATAATGGCAAACTTATTTTAATTAACTTAAACTCTACTAACTTAGAACTAAACACAGAATTATTGCAGGAAAGTATTTGCATCAGCAGAATTATAAACTAGGTTACTAAGTTGCAAAAACACATTCGAGGCGCTCTTGTTTTTATTCGGTATTTGCACCTAGCAACTAATGTGCTTAGACAACAAAATCATAAAAATAAATCGATGGTAAGTATGTCAGCACAGTGGCATGTTTTTTTGTGTCAGCTAAATGCGTTTAACGCGGAAGTCTATACCTAGCCCTCGTAGTCAATGGAGTTGATGTACCTATATTCTGCTAATTTCCTAGCAGGGCACTCAACATCTCCCGTTTTATGATTGTTGGGCTTCTTAAACCGCGAGCACGTTGCACATTTAGGTGTGTCCGCTTTCCTTGCGCATTCAGACATCGAGTGTCCTGCTTCTCCACAATGACCACACGAAGGGTTTATCTCTCTGCAAGATTTTGCTGCATGACCAAATTGTTGGCATTTGTAGCATCTGGTAACCAAGGTGAAGTCCCTAACAGGGCAGGAAGTCCAATTTATAAAAAGCCTTGCTTGCGATATTAAGGCTCTACGTATCTTGGCTGTAACTTCGATAACAAAGTTACAGGTAGATGCATCTTTCTTCCCGGATTTGTGGCTAAATTTAACTTCGGCCAAAAAGGTTTCCAGTGACATCGCTGGAAACTTATCGGCGATGTTCTGCTCGTACATGAACCTGAAGACGTCAGCATCAGCCAAAGAAGTCGGCACTCCTATAACCGTGATCCGTGGTTTGCGCTTGTTGGGCTCGTCGGCAGTGAGTCCTGATGTAGACATCTGGACTGCGTGCTTGAGTTTATCAGCATCCTGTTTGGTCTCGGTGCTGATAATAACACCTCCATTTTTTGTTTTCCGTACACCACGTACATGAAGCTTCATTTGGTCAGGGCGTATGATGTTTTGTACGAGGTTTTTTGTCTCGTCACTCGACTTCAATTTATCGTTGGGATACACTGCCACGGAACTTAGATTATGTGGTCTAACGAATTCACTGGATCCCTTCTTCACCATATCAGCAAACGAAGCGCTTCCCACAGCACCAGATTCCTGAATTGACTGTTTGAGGTCCGAAATTTGATCTGCGAGGTTGCGTTTTTCTTTCAGGTCATCGATTATGTTGAGGGCTTGATGGGCTTTCTGCTTCAGAGCCTGATACAGAACTGCCATTTGCGAGGTGTCAGATTCTACTTTACGGCATAGGTTAGTAATCTTCAATTTCTGCTCCGAGTTGAGTTTGCCATCCGTGGCAATAGAGCAAACCTCATTTAACTTCTGCTGAATGTGTGACATCCATTTTTGGATTTCGGGTGTGGATGCAAATTCTATTGTGTGTGTGTCGCTTTTTGCTGGCGAGGCATTGGATTGCACTCGACTACCGGGGCTGTTATCCATTTCACTATTACTATATTTCCATTATTTAATAAACTACACACTTATGAAAATACTAAAGAAGGTCACTATTGTTGCGTAGGTAAAATAAATACTGCTAACGAGCACGTCTGTATACTGCGGACGGCCACGATCAACTCCCGATCTGATTCTTATAAGTTATAATTTACCAAAGTGCTAACCCTGACCAGTTTTCACGTAACAAAATAACCGAAAAACGACCTCTACATATTAGGGTTGCCCTAGTAAAATGTAGCCTAGAAACAAACATATTTTCGGTACAACCAAAAAGAAAAGAGCAACATTTTGTCTCAACATAACCTCATTTCTAGTCGTCGAGAGGAAAATTGAGAATTTGCCCACGAATTTAGTTCATGACCGGTACAAAAAGTCCGCAGTCGACGGAATACAAGAAAGTGGACGTTTAACAGAACATACTGAAGGTATCGGCATCGCCAAATCTTCAGTGTGCCACGTAGACAAACTTGAGAAGGTTGTCGAGTGTCCTACACGCGACCCTCCAGCCTGACAGTTTGTATTCAAGTTATAGAGCGCTTCGGCGCAATAATACCGAAGAGATGTTCAGTATATTTGTATCTTTACTGAGTTTCTTGTGATAACTTTTGGTCAGACTGTGCGTATAGCCTTATCATGTTTCATTAGGGGTCGGATCACCACGTCATGTTTCGCCATACGCGCCATACGGCTTTGGTTAATGATGACGGACATCAAAAGTTAATAACAATAATCCTCAGTAACTGTAGCAAGCAGTCAGCGACCACGACTTTGGACTGCTACTGAGAAATTCCCACCTGAAAATCCCAATAACAAACAAATCGATCAACAGGATGGGCAAAGTGAACCTGGGGATCAAACCTTGGACCCAACGCTCAGCACTTGTTTTGATGTGATCACGTGAGACCGACGGGGCAGTCCTTCCTCTCCTCTCATTTAAAACCATTCACTGCTTGCAGAACTTAATGCCTTGTCTTATAGATACCCGAAGTGAGTCCTAAGCTTCCAACCGACTTGCTAAACAAAAAAGGAAATGTACGAATCTTGTATAGTCAGTGAATATAAATCAGTTTGCCGCGGGGGATGCTTATCGGTCTCTAGATGAATCGACTACTTTTAGGAAGGAACACTATATTTTAGCTATCGACAGGTTTGTTAGCATTATTAATGGCTAACTACAAACTTGAAAGCAGTAGTCGAATTTTAATTGAATTTATCGATTTCAAATAACATTTCGTGTTTTAAAAAGTGTGTTGTTGGTTTTCCTTATGTCTTTAAGATCAATAATTTTCTTATGCTTAGCTCATTTACAAGTTGTGTTGATTAGGTAATCAGAAACAGAGAATTTCGAACTCTTCCGGAAATAATAATTCAATATGGTTGCCAAAGTAAATCACATAGAAATATATTACTGATTAGTCATGATATAATACGAATTTAAAATAGGTACCTTAAAATACTTCGATAATATCTACACTAATATTATAAAGAGGAAAGATTTGTTTGTTTGTTTGTTTGTTTGTTTGTTTGTTTGTTTGTTTGTTTGAAATGAATAGGCTCCGAAACCACTGGACCGATTTGAAAAATTCTTTCACCAGTAGAATCCTACATTATCGGTGATGGTCATAGGCTATAGAATATTTTCAGAAAAGTTAGGGATCCGTATGAAAACTTCGATAATGTGACCCAAGGTGTGAGAAAAAATCCTTATATCGCGTACGCTGCGGAATCTATTGACAATAGAGCAAAGTGATGTACTACAGTTTTATAGAGGTCATCAATATCTACAAAAAAGTCCGCGATACCATATGTCTAACTATTATGGATAAGTCATCATGACGCTTTTTGTTAATATTAGTCAAGCAAATCCCATGGTGAAATAAAAAATGGTGATTATAGTACCATGATATTAATCCTTATCCATTTAAATGGTTTGATAATTAAGGTTGATTATGTCCGTGTAAATTACACTTTAAATCATTCAAATCGGACCTTTCGTTCAAAAGTTACGACGGTAATAAACATGCTCGGAGTAAGAAAAATGTCGCGGCTTGAGCGAACTGGGGAGAATCGTATCAATGCTTGGTCCGATGAAGTTGAAACCCCACGGCATTTAAATGTTTTCGATAAAACAATAAGAATAACAAATGTTTGGATTTTTCGAAAATCGACTAGGTACATACATAATAAGGGGTGAAGCAGGGGTGAATAAGTTTTTAGGGGAGGAAATTATAGCTTGCTTCAATTTACGTCGGAATTCTATGAACAAACTAAAAGTGGGATAATTGAAACAGATCATGTACCTAACAATTTTTGCATAATCAACCCCTGACGGGCTGAACGGGGTGAACAGTTGCGCTGAACCAATAATGAGAATCGTTGTGCTTAATTTTCCAAAACTAACCGTTATAAGGGGATATGTATAGGGGCGTCGCAGTTTGTGGAGTACCTATTATCCCCACGCGGACGAAGTCGCGGGCGAAGTGCTAGTAGGTCATAAAAATCTATGTACTACATCTACAGGTTGTAGAAAAGATTGCCAATATTCTACTAATTTTCAAGCACCGTTATACAGGGTTATTTTTTAATGACCGGCCAAATTTTCACAGGGTGTTCTACCCATGAATATGAACAACTTTCACTATGGGACCAACTCTGAAATCACGAAAAAAAAATCAGCTGTTTCATACAAAAGTTACCTACCAAATACCTACTCGACTAAAATGTATGGAACAGCTGATTTTTTCGCAATCTGTCAAAAATGTATGGGAATTGAGGCTTTTTTGACAGATTGCAACTGAGATGCAAGTGCGAACGATGCTTAAAAATTAGTAGAATTGATACTCTGGTTGCTTTCAAATCTAGTCCTACTATCAACACTTAGGAATACCCCGCACCCATTTCCAGATGAATCATGATCGTGTAGGAAGCATCCACTTTCCACACAAACTACTAAAAATAGATCGACACAACACACAACAGAATACTTCCAGCAAGGAATGCTCGCGCAATTCACGCCGGGCTACAATGGGCAATAATTGCGCCACTGTCGCGCGACTGCATGCTAAGTTAAACGGATATCTATTTCTGTGTTCATAGTGTTTGTTTGTTATTGAATTGTTTCGAGGATTGTGGAGCTGACTGAATAATAGATAGGTGATTCAAGTAGGTTGGGTGTAATTGGATGTAGAAAACTTCATAGGAGAATTGGGCATTTGAATCTACATGAATTAATATACCTTCAAGGTGTAACAGAATAAACGCAATACCTCTTAAGGGTTCATTGTACTCGTCATTGTGAACAACTTGTACGGTGAGACAAACCCCGAAATTGCGAAAAAAATCAGCTGTTCAGTACATTTTGTCGAGTTATCCGCACATAAATGTATGGGGCAGTCGGTTTTTTTTTCGCGAGTGTTCGTTTCTTATCGAAAATTGTTCATACTGATGAGTAGGTACAATGAGCTCTTAAAAGGTATTGCGTTTATTATGTTACACATTTTATATTTTAACTATGTTAATAGAATGGTACGGTTTGTGAAAAATATAATAAAATGGATGAAAACAGAGAATCTATCATACTTTAGATTTTAAGCCTGATTACGACTCCGTATTTTTTTAAAGTTTTAATCAATTTTCGTTTCATGCGTCGTACGTTTTCTCTAGAATTTCAGTAATGTAACAACAAAAAAAAACAAATCAAATACTCTATTTGAACTTTAGGAGAACTTACCACCTCCTAACCTTACAGTACAAGAAGTGTCACCGAACCAGGCACGATGGAAGAAATGCAGGGAGGCCTTTGTCCAGCTGTGGGACAGTACGAACCAGGGGGTCTACCAAGGCCGAAGTCCGTAGTTTCGGCCTTAGTTACGGGCGTTTTCTACTCCGCATCACCTACGGACTTACGATTAGTCCCGAGCCCGAACTAAGAACAACTGTCAAATCGTGTTGTCATTCATTCTTAGTTCGGGTTCGTGTGTTACTGTGGGGTTATTTGGCAAAACAGGATTAGCCATGAAACATACCCTTTTTTAAGGATGGGAAATCATCAAATGACTGCTCCCGCTCTGAGTGGAGCGGAAGGGAGTGTCAGACTGACTAAAACCCATCCTTGTTCCTGCTAATGCCCTTTGCGTTCCAGAGCCGCGGTGACTCTTTCGAACAAATTCCGTAACCCTGGAAGATTCCGCAACCCTGGCAGATCAAACATAGCCTGGACATTGGACTCGGCTCATATCTCAAGTTTCGTCAGCATCAGCAACCTACAACCGGCCTGATCAGATACTACGTTTACATAAAGGTGTCCTTTTGTGGATCTCAAGTATGAATAGTTGATATTAAGAGCGCGTGCAGTCGGTTAGCGACTATTTCCTGTCCATGCGCTCCCGGTATGGTTCCGTAGTTTGTACACATTGTGTTTTGCATACCAAAAATACGATACTGTGGTGGCATAGACCACCAAGGTAGGTCACAAAAAGAGTTAACATGTCAAAGGGCACGTTTAGTGTGGCAATATGTGCATTCTCACCCCAATGATCGTGGTATGAAATAAACCACCAATAATAACCCCAATAATCGTGGTATTGTGGTATTGTGTTATAAGTCATAATTACAGATATTGCTGAATGGAATTCAATAGAAAACCTTTAATTGACACAAGCACATCACAACAGAAAACAAACACTAAGTAAAAGAGAAGAATAGTATGTAATGATTCTGTAAAAGTGGACTGAGCGTGCATCTCAGCATTTTTTGATAATATTTGGAATTAATTTCAGTCAATAACATCTTTATTTGTAATTCTTATCAGTACTACTGGAAAAAAATCGTAATTAGAAAATAATACATTAGAAAACATTTATCCGACGCAGACACAACACAACATACGCATGAGTAGTAAAAAACCGGCCAAGAGCGAGTCGCACGAAGGGTTCCGTACCATTATCTATAAAAACAACAAAAAAATCACGTTTGTTGTACGGGAGCCCAACTAAAATATTTATTTTATTCGGTTTAGTATTTTTTATTACCTATAGTGGCAATAGAAATATTATATAAGGTTGGGGAAAAAGTCTTTTCGCATTGTAGTATGTATGAACTTGTAATAAAATCTCTTTGGCTATAGGCCTACTATTTGTATCTGGCTGGTTTTGGTATCATAGAAAGTTTAAATTTTAAAGAACATAATTCAAATTAGGAAAATGTGTGATTTTCATTTGTTTTTCGTACTGTCAAGACGAGTGAATCTAATGAAGAAATTCGATACATTTTAAAATTTTACTACAAAAAAGGTAAAAATGCAACACAAGCCGCGAAAAAAATTTGCGATGTTTATGGACCTAGTGCAGTGTCTGTGGGAGTAGCACAAATTTGGTTTAAGCGTTTTCAATCCGGAAATTTTGATGTCAAAGATGCACGTCGCTCTGGTCGCCCTATTACGGATAAAATGGATGCCATTTTTGATAAAGTAGAGCAAGATCGGCATATTAGTAGTTACGACGTAGTTGAAGAACTGGGAATTGACCACAAAACAGTTTTGGCGCATTTGAAAAAAACTGGGCACACAAAAACTGGGTACCTCACGAGCTCACTGAAAGAAACCTAATGAACCGTGTACTCATTTGTGATTCTTTATTACGACGTAATGAAACCGAACCATTTTTGAAAAAGCTGATAACTGGTGATTAAAAGTGGATCACGTACGACAAGAACGTGCGAAAAAGGTCGTGGTCAAAGGCCGGTAAGGCTTCACAGACTGTGGCGAAACCCGGGTTAACTCGCAACAAGGTGATGCTGTGTGTGTGGTGGGATTGGAAGGGCATTATTAATTATGAGCTGTTACCACCAGGCAGGACCATCGATTCTGAACTCCACTTTGAACTACTGATGAGATTAAAGCAAGAAGTTGAGAGAAAGCGGCCGGAATTAATCAACAGAAGGGGTGTGGTTCTTCATCATGATAACGCTAGACCTCACACATCTTTAGCCACTCAGCAAAAATTAAGAGAGTTTCGCTGGGAGGTGTTAATGCATCCGCCGTATAGTCCTGACCTTGCACCTTCAGATTTCCACCTGTTTCGATCTCTTCAGAATTCTTTAGGCAGTGTCAGGTTAACATCACGAGAGGACTGCCAAAACCACTTGTCGCGGTATTTTGATCAGAAGTCTCAAAATTTCTATAGCAATGGGATCATGTCCCTACCTACAAGATGGCAAAAAGTTATCGAACAAAATGGTACCTATATACTTTAGTTAAATGTAAATAAACTATATTAAAAAATGTTTTGAATTTTCTTAAAAAATGCGAAGAAACTTTTTCCCCAACCTATGACATCATCTGTGAAAATTTCAACTTTCTAGCTATCACTGTTCATGAGATACAGCCTGGTAACACACAGACGGACAGCGGTGTCTTAGTAATAGCGTTTCGTTTTTACCCTTTGGGTACGGAACCCTAAAAACTACAACGCACTCAATGCCACCCACTTACTGAAAATAAACAAGTAGTAGCAATACACTGGCACAGTTGTTCAACACAGTGTCAAGTGTCACACTACTTGACACAACATCCCGTACTACCTGGTGACTGGTTCTTATATGGAGGAAACTTATCATTCAATAGGAAGCAGCTTTAACTAAACGTAGCCTAAACATAACATCACCTCTGTTCCACAAAGGGCTAAACAACGGTAGAGCTGTTAGGGTAGGCTCGGGCTACTGCTACTGAGAAACTCCTAATGGAAAAACCCAATAACATTTGCCCGACCTGGGAATCGAACCCAGAACCACGAGACCAATGAGGCAGTTCAAAAGGTTTTTTGTATCTTTACGTGTCTGATCCAAGCAAGCTAAGTAAGTAAGTAGTAGCAGCTAAGCTTCCTCTTGAAGTCCTATCAAGTTAACACCTATAAGCTTCAAACATCAAAACATAGTGTTTAAGTGCAAATACATATCCCAAAGGCAAGAGCCAGTAAGTCAAAATGCAACTACAAAATAATACAAACACTCCATACAAATACACAAACATTCAATTTGCAAACTAACTGCAGTAACTACATTACAACACCCGGTAGCAGTTCGATATCTGCGCATGATTCACTATTACTGCCGGCACGTAGTGGTAACAAACCCAATATTTTCTGGCCTCCGTTGAAACTCCATAGATACTACGCGAGGCCAGCTGAAGAGGCCGTGGATGTGGCCTACGATCGATAATAATAGAGAACATGCAATATTTTCATCTTGCTTTCATTTTGTAGAATTCCATGTAAAATAGACCATAGACAAATGTCCCGGCTGATCTTTGACTGGGTTGTGGAGGATAGGCAGCAGTCCCATGTAAATCACTGGTGGTTCGCTGCATCGGTTTATGAGGGCCATGCACGTTCAAGTAATTTGATCAAACAGGCTGCTTCAAACAGTTTTATAAAAATTGACATGAATGTCTGTGAGAAAATTAGTTAAAAAATGAGCTGTCAAATGGCGTGAAATAATAATTATGGAATTTCGAAATCTGTTTGATTAAACATTTTGAACATTTTGTTTGATCAAATTGCTTGAACGTGTATGGCCCACATTAGACTGGAAACCGACCACAACATTGTTGAGAAAAAGTTACACAGATAGATAAATAGTAATTGTGAAAAGCTCGTACACTTTACTATTACTCAGGTACTAATCAGTAAACCAATCACACTCTCCTTACGAATTTCTCAAGAATCAATTATTACAATTTCATTTGAACTTGCTACGAAGTAGATCAAATCTTCAAATACTCTTATCATAGTAATCCACGGTACCTCATCCGATAAGAAACGCCATGAAAAGCCTGAAAGGTCGCATTACTTTAATAAACCTTTTAACTTTTAATCTAATTCAGTCGGTACAGCGAGGCGATGTAATCCCTCTTTTAAAAATGATTAATTAAGGATTAAGAAATGTATTTCAGCAGAACGCGCTCGGAGCAAAATAAATCCACCACCTCTTGGGATCTAAACGCGCTACGTAGGGTTGCCACTTACTTTCTGGATTCACATACCCCTTTATGGATTTGGTAATGAATTACTTGGCAAAGCTTTTATAATTAACAGGCCACGCATTTTAACTAATCTATCTGATGCAGTTGATGAAGAACTTACAAACATTCATCTATTTTCGAGTGAGAGAACGCAGACTGAAGACACCGAGCTGTAATTTTATTATATTATTGATGTAGTGGTATGGTCTTTGAGGAGGAATTTCTATTACAGCGAAGCTCAGCAACATCAGTCCGATATAAACTAATTGCAGAGCACAAGCCTGTCCTTACTCAATAAGAGTACCTTTTTTATGGAGGGGAAATCATCAAATGACTCCTTCCTCTGAATGAGAAATGAGAGGAAGGGAGTGTCAGCCTCTTACTGACTAAAGCCCATCCGTGTTCCTCCTCATGCCCTTAGCGTTCCAGGGCCGCGGTGACTCTTTCGAAATAATTCCACAACCCTAACAGGAATAAAAGTACCTATCTACAATTCTTAATTAAAGATCCAGAATGACCTAGGTAGTGAAAACATTTTTAGCGCACTTTTACCTGCTTTCACATAAACTAATTAAAGGATACCCCAAAGAATACCCTAATTTAAGGTCACTCAGTACTAGTGAAAACGGGGGTGTAACTGGTAGAACATTTTGTCGTTAAAACCAACCATAACCATACCTTTGATCTCGACTACATCACTAAATCTTTTGGACAGCCCTACAGCGAGTCCTTCATAAAGGGCCGTATGAAAGGGCCAGTTTAATAACTAGAAGCTCATTACTTAGCGAGGCTCTAACGATAGGCAGCCGAATGTTGCGTCTAATTACGGCCATTCAGGCGTGCAGCATGCTGAAGAGAGGACGTGTGCCTAGCGATAGCCTGTCTAGGGTTAGCTTTTAGGAATTAAACCTTTTTGGTGCAGAATTTTATAGTTTTTATTTTTATGTCTAGAACACGTGGGCTAAATAATAACAGGCACATGGGTTTGATCTTTGGATTGGATCAACGCTTGCCAAGGTCGGTTTGTGGACAAGTCTATTTTAAATCTTATTTATTTGTTGTACACCTACCACAGTGTAGTCTTTTTAAGGTTGCATATTAGAAAATCAAAACTTTCTCGAGCAAATTTCAAAAGAACAATAAACGAAATAACAAAATTTAAATGACCAAATGTTTTATATAGAAAAATTTTAAAATCCCAATGTATGTGACATCAAATGAACGACTGATCAAAAGTTGCTAGATGTAATTTTAAAATATCAAATCTAGATAATTAGACAATGGTGAAAACATTTCTGCGGGAGATTGTAGTTAGGTTAGGTTAGGTTAGAACTGTGACCAAACGCGCGCGAGCCGAGCGAGCGAAGCGAGCGGTGCCGCGGCAGCGGCTGGCGAGCGCTACTTCTCAATGCGTTGGCAGAGTGTTTCTGGGTGGTTTAAAAAAATCAAAAAATAATAATAATAATTTATCCAGTAATCCATTTTGACCTTTAAACGATTTGGTCAATAGTGTAATAAATAATTTAAATATTGATATTCCAGACTTTGGTCAGCTGAACTTTTGATCAAATGACCATCGTTATTTTAAACTTTGTTGATTTGTACGTTGTTCTTTTGAAATTTGCTCAGGAAAGTTTTGATTTTCTAATATGCAACCCTTTTTAACCCAAAGGTTGACTGGTAGAGAATACCTTGTTGCATTAAGTCCGCCCATTATTGTACATAAAGTTTGAATAAATAAATAAATAAGTGACTAGCCTAACAAAAATTCCTCCGTGCCTCGGTGTGACCAACCTAACAAAGATTCCTCCGTGCCTCGGTGTGACCAGCCTAACAAAGATTCTTCTGTGCCTCGGTAAGCACGTTAAACAGTTGGTCCCGGCTGTTTTTGTAGATCTTTGACGGTTCTTACGGGTACTACTACTACTATACTCAGCTGCATCCGGTTAGCCTGGAAGCCCACCTTGACAACGTTAGGAACTTAGGAAATGCTAGGCAGATTGATCTGATAAACACCTTTTATATAATGGGAAATGTAAATGTGTGCCTAACTACCCAATTCGAGTTTTGAAACTTTGCGCTTGCATAACTTGAATTAATTTTGCAAAAAGCGAAAGTGAATCTTAAAGTTTTTATTATTAATATCGTTTCAACATTTAAAATTTTATTACTTTTTCATAGATTGTAATTATAAATACAATAAAACAATGTCATAAAATCTTGAGTCAATGAATTATGTTTTATTGAATCGAACATTTCACGGCAGTTAGCTTATTAAATCTTAAATTATAGTAGTTTTTACTACAAGAAACATATTTTTTATATAATTTACCTGCGAAGTAAACAGACATCTTGTTAACGAAATTAATTGAGACAACGCAAACGGAAAAAACATGAACAATGTATCAACCCACATAGAGAAACGTCACTTAACTAATATAAAAATATTAATAAAAAACGCACGAACAAACGTACCGATGGTATCGCGTGATATATAGCGACAACCCGCTGACTAATGTCTGCTCTACACACTACAAAAACATTAAAACCTCACCACGAAACAACTGAATAAATCGCTTAAAAGCTTATTGCGATAACATCTCTGTTTCTGTAGCAGACAATTAGAATAAAGACTATAATGAAGAAGCAATGGATTCGTAAAATATCGATAGTATGTTCATATTTCTCGTGTATGATAATCGTAATGTGACACCCAGTGATGTCCAGTAGTATGAGCATCGATCTCACGATAATATCGACATACGATCGCCTGCGCCGGAGTTTTTATAGCTCATCATTTAGTTTTTAAGCCCGCACCGTTGTTTTGACAGTGTCGTTAAATGTTTATACCTTTTATTACACGTGCAGCAATCGATACAGTAAAAGTATTGATATCTGCCTTTTGATTAAAAATTATTCGGTTTCGAAATCTCAGTAGCTATTTTAAGCTGCTATAAAAGACAGCATTTAACTGTGCAGGCCGTTACACAAACAATAAAGGTAAGTTAGTTATGAACCAGCGGTTTGACAGGAACATATTTTCTAAACAAATGGTTAAAGTTGTAACGACAACCGTATCTAAATCCTTTAAGTGGCTTACCTTACAACTATTCGTAAATCCTTGAAGCAAATAAACAGTCAGCCTCAAGAACTTTATATTGGCAAAGTTGTTCTCTTTTTTGTTCAGTAGAATTTTTTTCCAGATCTTTATTTCAAGCTGCATCCGACTCTTTAATAGTCACAACATTTCCAAGACCTTCTTCTAACCGACATTAATCCCAGCCGTTGCCAATCCCATCTAATCAAAGCAATACATCTTCTCCTAAACCTTTGTCTTTAAAAACAATTAAATCTATTTCGTTTTTCCTCAACATACGTCTTAATTAAGGCACAAATACATAATTAAAGTTCGACAGCGGTGTGGAGACATTAATTAGAAATAGTAGGAAAGCGGCGCTCAATTACTGGAATATTAATGAGCAATGAGCCCCTTGAGGTACACCTCTAATTATGCTCAGAGCTGCCACGCTCGCTGCCGAATTACTTCGGCTAACTTATGAACACAGGGCCTCTAGTCTTGGTTTTTTATTTTACGGTCGTGGTAATAGGGAAACAAAAAATTAAAGGAATATGGTATAAGTAGGAAGTCATAATTCACACTTTACAACCTAAACTTAACCTCTTCTGCAAGAATCAGAATTAGCATGATTACTATAAAAGTTATCATGACATTCATGACTAATAATAACGCATCAATTTAATTTCTAGTATCTAATAAGGATTTTATACGAAACAATAGTACCTACTTAACACAAAACGAGTTACTTTCATTGCCGACATTATCCTCACCAACTAAGCAAAATGCTGAATCTGGAATGTGTATTTGAATTAGTCATAAATTATTCTTTTATAATTTTTTAATCAGCAGTGTTTCGCCTTGACTGTCAACGATCCATTTAGCCTTGCTTGATTCACAAACGAGCCAATTATATCATTTAACATAATCCTTGCAGCTCGTTCTGACTCTATTATACCTACTAACATGAATCACATAACTACCTATTCATCTAACTCTTGTGTCATACATATTATCTTAGGTTTCAACACTTTGATTTCCCTATATCTTCTCCTGCCAATTTAAACTGAACTCTGACTCCATCAATTTAAACACCAACATCACTTGTCGTTAAGCTGCATTTGAAAACTAGAAATTCACACTCTAAGCTAAATAGAACTTTAGTTTTAAGCTTGGAAGGTTTAGATTCGAATGTTGTGGCATTATGTGATTATGAAGTATAAGACGAGGCTAGTAATCCAGAGGTCGGTGACAGAATTAGTTCCTAATCAGTTGATTTAATCTCAGTCGAGCGGCGGCTCGTTAGCGACTCAGCTATGTAATGCGACTGCGACTAATTGCATAGCAGTCGCTTTGCTGTCACAACTACAATTTGGACTGACTAAATGTTTGTAAACATCAGTTGATAGTTTAGAATCTGTAGTTTGTTTAACAGGTGATTTTTTAAAGCCGTTATTTTCATTAAGATGTGGGAAGATAGAGACAGGTATTTATTAGATTTGCGTGATGTTTTCTATATCAACGTTGCCTAAGTTCTATTCATCATTCTAGGTTGGGCAACTCTACGATTTTACCTTCTTGTTTAGATCTATTGAAAAATATGATCCCCTCTTCAACATGCATTTCTTACCCTTCCTTGTTAAAAACACCACTATCGTGTAAAGGTGACAAATTCCGTGTCAATCACTTCGACCCGTTTCGCTCAGTCACCTCCTGCTCCGGAATGTTAAACAGCCAATACTTACGTTTCTCCAACTCTAAATCAAGCCAGAAATGCATTTACTCAGAGTGATAAATCTAGAAACATTTCCTGTTACATTTAAAGCGAGGTATTTGAATACGCTATCAAATGGTGAAGGCGCCGGCTGACCTGAGATAAAGAGCGTACGTCACATGTCTTATGTAGGATACCTAGTACATAGACCTATTTGAGATACTACAAGTGTATCAGCAGGTCAGAGTACTGATAAGCGGAATATTTTTGACGCAGTTGAAGAGTTGAGAAAGAAACAAAGTAATAAAATACTAAACGATACGAAATTGGACAAGTTAAGGCAATAAACAACAAGGTCAAAAGTCTAGATAGTCTGACAAATAAACGAATTTGATTATAGGTTTTTGCCAATTTTTTCGGTTGTCAAACAAGTTTTTAAAGTATTATAAAATGTCGTTTGATTCATTCAATAAGTATCTATGTTTGTTTTTGTCTCTTAGCAAATCATGCAATATACAAGCGATGTCAGTTTAAAGGACATTGGTACCACTTACATTCAAGATTTATTCATTATATTTTATTCTCGTTTTGATGATCTGTCCTTTATTTATGTTATTGAGTAACTTACTAGGTACTCAGTAGCATAAACTACTGTTGATAGTCTACTGGATACTGCAATAGACTGGACTCCGGATAAGTTAAGAATGTAAATAAGTTAATACTTCTTCACAACCAAATGATACAGCTACTGAGGCAAAGATATTCTACTGTACAGTAGCACAGAAATAACACATTCAAAGTCATGAATAACTGAAAACAAGTATCAGATGATAAACTCATACACACAGAAAGTCTGACATCAAGAAAATAAAAACGACTCATTTTAGAAACTATTCCTTTTTGTAAAAACCTATAAAGATAGTGCAACGAGTTAATGTTTCAAAACATTAAAGTAATTACAAAAACATTATACTAATTAGACTACAGCTAGTAATAACTGATTCTCTTAAACAAGCCACTTTCAAGAATGCAGACGCGAGACTGGTATGCAAGACATATTAATGTATCTTATCACAATATTCATCTTATTATTATGTCGTCGCTCTGAGAGCTAAATTCCACGCGGTATTCTTAGATGATATTGATACTTTAAAATTAAAATATTCCACAATAAACGACTTGATGTTATTAGTTGTGGATATGACATTCAAAATTATAAAAAACATTTTTACAATAAAATACAACTGACTTCGAAAAAAGAAACACTACAAAGTATAAAATAATTTAAATTTCGGAAGTCGGTGTTTTTTCGTTTTTGACACGTACTTATTTGTTAAAAAGTTTTTTTTATTATTCACTTTTTAGTGGTGGTTAGCTTTAACTAAATTCGACGCAAAAAGAATCATCCAGATCGGTTCATAAACAATAAAGTTATGCCCGAATAGAAAGCCCTAAAAACTTGTCCGGGATACTATTCTTCCAAACATAAAAAGAATCATCAAAATCGGTTGACAACTGGCGAAAATATCGCTGAACAAACATAAGTACAAATTTTTTTTAAAAAATCAGACGAATTGAGAACCTCATCCTTTTTTTGAAGTCGGTTTAAAATAGTTGACTATCGCAAGTGCAAAGTTAATGAGCGTTCGCTCTCGTAACTCAAATAATATCATTAAAGTCTCAAAGTGCTTAACCCTCTGACAAACTTGAACAAATAACCCTAACGACATCAATAAGATAACTAAAGTC
This sequence comes from Melanchra persicariae, assembly GCA_947386135.1. Classification (NCBI taxonomy): domain Eukaryota; kingdom Metazoa; phylum Arthropoda; class Insecta; order Lepidoptera; family Noctuidae; genus Melanchra; species Melanchra persicariae. The sequence goes on along the minus strand of OX376658.1, from coordinate 20,325,377 downwards.
ATTCGAGTTAAGTTCATAAAGTTAAAATCACTAAAGACTATTCCGAGCCCATCCAATAGATTTAAAGCTAATTGTGTTGGAACAGCTAAGTGTTCGGCATCGCTCCGATAGCTTTACTCGACCAATTACTTACCACTCCGACCGTTCCAACTTGTCTGGCCGACACTTAAACTTTAACTATTAAGTCATTAATATTATGTACTTCCGAACGGCCGCAGTTCCAAGTCCCCAGTTATTACGTTCAAACACTAAAATCTTATTTTTAAACCTTGCTAAGATTGCACGGTTTATCGCCAACTATTTTATTTTAAACATTCAAAACTTGTTTAGCTTTCTTATAGTATCTGTATGTATTAAACCTCGCAGTAAGTACTGTATAAAATGATCCAACATTTTATGACTGCATTCTTTTTCTTCATTTACATGCGCGCGTGCACTTCAGTTGGCAAAACTAAAATTATTTGGCTTTTAAATCCTAACAATAAAAAAAGTAACATTACGAGTTAAATACATTATAAATCACACCTTTACGACTCATTCACCAGCATAATAGATTATTTGCAAAAGGAAAAGGAAGTGGTCCCAAATGCGTGCCCTGCGAGACACCACGACTTGTGACGCCTAAATAAATACGAATGCCTTTTGTTGGATTGTGAGAATTGATATTTATGGTCGAAAAAATGGCGTCCCGCAGCGGGACAGCTGCTCGAGTCAGGGGGATAATGGAGGCCCTTTAGAAATTATGTTTTCGACGTCGAACGACGCACTCGGAATCAAAACGATAAAGTATATGTTTAGGAATTTATACAGTAACGATTATTTCGTATTCACGATAATTTAATCGCTTGAGGATAATGTTTCAATGTTTGAGATTGGAGTTACAAGAACGAGATCGTTGTTTTCGCAATTCGCTGGAATTACGGTAAACATAGATCTTGCTTTAAAACGTTCAGATACCATTACATATAAATCAGAGTGTTTATGTTACAATCGATACATGTTAGTGAATATTGACTGTTTTACTGCTCCGCCATTAACATGTCAGATCACAGGCGAGGCTGAAATCATCTGTATTTACAAGTTATAAACTGATCGTGCTTTACATCATAATATTATGTTAATCAGATTCACCCATTCGATACGTAATGCGATGGAATTTTATTGACTGACTACTTAAAACATACGTGCAGTTATATTAATTGTCTACATAAAGTAATGTAGCAGTTATGATATTTCATGCTTCCCCGTTAAGTATTACAACATTATAATCACATGATAAATCCGAAACAAAATGCGGTTGCATTATTTCATTCAATTCACCGCAGCCTCCCGCGGAGAGCCTGCATAATTTGAAAGCGCCAAATATTTAATAAAATAATATCAACGAGGATCGCTTGCAAACCTTATTGAAATACTTTTGTTTTTGTTCACAGATCGAAAGCTGCTCTTGTTTCTGACCGTGATTCATAATGTAAGTACTACTTTATTTAAGTACTCTGAAAGTCTGAAAATATTAATACGGTTCCATCTCCAGAACATGCACATGATGAATCAACTTATTTTATAATAATTATTATTTATATTATTTTACAAAACATTCGCATTGATACCGCAAGCAGTAACATGACTACCACGTATTTCTATAAAACAATAGGTAGGTATTGAGACCCGCTAGTTATCATGTTTTGATTCATCAATACATCACGCCACTGGAAAAATCTAGATCCCAATACCGCATTACGTAAATCTACACTCAATAATTAACTGTTTAATAAACATCTAATAAAGATCGCACTAATTAACGCTACACTTCGAGCAATAACAGTGGATGCAATTATCAGAAAAGCTGGAACTTCGTTAGCGACACTGCGACCTTTGATTCGGACTCGCAGCAAATTAATAAAATCACCTCGTTACTACATCTATACCTGCGTGGAATGCTTTAATCTGCATGCAAATTAATGCCGCCAATACTAATAGACTACTATGAAAGCCGGGCTTCGTTCAATTTTATGCCGGCACCGGACGCGATATTACCATCAATTTATAAGAGAATTTTTGCAAGTGTTTTTCACTGTGTATCGTCATAATATCAGCGCTTTTTATATCCTAGAATAACTCTTGTCTATTATTCAATGTGTGCTTGTGAAGCTTGATACATATTTAGTTTTAATGCAAGAATAATTCCATCTTTTTTAATTTAATTCACTCTTCAATGTTGTCGCGTTGTTCTATATTGGCTGTATTTTGCATTAAACAATCATAGTTACTGTCACATTAGCATGTATGTAAGTAGGACAAAGATAAGTCTAAACAAAGATATAGTCATTATTACCGATCGATTCTCTCAACAACTAGCCCAAGGATGGAGCACAGGCGTGCATGCATCGGGCATGGATAATGGATACCACGCGACCTTCCTCCAAGGTCGCAGTACGGGATGTGTGGGGCTCCGTATGAGTCAGTGGAAGCTTCGCCCTCTGCTGTCGGGTATTAATGATTCTATTAAACTTAGCCTCCCAGGCCCCGAGCCAGCCGAAATTTATAACGTCCGTAAGTTTTACTAATAACTCGTCTACCTGGCCATAAACCCGCGGTTTGATTTACTGATTCGTTTGTTTTAAGCCGTGGTTTTTAATAAAACATCGTTTGGTTTTTTTTGGGAGGAAATTCTAAAGATGTGACTGTTACCTCGTTATGTGGTTGCCTGTTCACGTTATTTTGTCACGTCACCTGTTGTGCTTGAAAGTTGTGACAAGGGTCGTCAATTAATTTAACATACAATGAGAACTCTTTACAATAGGAACGTGTCCCAAAACAAATCACTTAAGAAACCAGAAGATCAGGGATCAGTTGTAAGTTGTAAGTGATATCTGTGTTGCATAACTGATTAAAAAAAAAATCCTTTTCTTTTCAATATTTATCACTCCCAAAACGGAGTCATAAAACTACGACCCAACGATGACCAAAACATTACATTTTTAATATTTAATGGAATCCCAACGAATCAAGTCAACATGAAATCGACAAAATACACTCAAAGTTAACAATCCCACATGGGATATCCGATTTCGTTCGATTATCTCAAATCTTGAGCAGGACCGAGTTAACCGGAGTCGGACAATGAGTAAACACGTCAGGAAAGGGTGGTGTCGCTCGGAGCCGTGACGAATGCGTTTACGAACAAAACAAACAAACACGACGACATTTTGTTTTCTAACTACGACAAGGATGCGGGCGATGGACATTATATTTTAAAACGTTTAAATGTTACAAATGTGTGTGGGATACTCAGTGATGTTATCTCATAATCTTTTCGTCTCTCATACATATCATACATAACCGAACGAAGCTTTTGTCATAGCGAGTTTTGTTCCCGCTGTGATCATTAATTACCGTAATGAATTGAACGTGTTGGTTTGGGTATTTCGATTCCTCCGTCAAAGAAAATGCTTAAATTATATGGATATGATACCATCATCATCATCATGATATCCTTTATCAGTTACAAAATCTGTGTTTTAGTTTATAAATTATCTTATATATTTGAAATTTTCAATAATGAAGCCATAGATTCTATCTGTTGAAATTCGTCTGAAGTTGAAGTTAAAAAAGCTCTTTCTAAGTAAATTGACGAAACAATAGTAGAGCTTTGAGCAGCGACAATGACAATCGATATCTCAAGGGGACGTTGTTTGGGTTATAGAAATAGTTGGGATTGCGCCACCCACCGGCGGCAGGCCCCACTGCCTGCCAGCCAGATGTATACTATATTATGGTAAAACATTCAATGACTTGTTCACTGACTTAAATGACAGCAGAAAGGAAACTGTTTTTATAAGGAATGACATAATAAGTAAAGTTTTTACTGAGCTCGGTGATGGAAAAAGTATGAGATACGATGTAGCAGCCAATGTGTATCAAATGAAGATAGACTTATGAAATAATGAAGATCGTGGGATAGCTGTGGATGACATTGTTGATGATGATAATGTTTGAACAAAGACAGATACAAACTTTGTTGATTGATTCTGTCCTCAATAAACATCGACCTTAAGCAGGGCCTTATCTGATGTTAATGGACCCTTACCTAACCATGAAAACTTCGTTCTAAAATAAAGCAGTACAATTTTATTGAACGCTTTTGTTTTATGTGTGTTGAGGTGACAGGAGGCTAACCCGCACTAGCCCAGCGGCTTGCACAAAGAGCAGCTCCTATACAAGTGGGTTCAGATGTCGCTATAACGTTCGCTATATTGGCGACGCCTACCTTGGGATAAACTATTTCCTTGGTTCACACTTCACTTTAGTACTGAACCTCCACTTTACTGGAAAGATTTAAACTGGCGGAATTTACAACATTATTTCCTCATTCCAAGGCAATAGCCGTGTCGAACACATTTTTCCAAAATGAACCAACAATTATTCAATTTAACTGGAAACGTGTATAATAAAAGCCTCATTCCCAATTGATTCAATTCACAGTTCGCCACTAAATATTTATAGCATGCTCGTTATTGATAAAATATCACACATCGACCGTTTAATTTAAAAAACATACAAGCCGTCCATCATGTGGCACTAATCACCAGCGAGGCGTTGTTACGATCGTTTCGACTATTTATAATTTTTAATCTATAATGAAATCTGCATGCATAATGTGCGTCATAAAAACAGTGAGGTGAGACTCGAGGCTGCGAGCGCACCCGCGTGCCCACGCGCACCTATTGTAGCCACCCACACCTCGTCCAAAGACGCCAACTTACCATTTACCGTCGCACCACACCATCCCCCTTATACACTGTTATTTTACCAACGAAAATCAACCGCAAACCTATATTTGTTAACTTGGAAAGAACAAATCTACTCATGCTGACAACTTCGCCAGTTTCAACCCTACTGCGTTAAAACATGGTGTTATGAAGTACATTTGTGGAGCAAGCCAGTAATGTAAACTAAAAGGAACAGACACCGTTCACGTCCTGTCGCGGCCGTACATAAATATCGCGTTAAATAAATCATCGGCGACATGTTTTGTGACGTTTGTATTTTTAGCTTTCGATTGTAAATTGTCAGTCCCGTGTTTATTTTATGGGAGGTAAAAAATGATAGATTCTCCTGGTAAAGCGCTTTGTCATGAGGACACTCGTATGAACTCGTATTTATGAACAGGCCGTGGTGTTTGGACTAATTAAGCAGCCAATGTTATATGCAAATGAGGCCGGGATACTGGAGCTACGTAGGTACATTAACGAGGACTAGATTTTAAACCAGTACTAAAACTGTCTATGACTTTATCCAACCGCTTTTAGTTAACAATCTCCAACATAAACAAACAAGAATAAAAGTTATTTTCCAGCTAAACTTCATATTCGTTGAAAGCAAACAATCTAGCAGTCGACACCACTTAAGCGGCTATTATTATCAGCTAATCGCTAATAAACTTCTGCTAATTAGCTAATTTAACGGTCGCAGCTCCCGACACGCTACTAAGCTGACTCTACCAGCTCCTACATAAAACGTCTGCCTACGAGCAATCGTAAAACATATTTAAACAAACGGACCACATTGACCGCTCACCATACGGCACCATTTTTTGCCCAGACAACCCTCGTCTTGTATTTTTTTTCGTATGGCAACACTGTCTTTTTCTCTCGTGTATTTATTGTTCCTTTTGTCTTATTTCTATGCGACTGGCAGACTAGCTGCGGAGAAATAGAATTTAAAGCGGATTATCTGCCCGCATAAGTCAAAATATTGAAAAGTTGTGCTTAGAGGATTACTTGACATCCTTTGTGTGAATAATGCTTTATTGTTTTCTGTCTGAAGAGATTGTTACTAAAATAATATATAATATCCTTGGTCTGCATTTTATGGCTACAATTAAAAGTTCGTTAAACTCTATGGACGTTGCCTGACTATAATTAAGAGGACCTAAAGCTGGTGCTAGATAACGCTATCTTGGTCACAGATTATATGATGTTATGATGACCCTAGATTTCTTTACCAATTAGTCTGGAAAAACATTAAGAAAACAAAGCAACAAGACAGTTATTCCTCTCACCATAAAGTCAGTCGCCTACGTAAAACCTCCGCGACATACCGGCCAACAGAGATACAGTCATTTTGGCGCGCGGGCCACAAAATGGCGACGAGATGGAGACGAGAGATAGTGGATGCAAAACCGGATTGATAGTGCTAGGTAGTGCGTCCCGTGACGTTTATACCCATCCGGGGACAAGAGTTATGGCTGCCCGAAGTCCCGCACTCGCGGAAAGTTCGCTCCAAACTATTTATTGGCAACACTCCAGCGAAGAAGCGACGACTACCCAGCCGATATTAATTCATTCCATGCTCAGCTAAAAAACATCATATTTTCCCGATAATGGCGTATGTTGGTGCCAGCCTTAATGTTCGTAAGTTCGCATGCGAAACAGATAACGCTCTTGGTATTTCTTAAAGCCGCGTCTTTCACACGATGCAATAAATGCATGCAATTATATTTTATTGCGATATTATTTCACTTTATTTATTCCGTCAGTTCTATCTCTGCCAATGCATTGATTTATTGATTTAGTGTGTTTACAAATAAACCGTTTTCTCTGCGGTCTCTGGACGCTGTTTAACTTCGTGATCTCTGAGCCAATGACAGGATTATCTTAATGTGTCGACTAACTACTAACATAGCGTCTTTCGAAATTTATCACTATCTTTCTTAATACTAAAAGGTTTGACTTAATTTATTACTCAAAATATTTTACGAAAAAAACTGCAACATTTTGACCGCTTCATTACACAATGCAATTATAAACAAAAGAGTAAAGCGCGCGAATCCCTCAAACCATGAAAAAGCATTTCCAAAGAGATTCGCAAAAAACCGTTCATTATAGTGCGCTTGTTGTGTAAACATCCGCCGGGTCGCTCTCGCTGGTGAATCCGAACGCATTCGTAGGATGCCATCTTTTTTTCTCGCAGTTTGGCGGGAAGATTTATGGGCAGTGACAAAGTCAATTTCATGGCACGACGCGGCGGCGATAGGGCACGCCTCGGATGCCTTTATGATGGAATTTGGCATGGGCTTTTAACTGTAATTGTCCTTAAGTAAACATTTTACCTGGCAATTTGATGAATCGCCTCCGTCGTTGTGAAGTGAAGCTTTGTGCCCGTAACAATTCAATTTCTAGAGGCTTTCGCGGAAGTTCGTTTAAATGACGATATTATCGCGTTGCTCAGTAGGAGCCTGGTAAATGATCTTTGAGTTAAATGACTCAAGAATATCTTGAGCGTGAGTCAATTTCAATGGAAGAGAAGAAGATCGACCGTTATCTTTTGAAGAGGGAAAGGTTCTAAAATATACAAACCTCAATCAGATCATCAGATGATGATGAATTAAAAAAGGAAAAGGCTAGGCAGCTGCCTATTGGGGTCGGTTTCCAGTCAAACCGGCTTCAGCTGAATGCCAATATTAATTAATGCAAAACAAATATGTTGTTAGCTCTTAAAATTAGAACAAAAACACGCAAAACTAGCGCTTAACTCAAACCCAGATGAAAATGATTGTTTTTTCAAATATCAAAGCATCAGATATATCATCATCATCATATCAGCCGAAAGACGTCCACTGCTGGACATGGCCCTCCCCCAGGTGGGGGGGGTTTGCCATAATCGCCACGATTACATATTTTTCGTGATTTACCACAGGACATACACAGGACATAGTACCTACATTCCATTTCAAATTGTGCAATCATTTTGTAAGTTTCATTATTTAAAGGAAATAGAGCCTTATTTATGTAAATAGAATCGTTAAATGCTAAGAGGACATGTCAATTGGCTAGATGCCTTAAGTATAAATTGGGAATGGTATCCAATGATTATAAATATGTCAAACGTTCAAATTGTCGCTGTTTTCTGAAGCATACCTTTATTTTGTAACGGAAACTACACTAACTAGGCGTTATTAACTATCGATTTTTTACAAATGCACGATGGAATAAAACTCAACCTGTATGAAATTCTGTACCTAGGTACCTTTTTCGATCAAAACCTTTCACGAGTTTGTTGATTTGGCGCCCAAAAACACCTAAAATATTTATTTATATCACGTAACATATTATACCGGTTTTATACACAAGTCCCATGACATCTACAATAAATATTCAACGTGTTTTGATAATAAAATTCGACTAAACGGATTCTCAACTGTCGCCATATTGATTGCTTCGACAATTTTATCGTTTGTTACGCAAAGCTGTCAAATGGAATCGGATTTTTGAATTTGTATTCCGAACACGCGATCGTCGGTTGGATTTTTTTTTTTTCGAATGAAGAACTCTCTTTACTTCGTGCGTGCGGAAAAAGTTTAACTTAAAATGGGTAAGAATATTACAAGTCGGCTGTATATTTGTAAACTTTGTAAGAAGTGAAGTGTGTCGGATAATATTGAATTACAAGTACTTAGAAAATTTGCATTTATTCAATCAAACCTGCTATCGTACAACTCTGTAAATATAAAAATCTATTGTTACACAACTTAATCTCATCCACTACTGAAAATTAATTTACGGTGTATCTAATTTCGGCATTAGCCTGAAATAATTCACCTTTCGACAGAAAGTCTAATCACGTATTTCTGAAAGTTGTACCGATTGTAGGCCCTAAATTACAAATACTAAGTTTAAGTACGTAGTGGAAAATCTGAAACGGATTACTGGTTCAACTCAACGGTGCTGTGCGTTCTGTATGCAATAAACGTTGAAAAATTATTCACCTCGTCCGTGTTACAGAGCTACGCGTACTGCAGTGCGATTCTGTAAACACGTCTATGTGAACACTTGGGCGGGGTGCACGACGGGTGAGTTGTCCAACCATACAAATAAGATGGAATAACAGTTCACTTGTCGTTCACTCCGCCTGGGTACAACGTGAGATGTCGACAGATTCGGCTGTTTCGGTGGCTGAGCACAGCGACTCAGCTCAGACATCTCGCTCTCAATCAATCTGCCTAATCTTCTCCCAACTATGATGGGATCAATACCAGTATTTTACATGGAGCGGCTGACCTATCTGACCACCACAACCCAGTAACTGGGTAATACTAATGCCTTGGCAAAACTGTCGTCAGATTTTATGGCTTCTGATTACCCCCGCCGTTCGGCACCAATGGCTTAACGTGCTTTCCCAGGTACGGAGAAAACTCGTCATAATAATGTTTAATGCCAAAATAATAATGAAGTCATGTAATAGATGGTCACCCATCCACGGACAGACCTCGGCAAGCGTAGCTTACCTTCGAAGCTCGACCTGTGTGGCTCTTATTATTTAGCCACAAGCTCCTCTGGACATCTCGCCCTATTAGTAATTAATATGTAACCAACGAGCCCTCCCCGAAACGCCTCGGTTCATGGAAATGCACCGCAGAACTAATATTATCACTACAAATATCTCACGTCTTCGCTACCGATTCCGAGAAAATATAGTTTTTTTCGTCAGCAGCTATCCTGTCACTTTTATCCGTTCGAGCATTTTTCATCCGTCCCGCTTGGCGCTTATTACGTGTCTAAATATCAAGTTACACGGCGCACCTGTTGGCGACGAGGCGACTCTTATAACCGACTAGCTGCTGCCAGCGGGTTCGCCCGCCAAGTTACAAATTTTCTAAAGGGATGCTTCCTTTATATAATTAGTAACTCTCTCTCTCCCAGGATAAAAAGTATTCTGTGTCCTATTCCAGGACGATGACTACCCGTTTACCTAGTTTCATCTAAATCCATTTAGCTGTTTAGACTTGAAGAAGTAACAAACAGACAGACACACAATGTACTCGTAGACAGACTAGACAGACGGAATTAGTTTCGCATTTATAATATTAGTAGGTTAACCTATGGATAACAGCGCGAATGACAGCTGTCATATTATATTTGGCGCGAACTTAAGCGTTTCCGTCGCTAGTGGTGTTCCCCATCAATTCAGCGGTAATGAGAAGATGCGCTGATAGTGACAGGTCGGCGCCTGACAGCAGGCGACCAGGCGTGGCCGCGTGGCCAGCTAACGAGCCCTGTCCCCCACTCAAAAAAAATAACACCGACTCATTCAAGATATTTGTCGACGCTCGCAGTGTTCTCGTTCCAATTAATGTATCGAGAGCGCACGAAGCCAGCGTAATCGATTTCGAATCTGTCACGAACGCGACTACACGTTCCCTACGACAAGACATCGATTGTAGATTAACTGAATCGACTGCTTTTTGGAGCTCAATTATTTACATTTAGTCGCATTTCTCCTTTTATCTTTTGGTTTACAGATGAACGCAGTCGGTCGTGGAAACGTGTTCATTTGTCCCCTGCGTCACATTTTATTTGGACGTGACATAAAATCTCTTTCGGATTAATCAACGCTTTATTTATGACCAGTTAAGTTTATAAGTGTGAGAAACCTACGCTGAGCAGTAGGTGGGCACGCACGTGTGTAGATATACGCAGCGTCTGAACATTAATAAAGTCCGCTACTTTTCCTAATGTCTGTTTTACGAGTACATGACGGGTATTAATTTCAAATGATTTGTGTCATCCATAAAACTAGCGTTAGACGCTATTAAATATGTTGTAGCATGTCGTATAGAATAACACATCGTTCGATCATAAACGTGCCTGCTCACCGGCCACTCGATCTTGCCGATGCGATCTCGCTCGTTACCGCGGACGACGCGCGAAGGGACAAACGCCATTATTTCCTCGGCTGTGACAGTGAGGCACTTTATACAAGTCGCCAAGCGTAGGTGGTCCCTATCTCGGACGCTCCCGGACTCGACTTCCTAAGTCAACAGTTCTCGCTGTGCTTTTGTTGTCACTACACTATTGTCCTTACGAAACAGAGTCGAGAACAGACCTGCGACGCTCGCCACACAACGTTCCAATAAAATCTCTATGGCTCCTTTAAAATTAAAAGCGATCGTAAAATGTTTCAATAAAGATCTGTTTTCGCAAACATTAGGAAAACATATTTCGTTGGAAGCTTTTACGACTCCATTATCATACAGATGCGTGGGGGTGTTATTAAAAAAATATTGGTGTGTGTGGCCGAGCTGCCGCCAGCCCGCCACCGACCACTCGCTACAAAACGCCATTTGCACAATCTCCCGGTTAAAAGTAATATTGTTTGCATTATGAAAGCTTTTTCGCGCCATATTTGAATTTATATTGTGCGTTGTGTTCGCATTGGAAATATTGCTGCCTACGCATTGTTTCCGTGTAGTGTTTATATCTCACAGATTTATTGCGCTATAAACTTGCATACTTATTACTGATGTGGCGTTTTAGGATAACTTTGAATATAAAGATTTCGTTTACGAAAAAGGAACTGGAAACTTGTGAAATCAAATGAGTCACACTCAAACGAGTGCCAACACAAAAGGACCAGCAATTTAATTGGTCAAATAACACGATGAAGGAAGATTAGTGCAATTACTAAATCTTTTGAACACAACTGTTATATTGAACAGTTTCTTCGTGAACCTGTAATCAAATTACAGGTCGATGATACTGAATTCTCAGAACAAGGTTACTTAGAAAACAAAGCTATTCTTCAATACTTCAAGCCATTTGAAAGCACGAAGGGAGTATAACAAACTACAAGAATATCCGGCTGTGTTGAGCCAATACCCTCTTAATAGTCGCCACGGAGTTCGCATATACCCACGCATCAGCTTACAATGACTTACTATAAAAAAGACATTATTTACTTACGGTGCGCCATAGATTGTCGCGAACATCACGCTTGCACACCACGTCACGGCTCCTCCACCAATCGAATACTAATTACCATTACAAAAGTGAATAATTCATTCGTCGTGTGCATAATCAACCACCAATCTTCCCTGAGCCCTGCAACACACTTCCCTTTTAAAAATGGCAGGTCTGAAAACCCTGGTCGGTTAGATTGGACGCCAAGATCGTACGCATCTGCATTTTACTACGGAGCTCGTTATAACGCGAAAGTGAATGAAGTATACGTGTCGAATGATGTCGAATGCTGGGTAATCGTTGATGATACTGTTTCTCGTTGCAGGTATTTGTACGTTTTACTGGCAAATTAACTGATCGGTTTTTGTACGAAGTCTAATTGTGAGGACAGATAAAAGCTTAATTCTAGCTGTCAATGATTTGAGAGTTGAAGTAATGTAATTCCAATAATTCCTAAGGTAAGTTTCTTATGAATTATAGGAATTACTTTAGTATTGATTCCGTGGTTTACAGTATCTTCTGTAGATCTTAGATTGCGCTCTGATTCCTTCTGAATAATCTCTATCGTACTCGGGTCTTCCTTTCATCTTTATATTTCCAGGTTTACCACATATTGCGCTTTCCACAAGTCGCTACTTTGAACGCAATATTTTACTCTAAAATAACATTTTATTCAATTAAAAAACGCATCAATATTTGGCCACAAATTTTTATCGCTCAACAGTTTACACATTGGCATCAGTGGATGTAATGTAAATAAAACAGAACACAGGTTTTCCCACATCCTTATTATTTTATTTATTCGTCAGGTTCGTTCAATTTCGTTAATTGAGGCAGCAACACGACATTGTCTGACTGAATATAAAATGAAATCTCCATGTTGTGTTGACGATATATTTGCTTTCATTGATTGATTTTTTAAAATTATAATTAGACTTCTATCATAGAAATATGTCTATTTTGTTCTATTCTAACTTAATCGATCTTTCAACTATGTAGACAACTAGGCCAAATACTCTAAACTGTGTTCTAGAGGGATGAGCTACTTCTTCCCTCATTATAAACAATTCATCAAGTTTACTCAACATCTCATAAAAATATTAAAATACTAATTCCATGGGAATGAAATGTGGCGTGAAGAGAGAGATTTACAACTAGTTATATAAATTGTTGCCAATCCGACGCTGTCTATAATAAATAATGCATAAGGCAATTTAAATTTGTATTTATTTGTTATAAATAAACGGTTTATTGAGGCAATGATGAACGTTTAGAAACGCTTATAGTTTTATAACTTTAACCGTTGCGAAGTTTCAACGTTCGGAAAAAATAAGTATTATATATTTTTATAGCTCAGTCGTATAAATATATCGCAGATATGAAATTCTGATCGGATAAAAATGGAAAGAAGCGTGTTGAAGATGCTGTAAAAATTACCACAAACTGAATGCAATGAAGAAGAGAAGAAAGAACGATCATCTGCTTCGAGATAAAAGCGATAGTAGATTCAGTGAGCTGTTGTTACAATTATCAGAATTGCCAAAGATAGTTTGACAGTCAAAGCCTCTACCAAAGTTCATAAGTATCATCACTCAACGAAGACAAACAGCAGTACGATTCTGTAAATGTGTAAACACGTCGAAGTGAAAACTTAGGTGAAGTAAACGACAAGTGAGCTGTCAAACCATACAAACAAGATGTAATGACAGCTCATTTGTCATTCACTTCACCTAAGTGTACACGATGAGATGTCGACAGAATAGACCGGCTGTGGTGCTTAAAGATTTGAGAGTCAAGCAAAATCAAAGCCTTTGACTTGAACACACTGCTTTCTACATCTACTCAAGTAGGTACTAAGGTCTGACAATTTTAAAACAGTTGTGCCCACTTTTCAAATATGTCCAGAATAAGAAGCCATGCACACAAGACACTCGGCATCTCGAACAGTAACCAGTGACCAATCAGAGCTATGCGCTATACAAACGCACGCCAGTCTGTTTGTACGTTTGCACAGGCGTGTGCTATCAACTGATTAAACAAATATGTATTACTTACAAACGAGTATGTAAAAAGTAACCATATAGGTACGAGACATTTTTAGGAGAATTTGGGATGTTTAAAATAAATAATATTTGGCTTTTTGAAGCATAATTCTGCTCATTTGGCAGTTTATTAGTGAGCTCTTCATAGAATATTTTGCTGTCTTTCACACAACCTTTTTTGTGGTTAGTACCTAAGCAATAATCTCTAATTTGACTGTAATTAGTCCCAGATATGTGTTTATTTCGTTTAGGATCCATCCTTCCTTAATAAATGAAATACAGCAAAAAAATTGTTTCCGTCAAAGACAGAGATCCTAAATAAAAATCCCTACTAATATTTTAAATGTAACTCTGTCTGTCTGTTACGCTTTCACGCTAACACGGCTGAACGAATCGTCATGAAATTTGGCAGATATACGGGGTTATTTTTGAATGATCGGCCAAATTTTCACTGGGTGTTCTACCCATGAATATGAACAACTTTCACTATGGGACCGACTCTGAAATCACGAAAAAAAAATCAGCTGTTTCATACATTTTAGTCGAGTAGGTATTGAACTTTTGTATGAAACCGCTGATTTTTTTTTCGTGATTTCAGAGTTGGTCCCATAGTGAAAGTTGTTCATATTCATGGGTAGAACACTCTGTGAAAATTTTGCCGGTCATTAAAAAATAACCCTGTATAGCCTGGGATATAGAGAAGGATAGGTATAGGCGAAAACCGACATCCACGCGGGAGGAGCCGCGGGCAAAAGCTAGTATTATAAATGCGAAAATGAGTTGTTTTTTTTTTATTACGCTGTCACGCCTAAATCGCAGAACCAATTTTGATGACTTTTGGTACATAGATAGATGGGACCCTAGAGACGGTTATAGGCTATCGTTTTTGCGAAAATCTATATTAACCCGAGCGAAACCGCAGTCAAAACGTAGTTCTCAATTTAATATGGCTTGTCCCTGTAATGTGAACTGCCCTCATTTGCAGCTATCCGACGTATTGAGTTGACAAGCTCGATGATAATTCACAATGATTTAATTTTAGCTCGGAATCAGCTCGGCCTGCGGTCGACATGGGCCTGGCATGCCAATCACACTGACACTCACGCCAGTTTCGAAATACACAAAATTAAGTATCAAGTTAATTCGAAAATTAAGTTTCATTTGTGAAGCTCATGTTTAATTGCAACAGTTTAAGTTCGTAATTAATTATGTAAATGAGTGAAGTAACTTACTGCACTTTGCATTATCGTATGCTTACTCATCGTCTCTTGTTTTGACTTTCAAGCGAGTACATGGTAATTAATAATGGCATGTAATTAAATCGATATCTGTATTTTCCCTTTTTTCGAACAAAATATTTCAAAGTTAAATCAAAAATACTGACTTGCACACAAATTATGCACACTAAATAAATCATATTAGATATACTGTTTAATGGTATTTGCAGAACTGTTTTACTGAACGAATATTTGGCTAATGATATTTCTGGGTGGTTTAAAAAAAAATAACCACGAAGGGGATGGCCCCTTCTAACCTAACCTGTCCGAGTCGGGGTGCCCAATGACCGGCTACTATTGTAACCATGATAACCACCTGCTATTTCAGGGAAGTGCAATTTAGAGTGCAAGTTAGTATTTTTGATAAACAATTCGTATTTTTGTTTTATAAATCATAAATCCGATGTATGAACCACATTTTTGGTGTGAATTCGATAAAAAGGTCATCTCGTTTTGGATGATTTTTTTAGTTTTTTTTGTAAGACATGTTTTCTAATCAATTGGGATTTTTTGCACAGCATTATTTTTTCTGGTATGCATTAAAATTATACAGATGTGCATTTAAAAATATCCCATTAATAATTACCTTTCTAAATGTACCCGTAGTGCTATTCCGTAAAATAACTCGCTGTGAATGAAGTAAGTATGAGCTGTTTTTCAATTGATGCAAGGATTGACAATTAACTCACTTCAAGCTCATCGTCATCTTCCTAGCCTTTTCCCAATATATTGGGGTCGGCTTCCAGTCAAAACGGATTCAGTTGAATACCAGTATTTAACGTGGAGTGACTGCCTACCAGACCTCCACAACACATTAATAGGAAACACGGTACTTCTGGTACGACTGTTGTAAGATTTTCTGGCTTCTGAAAATCCGTAACGACTGCCAAAGATCTCCAAATGACAGCCGGGACCAAGACAACTCACTTGAAGCTCACTTCATCTGAATTTTCGAGTTGAATTATTTACAGAATAGACAAGCTAGTAATATTCCTATATTTTTACTTCAGGACTCTGTCTCAATACACTAGAAAATATTCAAAGACTACGACGCTGACTCCCTGCATACTACTTAACAGAAAACTTACTGAAACTGCAATAACGTTCCGAAGTGTAAACGAAAATATATCGGCATTATTTTCCCGTGCGGTGCCGTGCTTGCAGCGCAATGCTCTCGGTGCGGCAATAACCGGTTTAATTGCGGCATAAATTATCGCCGGACGGCCGTACCAGCTACCGGGCGCACGGCGCGGTTCCGGCGCACAACGTGCTACAGAATAAGCTGGCCTCCACTTAATGGAGCAGGATTTATTCAGGTTATGGACTACGGTGATGAGATGAAGTTTGAGGATTATGCTTCTGCTTGCAAAAAAGAGGTAATGTTGAAGAGATTTTCACAGAGAAATCCGCACTAGAAAATCTGGGTATCATCTGCAGTCTTTACAGTTTCCGTTTACGTAAACTTTGTCATCATTGGAAGTTATGAATTCAGAAAGAGCCAGCAACTTAAGAATTGAGAGTAAAAATCTTCGTAAAAATCGTAAAGAACACTTAACAAATCGTTAATGTCAAGATTTGACAGATTTTAATGCTAAAGTAAATGCTCCGGAGACAAATAAAATTATTAATAAAACAAATCAAACGAGAACAAGCCAATTTCCCACCGGATTTTCGAAATAGGAACACGAGTCATAGCCACTAGAAACAAATGAACATTTTACACTAAAAAACATTTGGCAATTTTGAAACTAATCTGTGCACAAAGGTCGCGAGCGATCACGCGGAAATTAAGCGGCGGTATGCGGCGCGACTAACGACGCGTCGCGGCACAAATCGCGCGACTAAACGACGCACGCGCGACTGATCGCGTTTACACCCATTACCCAGCCGATGCTCTTGTTGATTTTGACAAGATGTTTTTACTTCATTCTCTAAGATTTTCTTTTGTGGCTCAAACTAGAGTTTTCATTCTGCTGTTATAGAAAGAAAACAGAAGGAAATAATATATGTATAAGTATAGCTTGGTAAGAAAGCTACGTTAAAACATTACCCATGTAATAAGGCTCACATTACACATCCAAAAAAATATGATGGTTGCACTTAAAATGCAGCATTGATCCTGGTACTGAACGTTCCATTCATACTCTCACACATGAATACGAGAGTCCTACTCAATAAGTTCTAAGCACCACAGTTCACAGTTATATACCTACCAGTTTGTGAAAGAATTTAGAAAAAGAAATCCACGGCTATTTATTTTCCACAAATTCCGCTGCCACACCAACATGGAAATACGTAATTTATTAAAGAAACTTTATCTAACAACTTGCAACCAGAGCTATAAGTCATTGTGACACATGTCAGTTTTCTGTTCCCATGCCGGCGGATAATCGGCAGCAATATCGAATAGATATTCGGAATACGTATCGATACATCGGCAAATAAATACGAGTAGTTGTACAATCGGGCAGTGCGTACGCCGCCTACATAATGTATGAGGTGGTCAGCTGTGACTGCTACAACCCGATATTGCAAGAGTTTTGGGTCTCCACGAATTAAAAATGTAGTACTTCGGTACTTTTGGATTGGGTCCCGACATTAAAATAGGGAGGGATTGGAAAGTTGTTCCGTCTGTTTGTTTGTCTATGGTAATCTTTGGTCTGGTTGGTTTACGCCCACTTTGTGACTAAACGATACACTACTAAGCTTTATGCAGATTAGTCTGGAAAGCGATGGAGTAGCTGTGTCAATTTTGTTCGAAACGCTTTTGATTTTACGCCATAAACTTGCTGGGTTGAAAAGTGACTAAATGACTGTAGGTTACTTTTAGGCAAGCGTGCTCTATCATCAACAACATCATCGCTTACCATTAGGCGACATTGTGCTCAAACGACCAATAAAATGTGAAACTTGTTGAAATATTCTGTAAAACTCTCACGGGCAGAAATAAAATAGAAAAACTTGCCATAGGTACTTTCTTATGGGGTAAACAAACCCAAGCCACTAAAAACAATATTTATGACCCTACAACCCCCAAGCACTTGAAGCAACCTCCAATAAAAAGCATCTACATATTACGAACCCGGCAGTACTCTTTCAAATCGCGCAATCAACATATAACTGCTCTATCACCAGGAATGCTAACTAATTGCTAGTTAACAGGAAGGCAGTAAACGCCTCATTACCAATTCTGCCGACGAAGCCCTCGAAGACGTGTAAATTCGACTAATTTGCAAATATATATCGCTAACGGATGCTTTAGAGGACATTAAGCCACCTATCACAGAATATCAATATAGAATATTTAATTTATAGCATCTGATATATTCTACATACAGTAATAGAATCTCTAGGAATAATAAAAAGAAGATGGCGGCTGATAATAAAATATAGTTATAATGGTGGATTAAAGAACATCTAGCCGCCGAATGGTGACATTATTAAAGTCAAGGTTTCAATATTGAATTTATAGACTTGACGAGCATTCTGATTAGGTAAGTCTGTTTCTGCTAAAAAAGAATAAAAAAAGGACAAATCCAGCCAGTTAGGAAAGCGAATATCGATTGGCCAAGAACTGATGAAAATACTGATGTGAGCCCAGATGGCACTATTTTCATCTGAGCCAGCATCGAGGCCTAGAGGCTGGGCCAGTCGGGCGGCTGCCAAGTGCGCAACCTTCAGGGGCGCACTTTGCAGAGCCACAGCTTGTAAGCACAGGCATAGGTACACAATGCAAACATTATGCTAATATACTTTTACGTTCCGGGCTCTTCTAATATATACGTACTTTGGCTGATCAATACTTCATCTTATAAGCATACTTGTTATAACAATATCGCTCTCTTAATTAGTTATGCCGAAATCAGAATCATTAAGCCTATCCCCTCGACTCTCAGTGATATTCATTCCTAGCTGATTAACTAAAAGACGATAGTTAGGACGATGACAATTGCCCCCCAGCATCCCTTAGCCTTAGGCGAAACAGTTTAAAATTAACTCGTTTGGAATTAGACGGCTGGCTGTAACCCGAGCCGCCATTACGGTCGCAGTGGAGTTACCAGCAAATTGTTTAGCTGCTTAATTAACTGAAAGTAATCCTGGCAAGCTACGGTGACGTAAGAACCGGTTACAACCCGGAAACTTGAACTATAATTACAAGTTTTATTTAAAGGAGCAGATGGGAAAGACGTGAATGAAATATTGAAGAAAAATGTATGCTTTTCGATTGTACTGCTACTTAGAATGTATGCTACTTACTAAATAAAAAACTAATAAATTCACTAAATGATGTACAAACGCATATGAACAAAAGAAATCATTGGGCATCAAAAAAACCACCCACATCGCTTCAATGCGAAAAGTGCCCTGAACACTGGCAGCATTGCCACAGTTGAATGGCAATGTTGATGGTTCGGCCTTTTTGAATGAGATAAATTAATGAGGCTATATTTAGATGATAATCTTAAAATTATGATAATTTCACCAGCCTTAAAGGTGCCGCTCACGAACTTGAGAGTAGTAGTTGAGAGATATCTAGCCTGGCAAACATATCGTTCAGAAAAGAAAAGAACTATGACAATGATAAGTCTAGGTCTCAACTAGATTAAACCTGAAGAAAATGTTAGAAAGATTGCATTAGAAGCTGTCAAGGGACAACAACAACGTCTGAACGTCCTTGCTTCACCCATTTTATTTGAGATCGTTGTAACAAATGTTCTTCTTCCATTGAGTACTTCGCTATTAGTCCTAATTTCGAATCAGCAGATTCTTTACAAAAAATAAATCTATAGAGAATTTGAACACTGCTTACCACTACTTATTTAAACTACCTAATGAGGATTAGGTAGTTTAAATAAGTAGTGATTAGCAGTCCAACCATCGTTTCTTTGGTTGCGAGGCTAAAAGGGTAGAGGAAGTCTACCCTTTTAGCCTCGTCATTACAATATATTGCAACATACATGCCTAATTTTAAGTAACGTGAACATCCCAATTAGCTACCAGCCGTCATGTTAACTGCTTTTGCAAACACGATTAATGAAACGATAGCAATCTTAATCATACCCTTATTTGTATTGACAGCCGTAAAATCCCAATTATAAGAACATACATTATTAGTTTCGCTGCTTAAAAGATAATCATGTTTTTAAAAGCTCTTCTAATTTGTATGGGCGAGGCGCAAAGTAACCGTTTAATCACAAACCGATCAAGATTTTTTATTTATTTTTATATAAAATTGTGGATATAAGATATCTGTGGTGCGATACTATCGGGATATTGTCGTAAACTGAGAGGTGTTAATGTTGCCAGTTTTGCATATTAATATGAAGCTCCTCGCTCATTGGTTCGTTCACCCCGATCGGCTGTTACTATTACTTTATTGGTGGTTTGTATATTTTAGCATATTATTAGTTTGCTACTCCATTTCTAGAGATTTGTTTGCGAGAGTCTTTTGTTGTGTTTCGTTTCATTGGCGTTCATCAATTTACGCGACTGAGGTTCTACGCCATCAAATAATGCAAACGCAGAACCTATTATAACTCAATAGATTCAGTCATAGCAGGAGTTTAGATGTTTCTAAAATTTACTAGAAACTATCAAAATAATAAAGAATCAAAGCTTTTCTTTGCAGTTTTGTTATTTCAGTGCACACTGGCTATAAAATTCTAAGCCGAAGAGAATGTTCTTTTTCATTTATACTGGGCAAAGTATCGGAAATCTCTCGTCTAGTCTGCTGTCCCTCTTTCTATTAATCCATCTGTAACATAAGAAAACCCCATATCCTACTTACTGAACATCTCTTAACCATCTCCCATCCCACGCCTCCCTTTGCATAAGACCCACCTTGCTATTTATAAACTCCGATCAATTCGCCCAGCAAACATTGTACTAAACCTCTTTCCAGGCTCCGGCAATAAATCAAACTACGATCATACGCTTAACTTTCATATCGGTGCGTAGGAGCGCGAATAAAGACGATCGTAGTCGTGTCGTGTGTCGTAAATAATGCGAGGTATCGATTACTATCCGGTCGTACAACGCCTCACTTCGCCTCCTGCTGTGTGCTGCGCGCCTGGTACCCAGGGCGTTTAGATTGTACGATATGATATGACGAAACGACTGGGTTTGTGGCTTGAATTAGAACATTTGTGGTTTGAGAATGAGGACTTCGCTTAAAATCGTTGAAGATTTCTTGGTAAACTCAGATATGAAATCATAATAGGCTGTCTGTACGCTAAGAGTTAAATGATAACAGCCGCTTGTTGAAGACCTTTGGTGGATGGGCGTGGACATTATGTACCATAGCAAAGCTCATCCCTGCCTCGGAGAGCACGTGAAGCTGTTGGTCCAGGCTGTCATTATTTAATCTTTGACAGTCCTTACGGGTAGTCAGAGTCAGAAGTCAGAAAATCTGACAACAGTATTGCCAAAGGGGGATGGTATCACCTAATTAGTGAGTTGTGGAGGTGAGATAGTCAGCCGCTCAATGTAAAATAATGGTACCTACTTAGCTTACTGCATCTGGTAAGAATTTTCCCAATAGAGTTGGGAAAAGCGGCTTTTTCCAACGTTTCGGAAAAATGCTGGCTGTAGGCTATATGTCCGTAAGTTTCTAAGTGGTCCTTTCAAATGTCAACTGCAAAATGAACTTAAAAAATTATGAATAAAAATATAAGAAGATGGAAACAGAAAAAATTGCAACGAACTTACTTATTTTAACTACGTAATATCCAATGCAACACCACACCTTAAAATATAATTTCCACGATAACCTCATCAAAGTCGCTGCATGTAAAGTTCTACCATAACTTACGACAAAATTGTTAAAATAAATAAATTAAATTATCTCCGTCCACTGGTCGACCGACCGGTCGCTCCATCGTTAAATAATTCAATTCCCCATCATTTCTACATAATGTCACTATATTGGTTCATATAAAAATATTAAAAACTTCACCTGTATCGTGTGCGCGTGTGAACGATTGCGAAGTCAGATAGCTTGGGAATGGCCACACATGCTCAAGCGCAGGTCTTGAATGGCGGATAATGTTACAGTCATGATTTTGGATCTTCTTTAAAATGTTTCTGGGTATTGTGAATTGGATTTGGATGTGTCAACCTCTTATGGTCTGATGCATGATATGAATTACCTATCTGATGTTACAACTTTATTCTTTGGAATGTTATACATTCTGAATTTTTAGCACCTGATTTAATAGCTTAGCCCAATATTGTTTCGCAATCGAGTTTAACTTCAGTAGTTTTCCAATTAGATTTATCAGCAAAATAGCAATAATATTAAGTTGTTTAAGCTGAGCTAATACTGTTCAAGTTGATGTTATATTTGAGTGGATGTATGTCCACTTGAACAGTCCGAACACGCAAGGCAATAATTCACAACTAACATAAAACATGACGTGTATTGTTTACTTCTCTTAAACTTGCAATTCACATTCATAGGCTGAAGATTTATCTAACGTACCAAGATATAATTTAGTTTTAAAATGCGCGGGGGTCTGCATCGTGCGCTTGCGCAGTTAATCACACGCCCACCTACTGCACATCATTGTTTGTAATTGGCTAGACACGCGACTCGTAACTCGCGACGCAGGCGCATTCTCAGCGGTGCTAACTAGCTTGGAATTGTTTAGCATCAGCGTAATCAGTAAATGGGGAGATTCATTTCCAGTATATCATAAATTAGTATTTTCCTGGGGCTTCGTTCCCGTGGCCTTAGCTGCAGATTCTGTTCATTTTCAGACACTCAGCTATTGTCGCTGCTGTCTCATCAGTGAAGCAATTTTATTTATTTTTAAATTTTCTTTTTTTTTAAAGACTTCAAAGGGAGAGAGAGCGATTTTAAGTTTTCTATAGTTAGTGAAAAATCGCTCTATCTTTCCCCCTAGACTCTTTTTCGAAAATGTTCTCTACTAACTACTTAGACCTGGATATCTAGCGTATACATACCAAGTTTAATTAAAATCGGTTAATTCATTTAGAAAAATAAGGACTTGAAAGTTTGTATGAAATGCCGTACGGCGTAAACGCTCTTAAGATTAATTTAATACATATTTACAATTTGTGGAACTCTGATACGCAGTAGACAGACAAGACACAATGAAACTGGACAAGAAGAGTACTGTGTATACTCCAACGCTTCTTGGAATAAGTGTGCAATCATGATCAAAACACATTTTATTATTTTTGCAGGCGTCTTTTACTGTCATCGTGGCTGCATCAACAAACTTGATGAGAAGAGCAGAACCACTACTAAACATAATTTTTATGAGCTTAGCTTGAACCACATACAATAAGAAAGAAGTTTGTTAATTTGTTTTTTATTTCTCTATGGTTATGTCTATGGTCTATGGTTTGAACTGACATGGTTGATTAATTCAAACAGCTATCAAAAATCCCGATGCCTATTTAACATTTTATAATAGGTATATAACTTAATAAGTAGGTAGCTCACAAGAATCTAAAAAAGGCGTTCTTGTCAAAACAAACTTAATTTGAATAACAACGAGTCCTTGACAGTTGTAAGCGATCGTCTACCGGCCCACTCAATATCTTTGATCCATAATGAAATCTCAGCGAATCCTAATGTTATTCAATATTCTGCCATTAGCCTTATATTTACATGTTTAACGGCTATATTGACTCTTCGGGAAAGAAAAGATAAAAATCGTGTGTTTAACAGAAAGATTCGTATCTGACCATCTGATATAGAATCACTGTGAGATCTGAGTGAGTCATTTGGAGATGGCAAACTATGATGAGATTTGCGGAGTTAATGACCTAAACAGGTAACTATTTTTGAGATAAGACATACACTACTGAAAAGAACTTTTGCTACTAACATGCAGTTTGATTGGAAATCAGTTTCGAA
Organism: Melanchra persicariae; assembly: GCA_947386135.1. NCBI lineage: Eukaryota > Metazoa > Arthropoda > Insecta > Lepidoptera > Noctuidae > Melanchra > Melanchra persicariae. The sequence continues at coordinate 20,301,430 of OX376658.1, read as the reverse complement.
TGATTGAGTTAACCGAGAAAAGCAGGGCTGAGTTCAGTCAGGTGGTACTTATTTGACCTAAGGTCTTCATGATTTGAGAACCAATTAACAGAAGGATATTTGTCGCATCTTATTATTTTCACTAAACTCACTTTAATGTTTTTTCCACACTTCAGTTCGCAGTAGGTACCAAATACAAAGCTCTGTATTCAATGCAAATATATAAACTTAGTTCACATTGAGTTTTCTAGAACAGCTCTGCAGATTTTAAACATCTAGTACCTGCTTAAAATAAATATCAGTACTGTCAGCAATACCTAGAACATAGACTATAAGCTATAATGTTGATACCCTAATTGGCTAAATTGACGTAGTACCGGGCCGGAGAGGCGGGGTTGCGAAATGCTCGCGTAGGGCACTCTTGCGCATGTCGAATGCGATTAGTGCCCGTATTCCTCTACTACCAGGGCTGGCAGCTTTTAGAAAGTTTCATAAAAGATTTCGGGAATTGTCTTAAAGGCCTAGAAAAAGTGTCATGACTTTTCGACCTTTTTTTGTTATTGGGGGAAACCTTTAAAAGGCGCCTGGTCTTGAGGAGAAGACCAGGGAATGTGGGACTTATACCTCATTAAAACCACTATCGTGATCACTAACCACATAGAAAGAGCCCCGTGACCAAGACCACCATGGAACCCCTCTCTGTAACGCTGTTAAATCCCTGGGGCCTAACCTACAAACGATTGATTGACATCATCGACAGTATGACACTTTATCAAAACCCTCATCTGAATGGTTAAACAATTCCGGTATCCTACTATTTTCAGCGTAAAGTAGTGAGTGTTAAATATTTCATAATTTCCACACAAAACGTCAACGAAATAACATTTCAATAACGAATATATACGAACTTAAATATCATTGTTTCACAGTTGATTTCAATACATTATCCGATTAATTATTTGAAGCCATTAAAAGGCACAACAAAACTAATATATGGGAGCTGTGGCTCGTGAAAAATGAGTGCAGTGTTGCCATAACAATAATGCGGTGTGTTACATGGCAACACCATTACGATTGATTGCCTTTATACAGCCTACGGGTACGATATTGATTTATTTTTCGATTGCGTACATAAATGGTCTTCCTCAATTATTTTTACAGCTGTCAAATGTTTGAAAACTAAAACTAATCCATGAAACTATACCTATGCACTTTAAAAGATATTACTTTGTGTGACGCTGCTAAGCCACTGTTTCACCTCCTAATTCCCCTCATTATCCAATCACTTAATCACAACAAAGACATTCCATTAATCACCTTCCCACTTTCTCGTCCCCTGGACCCTGAGGGCAGCCCTACTGCGGCGTGCGCCCGCGCAACTGGTTCAAGGTTGTCCGTAAGAATGCGGCCCGTATGCCCCACTCGCTAATTTGGTCAGGCACTCTATTGCCTTATACGGCCGTATACGACTGTCTGCGAACAGATTAGAGTAAGCTATGATTTATAGAGCTGGAGTGTAGGCAGGTTTAATTGTTAATTGTCTTATTGTACTTTATAAATGTTTGGTAACTAGCTCTGCTGTGGTCGCGATTTTGTACGCTTAAACACCCACACACACAGGGCCTCATGGCTGTATTTAGACAAGCGGTACCTACTCCTTTTGTGTTTTTTTAATTCAAGGTGAAATATTTTTGGAAATATACAAAGAGTAACAGAATAAACGCAATACCTCTTAAGGGGTCATTGTACTCATCATTATGAACAACTTTTATAATCAGACCAACCACGAAATCGCGAAAAAAATCAGCACATTTTGTCGAGTTATGTTCACAGAAATATTGAATGGAGCAGTCAATCGCGATTTCAGTGTTGGTCCCGTAGTAAAGTTTTATTCATTTATTAATCAGCCTCTGAACTGTTTAATTAAAAGACTCGATAGTAAATGTTGTTGGTAGAGTATCGATGGCAGAACGTCGAACTGGACCATCTAAAAGCCTAAACAAGGATATTGCAGCGTCTTCCATGTTTACAGAGGTCAAACGTCCATCGCTCGACGTCAGTGCCCCTTTACACTAAATTGCATCCTGTATTAAATGTAAGCTAAAGAAACCACCACAACTGTGATGAAAGAGCCATGTTAGCTTCGAGCCAATTCGCATACAATTAGACCAAAATTTACGATCCAAATACAAACTAGTTTGTTTGTTAATAGTACGACAATACATAACAAATGTTCAATTAAATTGTTATGTACATGGTACGGCAGTAAGCTGTTGAGCAAGAACCCGAGAACTAAGCTTGTATACAAATGTAGCCTTTCCCAGTGCGGGCAAAAAGTGCCCCACTTCTGTATTTGGGCATGTAATGGAAATAGACAGCGTGCTAGCGTACAGGGTTTCTTAACCTGGGGTCCGTGGACCCCAGAGAGTCCGGAATGCGTGCTAGTTAAGAGTTGGGTAGGAATTTTGGTTTTCATTTACTAGTATTGTTTACCCCCTTGTTAAATGAACAATGTCTGTAGAATTTCGTTTGCCACAACGGCCGCGTATTTTCAGCATTAGTGCCCATCGTCATCTGCCTCGCCTTTTCACAACTATATTGTGGTCCGCTTCCAGTTAGCCCGGATTCAGCTGAATACTAGTATTTTACGTGGGTCGACTGCCTATCTGACGTAACTGGGTAACAAGGTACTTCTCGGCAAGACTGATCCCAGATATTCTGGCTTCTGACAATCCGTAACAACTGCCGAAGATCTACAAATGATAGCCAGGACCAACGGCTTAACGTGCTTTCCGATAAGCTCCTCGGTAAGCGTTACTTAAGCTTGAAGATCGTCCCGTACGGCTGTTATTATTTATCCACGAGCATTAGTGCCCATTGAAAATAAAAATCATAACAATCCATATCCACCATAATCTCAAACGATTTTTCAATTTAACGAGCTAATCGAACTCAATAATCAGCAGCAAACATCAGAATAATGCTCGTCATGAGGTACATCTTTGCTTTCATTGTAGTAATGCCTTGATTTCCTACTATGAAGATTGGATCCACCAGATTCTTTAAATGTTGCTATGTATATACTATATATATACCTTTCGGTAGTAACGGACCACCGTTACTACCGAAAGGTTAAGAAACCCTGGTGTAAAGTGCTTGTTCGTTTGTTCGTACACATATGTTTCGAATTAGGGAAACGCGTCATTACCGTGTTAGAAAATGGTGGTAATTTGTGCTGGTGACTGATGGCGGCTTCCTGCACCAGTTAGGTACAATTGCAAATTGCTTTGTAATCAACGGTTGTGAGCGGTAATGTCAGAAATGACGGCTGTAACTTGCTGAGGGCCACTTCTACAATTTTTTAAGCAACATCGGTATTCGCATATATCCGTCGCAATGTGTCAAAAATATTATGGAAATTGAGGCTTTATTGACTGATTGCGATTGAGCGAACGTTAGAATTGGAACTATATTTACGAACAATAGAGAGATCGTCATTTGTTTAAAAAGTTCACGACAAAGATCTTTGGACGATTCGTCTTTTTGATTTTAGGAAAGGACTGAAAAATTAAAATTTAACATGGCTGCTCTGTTCAGATGCTAATAACTCTTTGTAATAAAAAGATACCGGGGAAGGTGAAAACCGGAAAAGTGGAAGGTGATGGGGGACATCTGTGGCTAGCAGTTCGATAACGTAGGTGAAGATAATAAAGAGCTACTAACCTACTACTTCTGATATCTTCTGAAGCCAAACTCTAAGGCTCAAAATGCTGCGACAGAAAATACACTCCAATTAATCAATCTAAAATCAAACACCTACATACATACCTATTATAAGCAATCAAATACATATCACATCACCAATAACAGTCATAAGTTGAAAATGACACAAAGTGTATGTTGCGGTCGTGTCGGGATAACGGGTTCGAGTCCCGGCCGGCGCTCACGAGTATTCGTTACCGTAACGCGATACGTTACGTTTTTGTTAGCGCTCTGTAACTGTCGCGTCTTGCTGTTTTGTTGGGGTGGGCTTCCATTGTAAGAATGTAGGTAGATCGTTTCTTATAAATAATATTGCGATTGTTTTCTCTGAGAATTAGATGCAGGTAATTTACATTGTAGAACTATAATTTATTTCCATAGATTTAACATATTCTTCCGACTTTCTTATTGATCTCCTACTTTACCGCGCTGGTTCTAGTATAGCTTCTCCTGTAGGTTTAGACAAAGTGATTTTCCTTCAGCGATGGCATTTGTCGAAATGTTAGGGATTGATCACGTGACTTCTGACAATCTCTGTTGTTCGAATGTCACTTATCTATATCTTCATCTGCCTAGCCTTTTCCCAATTATATTGGGTTCGGCTCCCAGTCAAACCGGATTCAGCTGAATTCCAGGTTTTTTACTTGGACCGGCGGCCTACCAGACCTCCACAACCCATTAACTGGGTAACACGGTACTTCTTGGCAAGACTGGTGTCAGATTTTCTGGCTTCTGACAATCCGTAACGACTGGTACGGTACATACTTAATTAAAAATGATTCATGATTTATTTTTCGGGCACCTACGAAGAGATATAAGGGAAAGTTCAATATAATAATATTATATTGCAAGTTTATCTGGCGCCTACTTTAGAGCCTCATAGGGTCTGATATATAAAGGCTGGTAAGTGGTATCTAAGTACTATAGCGACATTCGAGGGAACATTTGAAAATTACCTATACCCTTATTACCTAACCTTGCACCTAGGAATGGACTCAAACTTAACAGACAGATGCTTTCTTCATCCGAGCTTAAAGAAGGGGTGACGGGCTACATTTTGGGGAACCTCTAAGGGATAGTCTTTATGTAAAACAAGCTGCACCCGCGCATCTTCGTCTGCGTCACATTTTTCATGAATGCTCCGCTCCTATTGGTCGTAGCGTGATTGTATGTAGCCTATAGCCTTTATTGATAAATAGGCTATCCGACACTGTAAGAACTTTTCAATTCGAACCAGGAGTTCCTGAGATTAGCACGTTCAACCACACAAACAAACTCTTTAGCTTTAGAATATTAGTATAGATTTTTTTCAGTCTAATTTGAATAAATGACTGTTAATATTGATGTTGACCCCAGGACTTCGACGATATGGCATTACCGCTAGCGTCCACAAAACAGCAATACCGAACTACTTAAACAATGCAGACATAATGACAAGTAACTTATCTAGTAAAACACCACATTAGAGACAGTTAACGATTTGGCGTTAACTACCAAGTTAACTGCAGGTTTAGAACATTAGAACATCGTTTGTCTGGAGACCTTGATCTCTAGACGAGGTGACATTCTAACAGTGATAACGATATTGTCAGTGAATCAGTCCAGTCCCCGACTATGTGGTCGACAGTCTTACCGGATGCAGCTGGATACCAGCATTTTACGTGGAGCGTGTCTATTTGCCCTCCACAACCCAGTAACTGGGTAACACTTTAGCAAGGCTTGTGTAAAACCCCAGTAACTGGGTAACACCTCGGCAAGGGTTGTGTAAAACACAAGGTACATGGCTTTATGCGATTAGAATTGTAGACAACCCCAACATTCAAAAGGCTAGGCAGATTGGTTGAAAAACGTATCAAATCAATATTTATACAAGTAGTTCTAACTTACATAGTTAGTAGAAATCACATAGATTTCATACCTCGAGACTAAAACAAAAGGCCATTCCCAAATTTTTGCCGTTTCATTGCCTTGTAAAATATTCCACTGTTCAATTTATGTATCAAAAAACAAACAGAGTTATAAACGTTTCATATTTAGTTCCCAAAACTAAGAGCGTGTAGTTCATAAAACAGAATTGTCAAAAGCTGCTTCCCAGTTTAAAGCTTTTAAACAAATAGAAGTCAGAGTGTCGTCCAAAAATACCTGAAACTGTCAGACCCTGAGGGTGGCGGATTAAACCGTCCGCCACGCGTTGAGTCCGGAGTACCATCGTAACTACGAGCACAGAAGATCTACTTTATAACGTACTAGCTGCCGCCCGCGACTTCGTACGCGCAAATCCTGTTTTTTCCCGTTCTCGTAGGAATTTCTGGAAATCCTCTCTTAGTGCCCTTACGGAGTGTAGGGAAGCTACATCTCAAATATCAGCTTTCTACGACCAATAGTTTCAGCTGTGCGTTGTCTGCGAATCACTCAGTCAGTCACCAGTAACAATTTTAGACAAGAAGAGAATTTTATACATTTTGATTGATGATTTGCTTTTAAAACTATTACTGAAAGCAGGACTTTTTTTTTCAATCCTACATATTTTTAAGGGAACTAGGATACTTTTATCGTAGTGATAGAATAATCTTAGACTAAATTAAAAGCTAGTAAATAAATACAATAACATAAAAAAATAGTTGCTACGCGCTACGCGAAGTACTACGCGACTACGCGTCCCGTAGCGCTACGCCTCGTCGCCGCTACGAAATTAATCGTATGTGTAATTCGTAAACAACTCAACAAGTAATAATTTGCAAACGCACTCTTACTAACTCAGCTCGGAGGAGCTCGTGGTATAACAGCCGCACGTACCAATCTTCAAGGTTAAGCAACGCTTGCCGAGGTTGGTCTGTGGATGGGTGACCATATTAACATACCGAGACTCCTCCGTGCCTCGGAGAGCACGTTAAGCCGTTGGTCCCGGCTGTCATTTGTAGATCTTTGGCAGTCGTTACGGATTGTCAGATGCCAGAAAATCTGACACCAGTCTTGCCAAGAAGTACCGTGTTACCCAGTTAATTGGTTGTGGAGGTCTGGTAGGCAGCCGCTCCACGTAAAATTCTGATATTTAGCTGAATCCGATTTGACTGGGAGCCGACCCCAATACAGTTGGAAAAAGGCTAGGCAGATGACTCTTACTAACTCAGTTTTTTATAGGTCCTTTCTAAATTCTTACTTATTCGTAAAAACATTTACTCCCACCATGTTTGAAATAATAAACATTTCCATTAAATTAGTAACCAAAGTACCACTAATCAAGTACAAACTTCAATCATGTAGCTAAACAGTATCTAACATTGTCTTAGAGAAGAATTGAAATATGAAAATAAAATAAGTGGGTCTTCTGTTTCTACGTATCGTGTGGTGTTATCGCGGTCGCCTATCTGTCGCTAGGCGGATTACGCAGGTACGCTCAAAATGGACGGATATTAAAATATGTTAAATATAATTTTCATAGAATTTTTGATAGTTTAGCCGCTTAAGATCGGGTTGTGATAAGAAAGAGCACATGTATCTGATTACGTTTAAAGTTGTACGATTTTATCTTTATTAAATAATAATTTTAAATGTTAATTTTATTTTACTGAGGTGTGCCGACACAAAACTACAAATTGATTTAATGTTAAATGAATTTAAGATACTTGCGTAGCTCAGTCGTAATAAAAAACCGATCGATTTTAATACAGACTAGTTGTGCGTCGCGGCTTTTACCGTCGTGTAACGTGATGTAATAAAAAAGCCAATAATGTTCCTCAAGAATTGAGCTGTCAAATGCAAAAAGAATTTTAAAAATTCAGGAGCCAGTTAAAAAAAAAAGTAAAAAAAAACTATCTAAAGTTGTCAAAGAGATTTATTACATGTCTCTTTCATACTTACTAGTAAAGTAATATTGTATCCTGCTGTCAAAACGGGCCTTTTATTTTTTGACAACTAATATACATTTTTATTCAATCTCCAGTCATTATAAATAAGAATTTGAATTAAAACTTATGGCAGTTTATACAGCACATTGAAATGTGCCACAGTATGAAAACAGGCAGTTAATCGATGCGGCGAACAGTTACAAGGCCTTCATTATTCACCTTGATTGCACTGGCACATTCCGCAGTAGATTTACTGCATTAATTGTCGAGCCACCTACTATTGTCCCTAGTACCTTAGCAGAGCTACCTAGGATTTATGAGATTATTACTTGATAGTTCTGTAAGCAACAAGATAAAGACAAATGAACATAATGATCACTCCTCCAACATAACAGACGAAAAGTAGTTGTAACTACTAAACTAAAATTAAACAAATCAATATGAAGACTGAAACAATTTGACGGACCTTTTATTAGACTCTGGGCTGGCAGACATGTGCGTGCACATGACATGTTCATAGCCAATTAATGGAAGTCATTGTTATTTGTTAATTACTAACATAGGATAAGTTCATACTAACACTATGTGGATCCAGTGGTATGAAATATTTTTTTTGAATTGAATTTGTAAACCTGCAGATTCAGTAGCTTTAACCACAGTTTCAGCCGTTTTACTATTTATCAGCTGATTCAACAGTATATACAAATCATATCTATCTTGGGACAAAAAAGGAAAGTTCATTGAGTACAACTAAACGCTTGATAATCTCAAACTTAGCAATAAAGACGTTTCAAAATACTTATCATGCGGGCACTCATCCTAGAACACAAACAATAGAACGTCGCCGAACTAAAACTGCACACAAATAAGTAATCCTATTAAGAATATCTACCAAGCAATAGATAAATAGAACGCATTTGAATAACGAACGGTGCAAAGATTAACTCCTGTCATGGCGACTGTCCCGCCAAATTTATAGTCTGTTCTGTGGTCCCGCATGCTACTGCCGCTTTTTATGTTGTATTGTTTTAGACCGAATGATGAATGCCTTTATTGGTTTTTGCGTATTATAAATTTTGTTTAGGCTTGTTCTACATTTATTGTTCACGTGGTTGAAAAGCTTTGACAGTTAGTTCAAAATGTTTGGCGTAGAACTTATGTCCAACTGTTGACAGCGATAGATTGACTTATGTTGTTGATATAGTTTTAAATCTTCGAGTCAGTTGTTTTTTATAAAATCTAATAACTGACGAATACGTATAGTAATGAATTCTGACAAAGCGATGTCGTTTGCCGAAACCTAAACCTAAGCTTTAAAATTAAACGACAAGGCGGTAAAGAACGTTTTAATATTTTCAAATGTTATCAAAGATAAAATGGTATTTTTCACATCCAAAACGGAAATATACATAAACGAAAAAGCCACAGCCTAATTGCTCCAAAATTAGACCTTGATCTAAAATAAACAGAGTTACAATAAAAATAGAAGTAACCCTAACAATTACTAGCCATTAAAATTGTTACAAATCATAGTTAACTAGTTTTAGCCGCGGCGTTGGCTGCAATAACTCTCGCTAGGAACACAGGGCTAATGGCTTATTGAAACCATATTGTTCATGAGTAACGGGCTGGCTCAACGGGCCCCGATTTACCAGGATTTAACATCTGTTCCCTTAATCCCTGGCTTCTGATAAATATCGAAGTGAGCACGGATTGTGACTTTCACGATACTGATTATGAAAACAATATGGAGGATAGGAATCGTGTTTCGATATATAAAAATGGTTTTATAGGTATATGATCTTTTATATGAAATCAATAGCCTACAATAGCCAACTCAAATACGACACAATATACAAACATTTCCTTGATGCCTTTCATGACAATAACTCTGAAAATATGGACCTATGACATCGTTGGAGGACAATTTCAAGAAAACCTGTGGTCCAATTAAATACTGAATATATCATGATAAGTACCTAACAACAATTCAGTACCTACCTGCCTAAAATTTATAACGAGCTGTACTAAATTAAATCAGCAAAAGCTATCAGTGCGAAGCTGTCGTTATTCACACTAATTCGCAGTATCATTCTGCTCGGACGATTATCACGGAAGTGACACATTCATTATGAAATCCTTCATTCGGTCACTAATCCGGTCTATGCATTGTTTGCGCATGAATAGTTGGAGACTGGGCTTGTATTAAGTGTAGTGCTTAGAAGGATTAAGAACACTCTAAAACTTAGGCTTAGGCACTCAGTTACAACAAGTAAGGTTAAATCACTGCAAAGCTATTTTAAGCTCAGATTTTATATGGACTTGCCAATAAGCAGCACAAAAAAGTTGTACCATTAAAATATTATTATAGGTACTCATAATACTTTTTCGCACGCTCTATCAAGTATTTCGAACCGCAAACAAAGCTTAGTTCCCCGGAACCATTATGACGATTACAAAAATTCACTTCTTAGTTCTTATAGAGCACTTTAATCAAATAGCGTGTATCGTATTTCGCTGGGCAGTACAGTGCAGTGCAGTGAGCCCACCTTCCCATTGTGTGGCATGCCACATGCACGTATGTGTACATAATGGCCGTTTGTTTGCCATCGAGTGTACGCTCTGTGTCTCGGTAAGCAACGCGACCTACTACTAGCTATCATGTCCTGGTACTCCCGCGGAAAGTTATTGTTTTGCTGGCTTTTTGGATAGTTTCTTTTGCCAAAAAAGAACGTTGTTTTTGACAGCTAAATATGGCTCTTGGCTTTCATTGTTTGTTGGTATCTATCGCGTATTTTTTTGGGGTCGCCTTTTTATGTTCAAGGCATTTCAAGTTAATGTTAATTATACCTAACACTAAATGACATTTGGTTTCAAACAAAATAAGTGAAAGTCTTAATTTTCATTGTATAGTAACTCACTAGCATACTTCTTCTTTTCGAGGTAACAACGATCGAGGTATGTACCTACTAAGCAAGGTACTAGGTACCTATTACGTAGACAGACTATGAAAGACCTACATAGTCTGTCTACTTGAAATGCTCAATTTATGTTCTCTGATAAGATTTGCCAATAGAACGGCTGGGCTATTATAATAATTTAATAATAAAACAATTTCTAGCTTATCTTAAATGCGGTGCCAAGCAGCAGCTTGCTAAAATTATCTAGTACAGAGTCTGTAATATTATGTATGAACCATTTACAAAGTAACTGTTGCACAGCAAATCATGATCAACTCATTATAAACGTGGCACACATCGGGCCACTAATCCCCGAACAAGCAGTTATTCATTGCAAACTTTCGCATGGCTTCGCTCGTGTTAGTTTTATTATCGTAAAAAAAAGAGCCTGTACCTAACGCCTATTCTCCGGGGAAGTCTCGTCATTGTTACCGATCGCCTACCGAACGAATTCGGTCGATAAGTCCTAAGGCCGCCCGTACACAGTCAATCTCGAACGCGATCCACGATCAAAATCAATGATCTGCCCTTTGTTAAAATCGGTTCAGCGATTAGGCGTGAAAGCGTAAAAACAAACAAATGAACAAGCTCACTTTTCCATTTAAGTACAATATACATAAGTAAGGATAATACATATAAATGTTGCCATAAATAAAAACTGCAATTAATTATTATAAAAATAAAGCATAGTTATCATAATGAGTTCGTTGCTGCACGCTACACACGGCTGACTGATAACACACTAATAATTTGATTTAATTGACGTTTATAATGTTCTCATTGAACTTTTTATTGCTTTATTGGTTCCTTGTAATTCTGCGCTATCTGACACATGTAGGGTAGACTGGGTACGATTGTGCCAGGGTACGGTAGTGACAGTCGTTATAATAGCGAAACTATACGGAATACGGGGATGAGTGTAAGGGGAAAAAGAAGCGCGATGCATGTCTACACATGTTGCCCAGCCGGTCGATTCTGTCGACATCTCACGGTGTTCACCTAGGCGGAGTGAACGACAATAGAGCTGTCATTCCATCTTATTTGTATGGTTTGACAACTCACCCGTCGTGCGCCCCGCCCGGGTGTTCACTTCGACATGTTTACAGAATCGCACTGCAGTATTGCGTTAGCCGGTGCGCGACGTAAACAAAAGCAGGAGGCCACATTGCTTTTCAACAGCCAAAAGAAAGCTTTTTTGTTCAGATTCTTTTAATATTTACTTTTATTGGTATACAGATATACTATAGCAAACATTTTTTTGTTATGAATTGAATATTAGTAGTTAACAAATGATTACTTTTTACGTAGATAATTTAGGTTAGTCATGGTGTTTTATGACCACTGTCACAACCGTCCGTGGGGTGTGGTCGGTTGTGACATTTTCCCTTTTTTTTAAAATTTGGTGCTATAACTAATACAGCGTATTATAAGACAAAATTTGAGTATTTTTGTGTGGACAAATGTACAAACAACGATTTAAGTAATTTTTGTCTCAACTAACTTGTAAATTAACAAAATTATTAGCCGTCAAATCCAAATTGTCACAATCGTACCCAGTCTACCCTATGAACATTAATTATTATGACTGTTGATTGACTATAATGTCAACAGTTAGGGGTTGTAAAAGCTGATGGCAAATTAAAACTACTATTGCTTGTTGGCAGGCAGTTACCTAACATTCACACACATAAAACACACACACACACACCATCACACAAAACACAAACAAACAAACAAACAACATGTAATGCTTAGGTATTCACAAACTTTGACAAGAGCCAATAGGCAAAGTGACATTTTAGCAGCGATAACGTTTGTTAAAATCCAAGAATCTGACATTTAGGTGTCGCTAAACATTTTGGACTTTTAAATTTTGTCAATGGTTATCAATGAAAGAATGACAGTTTTATAGCTATCTTAAAACGTAATCCACCTAATCGATATCTACTAAATGCTGCTATACCTAGTACAATTACCATAAAAAAATTATACATCCAGTAAACCCATGACTATCGAAATATTAAATCCTTTTCTTCACGTTATTAACATTTAATAAACCACATAAAACCTTTATACTTTTCTTATTTAAATAAATTCTCAGATTTAGTCTAGACTGAGAACGGGGCTTAGCATTGTAATGAAACTCCGACGAAGGTCATTTTCATTTATTCTGAAAAAAAGTAGAATGAATGAACTTTTACTTTTTTGCGCTTTTTGTTCTTTTAGCATGAAGCGGTTTAATAAACGCTGCATTCGCCAACCTATTCTCTTCCTATATATTGTTCATAAAATTCTGTCCCAAGGCTGTCTGAGCACCGGCTTCGCTTAATCTTCTAACTCTCCCTGTGTTAATGCACGGAAAGAACAATATAATAGGATCAGCAAATTCACACTTAACACTAACAAAGAATTTCATACAAATTCAGTCACCGCTATCGACCAACCGTAAGTGTAGTTACCTACAAGATAATAGTACCATGAAACTAGAAATAAAGGAGACATGACTTAATAACACTGCGATAAAGATAAAAATAAAAGGGCAAGAAACTACATACCCGCATAGACACAGGGTAGTTTACAAAGCCATTAAAAAATAACTTAGCATTTTTTCTAGTCAGGCTGCACTCTATCACCCAATATTTCTATATCGGCCGTCACTATAATTGATTTAAGGCGCTCGCCACACTATAAATCAGCTTTTATCTGCCCTTATCGCGCCCACTCCATTGTTTATGGTCGCGCCTATCATCTGTCATACACCATAGACTAAACTTGTTTATGCCACTAGCGCCATCACCATTTATTAATTAAGACGCTGCTGTGATAAATTATTTGATTGTTTAACAAGCTTCTTGTTTTGATTTTGTGTTAATTGAGATTATTAATAAAACTATCACACAGTAGGTAACGTAAGACTAGTGATGAAATGAATACCTAAAATAGCTTGATAACACACAACTGACACAACAAGACTGACACACGATTAATTTTGTCTGCTTACTGTGCGGTAATTAATTATGGTTTTTAATTGTTCAAATGAGTCTTGTTCACGTCATGCTAATTTTAATACACAAGCACGGTTAGTTCCTGCCAGGGTTGCGGAATATGTTCGAAAGAGTTACCGCGGCCCTGGGAAGAAAGGCACTAGGAGGACTAAGGGTGGGTTTTAGTCAGTAAAAGTCTGACACTCCCTGCCGCTCCACCCAGAGCGGAAGGGGTCATTTGATGATTTCCAATCCTCTAAAAAAAAAAAAAAAAAAGAGGGGTTAGTTCATCAGTAGGAAGACTAGGAAGGAATCATCATGCAGTAACCAAACAAAATGCAATGCTAATGCAAACAAAATTCTACATCTTGGTGAACAGTGAATCACACTCCTTCAAAGAATAACTTATTATTATGGTATTGTGACTAAAATATAGCTTTCTTTCTTTCTTGTGCAGTTATTTGGGCCACACGTCAAGACGCTTTGTTTTATTCGTACATGGAGATTTGGCAATGGGCCGGATTATAATGACGAATTGTTGACGCTCTTTCACAGATATCAGATACCTAAGTGTGCGACGTTCCTAATACGGATAACACAATAGGACAAAACGGCAGTGCCATTCTCAAAAAATCTATTTTAATGTTAAATTTTCCCACTAAAGTAAATTGACAGATACAATCTCTGAATAGGTAGGGAATTCCCTTTTAAACGCGTTTATGTCCATAGGCACCCGAACATTTTCCTTTATTCTCGTCCGGAGGAATGAGGAATCAAGAATGAGTTCATCTACTCCGATCGGCCCTCTGATAGAATCCATCCCGACTGCCTGCGCAAACTTTAATCGATTTCCATTCGCGATTACCGGCTCAATCCGTGATTTAATAGAATTTCTACATTTACACAGCTCTCCACGCTTCGTTTCAGAAACGAGCAATTTTTTTCCACGACGTTAAAGAACGCAATGCACACATTAATTTTCGTCACGTTGGAAACGGCAAACAGGAGGTGGGAAAATTTAAAATGCCTAAAGTGGATTCGCGTAAATTGATTCCGGACATCGAAGGAATACGACGAATTGAAGAGTAAATGTTTGACGGGAAATAATTTAAAAACGTTTTCCTAATTTATAAGGAGGCGGGCGGACGTTTAGCGTAGCCCGCCCAGCCCTCGATCCTCACCCACGTAATTATTTTATTTTTGTTAAAAAAAACTCGTTTGAGAAACCTTGCACCGCCATCTAGCGGTGAAACTCGCCGCGTTGCGTCCTTCGGTCTCTCCCCGCGCGTACCCCTCCTGCTGTGAAGAGAAGCGAACTCCGCTCCGTTCATTCACTCATCAGTCCCGCTCCGCGCGCCGTGGCGTTTATACGTGTTTGGCTCTGCGTTTGATTTACGTAAACCCGATATTGTTTCAAACATACGCTCAGCTGATCTGTGACAATAAGTTCGTATACCGGCTACAACAGTAAAACGAACAAGCGACGTTGTGAACTCGTGTGTGTGACTAGAAACCGGACTGCTATCGAAAATATCTCGACGTTGAATGTAAAAATATACGGCGTCGCCTGAGACCCTTCGCACCGCGTGTGACTGATCGATATTTTAAATGATAACATGGATTCAATTAGGTGTTGTTTAAGACGACGGTGAAGTAAATAGTGTGTGCAGTGAGTGTGGAGTGTCGGCGACTGCCGCCGCTTGGCGCCCCGACTTGCTCAGCGGTAGGTAACCTATCTAATATTGATTCAATGTCGATGTATTTACCTATGCAGGTATTGGAGATAACGCGTTGGGATTTGTTTTGAGGCGATAAGTGTCCGTTGACGAGATATGAACCATGTTCCCTATGTACTGCGGTCTGCAGTACCGATGCATGATCTATCTAAGTATAGACTGGCTGTGGACGAGAGACCGTTATTATGTGTACTAAACACGACTCGTTATAATCTGGTCTAGATAACCGGCATTATCTGTGTGGACGGCTTTATACATATATCTCGCTAAAACTTTAATTCTTACGATACTCAACAAACTGAGAAATACCATCTCTAATAGTTACACCTTTGGGTTCCAAATTCAAAACAACTGGTACAGTCACGCATAAAAATAAATCTATCATGTACATTATAAACACATTATTACCCATGATCTATTGTAACGGCCTAATCCTCGTTGATTTATCATAATGTGTATTAATTTAATGTCCTTTGAGCCGACGATTTTGAAATGGTAATGGTTTATTTTAATAAAACCAACTTTATTACACAGCATTCTTTGGATCAAATAAGAAAAAACTGGTCAAGGTATCAGGTGTAAAGCGGTAATGGTAATGTCCCTTCGCCAGTTACATTTGTATAATTATTCTTTTACAAAAATAGTTTTATTTGCATGTACGTAGAGAGAAAATACTTAAATGCATTTGTGGACGCGACAGTGCAACGCACTCGCCACCTGGAGCGCAAAGGAATTACACCATACTGCCTACTTATTTATGCAGAAGTCAATAAGTAGCCGTCTATGCATCTATATTAGAACACTTAAAGCAGCCTATAGGGTTCCACTGTCGATGCACTTTCTCATTTGCAAGTCGAAAATAGCTCGAAGCAACGCCACCGGCCGACTGAGTCACGCCTTTATTTACGAGCTGCTACCAACCACTTTCCTCGGCATCTTCCTGTCGATGGGCGTATTAACTGTTCGCTAAGTGTCCGCGAATCTATTCCGACTCTGGTGTGCACTACAAGTACAAGACTACAACACATGTCCAACCAAACTATATTTACCTATCGATATTGCCGGTCGATTGACGAAATATGAAAGTGTGTATTACAGCGATGATTGCAGCCTGTTAAAATGTTTAGACTAGATCAACTTTATTGTGTTCCATTTTTAAAACTTCCACTCTTGTATAAATTCACAAAATAAAAATGAAACCTGAACAGAATGTGTTCCGTAGGTACTAATAATAGTGATTAATTTTACAAGTCAACTGCTAATGTGTAGGAAACACTGCGCCGCACGAAAGTGGATATCATAGTGAGTAATGTTTACAATAATCATTAGATTGGGCATCGTTGTTTGTATTCGCGAGGCAGCGTGGGCGCGATAGTAAAAGCACCTCATAAAGAAGTCTAATCGTATACGTAAGCGTGTAAACAATCCCCAAAACTGTTTCGAAACCGTTAAACACTGTTTCACATTTTCTAACACCTCCTAATTACAGGTAAAACGCATTAAATATAATTAGTGCTTATTTGAATGGATATAAAGGCGGGTTCGACGGCCGGGCGGCGGACGGTGGACTAGCGGGAGCAAACACGGCGGGATCACACGCACGGATCGCGCGCCCAACAATGCAGTGTTTGTTTCCCGGCCGAGGCTTACAAATTTGAGCTCGCATAAATTACCGTCGGATTACACGGCGGCATATTTGATTAGCTCGTTTTGTACATCCTCTACTAAACCCGCCAAGTGCCTAATTAGAATTACGTGTCAACAACAATTTTAACGATAAACCTAATTTTTATATCGAACAATCGATTTGTTCAAATGTTATGCGTGCTTGAATCCGGTAGCAGTAAACCAGAATTGCCGATAACGGTGGATCTATTTTTGTTGCTATCTTATCTGTTAATTAAACTTGCATCGAAGATAAACAAGGTCGGTGGAAATAGTTTATTCATAGTATTTCAAGTCTACTAGACATCTAAGGGCATCTCGCACACGCCTTTCTTGAAACAGTTAAAAGCCTCTCGTTCGTCTTCTGTCTAGTCTAGACTATTGCACCCTTCCATCCGTCCTTAAGACATTTCAAAGAAAAACAACTACGCGTTAATCTGTTCTAGCAGACGCGTCTAGCTGACATGTAGGCTCTGTATGTCTAGCCGAACAGGGGACGAACAACTATTAACTATATTAACGAGCGATGCACGCCCGCTGGGCTACCGTCCTGCCCGCCATTTATCAAATTATTTATATATCGTAGGTACCCCACTCACTACATGTGCCCCAAGCCCACCCATAGCTTTACAAGGTCCACCAAAAAACGGTCGCAATCTACTTTTTTTGACCGTTCAGTGTTTCGCTGATAACGCCTGGTCGGGTTTTTGGTTTTGCATGTGGACGAACATGCGCTAGGGTATGAAATTGTTTTTGGTCTGAAGTGTTGGTTTTAGATCTGTTTTGAGATTTTCTAGCGATTCTCCGGGCAAGGACAGAAACTATTGCAGTATAGTGATAAACAACGAACTCCGTACCCTGACGTAGTTTAATAACTCCAGACAGGCGCGGTCAGACTCAGGAAACGTCTCACAGAATACGGCGATAGTGATAATGTTCGTAGACGCGACGCTCCAGCAAACACACTTGTAAAGCCAACACTTGGTGTGCTGTATAGTCCCGATGCCGCGGCACCGCGCGTCTCAACTTATGCTCATACCACTTGGAATTCTGCCCACACTTCCTCCGAGGCGCAGAGACAAACATATTTACATTAAAGTCTAGACAAAACCAAATAGACTGTAAACGACCAAACCTTTGCATCAAAAAACGAATCATTATAAAGTTGCGTCTAATCTCTGGTTTATTTAAAAAAGGAAATGGAACACCGTTTCAAATATAATCCGTTAGGATTGGTTAGTAGTTGTGGCCAGTATCAGGCTCACGGTAGCACAGTGTATCAACAGGGCCATTCATAACGATAACACTGGCTGTTGAAGACAAGTGCCCGTTAAACATCACAACACGTGCTCGTACAATGAGTGTTTAGAAAATATTTGATCTGTACGTTTGTTATTCACTTGCGGACGGGGCGGGAATCACTTCAAACTTGTGTAAAGAGTTGTGATGAACTTAGATAGACTTTCTAAACAAGCTGTCAGTCTTCAGAGCTCACTGGAAGTTTCGAACATAATTATTTGAGAGAGATATTAGGTACTTATTCAATTTCGGGATAAGCGAATCTCAACTACTGCGAACATTAAAATATACACAATAAAACACAAGTCATCATAAGATACTGAAAACTGCTACGCTCGCGTTATACCTACCAATCATTAATTAAAAATTCACATAGCGAACAAAGTTGAACAAACGACCAGTGTTAAATTACATAATTACTAGGTATTTGACTCGCTGTTAATTCAGATTCTAGCCTCACAAATCCGCGATTCTAATTCATATCAAAAGGTTTATGATAAAATGAACACATTTTTTTTATTATCTAGACAAATAATGATGCATGTTGGTGCGAAACTAAGTGGATTATTAGCAATTAATCTCCGGCAAATAAGCCAAGGCCATCTTGATAGAGACATTAAAAAATTGATGAGTTTCGGTTTCCTTTGCTGTTACAGTCGCAGTTCGCTTTCTTTTCATTGTTGTCATTCTTTTGCCACTTTAATCCATTTTGAAATTAATGTTGGTGCTAATTATGTTATGATAAGTTATCTTTACAATTGTTTGCGTTTGTCAGTGGAAGATTTCTGTTGTTTGAAACAAATATTTTTATTAACTCATAGTCCAAATTATACCACAGCGAACGGCTCTCGCCTTCCGTGTCATTTTTTTATTTTCATAGTAATAAACGATGTCCATGTTCGTTTTGAGTAACTTTTTGTAAGTTTATTATTGATTCATAAGCTCAGCTCTTTATGACTAACAAATGCCCATGGTTTTTATTAACTCCGCGGAGAATGGGAGGTTCTCATTTTTTATGGCCTTTGAATGTATAATTTTATTAATCATTATTTGTATAGGTAACATACGAATAAATAATGTTATGACAGCAAAAACTGGGAGGAAAAAAAACCTTTCCAATTAAATATTCAGCGAACATAAAGTCGGATAGGTAGTTAATCATGTCTATTGAAGGCACCATAAAGCTATCTCTTTTACAAACAGTAGGTTCATAAAACAATCCATAACAAGAAGCCCAAGTTACAATCAAACTTATTTCTGTGTCACCGTATCGCGATACGGAGCCAATATCAATAAATCATGCGCGTCGATAACTCGCCGTAATTAAACAGCACTAGTGATCGATCATAGATAGCGACGTGTCTATGTCGACCACTATCGTAGTCCTACATGTGTTCAGCACTATGATAAACTACCTCCAGACACCGGACACTCATTGGAATTCATGGGAATTAGGGACACTAGTTGTCTTCGCTTGTAAAGGCAAGAAATCTCGAACTTATGTCTAAGCTCGCAGAAATGACTGTAAACTTCGTTCTAATTTTAAATACACTAACTCCGTTCCAATTTCAAAAGCATAAACACCATAAAAATGTATTTGCTGTGTTCCGTTTTCAAAATCAAAGTTCGGTTACGTAACGATGTTTTACTGCCTTGTACAACATGGAAGTCATGTCCCACTCCACGCTACCGATAAAGAAACGAATTTTTTTCATACGATTTGATATTGTACCTACGTTATCAGTGCCTTATCTCGCAATCTGGGTACACACTATACCTTGTAACGATGCTCTATTACAACCGCACTACATGTTTATTTGACAAAATATCAATAACCCACATGAGTACTATCGCGAACTTCGTCTCTATCTTCAAGTGATAATTTTATAATCAACAACGTCCGAAATACCGAGAAATTTTGGATTAAGAAAAGTAACACTTTTGCAAAAGTCGTAGTAATTAGGTAGGCATAGGGCAAAAGAAACAGCGTCTGAATTTAAATTGAACACTGGAAAGTGGTGTGCTACTACAAATTCAATAAGAATGTAGAAATCGATACGGCCGGCGCCGTCGTTACTATCGAGAATGTAGGCAAGGCGTCTCGCTGACAGCCCAGTAATAAGCTTCATCGATGAAACTTTTATCGGATGTCAAGCGAGATATACGAGCGTAATGTACGACTGTTTACATTAGCGCGAGGAAATTATATCTGTTTTATTATAAACAATATCGCTGACGGCGCGATGACTCCCCGATTTAGTGCTGCAATAAATTCGCATGGAAATTTAGCAAGCCCTCTCGGTATTGTCCAAATATTACAGCGAGCCAACACTGCACGCACGGTATTTTCGTTTAGAGCCATTAAATCGAGATGCGTTCGATGAAACTCATTCAAAAACTAAACGTGGGGTCGTTGGTTTATGAGTGTATTTCGTGTGACGCCGTGGATTTCGCCAGGGCATCGATTATTTGAACAAACAAGCCGGGTAATAAATCATCCGCTCCCGGTTACCTGCTAGGGATCGATACGAAAAAAGCCCCTTTTTAAAACAAAAGGGAGTGACATTTCTAACGATGCTCCACTACCGTGCTCAGTGCTGCCTGCTCGGGAACACTCGACGTGATCAAAGATGAAAGGAATTGAGTCGTGCGTTAATTTAGACGATGATGAAAGTAACTGCCTATGATGTCACATGAACGTAATAACGTTGCTAGTCTTACATATCATTAATTAAAATGCTTTCAAATACAAAAAATCATTTAACGAAACTCATAAAATGAAACAATGAAACTTTGACAATATTTACCTATAGTATGTATGCAGAAATAAGGAAACGTATATATACATAAATCACAGTCGCCATGTTGAAACATTGACACAAATATTGAACACAAGAAGAAATTGTCTCCGAGCTCATAAAATTCGCAAACAACAAATTCATTTGGTGACGCCGATGCTCCATTGTTTCCCGCTGCTTCAAGCACCGTTACTCCGCCATTGTTAGAATACGTCCTTGCTTTCATAAAACAAAAATATTATAATAAATATGTTGCAGAAATATTTGCAAGCTCGTCCAGGTAATAAAAACGTAATTTTTTCTCCCGTCCCTACAGATTTTATATTGACCCAAATTACTCGGGCTATTCAAATAGAAGTAAATCCGACTCATTGTTCTTACTTTTATGGGCCCTAGTTTCCTTTGAGTGATGTCAGCATTAGTTAGCACAAAGGCGTAATTACTTTACGAATGTTCTGAAGGCAGTATACTCGCTTTCAACGAACTTTAGAAACAAATCGACGATTTGGACGCTGACCTTTTCAAGTTTTACGATTTAGAACGCGTTTGCTAAATTGTTGTTGCGATATAAAAGATCCAAATTTCTGAGGGACCGAAAGCCGTAGAAGCGTGGTTCTTAAAAATATCTGGCTGAATGTTGGCTGAGTCTCAACGAAACTTAAACCTAAAACTGTTACCTTTCTGAATGGTGTCGTAAAGATACGGGCGTTTCGGACACAGGCTTCTAGCAGTTGTATCCACCCGGTCGCTTCATCGCTTGGTACTTCGAGCCGGATATCCGTAAATCTTAGCGGCCATTCTCAGGAATATCGGACGCAAACGACAAACATCTGCTGAGACCAGATGAGATCGTACCTGCGAATGTACCTACACGATTTGCTTGCCAAGATTTTTTTGTAAATAAGAAAACTACTCATCGGATCGTTTGCCAAGAGATTATAAAATACTTGATGGATAACATGGTTTCAACAAATATTAACATCTCGTATCGTGATAAATTGTCTCATAAATTCATATGTCCAGCGTTTAAAATCATAATTTAATATTAAAATCGTATTCATAACACTGGCTGGTTGGGTACAGTCGACACAAAAAGTTTGTCGTTCATTTCACAATAAAAGTGGTAATGGAAGTAGTCGTGTTAGATGCGATCGCGTCGCAAAAATGCGGAGTCGCCACAGCGGACCAACATTTACATTAAAATGTCATAAAGCCGGTTGTGGGATACATTTTTTCAATATCAAATGCGCTCACGCCATCTGTCGATGGAATTCGGTGGTTTGACCAAATATATAGTCGACGAACTAATAGATATCGCTGAAAGTCAAATCAATTTGGGCTAATGTAACAAACACGTGTGGATTTGTGATTAGTGATTACGCAACTAAGTGAAAATCAAGGAAGCGTCTTTTTCTCTTTTTCGAGTCGATGGTGGATTTTTTAGGGCCCAGGTGGCCACGTCAATTGCAGCGGCGGTCGGTGGCATTTATCAAATCACCCAAAGTACAGGTGCATGGGCACTTTGTGCACTCCAACGTGTGGCTCATGTTCTGCACAGGAGCACCGCACTCACATTGGGGTGCATGAAAGGACCCCGAGTGGCGTACTGCGATTCCAAACGCCCGGCGCACCCTGGATTGCTATTTAGCACTCAGTAACGCAGAATCTGACTAATCCTCTCACTACTAAACTGGTAAACCTAAACACATCAAGGAAGCTAAATTGGTTTTTAACCTGCCAATCTGTATAGTTAATCCACTAACGACAATCATTGACTATCCTGCCCGTTGAACTAAGAAAAATAAATATTTTTTTTATAAAAGCACAATTTAATGTCATCTACCGAAACGAAAATAGTTTTCTTCAAATAGGCCTCTCAAATTTTCGGTAATATAAGTCATTAAAAAAGTTTAAATTGGCAATATCAAGTGTCTCCTGTGGTGCAGGTCAGAGGCGACGGCAGCTAAGCTTAACCCTGTTAACTATGACCGATAAACTGTACGGACTACGGAACTTTGACTCGGGGGGCGCAAACTGTGCGGTGGCGCGGCTAACAGCATTCACGGATTTGAATTCCGAATGCTGTTTTAGAACTTAGAACGGTCGCAGAGGGCTGGTTTCTTAATTGAGTTTAGAATGTGTAAAACTCTACTTTAATGCCAAAGTTTGGCAGATTTTTAAGTTAAAGTATAGTTGGTGGAAACTCAACTTTAAGTTCTGCATTCAGAAATCGGTGGAGAGAGACGTAGAAATAGCACTAAATGCAAGATCAAAGATCGAAACTTATGTATTTTCATAGCAAAAGATTGTTTATGATATTTTATGATGGAAATTATCAATTTATTTTTTATTTGCAGTGTACCTGCACACCAATACATTTCGTATTTTTCTAGTCCAAAATTCTGCTTCATCCATTGCACTAGGACTTCCCCTTTTCATGGCTGCCTGAATCCTAAGCCATACAATTAAGTCGCCCGCTGTCGCTTATCACCGAGTCCACACCCGTAGCATAAGTTTGATTTGTCAAGCGGAAAATTGCGAGGAACGAGAAAAAGTTTGACCCTTGTTGATTGCGTTACGTCAACCGGCCTACGACGGCAGTGCCAATCGCAGCACACGAATATCTCATTCCATTGCGTTTTAGCTACATCACTTTTAAGTATTGAAGCTTTAAAAACATTCAGTGGAATGTAACGGGTAATTAAATCACGTCCGTATTTCACAAGAACAATCAGTCATTGAACACAGTACTGAAATTACTATTGATTGCATAGTATTATTGCAAAGGTATTAAATCATAATACGCTTCTTCCTCTTTTAACGAAATTGAAAAGCATATTAAAGCTCGCTACAATACCACTTTTCGACGACTCCGCACTTATATCAATACATTGCTGTGTCACTACAAACTCATTGCCAAACCTGACTTACAAAACACGCAATGGATACTAAAGTGCAATTAAATTTCAACTAGTAATGTAGTGTAGGTATAAATGAGAGCTTGTGTTCCCCCGTGTTACTAACTCAGCGGAAATGTTGATTATTAGTGTTACGCATTATCCTCATTAATTTGGCATTAGCTTTCGTGTGCCGCTACTGTGTGTCCTTTTAACTAATACGAGTTTATCCAAGATTAACTGTTTTAACGGATTACACCAGAGCTTCAATTTAGAATGTGAATTTGTTTACGGCCTTCAAAATATAGAACACATTGTTTTTACGGAAAATCAAGGCCAATATACCAATATAACAATTCTAGACCAAAAGAAAAGAGTTTTTTTCGCCTTATATAATAATATCTATTGAAAAGTGCCACTTACAAATTATTCGTCATAACCTTACTAAAATCACAAAACATTTTGCTTAAAACACCTCAGACAGCTGAAATCCGACCACATCACATCGCAGACTAACAGACAGCCGGTAACAATGGGCTATAGGGAACGCGTACGGGACCCTGAAACAGAGTAAATAGTAAATAGACATCAAACACGCACGCTACCATTGTTAGTTACACTAACAACTCTATAGAGATACGTGAAGAAGACTTGTTTATAAAATAACTCGAGAATGGCACTCCGTTGCTAAGCGAATTCTCTATTCTTTGAAACTATTTTAAAGGATACATTAGTGCTATATAAACGTCATAAATAACACACATTATTTCACTGTGAATAGGAAGTGTCAAGCTAAAAAAAACCGGCCAAGTGCAAGTCGGACTAGCGCACGAAGGGTTCCGTACTATTATCTATAAAAGAAAAACGTCAAAAAATATCACGTTTGTTGTATGGGAGCCCCACTTAAATATTAATTTTATTCTATTTTTAGTTGTTATAGCGGCAACAGAAATACATCATTTGTGAAGATTTCAACTGTCTAGCTATCACGGTTCATGAGATACAGCCTGGTGATAGACAGACAGACGGACAGCGAAGTCTTAGTAATAGGGTCCCGTTTTTACTCCTTGGGTACGAAACCCTAACAACGAGGAACAAATTTCGCAACACTTCGTTCAGCCTTTTTTTAGCACTACTTTTGCTTTGCCATTGCCTTGCTTTTTGCTTTTGTTTGAAAGAGTCACCGCGGCCCTGGAAAGCAAAGGGCATTTGGAGGAACACGGATGGGTTTTAGTCAGTAAGAGTCTGACACTCCCGACTCCTCCCCAGAGCGGAAGGAATCATTTGACGATTTCGCATTAAAAAAAAAGGTTAGCGATTGTCGAAATAATACCAAAATATTAAGGTCTAACAAGTAATTTATCATTTAACGTTTCGGTAGTGCTTGTCAATTCCTTACATTTTTGACTTTTTGTAATTAATCTTTATCGTTGATAGCATTAGCATGTCGCTTTGTTTATAGCTCGAAATATCGTTGCATCAAAACTTTCACCTAGGCCCTCCATTATCATTTAAGATACTTTAAATCTTAAATGTTATTTGAATCTTTTGTAAGTTTCATTTACGATTTGTGATATTTGCAACAGCCCATGTCAGAGGCCCTTGAGGCGGTTACCTTACTCACACGAAGAAGAAGAAACAGCCCTAAAAACTGTCAGTTTTTTAACCGCGGTATTTTATATCAATCTCAATTCCCAACACCGATGTAACAGATTCCATAAAAGAAACATGAAAGATCATACATCACTCACTAACATACTTCCTTGACACAAGGCAATATTTCTTTAGTCCTGAAAAAAGAGAACTGTCGGCGACAGTACACCGAGCTCCTTCATGCTGACTCATCGGCTGTTGAAACAGTCGCTTATGTACAATTTTCTCCGCTAAGAAAATACGCCATAAAGATAAGGCGTTCCATTTCGCATATCTTCAACTTTTCGCACGTACCTACATTCTACCCCCAGGTCATTGCCCCGGCAGCCATGTTGGTTCCCTTTACGGGGTGGGCAGACCTCCTAGTGATTGGCGTACGGCCCATTAATCACGTAGCTTGGTACGCATTTAGCATGCAAGAAGTCAGAGTGACTCATTAGTGATAATGTTACAATGGACCTTTCTTGCGTCTGCGCATCGAGCGACGCCTCGCACCATAGTACTTCGGACTGATAAAATGTTTTTATTCGTTATTAATTACAATGGGGTATTTATTGATCGGTAGATAGCTCGATGTGAACTGAAATTGTTTAGGCCTATAAGTGGGAAAATAATAAGCCCTTCATTGTGCAGTAATTATTATTTTTCATAATGATAGTATAATGCTCTCTTTCTTAACATTCGCTATGGAAGATAAGCGAGTCGTTACTGCCATAAACATCCGGTAATGCATAGGGTGATGTCTTCTGCCAGGGTTGCGGATTTTGTTCGGAAGAGTTACCGCGGCCCTGGAACGCAAAGGGCACTACGAGGAGCACGGATGGGTGTTAGTCAGTAAGAGACTGACACTCCCTCCTGCTCCACCCAGAGCGGGTCATTTGATAATTTCCCATCCATAAAAAAGGATGATGTCATAAATAGAGTGGTTGAAGAGTTCTTAATTACTAAGTTAATAAGTAGAAAACCTTAATAACAGTTTTCAACGTTAAAATAACGGTAGAAATCATTAAAGAAAACAAAACCCAGCACAAAGAATTGTTCCTTGTTGACACCATGTCCAATTTAAAAAACTTTCCTCATTTATCTGCCCCACAATCAGCATTATTCGGAGTGAAGCTCGTTTAATGCAACAATACTCACGACTTGACCTACAACGCAAATATACAGCACAATAATGGTGACAACTTTTCACTTTCAAAAACTTTGACAATTACAAAGTGACCAGTATTCTTTGACACTACACAGTGGCGCTGCTTGCTAAGATAAATGTCAGTGAAACGTCAGAATCAGTACATTTTCATTAGTTCCTAATTTCGCGGCGTGTCTTGTAACAGTGGTCTCATTTAGACAGTTCACTATCGCTGAATTATCGTCAACCGCTTCTTGTTACTTTTTATAGTTGTTCGACCTGGTTTAAATGTTTCAATGGTGAAGACTTGGAAATTGCTTACTTAGTGATAGTATGAAAAAGTGTAGAATTCGTGCCATGGTCTCGTCTTGGCATTGGCGGTTTCCTTTATATAAACTACGTTTTATATAAATGTATGTTATGAATTTACATAATTACAGGTACCTACTATTAGCTGAAAAGTTTTATAGCGGCTTAGCGATATCCAGCTATGGACTGTCTCAGAATATGTGATTGATACCTACTCAACACTACAACTAAATAAAAAACTGGCCAAGTGCGAGTCGGACTCGCGCACGAAGGGTTCCGTACCATTATCAATAAAAAAAAAAACGGCAAAAAGTCACGTTTGTTGCATACAACAAACGTGACTTTTTGCCATTTTATTCTGTTTTAAGTATTTCTTGTTAAAAATACATCATCTGTCAATCATTTCAACTGTCTAGCTATCACGGTTCATGAGATACAACCTGGTGACAGACAGACAGACGGACGGACAGCGGACCCAAAGGGTAAAAACGGGACCCTATTACTAAATAGGGTCCTGTTTTTACCCTTTGGGTACGGAACCCTAAAAATAAACCCCTACCAATTTTTTAAATTAAATCCTTAAACTATTACCTACTCTCTCTCACTTCACGTTCATTATTCTGATACGTCAATCAATGTCTATCTATTTATCAAATATCAAATTATTAGCGTCGGCAAAACAGCTCATCACACGAACGCAAAACATCGCCGGGTAACATCCGTTAATCTTCTGACCTTACAACATGTCCATCAAACAATTCTCGTTAACCCGCAAAAAATTCAGCCCAAACATTGGCAAAATATAACTTAGCATGTTACATGAGGCACATGACTATCAATCATGCAAATAAGATTGAAAGAAACAAAGTTACTTACATAAAAACATGAAAACGCCTCGTAGTTTTAACGAGGCGTAGCTTTTTTAACGCGAGGTTAATCTCCTGCGTCGGTAGGTTTTTGTTCAGTTTTCATGTAATAATTAACAGTTACTTACGTGTTCCCATTGTATTGTGTCTGATGATACAATAATAACACATACATAATGTTGTAGGTATGTTGTCCATGGATCTCGTCGGTAAATATAATTCTAAACACACTTGAATAGCGGATTACACCAGCAACTCGCGTCTGTTACGAGATTGAGATAGTATCACCCTTCGATCAAGAATACACCAAAGAGTTCACTTCCCACTATTTGGTATAACATCGTTTACGAGTCTAAGCTCCCACAGACAGGAACGACAACGCGACAAGCCTTTTTCGAGTGCCGTCGGATCCAAAATGGCGCGACTTCAATTTTTTCGGTCTGTTTATTGAAATTGTTGTCGCCTTTACGCCATAGATTCTACCAATAACCTTTGCCGAACTATTTTACAACCTCATCAGGGGCGAGAGGTGGTCTCACAGGCCAGCAAGCAATACCTCTTAGCTTTCCCACCACACAGCTACACATAAGTCAAACCTCCTTCGTTCTGCATGGGGTTCAAGTGTCGCCCGCTGGCATGCCGAGCCTGGTTTACGAGTATAGGTGGTAAACACGGAACTGCCACGCTCTTGCGGCCTCCGCGATCCCGGGTTTACGGCCAACACGGTCGTAAATTATTTTGATGTCACTCTGCATATTATTGCGTAGTCTGTGGTATATGGTATGCTGGTTGTTATGTGGACTGGCTGTACTGCTCATAAATTTAGGGTAAGCTATGTGGGGGGGGGTTAAGGAAGTCATAAGCCAGTGATCCGCGCGCTAGTAAAAAAAGCTGTCATAATTTAAAGAAATGTGTTCTAAAATCCGTCCATCAGAATTAGTTATTGATTCAACAGCACACGTTTTAAATTTAAAACCAAGCTTTGACCTTTCGCTAATAAATGCCAGGGGTTAATGTGCCAACATTAGGGTAAAAGCGTCAATGCTGCCTAACTTAAGCCATAACTCGCCCTCAGGTGGGCAGGAAGCACATTACTCATACCTTGGCGCAAAATGGGCGAAGTTTCAAACTTAGCTCTACTTAGATTAGCTTGCATATCCCTCGCATGTACCCACACCATGTACATACAAGTAAAATTCTCCGGCGTTCACAGGAAGCGATCGGTCGTAAAACAGCGTTCGGCGACGCGACCAACTAGTCGTGCGATTTTACGACAAGACTGCGACCGCGGCCGCGTGGTCGCGAGATGTGGGCCCGGCCATTGTGCAGCCACGTAAATAAAAATAACTATAAAATTAAAGCAATAATAGTTTTATTGTACGGACGGAGGCGGTTATGGTAAGCGCGCTATGTGAAACGGAAACATCCACACCATTTGTTTACGCACTGAAACTTAAAATTATTGCATAAATATCTGAAGAATATGTTCTAACATCCAGGCATGATGTGACAACAATTGATGGGACTGATACACCATAGCGTTGGAATGTAATGGGATAAACGCGGCGTCATAATTACGCGGCGATCAGTGCCGCCAATCGCGAGTGTTTAAAGACTAGCAGTTTATTCACATACCGTGCTACAAACTATGAGAAATATGTTAATTGAAGTCAAAGACGCGATGCTGTAATTGAATCGATGAGTTTGAGACTTCATATTATTCGCATTTTATAAGTCTGTCAGCATCCTGGTGTTAGATTCTACCGCCTCCACTATCCAATAAGCATAAACCTATTTCTGAGCGGACAATTCCAACTGCCTACGGATATCTGGCGACTTTGCTGCAATCTCCTGACCTGTCAAAAGATTAAACCTCTAAATTTATGAACTGTAAATACGTTGTAGGCTATAGCTGCACCTCTCGATGACGCTTTCGTCCAATAAATTGAAAGTTTCAAGAGTAGCAACTACCTAACAAGCACTGCCAGGAAGCTTTCAATGTTACATAAATTAATCAACTCATAATTATCCCAATTACCTTATTTTAGAAACCACCAATTTTACTAATGGAACTCAGTCGACTCAAAAACAATCACAGATTGACATCTACAAAAAATGGTGACCAATAAAGCGCTAGATTTTAAACATTATCTTCTTGCCACATAATTCCGCTTCATGAGCAAGTCTTCGTGGGTACCTCGCACCATATATTCGTCTCTGGCGATGAGCTGCGCTCGTAATGCCGCGTATCGATTGCGAACATTTGACCACGTGTACACGTCGTTTGTACGCATTTTCATTAGCAACAAACGTAGAAATGTATGGCCCAAGTGGTACGAGGCAGCGGGGGTAAGATTCAAGACATAAACTAATTTAAAAACGGAAATTGCAAGACAATTGTGGCATTTGGTTTGGTGGAATTCCTTACAATCGTTTCCTCCATTCCTTTTCACTGGAGGAATGTCTCATTGCTCATTGCATTCCTTTTACAGAACGGTTTCCAATAATCATTTTGCA
This sequence comes from Melanchra persicariae, assembly GCA_947386135.1. Classification (NCBI taxonomy): domain Eukaryota; kingdom Metazoa; phylum Arthropoda; class Insecta; order Lepidoptera; family Noctuidae; genus Melanchra; species Melanchra persicariae. The sequence goes on along the minus strand of OX376658.1, from coordinate 20,271,028 downwards.
AAGCCCAGCAGACAGAGCGAAAAAACTCTTGAATGTTACAGTCGAGAAAAATTGGAGGGTTAGGAAAAAATGGTTAGGTATCATTATTTTTTATAATATTGACTCTTCTAACGATTCTCACAATAGTTTCAATTGATAATTTATTATGAGTAGGTATTATGACAAGGCAATTGTCAAGTCATCGCTTGGAATGTTGATTTTGCAACAAGCACTTGACATTTAATATCATCAATCGTGACGGTCACAAAAAACCACATACATAAAAATGTTTGGCATTGGTGCTGTAAGTTTATAAATAGCGGCGCGCACAAGACCCGCCCACGTCAGTAACTTGTCCCAAAACAGAAGTCTATAAGCTTTTAAACAGTTTGGCAGCCAGCCAGGCGATCGGGCATCAACCTCGGAACACCACGAATATATGCCAATTTCGAACCTAATCGACCAGCCAGATGACAAACACTGAGTAAAATGACACCTAAGAAGTGTTTCTTTATGACTAGTTTTTGTGATTTTTTGTGGCAACACGCCAGCCGCAGACAGGATGCAGCTCATTTATTTGAAGTCAAAGACTTTTCTAATGCCAAAATAATCTATGAAAGCTGTCAAATATTTATGATAAATGTAGCTTTCTACGAGAGATTTACATGTAACGATAACGAGTGAAGGGACGCGGACGGCTCAATTTCGTGGCGAGTAGTGGTCCGGTCACGCGAATACATTCACAGACTCAATTCCGAACAGTCGTCGAGTTAACGCAAAGCCAGGACGCGGAACTAATACAAATAGCCCAGTTCTGAATAACTCAATAAAATTAGGTTTAAAGCAAACACGGCAGGTCGGGCGGGTGCGCGTGCGGCGTGCTCGTGCTGCGTGCTAGGCGCGCGGGAACACGTTCGGGCTATAAGGTGTCGTTGCTAACTCGACGCCAACTATTACTAGTTCCAGTAAAGCGGAATAACCGTGCGACTGTAATACAGGCTAGGGCGCGCCCGCATTGACAGCGGAGCGTATTGTAAGCAAAAAATACGACGCTCTATTTCACCCAGTGCAATTTTCAAATGGATTTGCATTCGTTTGGCTAGTCATAGCCTAGACTAGCCTGTTATTGATCGTTCATTCATAAATTTCTTTGATGTTTTAGTTATTGGCTTACAGACAATAACTATTACATAAGCATTAACAACATTGAATGTGTGTGTAACACTGTCTCATCGCTTAAGTTGTAAAACTATATATTAATTGACTTTTACTATTTGAACGTTCTAAGACACAAGGTTATGCTTCAATCACCAAATCTCTCGCTAATTTATTCATCCATTGATAATTTAATTCATCATGCATTTGCCATGAATCTCCGATTAATATATCACTCAATCTCAGGAAGCAATGGCAGAAAATACGATAAAACTTGGCACGATGTTTATTTATACAGAAATTTTAATTACAGAATTGATGGAGAAAGATACATTTTGAGTTATTCTTATTTGTCCTATATTGAAAACCACCAATCTGCTAATTTGGCAGCGAGAGCATCATCTGCCTAGTAGCCTTTTCCCAACTATATTGGGGTCAGCTCCCAGTCAAACCGGATTCAGCTGAATACCAGTATTTTACGTGGAGCGGCTGCCTACCAGACCTCCACAACCCATTAACTGGGTAACACGGTACTTCTTGGCAAGACTGGTGTCAGATTTTCTGGCTTCTGACAATCCGTAATGACTGCCAAAGATCTACAAATGACAGCCGGGACCAACGGCTTAACGTGCTTTCCGAGGCACGGAGGAGTCTCGGTATGTTAATATGGTCACCCATCCACAGACCAACCTCGGCAAGCGTTGCTTAACCTTGAAGATTGGTGCGCTCCTCTCTGGCAGCGAGAGCATTTCTCATTTTCTTAAGAACCTCTACATAACTTGCTAATTAATTAAAGTTTATTCCTAATTACCCCTCGCCGCTTGCAGTGTGACCTAACCCTATGTCTGCATACGCGTTTCGTACCGGGAACCCGCTCAGTTTTACGAGCGGTTTGTTTATCCCACTACGATACGTTTCGATTCCATTCAATTCAAATAGCTGCCTTATTAAACGCATAATGCGCGTTTTTACGCTTCATTAGCGCTCAAGCGCTAACCGTTATGCGCCGCGGACGTCCAGCCTACACCATTTGTTGGAAAAAATATAAATGCTGGCTTATCTTTCCTGGACCTCGGCTTTATGGGTACGGGGAATATAAGGCAGCTTGTAGGTTTGAACGGCTATGCATGAAGAATTACTTTGGTCGAGTAATTAGACAAGCATTGATGAATACCGAGCTAGACTTGAACACCGTAGAAGCACAACAATAGCAGAAAAAGTAATCTGCTATGCAATGCTAGGTACAACATACTAAGCTGCATCCATAGACTATTTAAATCAATAGCAGCATTACATCCTTGCTCCACACGCCTTCTTGATCATCTATGATCAAACAAATGTATCATCCGCGCCAGCACATAACTATTACAACTTTATGAGATTTCATTACACACTGTTTAAAATAGAAGCAATACCAGTTATAATAAATAAACTGCTGGACGTGAACCATTCACTGCGCACTTTATATTGTTGTGCTAATCGCGCTGACTTATTGCGCGTCGTACAATAAACTCATTAATATATTGGAGAACAGATAACTGACGCTACAAAGCTACAAAAGGGTCTTTTCTCTTTAGCAAACCAACTGATACACCGTAATATTATCATCAGCTATAAACGTCGTGGTAAACGTTGACCGTCCGGTCCTATGATAATAATCCCATCCTTACCCGAAGAAAGGGACGGGCCACACGATAAAAAAACGATTCGACGAATTTGGCAGCTAACTTGAGAATACAAAACCAGCAGGCCAATTTACTGGTAGGTACTATCGGCGAGAATTAATGCCAAAAACTTATCAAATTAGAGATGTTTCTAACAGTTTGCGATTGAGATGCGAATGCGACAGTTCCACATTACCAACATTCTGGGGCAGTCCGGTAAAAATACGGGAAACTCGGATCTCTATGAAATTTAATTAGTATTTTAAAAAGTCAAACTACAAGGTACAATTAAGCGGGTGTAACCACAGAATTTTAAATAGCTCACGGCTAATTTAATTTAACGGTGGAATCAGCGTCTGTCTGTTTGTAGCAGCCATGTGTCGATATAACGTGTCGTTAAAAGCGCATTAACCGACGATTTGGACGACGAACGCGACGAGTAAAACAAAGAACAATAAATTAGTTGTAGACTGGTATGTTTTGGGTAGATGACGTTTTTGCTTACTGATGATAAATATTAGGAATTCACAACTTTAAAATGCCCGAAGAACTCCGGGCTAAGTAATAAATAAAATAAATGAATAAATTCAACTTTATTTCAGACTATAAGATCCATAATTCAGTTAGTATTTGGTGCTTAAATAAGTAGGTTAGTATTGTTAGTTAGTGTTTGAGTTTCACTTATTATTTAGGCTGACCTATGACTGTCCCCACCCAGTGTCTCTGAAAGGGACAGTCTGGTCTGGCAGCTATCATTTTCAGGATGCTGTTGTCACTACCATGCAAGCGTAATAACAGCTACACGGGTCGATCTTCAAAGTTAAGCAAAGTTTTCCAAGGCCGGTACGCGGATGGGTGACATCTTAACATATCATTGTCATTTGTACATCTTTGACAGTCGTTACGGGTAGTCAAAATCCAAGAAACCTGACACCAGGTTTGCCAAAAGGTGTATTACCCAGTCACTGGGTTTTGAAGGTCGGATAGGCCGCTTCATGCTTCTCAGCTGCATCCGTTTAGTCTATAAGTGACCCCAACATTAGTTGGGAAAAGGCAAGGCACATTGCTTGAAAAATTGAAATGCTGTTGCAGATTCCTAAACAACAAACGAATCAAAAGAAATTCCAAAAATCTCGCCTGATATCCGCTGCCATCAAAATCAACAAGTAAGACGTCTCGTTAAAGAGAAAATTAACTCCTGCTTTAATCTCTCATAGTAAATCCGACAGAGTAGTGAATACTATATTGTTTTCTTTATTAACAAAGCTAGCAAATGTATGACCCGGTTTCTCAATTCCGAAAATGTAGTTGAACGCGTCAAATGCCAAAGTTTCACAGGTTTCAGCAAAAGTACTTAACTAAGTAACAATAACAGAAAGACACGCGATTGAACCCCGCGGGTTTACCCTAAATACTTTAGATTCTGAATTCGGATGAATGACTCTTGCATCAGAGAGATTCGGCTGGCTAGGCAGAATACTAGGCAGCATCGTTTCTCCACCAGTACCTAACTTATCTCTGCGCCATGAACCGTGGCACATGTTAGTCTTAGTCCAGAAATAAATAAAACTATTTAACTCTCCACTAATTCGAACTCTGCCTGCATCGGTATTCTGCCGAATGCTTGAGACTATTCTTAAATTCTTTTTGTGTCTTTATTGCACTAAACTCTAGTTTGTATTAGCATAGGTAGGAGCTTAGCGTTGAATGTCGAATTTATATCAGTATTTTGAAACATCCTAGACATTATTTTCGGCAAAATGTTATTTTTTCTCAAGAATTTTCTTTGTATTGATTTTCAAACAAAAGAACCGTCCTAATCGTTTTTCCGAGACAATCAAATAAAACATATTTTTAATTGCCACCAAACTAATTTGTTTTCGGCAATCGTTTGATGATACTAATGTTTGTATTGACCTAATTAACAAAAACATTGACCTCGTAAACGTTAATGATTAACAAATTAGAAGGAATTATCAACTCGTGGAAGCTATTGCGATATAAGATGACGAACACGCCTATTGTGGCAATACTTGCCCAATATTTTATCTGATCACAGTACAACATTATCCTGAAATTCTTCTAGAAATGGTATTGGACTAAGGGATCCTAGGCAAGTCACATTCTGTCAGCAGTAGCGTGGCGGAGGCAACTGTCAAAAATGTATGGGATTGACGCTGTCCTAATGTCAGGTGATCAAACTTGCATTTTTAAATTTCGACAAGCGCATTCGCTAAATAGAACAGGGGTTATCGTTTTCGTGCTCACCAGTTGGCGCCACTGGCGAGTAAGGTCCATAAGCATTGCATTAAATTTGTTATTACGCGCATGTGAACAAAGTTAAAAGGAAATAATTAATAATGCCATAAACGTGCGATTAAATACAACATAGATAATGCGGCATTGATACACGGACTCATCAAAATAGAAAAAAAGGACATACATTTTCCCGACCAAAAAAAGTAGAATGCAGTGGTCGGTACAACCGTAACTTAATCTGCCATAGTCAGGCTGTTTTAGTAAAATATTCACAATAATCACAACAAATTAGTAGATAAACTCTTGTCAGAAGCCACCCGCTGTTCCAGACATTTTCACAATTCAAACGCGATAGCCATTGCACTTCGACTAGCTTTAGGTCCAAAATCATTCGTATAGACTTTAAACTATGACGTACGAACACAAAACTCGCAATACAAAGGATTCCCCAAAGCCAGCAAAATTATCAGCAAGTTATCGACGAGGTACGACAATAAACGAACAGTAGTCGCTCCACAATGCGATGCTATGATATTGTGTAATCGCCGTGTAGCGATAGCACGCGATAAGCCGCGATATCGGCCAGATTGCCGCGATACAGCCGCTGGAGAGGTATTCACTTGCATCAACAATAACAATCATGTCTGACAGTTTCATTATACATGTCCCATCGTGGTTCGAGTGTATGGAAATTGGTGTAGTTCTGTGCAGAGCGTTTTGTGTAGTGGGACATTTTATTTGAAGTGTTAGAATTGGAATTCACAATAACAAGACGAGATAAGAAAATGTAGTCGAGTAAGTTGACGTTGGCTCGCAGTAGGTTATGTGTTATTTTCTTCTGATAAATCAAGATGCTAATTAGCTTTATTTTGGCACAGCATTCTGGCAGTCAAACGCAAAAGCAGTCAGATACAACGTGCAAAGACATAATTATCATTTTGATGCTGCAGTCTCGGAGCCTGGAGTCTGCACTCCGTTCTGCAGTATTAGAACAGAATCTTACTTTGTTGCAAAAGTTATCTTAACTACTAGCTTCTATCCGTGACGTCGTCTGTGCGTTTCTACAACGTGCGGCAACAGCGTTACTTTCTACTGTGGAAGCATTGTTGTTGTTGCAATCGAATCACTTCCAGAGATTCTCTAAATCTACTAAACTAATGTAATATCTGGTATATCTGCGAATACTGATAGCCGCTCATTTTTTGTCTCCATATTTTGTTTACAATTATAGTCCTGCACCAACCGGGGTAGTCCTCGGGTGTACTAGCAGTGCATAAAAGGATATCGTCGGTTGGTACCTCAAAACATTGAAAGCATCTAACGGGGCTTCTGCGAGTTGGCTTCGGCCCCTCATTCGCTTTCCTAAGGTCCGGGACCCCAAAATCCTGAGAGTCCAAAAAACCTCATCAGTTTCCTGAAATGAAGGATACATAAACAAATAAAACAATTTAACCTTGTAACTTGCAAAATCCTTGTTCTAAAACTCTTTCTCCGTCTATTCCAGATGCGGCTTTGGTAGCAGCATGACGATGTGGGTCTGGTGGGCGGTGGTGGGCGCGCTGGTGGCGCGGGGCGACGCGCTGCAGCCGCGCTGTCAGGAGATCACCATCCCCATGTGCCGCGGCATCGGCTACAACCTCACGTCCTTCCCCAACGCGCTCGACCATGACACGCAGGAGGAGGCCGGACTTGAGGTGAGGAATTCCTGAAAAGACAGTCCCCCTAACATAGCAACACAGCACACGGTTCGCTGACTTCTGCTTTCACTCTGTTGCAGACATCTCTTTAAGGTGTTCTTTAGCTGCATTTATCAGTCCAAGACGTTTGTTGAACCTTCATAAAATTAGTGATATTGGCTGACTCATTGGCGAGCCTCTTTGTTAATCGGTAACGTGACGTATCTATTTGATGTTCGTTATGTTTGATGGTTCAGAAACTCTTGGCTTCGTTGAAGCTGATCATTACTTTGCAGAGACTAATGATCATTCGTTAATGTTTCCAGGTCCACCAATATTGGCCGCTTGTCGAGATCAAATGTTCCGCAGACCTGAAGTTCTTCCTGTGCTCTGTATACACGCCCATCTGCATCGAGGACTACGCCAAGCCGCTGCCGGCGTGCCGCAGCGTGTGCGAGCGCGCGCGCGACGGCTGCGCGCCTCTCATGCAGAAGTACGGCTTCCAGTGGCCCGAGCGCATGGCGTGCGAGCGGCTGCCCCGCGCCGGCGACCCCGACCAGCTGTGCATGGAGGAGACGGAGCGCGCGCGCGAGCCGCCGCCGCCGCCCGCGCGCCGCCCGCCCCGCCCCGCCTGTACTGACCCAAAAAACTGCCAGGCAGGCGCCGCGGCTGCGGGCGCGGGCACAGGCGCGTGCGCGTGCGCGTGCCGGGCGCCGCTCGTGAGCGTGCGCGCGCTGCACAACGCCAGCGCGGCCGCCGGCGTGGCGGCGTGCGCGCTGCCGTGCCGCGGCGCCTTCTTCACGCGCGAGGAGAAGGAGTTCGCGGCCGTGTGGGTCGCCATGTGGGGCGGCCTGTGCGCCGCCAGCACGCTCATGACGCTCACCACCTTCCTCATCGACTCGCAGCGCTTTAAGTACCCCGAGCGCCCCATCGTGTACCTGTCGGCGTGCTACTTCATGGTGTCGCTGGGCTACCTGGCGCGTCTGGCGCTCGGGCACGATGAGGTGGTGTGCGAGGGCGCGCTGCTCAGAACCTCCGCCAACGGGCCGGGCGCCTGTACGCTCGTTTTCGTGCTAGTGTATTTCTTCGGTATGGCATCCTCGATATGGTGGGTGGTGCTGTCGTTCGCGTGGTTCCTCGCAGCGGGACTCAAGTGGGGTAACGAAGCTATCGCGGGTCACGCGCAATACTACCACCTGGCTGCGTGGCTCATTCCCGCCGCGAAGACCGTCGCCGTGCTGCTCGCGGGCGCGGTGGACGGCGACCCGGTGGCGGGCATCTGCTACGTCGGCAACTCTTCGCCAGAGAACCTGAAGCGCTACGTGCTGGCGCCGCTGATCGTATACTTCGCGCTCGGCGCCACGTTCCTACTGGCCGGCTTCGTGTCGCTGTTCCGCATCCGCTCGGTGATCAAGCGGCAGGGCGGCGTGGGCGCCGGCTCCAAGGCCGACAAGCTAGAGAAGCTGATGATCCGCATCGGCGTGTTCAGCGTGCTGTACGCGGTGCCGGCGGGCGTGGTGATCGGCTGCCTGGCGTACGAGGCGGGCGGCCACGAGGCGTGGCTACGGCGCGTGGCGTGCGGCGCCAACTGCGGCCCACGCCCGCTGTACTCCGCGCTCATGCTGAAGTACTTCATGGCGCTGGCGGTGGGCATCACGTCGGGCGTGTGGATCTGGTCGGGCAAGACGCTGGAGTCGTGGCGCCGCGTGTGGCGCGGGGGCCGCGAGCCTGCGCCGGCGCAGCGCGCGCTCGTCAAGGGCGTGTGACGCGCGCCCGCGGCGCCTGTCGCCGCCCCCCTCCCGCTGCCCCTCCCCCTGCCCCTGCCGCCCCCCGCGCCGGCTCCTGTGGCACCCTCGGCCCGGTCAGGACAGCCGCTCTCCGACTACGGACCCGTTTAGTCGATTCGGCTGGTCTACCAAGACGTCCACTTGTCCCGACTAACTATTTCTGAGTTGGGACCGATGCAAGTTCTCCTCTCGGCGGCCAGAGGCTTGCGCTAACCTCGACCGACATTGTGCTCTGTGGAACCCGTAATTCCTTTGGAAGCCGGCGACGAGTGGCGAGCTGACGCGAAGACGTTCTCGTGAGTGCTGCCAGTGACGTTGTGTAACATTGTGAGTGAGACGTCGCGCGTTGTCTAGTCCTAGTGTTCTCGCGCGCACAACATATACGTAACTAGTGTTAAGACGAGGTGCGGCCGTGGCGTCCCCCTCGGGCTCGAGTGCAGACTGACGAAGGACACTCGTTTAAGAGATTTCGCAGCGCCACTATGACATTGGCAATTATACGTAACTTAGACAAATGCGCCGCAAGTCACTTAAATTAAAAGTATCCTTACTAATCCACATCCAGTTTTAGTTATATCGGCTGGACGTGTAACGTAAGAGACAGTAAAATACTCCACCGTTCTGTTCATTACCTCATTGATCACTACACTGCCAATTTTGTATATTTTTATTGTAAACAGTGAAGTAGTTTACTGCTCTGTACTGTAACTATTATAATGATACCCTGACTGTTTGTTGAGACACACAACAGAGGCTCATCATCATTCAACTAACTATAATTAATTCATGTATCTCATTCACAATCATGTTAATGTCGGTGAGTCCCTGCCGTTTGTGCTGATATTGTTCTGAGACGTTAGACCGTAGTGTGTATGAACGCATTTTGAGCATTTTGTATCTATTGTAATGATCTCTGATGTCATATTGTAAATAGTGATCCTATATCATTTCATCCCTATAGTAAGTAGTAAGAAGCTATTCATAATCTACTTATGTATGTGTTTAACTTCGGTTATGTTATTAAAACATGTAGAAAAGACAATCCTAGTGAAAATACCAACAATATTGTATTTTTCTTTATTAGTTTCGTATAACTCGACACTAGATGGCGTTAGACGACTGCACTGACTGGTTAGATTCTCACGCTTCTGACGTCGTACAGCGCCATCTGTTGTCGAGTAGTTAACACTTTTGTAAATATTATTGAGATGCCGAACTAGAACTGAATTATGTTGTGACGAATGATAAAGTTGTATTTTGTGCAATGGTATAGTATATTCTTACTTAATTGTAAAGTGAATAAGATGTATGAAGAAATTGTATATTGTAGCCACGGACGCCGCAGCCGAAACCATGAAAATCATTATGTAATTTATTTTATATCTAACTGTAGATAACAAATAAAGCGACTTTTTTATGTACACAACCTCGTTTTATTTACCAACTAAATTAAACACCAAACCAAACAGTAAACAATTATGCTAAACGCTTTAAAGCTTCGCTGCAAAAACGATTGCTGTTTTAATTTTAATAATAGAACTATAGAACTGAAATTACAAGACCCCTCTAAAGGTATGATACTTAAGTTCCGTGCAAGCAATTATTGCTTCTATGAATACCTATAAATTCGATCCAACATTAGTATACTATATAACATTGCAGGGGCGTTTCCAGCGTAAAAAAAACTCACGCTTTAACAAAGTAAACACTAAAAAAAAAGCACGTAAATTCCTAAGGGCCATTTTCACCAAGCCAAACTGATCGCGATCAGCGTATAAACCACGTTTATGAGCTGTCAGTGTCACTATTTTTCTATGGAATATTGCCGCTGACAGCTCTTGAACGCAGTTTGGAAGTGCTGATCGCGTTCAGTTTCATTGGTGAAAATGGCCCTAAATGACGTCGTCGTTATGTTGTGGACTACCAAAGAAACCGACCATGGAACATTAGCTCCATTGCGGCAGATTTACGCATTTCCTAAGTATTGACTGTTAGTTTTTTTTTTCTGTTAGAAGTAGGTACTTAGATAATTTTCAAAGTTAAAGAGCAATTAACAGCTAATGTAGGTACACGACTAAAGCGGTCCCTAGACGGTAATGCAGCATGACATGCGTTACGTGCTGTCATGCATGCATGATCGTTTAATTGTATTGATTGATGCGAATGACATGCAAACTACGTGCTGTACATTGACTGACAAGTCGTTTTCTTTTTCGTCCTGCAATACATGCATGACATGCGCGTGTTAGGTATATAAGTATATATGTAGATATATAACTAGGTATATATATCTAATACATCTAGATTATGTAAATATTTGTTAGATATTATGTATATATGTAGATATATAACTAGGTATATATATCTAATACATCTACACCTATGTAAATATATAATTGTATCAAAGGGAAAATATAAACAATAGGATTCAATTCTTAATAACTTTATATTTATCTTTTAGTATATAACAACTACATAACTATCGTAGTAGTGTATATGACACAAAAGTCAAAGCCAAAGTCAAAGTCAAAACGTTTATTTCAAGGTGACTCTACTGTCCGTTCGCAAGGGTAGATTCTTATGGAGAAGAACGGACAAGAAACTCCATAGTTACTACATACACAACGTTACGTTATAATATACCAACCATAATGAATAAACACGTTATCATTACCCGTATTTAAAATACACCAGTCATCATAATAACATTACATAACACTTACATAACCATAATATTACATAGTATTACATTATTCATAAGAACTTCATATTTAGAATTATAATACACAATAATAGCAGCAATAAAGTTACTTAACTTTTACCTCGACGTCTCGAACAAGAATGGGCTGAGCCACTCGGGGCTCCCCCTTTTATAGTCGTGAACAAACAACTTGAATATTTCTATCTACCGTCATCAAAAATATCAACAACATAAAAGGTGGGTATCCGTTTGGAATATTTTATATGTTTTCTACATTATTCCTTAATATTTTTACTAATGTAGGTACTTTTACAGACATACTGAAATAATGAAAGCAGAATTGAATAATGTAAATTAGGTATTACATACTTGTTACAAGTTTAAGGTTATGCAAAACATTACCTACTATTTTATCAAGTTTTAACAGTAAAAGCAATACTCATGATAACAATAACAATACCTATAGTTAGGATAATCTATTACGGCCATACTGACAGTACTTCGTCCTCGAAGTATTGCAAGGTTAATTTTACAATGAAAAAAAAGTGTATATAATTATATTCTTATATAAAGTATTTACATAGACATGGAGGTCCACATTCAATTCGCTGCCATTGAGATAGACCAACCACAAAACAAATGGGTAAACCAGCGAACATTAGCCAACTACATAGACATGCCAGTCACATTCACCCGCTGTCAGTGAGATAACTCGGCACCAAATAGGAGGCTCCCAGCGTATAATAAATATTAGCCAACTACATAGACATGCCAGTCACATTCACCCGCTGTCAGTGAGATAACTCGGCACCAAATAGGAGGCTCCCAGCGGATAAATAATATTAGCCAACTACATAGACATGCCAGTCACATTCACCCGCTGTCAGTGAGATAACTCGGCACCAAATAGGAGGCTCCCAGCGTATAATAAATATTAGCCAACTACATAGACATGCCAGTCACATTCACCCGCTGTCAGTGAGATAACTCGGCACCAAATAGGAGGCTCCCAGCGGATAAATAATATTAGCCAACTACATAGACATGCCAGTCACATTCACCCGCTGTCAGTGAGATAACTCGGCACCAAATAGGAGGCTCCCAGCGTATAATAAATATTAGCCAACTACATAGACATGCCAGTCACATTCACCCGCTGTCAGTGAGATAACTCGGCACCAAATAGGAGGCTACCAGCGGATAATATAATATAGGTACATGACATTATATTGGTAATAGATATTTTAAAAAATAAATTTTAAACAAATACCCTCAATATTATCTCTACAGCACAATCAACAACTAGAGATCACATAAAACAAAATGCTTATCAGAATGTTATGAACCACATTTCACTGTGATTACGATCAAAGACTATTTACAACAAAGAAAGAAAATAAAGAAAAACATGGTATAATCTATAATTATGCTTGATTTTAAATTACACAATATACATCATCATCAACAATAAACCAAAAACAATCAGAATAATCTCATACCTTAGATGTTAACGCCTTGAAAATCGAAGAGAAACTGGGCTGCTCCAATGTAGCTCCACTCTTTTATACCCGTTAACAAACAAGTATGACAGTTGAGTCAAATCAGTTTTTGAAATAAGTTTGTTATAAAATCATAACATATTAAACAGTTAATAATCACATTTGACATTAATACATAAATTCATATCATAATAAAGAGTATTCTATTCTATTCTATTGTATTTTATTTTTGTTTTGCCAATTGCCTAGACGTGTCAAGTCCCCTCCACCCGCTGCTAGTGGGATAGACTTGCACCAAGCAAATGACCGACCAGCGGAAACAATGTATTTTACTTTTGTTTTGCCAATTGCCTAGACGTGTCAAGTCCCCTCCACCCGCTGCTAGTGGGATAGACTTGCACCAAGCAAATGACCGACCAGCGGAAACAAATATATCTTACTTTTTTTTTTGAAATACACGTTATTATGTCAAGTATTTATTTATATCTCTTCAACAGTACAATAATATACATGTAGGAACAATGGATGAGTTTTCCCTGAGCGGTGGGTAAGGTATAGTGCCAGTATATTGGCGTCCCAATTTTATTGGGATAAACAAGACAGTATATCAATAACACAGTCTTATTACACTTTAAAAAAAACACACACACACACACACACACACAATGAAAACAATAAGTAATAGAAATACAGTCATTCGAACAGACCTTGAAGGTCACAGTTCGTACAGAGGCCTAAGCCACCCAAGTACAAAGTGTATCAGCAAGCCAATACAGCTATGTAGATATACAGCAGTGCTGTACCAGGTAAACTGACAGTAATTGATATTAAAATCACTTAAATTAAATAACACAAACAAAACAATTCAGTTTGCATAATATAACACGTTTTGACAACTACCCACAGTTGTATTTAATAAGATTTGACAACTACCCGTAGTTGTATTTGATAACCGTCTCCGACATATAAATATGTAATTAGGTAAAGTTTCCGTTGTAATATCTTAAGGACCTCCTTAAGATATTACACACTTTACATTACACTTAGACACTTACATTTTCAACAATTAATTCATCTGGCCAGAATCTTAATTTTTCTTGGGCTACATTTCCTACGTTAGAATTTACTTTCTTACGACGAGTGGCGTCGAAACATTTGATATTTTCCGCTATTTGTAATAGGCGTAATCTAGCTATTTCTCGGTCAGCCTCTAAGTTATTTGGATTTTGTCCATCATTTTTGTCAAGTACGTCGTCTAACCGAGCTTGGAAAGACGAAATATTTGCATCTAAGTTAATAGTAATCGCAAAGGGGGCCTGTGGATTTTTGTACAGTTGTATTAATTGATTATTGTACATTCCACGGAACGTTCGGCCAATCTGACTATTTATTGCACATAGTTTTAAGCGTATCAGTTACAGTGGACACGTAACGTTCTACTTGATCATTACTTCTGGAAGTACCCGTGGAAATCAAGTGATGTTCTATATTTAGTTCACCAAAAAATTACCTGATCGGACAACTACTAAAATTAGTTCCTCGATGCTTTTACACCAGTCTTCCGCACCGCTGTCACTAGTTGTTGGGTCGAAGACCGGGAATGCCACGTCGTTATCAGCATGGCGACGACCAGAAAAAGCAACGCTGATTGCTTTGAGAAGACTTTCCAAGACAGTAGAATCCATTCTGAAACTTAGAAATAAAGTCTTAATAGGGGTGCAGTGAATCCCACTTCTGATGTTAGGTATATAAGTATATATGTAGATATATAACTAGGTATATATATTTAATACATCTAGATTATGTAAATATTTGTTAGATATTATGTATATATGTAGATATATAACTAGGTATATATATCTAATACATCTACACCTATGTAAATATATAATTGTATCAAAGGGAAAATATAAACAATAGGATTCAATTCTTAATAACTTTATATTTATCTTTTAGTATATAACAACTACATAACTATCGTAGTAGTGTATATGACACAAAAGTCAAAGCCAAAGTCAAAGTCAAAACGTTTATTTCAAGGTGACTCTACTGTCCGTTCGCAAGGGTAGATTCTTATGGAGAAGAACGGACAAGAAACTCCATAGTTACTACATACACAACGTTACGTTATAATATACCAACCATAATGAATAAACACGTTATCATTACCCGTATTTAAAATACACCAGTCATCATAATAACATTACATAACACTTACATAACCATAATATTACATAGTATTACATTATTCATAAGAACTTCATATTTAGAATTATAATACACAATAATAGCAGCAATAAAGTTACTTAACTTTTACCTCGACGTCTCGAACAAGAATGGGCTGAGCCACTCGGGGCTCCCCCTTTTATAGTCGTGAACAAACAACTTGAATATTTCTATCTACCGTCATCAAAAATATCAACAACATAAAAGGTGGGTATCCGTTTGGAATATTTTATATGTTTTCTACATTATTCCTTAATATTTTTACTAATGTAGGTACTTTTACAGACATACTGAAATAATGAAAGCAGAATTGAATAATGTAAATTAGGTATTACATACTTGTTACAAGTTTAAGGTTATGCAAAACATTACCTACTATTTTATCAAGTTTTAACAGTAAAAGCAATACTCATGATAACAATAACAATACCTATAGTTAGGATAATCTATTACGCGCATGATCGTGTTGCGATCGGCATGTCATGCAACAACTCATTTCGATAGCAAACGGCAGCCAAGATGGACACGGTCAATGAGGCACCGCACGAGGTTCCTGACGATAATGACGAAATCAACGCGAGCGCAGATTCAAAGGAATTTGTTTTATTACTAATAAAACCATCCAAAAAAAAAAAAAGAAAACCCATGAAAAAGACTACCCATGTATAAATTTTTTCCTAATACTATTTTTTGGTTCTAAAATAAGTAAGTAAATTTATTCTCTTACCTGGATGTTTTCTTTCAGTGCTGCTATTACCGCTTCACAAGTTTCAATTATAATACCATCGAGTGTGTACGGAGCTATTGCACAAGTAAATTTTAAATCCTCTAGATCCATACCAGAAACTAGATATCGTAATGTCACACTAAGTCTATGATTTGCTTTGCATATTGCCTGTCGCATTACAGTATCCTGTTTCTCAATTCTAGGTCTTATTAAATATAACAAATGCTCGTACGTAGTTTCATCCATTCTTAAGAAGTTTTTAAAATCATCAGGTTCTGTATCAGCAAGTACTCTTTGTAAATGTTCATGCGTAAATCGGTGCCTTAACAAGTACCACTCTTTTGACCATCGTCTTGTTCTCTTCTTTTTACGCAGCATAGCAGCTGTCATCACAAGAAAAAATGAATCTGCCTTTGACAAATACTGATCCATAGCAACAAAGAAGACCTTCTCACCGTATTACATAGAAATGACTGATAAAAATGATTGATAATGCTGCATGATGAAACATGGGCGTTCATGCAGCAGCACGTAACGCATGTCATGCTGCATTACCGTCTAGGGACCGCTTTAGACACGTTCGCATTCGCATGTCAGTTGCAATCTGTCAAAAAAGCCTTCTTCTATAAACTTCTATTCTACTCTATTTTTGATATAAAAAATAATATGTCGACTATTTTGCCAATGTCCAAAGTAGATTGGAGAAGCAAGTGTGCATTGTTTTACTAATTAATAGAGGGAGCGCAAAAAAGCCTTAATTTCCATACATTTTTGACAGATTGCAACTGACATGCGAATGCAAACGTTGCTTAAAAACAAGTCAAGTTAAATAAAAGCTTTTAATTAATAGAATTGGCACTGGCCAATACGAGTAACAGAGACCAATGCAAAACATAGTGCCAGTGTGGAGCCCCTTCGCAGGTTATGTCCCACCCACTTCCTTTCCTGCCCCGAATGCCCAACAACCTGCACCTGACAAAAGTGGTCACTTTTTTTTTTAACGGGGGGAAATCCTCATGGATGTCCCCTCCGCCCTGGGGCGGGTGGAGGGGTCTGTCAGACTCTTACTGACTAAAACCACCCCGGTGTTCCATCTCTCACCTACGCCGGGGATCGCAGGTCGTACGCGACTTCCGTAATCCCCGGCTGGTGCCGCCGGCCCTTGTCTGCGGGCCACCTCTCGTAAGCGGGGGAAGTGAGGTGTTTAACTACCCCCGCGAAGTCAAAGGGGCGCACGGGGGTTCAAGTAAAGTACCAAGCATCAACTGGCCGAACAAAACTACAAAACGACGCGAAAAGAAGAAAATACACACGAACCCAGCCAGTTCGTAGCCAACCAGTATTTGGACTTTTGACTTGTATAATAGTAAAGGTGGGTACCTACAAACGGGGTGAATAGGTATGCAGGGGTGAATCGGCACAAAACTTTGAAGGGGATTTTCGTTTGCAGATTTTGCGGTCGCCAATCATATGAGATTGATATAAATAAAATAAAGTTGCTTTCTTACCCAACCAATATTCCAATATTAAAGTGAAAAACCTTATCAAACTTTTGTTTCTTCTCTTAGCGGCCTATTAGGGTAGGAAGAGGTAAATAAAACAAACATTCAGTCTATCAAGTTTATATACGTCTAAGTATACTATGTGGTGGGTGTAATCGAACATTTTAAAAGCTAAGATTATTGCTAGTTTGAACATAGCCTCGAAAATCGGAGTCTCAAACAATTATTTCACAATTAAAAACAACGCCATCTATTGATGAATAAGTAAACAGATTAATGCCATCTTGCTGCTATTGGACGACACTACAAAAACTGGTGAAATAAAAATAACAAGCATGGAAAACAAAAACAACGTTCTAAACCTATGGATCTACAATCTATCACATTATAATTACGTATTTCGTCTGGACAGAATGTTACAATCTTATTATTAATGCTTTCGTATATTTCCTTGAATAACAAGAAATCGCCACTTCGCCGGCAGATTATTACACAATATCATACTTAAAAACTACGTCTTCTCCTAATATTGCTGAAATTCATCACTTACACACTATAGGTACATTAAAAATACCCCAAAAGTACAAAAGTTACCGTTTTCACTTTACATTATGACAGGGAACGAAGAAAACTTTTTGGATCTTTTAGAGCAGATTTCCAGGTTGTACACCCAATATAAATAAACTAACGTCATTGGGTACCTACCTCTCTATCATCCTACTGTTCTTTTGTCACTTATCTAGACTGCAACCATTTCTCTTTACGAAGCTCTTCGCATCAGCTCCCTTTTAAAATAGCAATTGAAGAAATAAGATTGTTCCTTCCTTTCAAAAGCAAAATTATTATTTTGGCATTAATGGTGTCGTAAAAACTTTATAATTAAAATTATCGCTATTACGTATTTTTTATTGGCAGTTTTCTCTAGTTTAATCTAGCAGTTTGCTACCTTACGCTAATAGATGTCGCTACTCGAACTATAACACTGACAAACGGCAGAAAGAGTGTTACACACAATCAATATTTTTTTTAACAACTAACAATAATGCACAATATGTTAGGTACACAATTGGCTGATTATATCAGAAAAGCAATTGTTATGAATTTTTTTCGCTAACCATTTTTATGAATGTTCAAGATTGACAAAGTTAAAGAAAAATCCTGTCAGCTAAGTTATGATTACTTTATTCGTTATTACGGCTTGGAAATCATCAAATGACTCCTGCCGCTATGGGTGGAGCGGGAGGGAGTGTCATACTCTTACTGACTAAAACCCATCCGTGCTCCTCGTAGTGCCTTTTGCTTTCCAGGGCCGCGGTAACTCTTTCGAACAAAATCCGCAACCCTCGCAGGGTTGCTGGAGTGCTGGACTCGCAATTAAGGTTATTTATGGCAGCAGTAGCACGGATAAAGTTATTATAGTAAACAGAATAACAGTAGGTACTACAATTGTGTTTAGTATTATTGTAGAAGATTTCAAGATTGAAGACCACTGAAAGAGTAGGTGCCTAACTTCACATAATTACCTAGGTACCCAATCAATCGTGTAATTATTGTATCCTAGTGTCTAGCACTCAGAATACAGAACAAACCAGAAACCGTCAACGCGGTCAAATGTGAGGCGGTGTAAACAACGCCGGGATGGCGTGGTTCTTTAGATTGTCAATTTACTCAATGGCCGACTCACGCGCATATCTAGTTGCAGTTGCCAGTTTGTAAATAACAAATTGCACTTACAAAAATGCTAACGGGCATACAAAATCGTATGGGACCACGTTTCATGTATAAGTAGGTGTCATTTTGTTAAAATATTAGGGAGGCTCTAAACAATGTGACTTTACTAGTCGCGCTTCACCACGTGAGGTGCGACGTCGAAGCCCATTTGGATCGCGGAGATCGATGCTGTTATATATTCCTTGGTCCGTAACAAAGTAACCGTGACAGCTGTTATTCTTGTAGAATGGATGAAAACATTACTCATTTCAACGAAAAAAACAATCTCAAGTCGGTGTTACCAAAACCTCAAGGATGCCTCACTCAAGGGTTCAAGCTTAATTCGGTGTTACCCACATAACTAGACATTTCTCCTTAGCTACTAGAAATTTAACCCAAAAATAGCGACATCTAAGAATTACACATTGATCATTATTTATCATTACGTTAAAAATGTAACATTCACGCTCTCAATAAAGGCGGACTTGGTTGACAAAAATATTCATAAAATAAAGGCTAAACCACATATGTGGCACGCGACGCCACCTTTGTTTAACGTCAATGAACACTAGATTTAGAGTGGCGTCGGGTTTCATTATTATGTTTTCGCCTTAGTATGGACAATGTCAAAGCCCATCATAATTGGAGGCGTGGCCATACCCTCAGCTGGTCGCTATACTGTTAAAACCCTGGTAGTACTGCGCGTACTGATCTTGGTGAGTATAGTCGTGCATGTGGGCGTATGTGTGGGGGTCCGGCTCCTGGTGGGGAGGCAGCTGGTGGTGGTAGTACTGGTGCAGCTCGTGTGGCTGCTGCTCTTGCTCCATTTTGTGGATGTCTGGCTGTGGTTGCTGCTGATTTTGTGGGACACCCTGAAATAGTATTTTACGCATGATAAGATATTGATAATGGCCACACACGAAACAAAGATATTATTTATTCAAATATCGGTAACCTCTTTCTCCTTAGCATTACCTACATTATTGCGGCGAAAACTGATTCATCCCTCATCATAAATCCCTTTGCATAAAAAGTGAATTGCATTTAAAATAAAGAATACATAATCCTAAGTTACTTGGGATCGGCGCAACACGTTTTTTCTTCGATTTTGTCCTGTCAGCCGTCACGCTATAATCCATATTTTCTTTGCCCTGCCTCTCCCTCTTCGTCCATCCACATTTATATTCATAACTCTATTAGATACATGCGTTTCATCCCTCCTCTTCACATGTTCCATACCAAGACTACCGGTTCCCTTTCAAGTTTTCCATCACTGGCGCCACTTTTAAACTACGTCTAATGTACTCATTTCTCACTTTATCCATTCTCGTTACTCCACACATCCATCTCAACATTCTCATCTTCGCTACATGCAATCTATTTTCATCCGTCGTTTTCACAGCCCAACATTCTGATCCATACAGCACGACAGGTCTTATCACGGACTAATAGATTTTCCCCTTCAACTTGAGGGACATCCGTAGGTCGCAAGTTGTTCCCGACTTATCGCCATTTCATTCATCCGGTTGATCCGGTGTGTTGTGTTACGTCTCGGTCTGTATCGCCATCTCCCTGGTCAAGCGGCCCGAGGTACCGAAAGCCGGAGCAGATCGGTACTGGCGTTCCAGTGAGAGCCAAAGGACTGGAGAGATGGCCGAAATTGCAAAACAGGTAAGTATTCTGTTTTAGATCTGCTCAATTTCGGGCCAACTGTCTCCAGTCTTTGCCACCACGTCCCCAATCTGTTCTGAACTGCATCGACTGTACATAGCTCGGATCAACTGCACATACTTCCCAGGCACGCCTTTCTCCTTAATCTGGTTTTATGGTGGGCCCCCACCATAAAACCTCACGAAGCACCCGGTCAATGCCTTTTCGAGGTCATATGCCTTTTTAGGGTACAGTAGTCTACAGTCCCCAGTTTCGCCATATCCGCCTGTCTATCTGCGGTTTAGCTCAAAGACGCTTAGCACTAGACAGTTGGAACTTGGTATGGGTAAACATATTAATCACGCTGACAAAGTGGTAAAATAAAATCTTGAAAAAAATTAAAAATAAATTTTAAGAAACTCCTAAAAAGTGGTTTTTATCGTCTATCCTATGTTGAGGTGTCGTTTATCTAATGTCGTTAGAGCCGCAACACACCGCAACACTGTCATTTAAAAATATTGAGAGTGTGCGAAAACCATTTTTCCATCCAAGGATCCGTGCAAAATATTTTTGTTAGAGTCAAGTTTATAGTCGATGGGGGGACACTAATTGACTCTATAAGTCAATTAGTGTCCCCCCCTCTGCCGGCTAAACGGTAGTTTTTGGAGACGTTAAAAAATCATGGTAGTAGAATAGGGTGTTGTGTAGAAGTGCGGCGAAATATTCTGAGGCTGCTATAGATTAATAGTCGACCAACCTATAAAATGTACGAGGAGAAGGAAAATTTCGTACTAATTCCATTGAAAATTAGTTAGTTACATGCAACTACGGAATCCTACACTGTTTGTGGCTCGACACGCACTTGTTTTTAAATAAAGAATTATGGATCATAATATCCTTTTGACGAAGCGACCAATCAAAACAAGGGGCGCTATCTCGCGGAGTTTTGCCTAAGATTTTAGCAAGGAACTAAGTGTCTGCTCTCTGAACAAAAGTAACAAACACTTACCGCCATCTACTCTGAAAAATTTGACTGTGTGAATCCCCATTGCGCGGATAACCCTGCTTGCGCGATACAGGACATAACAATGTGACGTCAGGTCCAATTCGTAGGTCGCATGATGTGGTGTAGGTAGATGTCGCCCCACTTATAATAATTTCAAATGTATAGTGCTGTAAGTACCTGCATCTGATACTTGCACCTCTTGAATCTCCCGTAGAGTGAGGAGTACGGCAGGTTGTAGTGGATCGCCGCCTGGTTGATGGACATCTGCCCCACTCTGCCAACATTTAACAAGAAGTTACGAAAATAATGTTGATTTTAAAATCAAGATTTTTGTAAATGATGGTAGTACGAAGAGAAAATATAATAAGTCGAATAAAAACCTAATTGGAAATTGTGGGCACCAATAAAAACTTTGATTCTAATTAGCTCTGTAGTTACATAAGTTACCTGACAGCTTCAAGCGCTTCGCCCATGGCATCTTCGGACCACGGCGTGGGATTGGAGCGAGACAGCTCGATGCCCTCTCGCTTACACCTCCCGTACAGCGTTCCTGTAAAATTGGTAAAATTCTGGGACTTGAGTTTTTGGTCATCTAAGAGATTTTGTATAATGTTCGAAAAACTCGTGTTATTGGTGCATGTTGTAACTTTTAAATTTTATGATTATTGATAGGTTCGCGGTGTGCATGTGGTCGATCGGAGCAAGCTTTTTTCAGTATCCTATTCTCGTTGATCTTTGGATAGATTCAAAATTCGAACCAGCTGTGCTAGTTTAATTTTGGGATTCATGAAGGAGCCTCCTCGTGCAGCGCAATTTGTTCCATCAGACACTCAATTGAACCTCTCGCTAGGCGCATCCTGGACAGTCTCACCTAACACCTAATTAGACTGGCCAATCCTTCCCTTGCGGTGGTAGGGCTAACGCCCGCCTGGTTCGCGACCCTCCCACCGGAGTTCGGCGTCAAGCAGCCTGCTGTGTTTCGTCGACGCGTGGGAGTACTAGTGCCTCAGGGCATCTTCTGGGCTCGCTCGCTTTCATCATGGACCTCATCCATCGCTGTCCATCAGGCGTGATCGAGGTCAAGAGCTAGACCATTCATAAATAAAAAAAAAAAAAAAAAAACAAAGTTCTAGGTCGTAAACCGATTCAGGGTGTAGCTACCATCGTGGTCGAAAACTTAACCAACCTCAACAAAACGCCAGGATCAATTTACAGATAGAAGTCAATATCTAACAGAACTCTAGTTAAGTTACCTGTGGGTATGCCATACTGCGTGGCGGCGCGCTGCACGGAGCTGGCGCCGGCGCGGATGGAGGCGAGCGCCAGCTGCAGGTCGGCACGTCTCCAAGACGTGGGCGCTGCGTTGAACGGCGCCGACAGACGGATGCCCTCGCGACGAGCTATCTTGTACAGTGTGCTGCTAGGGATGCCTGCAAAATCGTTGATACAAACCCTGCGTAAGTAAGATCACGTATCCGCGTATCGATCACTATTAAAATGGTCACCCATTCGTCAGCGCAGAACGCTGAGGGCCTTAAATTGAATAGTCTGTTTTATTTCCTTAATAACCCTTCTTCTCCCTCTTATCTAACTTCACAAATTCAATTCCTTTGCAATGCCCACATTAAAAATCTTCGCTCTACCAATAATCGGCTTTGATGTTCTCTCACACTGCTCTGGGTTTATCTCCTCCTCTTTCTTTGTCTAGGCAATATTTCTTTCGTTTGATACGTTTATGTGTGTTATGTGTTAATCCGCCTTTGTACACTGTTTTACTATGACAGTGGATAAAGTTTTAGTAAATTAATGCTAGGATGAACTAGGCATACTTCACATTGACATTGGCACTGGTCCAAGACTTACAAAGAATGAATTTGGAAGAGCGCAGTAGCCTACCACAGAATGTGTCTCATCATCATTATCATCCACAGATTGACCTCAACCAGTGCTAGTTATCCTCTCTTTGCTTGAGGCAAATCAGGATAGGTCTCAAGTAATTTCAATCCAAAAGCTAATGAAAGATAGGCCTGAATCATAAGAAACCACAGGCAGCGAATGCGTTAGATAACCAATTTTTCATCAAGTGCACCAAGATGACCAACCAACGTAAGACTAAAAATCATATTAAAGAAAGTAATTACTAATCTATATATATATCTATTACAATTACAATGTTGAACTTTTACGACACATTGATAATGCATGGGAAGACAAATGCGATGTCTTGATTTGTTCAAAGCATTTGATTGCATTGTTTATGAGGAATTAATGAATAAAAATGAAAGTTTCATCAGGAAACTTCCACCACTACGAGATCCGGAACTTGGATAGATCTGTTTACTTCATACTTGAGTGGTAGGATTCAGAGAGCTTACAATAACGGAAAAATATCTCCGGATCTGTGTAACAATGGGTGTTCCCTAATGGCTAAATACTTGGCCAAATTTCGCTTCTCATTTGTGTAACTTTGTCTGCCAGTTTTGAGTAGGTATTTTATGCGGTCGGCGGGTTCACGTGTAAAATTGTTATTTATGAAATAATATCATTTATCAAAATAATTATGTAAGTATCTCACCATAAGCCTTACTGGCCTTGTTGGCGGAAATAGCGCCCGCCCTGAGCGCGTGCAGGGCCCCCCGCAGGTCTGCCTCGCTCCAGGACTTGGCAGCTCCCTCCTTCTTGGGCGTGTCGATGCCGAGCCGGTGCGCGCGCTGCCAGAGTGTGGTGGACGGGATGCCGTACGTTGCTGATGCCTGTAGACCAGTCAATGATAAAAAAAACAAGTTAGAATAAGGAATAGTAAGTTAGTAATAAATACCATTGACGGTTTCCACTCCACTGCCAGCTGATGCATATTATAAAAATAATATCGTTGCGCATCCAAGACAGTAATATAATCATTTTTGGTCGCTGGCTCTCAGGAGTTGCAGTGGCTGGGAATAATGTGGTGGGCTTGTCCCAAAAAAAAAAGTTTGAGGTAGTGCAGATTAAAATAATCAAGTGCCATACCTCACCAAAATGTATTTAAACTACCTACCTATCCACAAGCTAAATGTTCATAAAGAAACAACTTAACAAAGATAGAATTGTTGAACAAAAGGAAGTAAGTACCACATTATTCCATCCTTCAACTTAATTGGCTCACTTCACTTCATTACAAGTCTCATAGAAACTAATACAGCCATCATGAAATAAATTACAAGTGTACAATACGTTGCTGAAGGCTACACACTCGTCACGCATGTAATCTGTGGGACGCCAGCCGTGACGGCTGCTACCAACCATAATAAAATTAATAAGTCTAAACACAAGCCACCACTTATCCAAAGACTATTGACCGTCATGCCATTCATAGATTTATAGTATTCCTATAATCGGATATTAGGAATTTCTAAGCTAATTCTTGACTAAGGTTGCTCAAATTAGAGGTTTTTCGCTAGCGTTTGGCCAAGTTTAAAATTTTGTGTACGGCATACGTTTAAACACGTAGAATTATCGGTTACTTTTGCTTGGACTTAGTTCATTTACTTCAGTTTTAAACAGCGGCGTACCTTTGTAAGGCTCATCTGGTGATTCCTGAGAGCGTCCAAGGCTCGTTCCATGTCGTGCTGAGTCCAGCTCTTTGGACTATGTCGAGGCGCGGGTGATGCTTGCCGGCCGCAGGAGTCGCTTGTGTCTTCTCCGCTAAGATGTAGTTGTTCTGTGTGTGGTGAATGGTTATTTGTCAAAGTCAAAGCATTTATTTCAAATAAACCATTTACAGGTACTTTTGAATTGTCAGAGACAGTCAGTCAAAAACATGAAGCTATTAGCACGTTCCAAAGCGTAGATCTCTATGGAGAAGAACGTGCAAGAAACTCCACGGACACTCTTTTAAACCATTTTATGATTTACAATAATCCTGGTTACATTATCTTTGTTGCTTCTATATGTGAGAACAATGTAAAGGAAGAGAAAAAAAAAAGAATTCTAAGTATCAAATAAACTATTGAAATAAGCCAGCGACAGCTAAGAGATGACCAGTCCCCACCGACGGCGACCGTTCACGAACACGACGCGCGCATCAGCACCACTCAGCTCAACCATTTTGAAGGGAACCGAATGATCCGATACACGCGCCAAAATCAGCGAGACATTCGAGTGAGCATGACAAACCCTCAACTGCCCCTGCTCATTCATGTCAAACAAGGAAACCATCTATTAACATAAAAAGGCTCCATGGTCCTCACATTTACAGGATTCCAAAATAAAAAATGCTTCTACTTTATATAAAACTATAAATATCAATTGGTAAGAACAGAAAAGTAAAAGTATATTCCAAACATTATAGAAATGTGGAATATTATTATTATTAAACGTAAAAAGTAAAATAAAAAAGGGTGAGCATCTCCTCCATATATAAAATCCTAACTAGTGGAACCAAGCGGCTGAGGCTGTGGAGCAGGACCGGCATTTAGCCAAGCATTTTTATCAAGGATATAATCTTCCAGTTTATAATATGCCTGTCTACATAGTGTGCGTTTAATGCATGTTTTAAATTTTCTCTCATTCAGTCCGAGAATATCATATGGTATTTTATTATAAAATTTAACACAGTACCCCATAAAAGAAGTGGGTACTTTAGCCAATCTGAATCGGGGTTGATCTAATTTGTTCTTATTTCTAGTATTAAAATTATGCCTGTCACTAATCTTACTAAAAAGATGGAGATTTTTCCGAACATACATTATATTTTCGTATATGTATTGACAAGGTACCGTCATGATGTTAATATCTTTAAACAGTTCCCTTAGGGAATCGCGCCGACCCAGATTATATATGGCTCTGATGGCTCTTTTCTGCAGAATAAATATAGATTCGATGTCTGCAGCACGTCCCCATAATAAGATACCGTAAGACATGATACTATGAAAGTAACTAAAATAGACCAGCCTCGCGGTATCTATATCAGTAAATTGACGGATTTTTCTGACAGCATATGCTGCTGAACTTAGCCGTCCCGCAAGAGATGTTAAATGAGGACCCCATTGCAAATATTGCAAGCGTGATCCCCAGGAAAACCGCGTTTTCGACGAATTCAAGTTTCTCTTTGTCCAATACAATATCGCAATTATTACTTTTGACATTCGGTAAAGCAAATCTAATACACTTAGTTTTTTTCCCATTTAATACTAAATTATTAGCAGTGAACCAATTTTGAACCTGCTGTAGGGCTTTATTTACATCGTCAAGATTTGTAGAACGTCTATCTATCTTAAAAATTAAGGACGTATCATCAGCAAATAATACCATTTGTGGTTGATTTAAAAAAAAAATATTTAGTGGGGCAAATGTATCATAGTTAGGTACAGGCTCTGATATGGCAGGTGTTTTGCACTCGAACAGTTAGTAATCCGGATAAGATAAGGCCCTAACAAATAAGCATATTTTTAATTTTAAATGGACCTTTTAAGACAGTTTAAAACATTTTAACACTTAGATGGCCAAGAGATGTCTTTTACAGCATTATGAGTGAGAAGCAATCAAAAGCTCTTGTTTAATTTAGTCCTACGGCACGTAAAGGTCTTGGAATTTCTCACGATGACGACGATAACAGGTTTTGAATAAACCATCAATCTCTTTATGTCCAAATAAAAATAGAAATATTCGCGCACGCGAAAGGGAGTAACAAACAGGTTTGATCCGTTCTAAAATAGCGTGCGTAACTACGCAGCTTACCCGTCATTTCTTCAAATGCTCAATAAATTACCATGACTATCAAAATAAGTATTACTTTCTATACATTTTTCACTTTTTCCGCGCAATTAATTAATGCTTACATCGGCTTTTGTTTAGCAAGAAGATACTTGTTGAAATCAATACATCTATAGAATCCAAGTGACACATAATTAACTACAACAAATTGTGTGAAATCGGGTAAGCTGATTGATTTGTTAAAGATTAGCAAACTTCTTTGGTGAGTAGGTAACTATCTACTATCTAGGATGTCTACAATTGTCATCATTATCCTTTCTCAGATTAAATACACTCGCGAGCAACTGGCGCATTACTTCATCGCGCGTTTCTCAAAGCAAATTATTAGAGATACCAATAAGCAATAAAGTCAACAAACTATGGATTGTGGTATCATTTGAAAGGATATTATTTTTAGCTTTAAAACTCTTTCAATATCACCATAACCAAAGATTATTCACTTTATGTCATGGAACGTTAAAACAAAACAACATATTGTTTGATTGTTTGGTAGTTCTAAACCCTTTATAAAGTGGGCGTTTATGAAAACTGGTCATCAGTCCAATGTTTCACGTCACTTGGAACACTGAAGCTAAAAGGAAAGAGAAACCACACCAAGTAGTCATCCTAATCTAGCAAGGGTTCTCTCAGTGCACTATCGCTCGACAGCTTCATCTGAGCCAGTCTTGTGTCTCTAAGGTAAACAAGGAGACGACGGGTTTACCGAGACTGGAAACTTAGTCCAGGACCTTTTATTGGTGCTACAACTAAATTGACATTATTCCCAAAATGAATGGTTGCCAGCGCATGCAACCACTCATTATACTTTACAAATAATTATGAGCTGGTCTGGATTTGGGACAGCTCCTAAGTCCAGACCAGGTCATAGTTATTTGAAGAGTTCCCTCGATTTCTCCTGGATCCCATCATCAGATTCTGACCTGATGGCCATTGGGACCACATGCGATTATTTCAAAGAATACCCATAAATTTTTAGGGTTGCCCTCGATTTCCCTGGACTCCCATCATCAGATTCTGTCTTGACAATGGGACCAACTCAGAAATATAGGCTTTCGAATGAAAAATAAATTTTGAAAATCGGTTCTCAACTGGCGGAGAAATTGGTGAACATCGAACGAAGAATCTCCTCATTTTTTTGAAGTCGCTTAAAAATAACTTATTGGTCGAGTACATGTATTAATGGTGGCTATTAATCTATTATACAATTCTATTTATACATACCACCTTCAGACGACGGTTCATCCTTGACAGCCAGTAGCGGCATGAAGTCGGTGGAGTTAGGCACTTCGGTGACGTTCATAAAGTCCATGTGACGATCCAACAGGGACGTGCTCTAAATAACAGTGGAAGGACGTTACATTATATCTTCGTATTGACATTTGAAACTATGTACCTACAATACGTAGGTATATGCCTGCATACATCCGTGGAAAAATTTACCTAGCCAATTTTATTGTTAAAGCATATAATTCAAACACCCTAGGGACGTTTGAGATGTAGAAGTAGTCCTGATAAGAAAACAAAATATTCGTAAAATGATAATCGTTTCAGTAAATATAGTAACATATATAATGGACATATTGAACGAAGGTTTCGTAGGTAACTAATTTACATGCAAATGTCGATTTCGCTTACCCACCGAACAAATATGTTAATAAAGGTAGCATCTGTTACCGGTAATTACATAAATTACGTTAAACAATTTACGTTACAGGTATTTTTACTGAAGTCAACAAATGGGTCAATAGATACCGATAATAAGTCTAATATCAATTGACAACTACACATACTAATTAGGATTGATTACTATACTATATCAATAAATTTGTGTATTCATCGTTCTTATTAGAATCTGGTGAAAGTTTTCAACCAAATCCATTAAAATTCGTCTGGGTACAGTATGCGGCCGTTATTAAGGCACATCCGCTTTGTAGAACATCATCTCTTCTTTCACTCCTACAGTTCCTGTTTGACAGTTTCTAACTCTAAGTGATACCACTCACACTCCACTCTAATACCTTGGCATTATGAGGAGCTGACTCGAGCGTCTCCAGCGTGGTAGCAGGTGGGGTCTCAGCTCGCTCCTGCTTGACACACACCGGCGTGGCGGCCGGGCCCGCCGGCGCCAGAGGTGCCAGCTCCTCCAAGCCACTGCCCTGATGAACCGACATAGGGGTTAGATTACTTACTACACTTATAAAGCCTGTCAATAACATGACAAATTCGAGCAGTATACGATATTTACAATTTTTTCTACAGGGAATTGCTTTTTAACTGTCTTATTGAAAGCAGACTCTGTTTTGTGCGTTGATAGACCAAAATAAATATAAAGATAATAAAAAAATAATTGAGTGTTCCTCAAGGCACTATGCTAGGACCTAAAGTTATTATATTAAACTTACCTGATGAAGATACTTTTTTCCACCAATTTTCTAATTAGGCCTAGGAGCTAATTTGTTTAAATATTTTAATGACGGATCTTTGGTGTGCTAATAAATTCAGTTAACATTGAGCAAGAAGTTTAACGATGGACACCGACGCGCGCTGAGGGGAAATAAATCATGACAATACGAGTGCTCGTATCGTACTGGAGCCGTGAGTGGCCCTGACGTGACGCTACCTATTATTTATTAATATTTCTGTATATCTATCTTAAAAGGGGAAATTATAATATCCTCCATAAACTAGTAGGCTAACAGTGTTACTACAACAAATAAAGCTACTTACTATAATAAATACTTAACATTTTCACAAGTAATCTAAGCAGTGGCTGTCGTGGCAGAACCCGCCGAAGTGATCTTCAAATATTTAGACCAGTCAGTAGTACATACCATGTATAAGAATTTCGCATCATAAGGGTATGAAAGTTCATCGTTAAGCACAAAATAAGCAAATAATCTCAACTATTTCTACTCATAAAAAAGCCAGCATTAAGAAATAACTTTCTATCGCATATATTGAGATAATACTATCTGTTTTCACATACAAATATAACACATGTACCTGCTACAAAGTAGGATATGAAACAAGTTTTTATAATTTGATTAGAGTCGAGCGGTTGAAAAACTGTTTTACGAGGTGTGGTTACGCGTGCTGAGTTTCAGCGTTGAGTGACCCTAAAATGTTACAAATGCTAGATGAGAATACACTGCAGTTGCAAAGTCGTTAAACTATCATAATAATATCGCGCTTTCGTTATTTCCAAAGGCAGACTTTTGATGAGCTTAAATGATGAAATATACGCGTGGGAAACTAGTTTTAGTTTGGCGAAGTATTGGTGCACTGCACTCAATTTTATCGCCATACACTGAATCTTGGTCCGATCATTCCAAAAATTACAGTTAAAGTCAAAACAAAACTAAAAAGTAGCGAATCTAAACTAGATTTAGCTTCAAACAACTGCAAAGTATAATAATTATAAGCTATTAAAAAGTAGGTAGGTACGTACCTACCGATAAATAATTGAAGTGCCCGCGAAAATCGTGCAGCTAAATAATAAAATGCTAATTAAAGTTACCTGACTGGATAGATAACTGTGCGTGAACTGTGATTCGCTGTCTTCTTCGTCCGAGAGCGGTTCGCATTTCACTTGCGACAGTCCGTGGCCGGGCATTTCCTAGCGAACCAAATAAAAAACAAACTAATAATGTCTCCTCCACTATAAAATGAAATACCTACTGTTGCTTGAAATAATTTTTTCACGGCGATAAACTTGAACATTTACGAGTTAAGTTTATATTGACGATCGTAGTCGTTTTTATCACTACAACAAAAGCGCGCTAAACCTATCTTAAGAGTACAAGTGTAAACAACAACGTGGCACCCCATGTTCTCCCCGGAATGTCGCAGAAATCGAACAATCGCTATGTTATAAGTAGGTTTACATAGGCAATTAGACAAAAGGAAGCGAGCTTTATTGAATTTTTTCTCGATTGGTGCACAAATGAAGAGTGCAAAGTTTGATTCTCTCTCTCTCTGTCGCCCGCGAGCCAGACCGTCTCACGAGCTTTTTTAATTTTGTTTGTTTATAGCCCTTATGCATGTCGCTAACGTATATGAAGTTCGATGTGGAAACTTCCAACTGAAACAAACGCGCGTGACGGATTCAAAACTTTATACATAGAGAAAACTTATAAGATTTTGGGATAAGCGACTTTAAGAGTTTGTTGTTAGCGTGTATATTCGTGCGCGTCACCTGTCAGAGGTGGAGGAAAGTAGTGAATGTAAAGTTGCGCGGTTAACCCTCTCTCGTCGCTTCACATCGTTCCATTCGAGGAGCCGGCGGCCGCAGACACGTCTGCGCGACCCCGACACACCGCGAGATACGAAAACACATTCACTTTCACCGTCTTCCCGACAGCCGCCACACGGCGAAGGACGGTGCGAAACGGGTGCCGATAAACGCGAGGGAAACGGAATTGCCGAAGACGAGGGCGCGAAACTCACTCGACTCACCTAGTCGGTCAGCGGTGGCCGCCGAAAGCACTCGCCCGCGCCACACATGCACCGCGGACTTGTCCCGGCTCCCGCGACTGCACGGTGACCTTCGGGAAACGATGAGATGTCGCAAATGAAAGTGAATTCGGCACACACCCGGCCGAGTCTGCGTCGCTGCGTGGCGCATGTTTAGGAGGTGCAGGGCGGGCGCGTGCTCATTTTTTTCCGCGCCAAAGAAATAAAAACAAACGCCTTTTTGCCGGGAACCGGCCGCGCGCCGCGCTGTAGCGGTGCTCGGTGCTCCCTCTTGCGCCGCGCCGCTCCAATGTGCTCACAGTCCACAGCCAGACTCGGCTAGCACTCCAAGTAGGCTGACTAAAGTTTCGAGACTACTTTAGAAACATTGTTTTTCAATAGAGGAAGTTTTGCAAAGCGACTGTAACTATTAAAATCTGCGATAGACGAAGTCGGCAGGGAGGGTAGGTGCATTATAGCACGTGTAGGTATGTAGGGAGGCGGCAGGGGGAGGCCGCCCGACCAGTCGGCGCCCCGCGCGGCGCCTTCTCTCTCCGCTCCGATTGATTTTTATTACAAGAATTTCGCTCGTGGTTTTTTTTTGTTTCCCGCACACCGAAAGCCTGGCGACGCACACAAAGAGATTCGTATAATTCGTTTGTACGAACTTACTAATGCTATTGATTTTTATAACGAAGCGACAAAGCTTACTCGACGAGGGAACCAGCGCAGGCTGTATCTTCAAGTTACGAGGAAAAGACTCGCTAGTATTCACTTCGATGTTTGTAAAAAGTATTTTTAGAATATTTTTTAAGAATACCTACTGAAGTAGTACCTACAAGTAGGAGGGTAGTTTAAGAAAAAAAAAATTGTAAATTAAAAACACTTTTAAACGTGCCAAATTAATGAATAATGTCTTTCCGAGTTCTTTCTTTTAGTACGAAGCTTGGATTTTCACGAGACTTGTGAGGCCGTGAGACAGTTATATGCTTATGATAAGTATTTTAAACCAAACTATGTAGGTTGATTTCCCTTTCAAATCTTAAGCTTCCGTTTTCTACATGATTCCTTGATGTCCTATCACTTATCTGAAATTATCGCTACCGTGTAGTACCTACAGGCTAGTAATTGGAGTTTCGCGCTAAAACCTGCCAGTTTTCAAGTTCGCTGACTTATTTAAGCTAGGTTAATTCTAGATACTTAATCCACAATACTAGAGGATACTGATTGAATCAAACCATAAAAAAATGATAAGATTGTATCTGTAATCGTGATTTCGCAAGAAATAAAAGGCTTTTTTTTATTTATTTATTTATTTAATTCTAGATTAGCGAGGACCATCGCTGACCATATCGTCCATAACTCCATATCACATACCGCTTACTAACCTACTGTGTCATAAAAAGAAAGACATGTTGTCAACTTCCATTATTATATTAGCTGGGGAAAGGCTTGTCCATTCCATAAAATCCAACTATTTCTTTCCAGAGCTATACGGAACATTGTTTACGTATCGATTGTGTCCAGCTCCTCACGCCATCTACGTGTTGCTGTGCAGCTCGGCCCGCCGCGCCGTCTTCTACGTGGTTATGTCCAGCTCGTCCCATCATCTACGTGTTGCTGTGCAGCTCGGCCCGCCGCGCCGTCTTCTACGTGGTTATGTCCAGCTCGTCCCATCATCTACGTGTTGCTGTGCAGCTCGGCCCGCCGCGCCGTCTTCTACGTGGTTATGTCCAGCTCGTCCCATCATCTACGTGTTGCTGTGCAGCTCGGCCCGCCGCGCCGTCTTCTACGTGGTTATGTCCAGCTCGTCCCATCATCTACGTGTTGCTGTGCAGCTCGGCCCGCCGCGCCGTCTTCTACGTGGTTATGTCCAGCTCGTCCCATCATCTACGTGTTGCTGTGCAGCTCGGCCCGCCATCTTCTACGTGGTTGTGTCCAGCTCTTCCCATCATCTACGTGTTGGCGTTCAGCTCGGCCTGCCGGCGCCGTGTTGTACGTGGTTGTGTCCAGCTCGTCCCATCATCTACGTGTTGCTGTGCAGCTCGGCCCGCCATCTTCTACGTGGTTGTGTCCAGCTCTTCCCATCATCTACGTATTGGCGTTCAGCTCGGCCTGCCGGCGCCGTGTTGTACGTGGTTGTGTCCAGCTCGTCCCATCATCTACGTGTTGCTGTGCAGCTCGGCCCGCCATCTTCTACGTGGTTGTGTCCAGCTCTTCCCATCATCTACGTGTTGGCGTTCAGCTCGGCCTGCCGGCGCCGTGTTGTACGTAGTTGTGTCCAGCTCGTCCCATCATCTACGTGTTGGCGTTCAGCTCGGCCCGCCATCTTCTACGTGGTTGTGTCCAGCTCTTCCCATCATCTACGTATTGGCGTTCAGCTCGGCCTGCCGGCGCCGTGTTGTACGTGGTTGTGTCCAGCTCGTCCCATCATCTACGTGTTGCTGTGCAGCTCGGCCCGCCATCTTCTACGTGGTTGTGTCCAGCTCTTCCCATCATCTACGTGTTGGCGTTCAGCTCGGCCTGCCGGCGCCGTGTTGTACGTGGTTGTGTCCAGCTCGTCCCATCATCTACGTGTTGCTGTGCAGCTCGGCCCGCCATCTTCTACGTGGTTGTGTCCAGCTCTTCCCATCATCTACGTATTGGCGTTCAGCTCGGCCTGCCGGCGCCGTGTTGTACGTGGTTGTGTCCAGCTCGTCCCATCATCTACGTGTTGCTGTGCAGCTCGGCCCGCCATCTTCTACGTGGTTGTGTCCAGCTCTTCCCATCATCTACGTGTTGGCGTTCAGCTCGGCCTGCCGGCGCCGTGTTGTACGTGGTTGTGTCCAGCTCGTCCCATCATCTACGTGTTGGCGTTCAGCTCGGCCTGCCGGCGCCGTGTTGTACGTGGTTGTGTCCAGCTCGTCCCATCATCTACGTGTTGGCGTTCAGCTCGGCCTGCCGGCGCCGTGTTGTACCTGGTTGTGTCCAGCTCGTCCCATCATCTACGTGTTGGCGTTCAGCTCGGCCTGCCGGCGCCGTGTTGTACGTGGTTGTGTCCAGCTCGTCCCATCATCTACGTGTTGGCGTTCAGCTCGGCCTGCCGGCGCCGTGTTGTACGTGGTTGTGTCCAGCTCGTCCCATCATCTACACGGTGTTTGTGTCCAGCCCGTCTCGCCGTCCTATTGTCGATCCAACTCGTCCCGCCGTCTCGGTTGTTGTGTCCAGCCAGCCAGCTCGCCACGTCATCTCATGCTCATCAACACCAACTTGTGTTGGTGTTTAGCTCGGCCTGCCATCTAATAAGTAGATACATGTTTGTCTTCAGCCTCTCCTTCAGCTTGTTCCGCCAGTTATCTACGTGGTCGAATCCAGCTCGTCCCGCCATCTATACCTAAGTGGTTTTGTCCAGCTCATCCCACCATAATCAAAGAATATGAGCACCTTTTAGTTAGTGATATTATTAGGTGCCGACTCCGTGGGTGCTCGGGAGTTCGAGCACCCATGAGAAATAAATAGTGGGTGCCGAGCACCCCTGAGAATAGCTAGACATCAAGAAACTGATCAGTAATCGCCTTTTAGGGATGGGCGTTTTTTCATTACCCGACGACCCGTTTAGCGCAGTGGTTTAGAGCGCCGGTTGAGACGCAAGGGTCGCGGGTTCGATTCCCGCACCAACACAAATGTTTGTTGATGAAACAGATATTTGTGTTGGGTCTGGGTGTTTGTGGTACCTTCGTTGTTCCTGGTTTCCATAGTACAAGGGAAACCTTAGTTTGGGACCAGGACAATATATGTGGTTTCATTTAATATTTTTATCAAACATAATTAGTAATTAAGTACCTGCGCAGTATGTAAGTAGGACATTTATTTATTTGTCGGTCGATCAGTGTGCCTTCTCACACTTGGCCACTTTTTCGAGTCATCAAATGAGTAGGTATGAGCACTCATGAGGTTTTCTAAAAGCCCGCCCCTGGATATACATATACCTACATTTTCATTGCTGTACAATTAATTGATACCTATTCAACTAGTATTCAACACTTTGACACAATAGCGATTGCATTGCACACCACTACTTGATCGTCAATTGGTTGATTAGGTACTGACGACTTTGACGACTATTACTGTGTGTGATTGAAGGTCGTTGCAATAGGTATCAGAGTTACTATACGCTGATGTATTTCAGTACTGACAGTACTTACATTATTCTGATTTATTTTTGCGAGAGATCTTACTAATTATTATCGAACTGAAGAGTTTGTTTGGTTGAACGCGCTAATATCAGGAACTACCTAGTTGTTTGAATTGAAAAATTATTTTAGTGTTAGGCAGCCCATACCGAGTATGGATATAGACATAAATTATCACGCTACCGCGCTGCTACGACTCATAAATGCGAAGTTGCGCGGGTCAGCTAGTAAGTACCTAATAAAGGAGACAGTTACGCGCATCTTCAATGAAAACTATAACTACTAAACCAACGACGTAAAAATTGAATGCAAGTCAACCATTCGTTTTTCGAATGGTTGACTTGCATTCAATTTCTACGTCGATCCAATAGTTTCTGAGATTTCGTGATTAATCACTAATCAGTGAGTGACTTTTCGCTTTTATATAACTACATAACTGTAACTTTCAAACGAAAGGTCCGATTTGAATAATTTAAAGTGTAATTCACATTTAGGTACATAATCAACCTTAATTATCAAATCATTTAAATTGATAAGGATTAATTTAATATCATGATACCAAAATCACCACTTTTCCATTCCACCAGGGTTTTGATCGAATAATTTGAACGAAAAGCTGTCATTGTGACTTAACCATAATAGTAAGATATATACCCATTAGGACTTTTTATAGATAATAATGAATACTTTAATTATGTCGTACATCATGTTTATGTTTCATCAACAGTTTTATCAGCGCACGCCAAATAATGAATTTATTAGGCTAAATTTTGCTACTTTCGGTTACATTCTTGCAATTTTGGTAGTTCTCTATTTTTTTCGAAAATAAAATATACTTAGCCAAGTTTTAAGTTAATAATGTAGCTTTCTAACAGCGAAAGAACTTTTTTAAATCGATTAAGGAGTTTTTGAGCCAAATCGTAACAAACAAACAAATAAATATTTCCAGTAGTTTAGATAACACAAGAACATTACGCCTGTATTCCATGTAGGATTACCCATCAACACCTAGGAAGGAAACCCCATCCCACAACACGGTGTTTCATGCCTTTCCATGGAATTCTTCGGCAATCTTCGGTTGTAAGAATTTTTATTTCTCAAAAGAACATTACAGTATTCAGTTATGAATTTAGGAGAGAAAACATCAAAAACATTATCTTAAATCTAAGTAGGTAGGTACAACATTCTTAGGTCCTTGCAAGAAACAAGCATTTTGGTTGACACCTGTCCAGCCAGACGAGGTAGGTACCGATATTATTACACCAACACGTGTAGTGAACTTTGAATACAGCTATATACTACTACAATAGACTAGGATTTGATTATTTGATTGAATAAGTGACATCGATCCCGCCTGAGGTAGGTAGGTACCCAGAACTCTCTTTCAGCTCTTATCGTGGGGCAAGACAGTTCTAAACATTGTATCTACAATTACCATCTTGGTCATAGGTAAAATGACAGTAATTACTTAGCAAGACGATTTTCAATTAGTTACCTATACTTAGGTAGGTACTTATTTAGCTAAATTTATCATTTTTTTTATTAAATCTGCAGTAATTTCTTTACCCATTTCTAGAGTTCCGTACCTCAACAAGAATAAAAACGGAACCCATATAGGATCACTATGTTGCCCTCCTGTCGGTTTGTCACGAGTTCACGACCTAGCTCAGGAACTCGTGGAGGTAGGTATCATGTTGAAATTAATATCAAATAGGTACGTAGATAGGTCGAAGGTATCTTGTAGCTCTAAAATAATCTAAATCAGCGCAATAAAAAGATACGGCTATATTTTGATAATCGCAAGTAAATCAAAACTTAGGGGGTACTTCCCGTTGACCAAGAATCATGAAATTTGGCATGAAGCTAGATCTTCCAGCGCAAGTAATGGAAAATTGATAATTTTTAGTTTTATTTATCAACTAATAAAATCCATATAAGATCATTTATAATAGACTATCACAATAAGTAAATAAAACAAGTGGCCAGACTACGAATGGACTACGCGAGACATTTTGAAAAGAGTTGCGTGCGTGCACAGAACATTTGGTTGCGGGTGATGAAGTTGTGAGTTACTAGAGAGACAACAGATGGCGCTATGCATTACTTATGATGTTATCGTTACTACAAATCAGTCAGGATTGAAGAGAACATTTTTTAGCAAATCTAAAATGATATCAATTTATAATTATTAAATTTATTGAATTAAAGGTGAGCAAAAAATAATTCAAGTCGTTTTAGAAAAGATAAATATCAAAGTTTTTGTAATCACGAGATGTGCCGTCACTAAGTGGGTCAAGGACGAGGTGTTCTAAATACATCATGATGGCAGTTAATGTATACCATAACAAAAGAATAAAGATTTCAAAAGTTTAACTTTAAAAGTTTATTATCTAATTAATTTATAAACCAGGGACTAGTTAATTATCCCATTTACTATTTTTTCAAGCTTTCTAATTATTTGCTAATGGCAACATTTATGGAGCTTATTTTGGGTCATTCGCGTCGCTTCCAACTTGTACTTCGTTTGGATTTTTGTAGAGGTGCCTTTCTCTAAACTTGCAACATAGCATAGTTTTAGTTTAGTGTTTTCAATTTCATTCAAGAAAGCTGGCGGGTGTGCAAATGTGTTAAAATTAAAGTGGCAATTAAATATTGAAAGAAATAAAAGTGTTAAAATACGTTAGAACAGTTAATGCAATAATCAAGGTAAGCATTTTAATCTTTTGGTGTAGCGTTACGGCTCCGATAAGGGCTTACTTATTGCTAGGACTTTTCATCTTGAAAATTTCCACTCGTGAACTTTCGAAGTAAAGTTCTCAGAAGTTCCTTTGTTGACTTTAAACTTTTCCGATGTTCGTCCTGCCTTAGCAACGCGATGAACTTGAACAGTTAATGTGTGTCATGAAAAGTTTGCCCAGAAAATAGTAAAACTTAGAATTTTCGTCGCCATTTTATTTTTTGTCGCGCTGGAAAAGCGGCCATTTTCTTTGTGCCGCGTCGCTTACGACGACTCGTATGTGGTCCATAAAGTTAATTTAGTTAAGTTGGGGCGTGATCTCATCGTATGAAGTGATTCGGTGAGATAATTAACGCTATATAGTGATAATCGTTCAGAATCCAATGTTTGTGTAGTCATAGTGAAGTTTTCCTAGTTGGCCTAGTTATTGCGTGGTGTTATTAGACCTTGTTTAGACGTTGCTTTGATTTGTTCGTTTGTAGGGCTGAGGGCGCGGCGAGTGGCTAGACGGCATCATGGACGACGACCAACAGTTCTGCCTGAGGTGGAACAACCATCAGTCGACACTGGTGTCTGTTTTCGACACTCTCCTCGAGAAGGGAATGCACGTGGACTGCACCTTGGCTGCAGAGGGACAGACGCTCAAGGCGCACAAAGTGGTCCTATCGGCATGCAGTCCCTATTTCGAGGTATGTACTAACTCATTACAATGTAGGTCAATTACAATCGTGTCTAAGTTACTTGCAAGGCAACACAGTTTTGCTCTAATAAACATTCCACTTGTACCATTCTAGCTTTCATGTATCAGCAATTAGGCAGTGTACTAGGTGCATAGATGAGTTGGCAACGGAAAGTTGCCTCTACTACTTTTTCTAAATGACTGCTTGCAATTATTCATTACCTAACATCATGTCATTAACAGTTGTTAACTTAATGACATGCTAGTGTTTTTGTGAATTAACTAATTACATTTAATTGATTTTGGTCTCATGTGAAATTGAAAGAGAATTTTATTTTTTTTAACAATGAAATTGTTATTTGAGAGTACCTTCCAGTAGAATATTTACAAACACAGCCAGTAGTAAAAGTAAACAAAATGAACAATGGATGATTTTGTTGCAGAGTGTATTATCACAGCAGTATGATAAGCATCCAATAATTATCCTCAAAGATGTGAAATATGCTGAGTTACGAGCAATGATGGATTACATGTACCGCGGTGAGGTCAACATATCTCAAGACCAGTTGGCCGCACTGCTGAAAGCCGCCGAGTCCCTACAGATCAAGGGTCTCTCTGACAATAAGCCTTCGAGGCCACCGTCGCGCCCAGCACAGGCTGTAGCTGCACACCCGCCTCGTGCCCCCTCACCACCTCCACAGGTTTGTGATAACATTGCTGTTCAGTAACATAATCCTGTACTCTCTACAGTCTCAACTTTGAGAAAACATACATATTTCAGACTCAAATTCAAATACCAGAACAAATAAAAGATACAAGTGGGTACATAGAAGTAGATGAGTTTGGAATGTTGACAAAAAGTTTATATCCCACATGATTGGATGAGAATCATAAGTTATAGTAACAGTCAAATGTTAAACCTTGGCACCATGTTCATGTGTGTTGGCAGATGTTATAATGTGTAATTCATCAACAAAAGATAAAGTTGGACTGCAGAACACATGTAAAAACATAGCAATGTCTGTTTTATTTATATTAGTCATGAAACATTTTGTATGTAAAGCTTGCATTGAATGAAAATGAAATTATTTTTAAAACTTTTAGGACCATGACTATGCATTATAATAATGCTACATTTATTCTCTTAATAAGAGTATCTGAAATATCATTGCCATAAAAAAGATATCAGTTCTGTTTTATCTCATACTTGCCTTTTTTGCAATATTCGTCATTTGAGAAAATATGATGAATAGGTTATGAATATTCATAGACAGGAAAAATAATTAGAATAGTTAAGTGTGTAGGTAGATAATAATACCCAATGAATATAGGTAGCATTTTATTATTGAAACATGGTACCTATCGGTTGAATGTCTACTTGAATGCTGAAGCAAATAAAGAGCATGAGTTGCGTGTGAACTGTCTCAGAAACAAAGAAATCCCTTTTTTAGGGTTCTGTACCCAAAGGGTAAAAACGGAACCCTATTACTAAGACTCCGCTGACCCTGTCTGTCTGTCACCAGGCTGTATCTCATGAATCATGATAGCTAGACAGTTGAATTTTCACAGATGATTTATTTCTGTTGCCGCTATAACAAAAAATACTAAAAACTGAATAGAATAAATATTTAAGTAGGGCTCCCATACAACAAACGTGATTTTTTGCCGTTTTTTTATAGATAATGGTACGGAACCCTTCGTGCGCGAGTCCTACTTGCACTTGGCTGGTTTTTTATGAAACAAAGAGGCCATTATGTTAATTACATCCTTATAATAGGAAAACTGACTGTCTGTTACCTTTCCACAGCTGAAAGGATTTTCAGCCACATAACAGTCAGTTTTTAGTTACTCAAACTCTATGGTTACTCAATGTCATCAAAGGATTTTGATGACATAGAGTAACCATAGAGTTTCTTGCCTGTTCTTCTCAGTAAGAAACAACCAATTGGAAGAGTGCCCATGTGGGCCTATTTAAAATTAAATATTTGGAATTTAACCAGAGTCAGATGTATATTCCCATTGGAAAATGATGTAAGATGATGAGCAAAACCTAGTTAATTATGAAACTAACCTGGCAGCTGCCTCATTGTTCATAAATTGTCTAGACAATAAACGAAAGTCGTTTATGATCACCAGGCCCGAGACGGTAGTATAGACAGCAGCCGTGAAGGGTCAGTGAGTCCAACACGACGTCGGAAGAAAGCGCGTCGCATGTCCAACGAGCTGCCGCCAGTACCCATCCCGCCACCCAACGACAACGCGCAAGGCAACGGTGATGATGGATCATGTAAGGAGGAACTACAGAGGGATGGCGTGGAGGACCTCACACTGGACGAAGAAACTGACGAACAGCCCGTTGTGGCGCACAATGATGTTGTACGCAGTAAGTGTCGCCTTAATTGACATCTAGACAGTTTATAGCAGTTTGCTCCATTTATTGTGATGTTACGAGAGGGGCCAGAGACAAACATCTTTGAGGTGTTTCTTCTGGTTAAGATCGGTGCAAACTGATCATCTTGCTTGAAGCCTTGCTGAGAAAACAGCTTATTTCTCATAAGGTTTAGAGAATAAATAAAACACTAAACTAAATCAGAACAGTTACAGTTCTCGTCAGATAACTTTGCCCCTCTGAAGTTAGCCATTTTCATGCGCAGTTGCAGTGTGTTCGTACTTTTGACTACTACGCAGCTACTCAACACAACTTCAGAGGGGCAAAGTTATTTGACGAGAACTGTACCTGCTGTTTTAAAAATTGTAGAGAGAGCCATTACTACCAACTGAAAATAGTAACTATATGGCCACATCTGCTTTTGGATATCACTTCAAACTTGTGAAGTCATTTGTACACAGTAAATTGGTGCCAAGAATAGTATTTAGATTGAATCTGACTTTAAATAAGTTGTTAGTCTGCAGTTAACAAAAAAATTACAACAAACTTGTTGTGTGGATGTTTTAAGTGTTATGTGGATTTGTATGTGTGATTCGCCCCCATGCATGCATGAAACCAAATACATTATGCCATACCTCCAGCTTGTAGCTTGAACATGCCTAAATAAATATTATATGATAATGTGTCATGGCACCAGAGCCATCTATGCTTGTCAGCAAAACACTTAAAACAGTTGGAAAATACAAGTTTTCAAATAGTAGGCAGCTCTTTCCAGATTTTTTTTGTACCTACCATATTTTAATTGATCCTAATTTAACCAGAGTACCAATTTTATTCTACTAATTTTGAAGCAACTTTCGCATGCCAGTAGGAATTGTCAAAAATGTATGAAAATTAAGGCTTTTTTGACAGATTGCGACTAACATGAGAATGCGAACGTTGTTTTAAAATTAGTAGAATTGACCCTCAGATGCATCTCAAACACCTGGTTTCTGGAAACAAAATCATTGATGCGTCAAAATCAAAAGGTCAAGTGATGCAAATGGCTCTTGGTATTGTTTCGACCAATCAGTTTATACCCGCTTTACAATTGATGTAATTGTTTGGTTCAGAAACTGGGCATTATTGTAAATGAAATTCTTGTTTGACCTCCTTTACCTAATACTGAGGATCTAGCATTTGAAAAGGTTAAATCACTTTTTAAGAGCCAACGAGATGATTTCAAATTATAATGGCCACTCATTTTACCGTAGGTTGTTTTCCAAATGGAGCAATCCATTTGGAAAACAACCAAACATAAGTAAATTATTCATGTCACAAGAGATCATTCAACTTACACAAAATAATGCATTACGTATAAAATAGAACATAACAATAATTAATTGGTATGATTTTCTTGTTAGATCATTCATTCAATGATTTTCAAGTCAATTGGTAAAGGTTTGATACAATTAATATTCTGGAACAATATCTAGAATTGCTTTCCATATTTTTTATTTGATAAAAGCTTAGATACTGATAGATTCCACTTGACCATTAATAAATAGTAAGATTGTACAAGTTCTAGAATTAACTTAATACTACCTAAAAGCTTTCTGCATACAGAATTGTTTTAATCCAATATGATCTCGATGGTTTGGTGTGGTTTTGAACAGTTCATCGTAATACTGTGTGCTGAAACTCTATAGTATGTTCTTATGACAAGTTTCACTACCGCCACATTCTATCGTTACAGATTTCCAATGGCACATGGAACGATCTCAAGATGATATTATGAATTCGAGTGACGGCGCGCGAGAGTCGCAAGGTAAGCTCGCACTCGTGTACTCGGCGCCGGCGCACGCGGCGTGCCGCCTGCGCCGGCGCAGACACTCGCTCAGACAACATGTTGCGTTGACACTGCTTTCGATGTTTTATAATGTACCTTTCAACAAACAACGCGACATGTCACATGGGATTCAATTGATAGTCTGGGACAAATAACTTTTTTTTCCTAATAATTTATATTCCATAATACAGGTCTGCTTGTCTTGTCAAAAACATAAGTACCGAAAGTTAATTGTCCCAGGCAAACAAGGAACGGATGAAATGCGCAATGTCTTCCCATAATTTGAAATAGACAAACAGTCATTGCTTAAAATAATCTATTTATGTTATATATAAATATTATATTTTCACGACAGTGGATATGAGAGTGCTAGTGTTTTCACATGTGAAACTCCAATCTTATATTAATTAGTATCTAATATTATTATAAACTACTAATCATATTACAGTTTTATATTTTATTACGTTATGAAACTTTAAAAATATTCCAGTGCATCAGGTAAAGGTATTATAATTCTGGTAATAAGGTTTTATAAAATGTAGCCTTTAAAGGCGAGGTAATTGTAAGGTA
The DNA here is from genome assembly GCA_947386135.1 of Melanchra persicariae. Taxonomy (NCBI): domain Eukaryota; kingdom Metazoa; phylum Arthropoda; class Insecta; order Lepidoptera; family Noctuidae; genus Melanchra; species Melanchra persicariae. Next base: position 20,226,906 of record OX376658.1, on the reverse strand, counting down.
AGTATAGGTTTTCGATAATAATACACCAAAATTGTTACGCTTATGTTTGTGATATGGGATCTTAGTGAATGTAGATCATTGCATGCTTCAGTAATGTAATATTGTCGTAGAAAGCACGCGTTGCAATTAACTTTGGCAATTAGTGCAACTATTTAAACACGTTAAAATAGTCTAACACTGGCGTGGAATGGTTTATTTTATTGGTAAGTAATTTTTTACGTATTTATTGTCAATAATTATAATAATTATTATCTTAGTTATTAGATAATTATTAATGATGTAGTTACAATTTATTTCAATAAGCACGACACCTCACTTCGCCCATTTTTATTTGGGTGTTTAAAATTAGTTGGTTAATCTTCGCTAAGTAAAAATACCGTGGAACAACATTATATAGCACAAGTGTGAAATTGAATGTTTGTAGAAGATCGGACACTGCACGCGGCGCCCCAATGAAGGTAAATGTGAATTATTTACATTGTCCACGTAGTTGATGGTTATGTGGCTTATTTATTTATTTTATTATTTTCGTTTTTTTTTTTGCATTCACATGTGATTTCACTGCAGACGTCTTTTCTTAGCAATTCATGTTCAAAATTATAAGGTTTTTTTTTTCGTTCAATTTATGCATGTTCACTAGGTCGACTAAATGTAACAGAATAAACAAAATTATCGGAAGCATGGTGAGACACTACCAGTTCCTAGTGGATGCGCATTTCATTTTTCAATATACTTACGCAATTGTTTCGTAGGATATTTAAAAAGTTAAATGTTTGAAGCCAGACACCAGACTACAAAAGGACATAAACATGGGGCATAAACAATGAAGTAAACATTTTTACCTTTTTACATCATCAGTAATCATCACACACGACATTGCTAACATTACCCTACGCTTGTTTACCTTCGTCTCGACCTCTTCTCGATCTCTTTCACGCACATTTCTGTATCAACACCCGCTTGTGAGCACAACATCAACTACAGTTCACCATCTTGACATCTTGGCTTCCTTTCATTGCGAGCTACATTTCAACCTATGTATCTATCTATGTCACACCAATTCTTTGTAATAATATTTTCTCGCTTTTCATTTACACTTCCAGAACTGGTAGTACTTCCAGAAGTTTTTAACACTCATTACGCCAAAACCCCTTTTCCATTAACCCGTGGGTATTTTAAGAACATCGACGTTAAGATCGAAGAAGGTTGTAACCAAAGTATTAAAAAGAAAGTCGGAAAGATTGTTAAAAGAAAAATGATGACAGTACAAAAACAAAAAAAGTCGAAAAAGAAACGTGATTTGGCCACAACTAAGGCAGGGATTCGTAGAAATGAGAATAAAGATCGTTTATATGCATGTACTATTTGCAAGAAGAAACGGTATAAGTATAGAAGGAACAAGTTGAGACATGAGAAGTACGAATGTTTCACGGGACCGCAGTTTCGTTGTGAGATTTGCGATAAAAGATACTCACAGAAAAAAACATTAACATTGCACATTGCTCAGAAACATCCCAAATTGATGCAGGAGCATCACAATAATTAACGCTTGTTTTTGAAGCAATTGATTTTTTATTATGTTTTCATTTATTACCTACTTGTTTTTCTTTATAAGAGTTTATAAGACATGAATTGTTAAGAACAAGAATATTAAGTTTACGTTTGACTATTGTTTGTTGAGCTTTAGAGTCTTTTTGATCTCTCCTTTGATAATAATAAGTTTATTTTTGCAATATTTTTGTTTACCCTTATGGATACAGTTACAACTTTGGTGTTGTGAAATAGTTGTACTCTAGCCAGTTATATCGTTATAGTTATTTTTTTTCTTTTTGAATATATTTCTTTTCATTATTATAAATTTTGTTTTTATTTGTTTTTGAACTTGAAATCTGTAAGTTATTGCGTAACCTTTGAGACTGATAAACGGACTGTATTAAAACTTTTTATTGCAGGAAACACAACGCCGCTGAGTAATATCGTGACTCGTAGTAAAAAAGTAGACGAAGACATGACAGAGACAGAAACGACCACCACCACACTAGCGATATTGAAACCAGTGAAGTCTGTGCCGCCGCCGCCGACTCCGGCGCCGGTCAGAGCGACCGAGGATTTCAAGGAAAACAAAAAGGTCGCGGAGAACAAAAAGATTGTTGAGAACAAAAAGGTGGTCGAGAACAGGCCTCGGAGACCGTCTCCGAAGTCTTCGCCAAAATCATCATCGTCAGCTAAATCTACACCGAAATGTTCACCGGACAGACCGCACGGCATCGGCAAGGCGCGCGCGGGCTCGTCCCCCTACAACATCCTGCCGTCGCAGTCGGCGCTGGCGTGCGCGCAGTACAAGACCGACAAGGGCTACAAGTGCCCCAACTGCCAGCGCTGCTACAACGCGCGCAAGAACCTCGTGCGCCACGTCACGCTGGAGTGTGGGCGCGAGCCGCAGTACAAGTGTCCGTACTGCGCCTACAGCAAGCATCGCCGCAACGAGCTCAAGAAGCACATCGAGAAGAAGCACCCCAGCGCCAGCCAGTCGCCCGTGTCCGTCAAGTGAGCGGCGACACGTAGTGACCGCAGTGACCGCAGTGCCTTATTACTACTACGAAACTATTTGATCTTCCTTTAGATAATATTAAAGTTAAATTTTATATGCGTCTTGTTTACCTATGTATTGATAAATGATTGATATTCAATATTTTTTGAGCTATTAAATGATAAAAGAGTTCAGAGACTTTCAATGTTGTATCCGTTCAATTTCACCCAGTCCGTTCCGATAATGTTCTTATGGGAAGATAAGTTTTAAACTCAGTTACTGTTATTTGGATTGTGCATGTTTTGCATGAATTTAGAAGCTTCGCCTTATAATTTCTAACAGAAATTATTTTTTATATTTTTATTATTATAACGCATTTCTTTGGTTCCTTAATTTTATTTTAGCCTTTGGTAGAATTAACAAGACTCAGTATGTAGTTCCGCTTAACTTATTATTTGCAATACCTTTAATGTATTGTATTTCAGAGTTGCACAAGGATAGCCACCTGCCGTCGGCACTGCTGTCGCTGCTGTCGGTGCAGCAGGCGCAGTCGCAGTCGCTGGTGTCGCTGGTGCCCTCCTGCATCCAGGTCACTAATATCATGAAGCCGTCCGCCACCAAAGACCTCGTGCCTTATGGCTCGCCTCTGCACTTACCGAAGCTGCCACTAGATACGCTCAACTCCATTCCGGAGAACATAAAGGCGCATCTCTTGCAGCAAGCGTTCATGCAGAACAACAACATGCCCATCAAACAAGACGACACAGAGTCCGACGCGGAGTACGACGACACCGACGACATAGTGTTGCCCGAGGAGTCCGACACATTCTACGACAGCAACGGTGGCTTCCCGAGCAACTCGAGCCACGGAGACGACTCGTACGACACCAAGCCCGACATGAAAGGGCACTGGAAGCGCGACGGCAACAGCTCGGACGACGCCAGCCGGCAGTTCGAATGCAAGCACTGCGGTAAGAAGTACCGCTGGAAGTCCACCCTGCGGCGCCACGAGAACGTGGAGTGCGGCGGCAAGGCACCATCCCACCAATGCCCCTACTGCTCCTACAAGGCCAAACAGAGGGGCAACCTAGGCGTCCACATTAGGAAGCACCACAACAACGAGTGGTACATGTATGCTAGCAACAAAGTTAGGCGGAATAAAAAAACGTCTATTTAATCATTTAAGAAGAGAAATATATTAAAAAATCTTTAGACCAAAGTAGATACCTAACCAAATCGGTACTGCAATAATTTTATTTATATTTACATTATTTTTTGTTGAAGACATTTTAATATACACTAAAGAAATAGTTGTAATGTGCACATTCCCTAACGGCATTAGTGTTAATTTTGTTGTTTTTGTTTTAGAGTTTATTATGTAGTTAAGACTGACCCTAAGTATTTTATTCAGAAGAATATGACCCAAGGTCGCCGTAATTTTAAATATTAGACAAATGGAAACTAGTTGATAGAAGCTATCCTTTCCAAAGTGATTTCGACGTAACTGTCTATTCACTAACGACCCATAAGAGGGTCAATGCAACCAAATTTTTGGAATTTCCATTATTTAACTCGAATTTGTTTAGTTTTAATGACCTATCATTCCTTGAAAGGAATAATTCCAAATTGATAATTTAGTGCAATGATATTAAATAATTAGTTGATATTACATTAACACAATTCCTGCTCTGTCAGGTATCTGTAACATTAACCACGGTAGTTTCCACCACGGGTAGATTTATTTATAATGTCGACAACAACGTGTCGTAACGAATCGTTAGTCTCGCTATATCGACCCTCTATTGTTCATGTTTATAATTTATTTAAATTAAATTGTTTTCTTCCACTAACTTGTTAGTACATGGGACCATTTTACTTTGTCTTCCTTTACTTTCTATGTAGCAAACCCAAAGTTATTTTAATGTTGTTTATTTATTAGGATAATGTTTTGAAGGACTCTTGTCCTGTGTAATGCATTGTTCCGAGTGCTTGTGCGATGTAACGATAGTCTACTTGTCAATACTCGTATCAAACTTCGGAATAATTTGCAAATTAGTTAGTTAAAAGCTCATCAATAATGTGCCTACAATGTTACCTGTAGTTATAAAACATATTTATTGATATTTTACATTATTTTCGGTTAGAATTTTTGGTGAACTGGGATATAAAATGTGTTCAAAATTTATATTTTTGTTTAAATGTGTTGTCTTGATATTAATTGATATTTACATGCAATAACATATTTTCATGTTTCGTTTAGCATATTGACTGTTGATATTTTTTGTTAAACTAGGATAACAAAGCTATTTGACCAAAGTCAGTATTAGATTTTTAACGTGATGATAAGAAATAAAGAATGTTATTTGTTGTTGAAACAAGTCATGGCTAAGCATAGAAAAATAATGTTTTGATATATGCAATATTCCCTTCATATCATTTTACGATTGCGGTATGAGGTACAGATGTATGGATTTATATAAAAATTGGATGTTATTATGTTATTTGTTAATGTTATTGGAGTAGTTATCGATTAGTGTGATTTTTATATGAATATATTGGGGTTTACTTGGTAGAAAAGTTTAATCAAATATAGCTATAGTATATCAGAACCAAATGTGTTTTTCTTGCTTCATTACACTTTTTTTGCCAATTCCAGTTGTTACATGTTATAACGTTTGCAACTTGTTTTGTACAAACTTATTATTAGGTAAGTCGTTTTGTCACGCATATTATATCTGTTCGTTGATTAACAAACGCATGTACGCATGGTTGTCAATAAAAAAATCAAAATCCACTGGCTTGAGTTTTCAACTTGCGCATGTTGCATTATTTTCTTTTCCTTTTTCGTTCATACTAATATAATTAATAATTTCAGGTAGACAAGAAAGCCCATGGGTCGGGAGACTACATTTCATTAACCAAATGTTTATTACAATGACAAAAGCTGTGTGACTAAAATGCTCCAGTAACACCATGAGATTTCTTTACATGCCTAGTATTTTCAAAGAATTTGTGAGTCGCTTCAGAAACCACTGTAAACAAGAAAGTATATTGTGAAACAGTGAATCCTCGGTACAAAAGGATAAACATAATTATAAAAAATAAACGTTATTTCTTTTTTTTTGTTCTTTTTTTTTACTTTTCCTTTTTGCAAAGCTTTCATCACAGCACTCGGTGGACACTCACAGTAGAATATTATCTTATTTATGATATGTATACCTATCCATCTATTTATTTATATGTATGTATCGTGTTTATTATGTATATAACATGTATTTATGTTTTGCTTGTAACTGTCGTTAACCTCACGGGAATGTTGAATGTTGCGTTAGTGTGCGCGGCCGCGACTCGAGCCCACTTTATGATACATGTCCGCGATTTCAGGCGGCGGCGGCGGCCCCGAAGACGTGTCGTTCAGTAGGATCGGGGGCCTCTCGTGGGACCAGTGGTCGGCCCGCCTGGCGCTGCCCTTCGCGGGCCTGCGCGCCCCCTGCGCCCCCTGCGCGCCCGCGCTGGCGCCCGGGGAGCCCAGCTTCACGTGCCCCGACTGCGGCCGCGTGTACAAGCTCAAGTCGTCGCTGCGCAACCACCAGAAGTGGGAGTGCGGTAAAGAGCCCCAGTTCCAGTGCCCGTACTGCGTGTACCGCGCCAAGCAGAAGATGCACATCGCGCGCCACATGGAGAGGATGCACCGAGAAGTGCACATGAAGCCCGAGCAGTACATCAAGCAAGACAACGTCGACGCTTGCACATAGCTCGACGCACTCACTTCATCTTAGTCACTAAATAAATACTCCATATTTAATAAGAACGTTGAACAATGATAATTAGGTTTTACATATCATTTGTCAAATAAAGTTTACTATTGACACAGTTGTAAGTAGATACCATTTTTGATATATCTATTTTGGCGTTATCGGACCGTTAGTTAAATTTAAAAAATATACAACACGTATAGATAGAGAAGTTCTAACAAATTCCCAAGTTATCCCTATTGTGATAAATGTGATGAAATCTCTTTTGTGATAGTGGCGTCAGACAGTCACGTTAGATATAATCGCCATTCGTGAGGTCACAAACAGTGCCTTAAATCGTTACCTAATCGAGTAATATACGTAACAATCGAAGTTACGATGACGAAATATAGATACCTTAATGAACTTGAACAATTTGACGAATTACTAATAGTATTCACGCTGTTACACTATTGTAGCAGTGTTTGCAACTATTGCATTTATCCAGTATGTTAAGTCGAAAAGTGATTTTGTATAGTTACGGTTTTACTCTCTTATATTTTTTATGTACAGCATTTAATATTGTAAACTATCATTCCTGGTTTCGTGTATGTAGTTTGAGGCGGTAGTTTGAGTAAATACAAGTTGATTTTGGATTTATGTTGTTACCAATTGCAGTTACTATCTTCTAAATCTAAATTTATATATTATTGTGGGTATTCAGTTGTGATACAACACTGAGAATTGAGATAATTGTTATGACTGGAACTTGGATATGCCAAATTGTATTCAATTTGTAAAGCACAGCTTGTCGAGTTTTGATGGGATTGGTAATGTTGTATTCGGGTGTACTTGACGAACACACGATCGTGTATAAGTTCTATACCTACTGTATATCATAGTTTTAATAAAAATGAAGCTATTTTCGCTTAGTTAGCAAGCACTAGTTCTTTGCCATAAATGCATGTTCCATTATTATTGTAATACTCATAAGTTAATTTTTTTTATTTCAATTTACTTTTAGATCTCTTTACATCTAATGCATTTATTTTATTTTTAATTTAAGCTTGATATGTTTCTGTCGTAAAATGTGTGAAGATTGGTTACTCTTTAGTTCCTCGAGATGAATATCTGTTAGTTACTATATTGGATGTTATATTTGGGGCCAATTTATTAGTGATTACTAGGTCAGGAGAGTGCCTTAAATTGATTGTTGAATCTTTTGAAATTAAAAACACTGCCATTACAGGTTTGTTACAATTAATAAATTAAGCAAAATCGTGTTGGTATGTCAAGGAAGTTCCGTTAATCTTCCACATAGTTTTAAGTATTTTTATACATTACCATTTAGAAATTATGTTAAGCTTAGGAAGTGGTAGCGTGTATGTAAACTCATACCGTCGTAGCTCTAGTTAACCGTTTTCAGAAATACAATCCGAGACATAGCGAGTTACAATTGAGTGATTTTACCAACAATCTACCACATTAGATTATTATCTGCAGGAGTTACCATCATACAATCAAAATGTAGAGTTCACAAAGTACAACCATATAAATCTTGTCAGTATAAAACTAAGTGCCTTCAAAAAGTTAGTCATTAGGAATTAAAATGTTTCAGATTTTAAAAACGTTCGGTTCAATCAAGGATGACTCGTAACTTATTATTCAAAAATTTCTAGGTTGTGATATAATAACCGTACAACGTCGTCAACCGTTTTATATAAAAAGGTAAATGATAGACATAGTGCTTTTTTGAATGTAGTTTTATAGAAAATATATACTCTTGACGAAACATATACAACTTATTTTTATACACAATAATACACAAATAGCTGTGATAAAGTTAAAACTGCTGTTGGTAGATGAGGCAGAACAGAGGAGTACATTTTAGTAGACCTAACAACGCCCGCGTATCAGTATCATGATCCAAGTGATGTTACGAACAAAACCTATACTAGTTACTCTTATTGTATAAGAAATTACTACCTAGAATATTTTTGTAGTTATTGTAGATACAATTTACTGTCAATAAGAAGTTACAGTGATTAAAATGCATTTGATTGTATTTTTTATAACCTTTTTTGTATTTTAAATAAAGTTGCTATTCTTGGTACGTATTTGTTTTAATATTTGTTATGAAACGGTCGGGTCTCTTACGCAATGACTTGGAGATTGTAGAGTATTGTGAGTCTCTATTTCATTGAGTATGGTAAAAAAAAGAAATTGCATGTGAAAATTCTTAAAATTAAAAAATGAAGTGGGATTGTTTTAAATATTGATTTTAAATAAATTCTCGTTTAAATATGTACTGTAACTAATTAATGGTACTATGCATAACTGGTTGCATGCTACTTTAAAATAGATTTTAAGGGAGCTAGTATTAGATTAATAACAGTAGTACATCAGCAAATTAATGGGAGACATGGTGCATTTTCCTAAGCTTTCACACGGTAGCACATTTCTATCGGTGGCTTTGCTTTACACACACACGGTGGTAGCTGTTATGTGCACGTATTTATTTTTATTTGCGTTTAATTTCAGTTGCACAGTTGTACACTCCTTATATATTGAGTTATGGTACGCCTGGGTTGAGCAGCGGTAAGGCTGGGTGGACACTGTACGAATGCGTCGACTGCGGGAACAAATACAAGCACAAGGGCTCACTCCAACGGCATATAAAATACGAGTGTAGAAAACAGCCAAGTTTCAAATGTCCGTACTGTGTGTACAGGGCGTATCAGAAACACAATCTGTTGCTACACGAGCGCCATCTACATAAAGATATGCCGGAGAAGGTGGATTTCGTGTCAGAATGACCGCCGCTAAAGGCCTCCAATGTCAGTAATTTTGTTATTTCTAACTAACTTTCCAACTAGTTTGCGTTTATTACTAACGCAGTGGCAATTTACTCGCCGTTAGACTTTCGATTGAAAAGTTCCTGTTAGGTACCTACTTACACTTTGTGAGAATTTACTTGATCCCATATCATCACATGGTCAATGACTACAGTCTTGCATGGCAATAACAAGCTCTATCAAATAGCCAACTAATGTTATGTATGATTGTTTCAAATAATCTCGTTTCTTACTAATATAGCTCCCAACTCCATAATACTACTTTTGGCTACATACAATCAAGATAAGATTGGTATTGGGACTAACCAACTCTAAAATTCCAATTATAAAGATACCTACCATCTCTTAGTTACTTATCATTTTCGCTAAGTTCTTAAATCTGTTACAACTAAAGAGAAAGTGTCTTCAATGTTAGAATTCTAAAGCAAATCGAAGCTTCTCAACTGTCCACTTAGGTGACCTTTTCTTTAGGATTTACATATTTCTGTAAAGCGACCAATGTTTGCCTCATTCCAAACTTAGTTGCATGCTACTTTTTTATCTTATAAAATAGCTTAGCACTCTATCTACACAAAATAAAACTTTGTAAATACAATCTCTTTTCAAATCAATAACAAATTTTATGAATAGTAAGATAGGATTACTAATGCTTTTAAAATTCTTCTGTTGCAGCTGTTACTGTTACCATGAAGCAAAACGTCTGGACCTTATACTTAACTCAAGACTTCAAACGAATCAAGGGATTGGTGAGAATAGAGAAAATACAGACAACATTAATTTTATTTTGTATCCAGTGCAATCTTCAGTGCCAAAGAATTTTGAGTAGGCAATCTTGCCTTAATTTTTGTATCCTTATTACTTTTATTAAATATGTTACTGTTAGGACTAGCAAACACTACACTGTGTCAAAGTCTGCCAGTGTTTTTAGAAGGAATATTGTTCCGTGGTTACTGGCTATATTTCTTTTTATTAAGAAACAAATACAAGATTATACAGGCACAGTGTAGGTGTTATCACCCTCCACCACAAAGACAGCGCACTGATGGCGATGTAACCAGTCTAAAATATTTCTGTAAGTCAAAACTATAGGATGTTAATCATCGCCCTGCCAGGAGCCGTCGTCTGTGTGGCAAATAATATTTTTCAACACCCTTACTCGAAAACTGGCTCCAACCTCATGGTTTAGGCACGCAATGAATTGTATTTCGCACTGGTGCGGAAATGTGCGCGAGCATAATATCAGTCTAATCGCCACCGTGGCTCACATAAACCAAGCGCGGCGCACAAAAAAATCTGCGAACCATGTAAGATGTGCTAATGTTATTGTAAGATGTATTACAATGCAACATTCGTTACGTTCATTATGTTTGTGGAATTGTATTTATTTTTCGAGTAAGAATGTTGAAAAACGTCGTTTGAATCACTTGGGCATTTGTCAAATTGTCATTGCAGTCTCTCTGCTCCATAGTTAGCGGCATAGCCGGCTCGGGCGGCTATTCCGCAACGGCTCCAATGACAGTTTTCTCACATCAAAATTGACTACATTTTCTTTTCGATGTACAGTCGCCAGCACATCAAACTATCACAATCTGTAATTTTTTTTAAATAGATTTTCAACTCTATCGCTACAGCATTAGGTTCAAAGTTGATTGGGAAAATTTGACAGTTTCGGGTAGCTTGGTGTGCTGGCGTCTGTACCGTACCTTATTTATAAAAGAAAAATTGATTTATTATCACATGGTGCTTCTATTGGTCCATCATAACTCGCCAATTGTTCAATTTTTGTAAATCAACGGATTTTTTTTATCAGGACAATCCAAAGCTCAGCTGTCAGCTGAGTATTTTTTTTTGTTGCATGACTTGATGGTAATTATGTCGTTTGATGGTAATTGTGGCCTATTGATGGTTTGGACTAAGTAGAATTCAAGTGACCACTAGGGGCGCTGGTGAAAAATATAGATATTTTCGAAAGACGACAGTTACCAATATTTACGTTAGAAACCACCATTAATTCAAAGCGGAATAACATTTAAGAAATGTTATTTTGTTAATTTTCTGTACCTAACAATAATATGAAAGACAAAACTTGAAGCAGCATAGTAATGTATCATAAAGTTAAAAATAACACAAGTATTACGTCACAACTAGTAGCAATATTACTAACTTTATATTTAGGGTTCCTGTCTACGAAACTCGGTAGCTTAGAAGGCAGCTTTTTATTTAAATACTTGTTAAGAAGAATAATTATGTTGAATCAGTTCAGAAGATTACTAAACTGAGATAGACAACAGTATATACGTAAGACATCAGTGTTTTTCGTTTATATTTTTAAAGTTAGAGCATAATATTAATAGATTGTTATATTTTCTTGTTCTTGTTATTAATGTTTGTTTAGTGTGTGTTCCTTGTTACCAAAGAAAATTTATTACATTACAATTTGTGGCAGAAGCAAAGATATACAGTATTTCTGTTAAAAATGTCTTATTTTATTTTTTGCATTTGTTACTGTTAAATAAGTTACCTTAAAAGAGTTCAAATTTTGAATCATGCAATATTATAAACCAAAGAATCTTCCAGTCGATTCTTAGCCATAATAAGAAATTAGTGCCTTATATAATAATTATTTTATATATTAATGTTAAGTAAATTATTATGGTTATTTAATGTTAAGTTTTTGTAGAGAAACTTAAGCCTAAGTGGTGTTGAAAAATATGAATGTACCATCAGAAGTAATAATTATGTAATGAGTGTTCAAGGTATGAGTACCTATAGATTAGAATTTTATATTTTATTACGAAGTTTAACCTAGATACCCACCAACAAATTAGTTTAGATATTAATATAATCGGTGGTAGATAATCTGACTCACAAATTATATTAGTCAATAAATTATAAACTATGTTACGACCATTAGGTCAATTCTAATAATATTAGGTATATCACCAAAGAATTATATTTCCAAAAAATATGTCCAAAGATGCGAACCAATGTAATAATAACTTAGGTACATGCATTTGCAACATGTCATGAAATTGACTAAAATTTCCAATAATAATATTTTAATGTCGAAGTTCCATAATAACCTGTACAAGCCTGTCTACAGTATTTTGACAAATATAAAACTGTCAATCTTTTGTTATTTCTAGTAACAACAGAACTTGGTCTAGAAAATTATTATCGCCAGATGGCTAAGCGTTTAAGCATAATAGTTTTTTGGTAATAAAGTGGATATTACATCTTAGTGAGAGCAGCACAAAATAATGTTAATTATTATTAATGTTTGAAGTATTTTTTATTTTGTTTTCAGTGAAGTCGAGTGTGTTTGGTTTGTTCTTTTTAAATTGGATTATGCATGTGAATAAATGTTCTTGATTCAATAAACAACTTGTTTGTCTAACAAACACCTGGGCCTACCGATTGAGTCACTTTCTACCAACGTTAGCGTTCAATGCGATGCCAAAATGAATGTAATAACTAATAACTATGGAATCTATATTGACGCGTTATGTATGTCACCGGAAAATGGCAAACGCCGTAAGATTGTAAAATATTTCGTGAAATTGTTAACTATTTTTTCTAAATAAGACACTGTTAAATTAGAAACTATTTAAATTGGATTATATTTATTGTAGATACTTATACAAACGATTTTTTCGTAATAAAATTATTGTTAAATTATAATCTAATCAAGATTTATTACAATCGAAATCTGCAAATTTCCGTTGACACGTATAACTTACACAAAATATTAACGCTTGCATAAAGTGACTATCTACACGCATTAAACCACTTCGGATCATCAAGTACCTAAATATTGTGGGCATATTGGATTGATTTCCAAATTACTAATTGATTTTTAATTAGTAGGTAGGTAACTCACCGTCGTGTAAATATCATTAGTGGCCTTAGATTGATCGCGATAACTAATTTTCTTTGTGTTCAAATCTTTTGTCTATGTCATTGGAAAATTGCAATCGTCGTCGTCATAAGACTAAAAAATTGCGTGAAATTGTGAACTACTTTTTCTTAATAAGACACGATTATATTGGAAACTAAAGAATCTGGATCGGATTTAATGTATACAAAACGATTTTTTCCATAATATATCGAGAAATATAATCTAATAAAAATGTATTATAATCTTACGGAGTCTGCAATTTTCCGGTGACATCTACACACTCAGCGAAACATTTGCTTCCAGAATTATGATCACAATACATACCCTGTAACTTAGAAGTACCTAATATAAAGTGAACACGTTCAACTACCTACATACCTACAAAAAAAAGATTTTCGTACTACCTCCAAATAAAAGAATCAGATTCTCATCTCATTGTTGCAGGTGATGTGGATTTCTTTAAATCAATGATGCAAAACATGGTGCCGATAATACCAATGAAGACAAAAAACTATTGGTCACATTACGACATGTCTTATGAATGTGAGAAGTGTAAACGGAAGTACAGACACAAAAGTACATATAGAAGGCACGTCACATACGAATGCGGTAAAGAACCAATGTTCAGATGTCCCTTTCTCGATTGTACATACAAAGCGTACCAAAAAACCCATACAGACGCTCACATCAAGACGAAACACAAACTAGTGGCGCTAGAATACAAATGATATTGATGATCCATGGATGTGAGGTAGAAGAAGTATTAAGAATATTGTGATATTAAACGTTAATTAATTTTAATTGAATGTGGAAGTTTTATTTACAAAATAAACAAATAACTAGAATTTGTGTACCTACCTACACAAAAGGGCACCTGCTGATGTTTAATTTCTTTTGATCGGCTTTTCTCTTGCCTCATGGGCGTAATGACGCCTAAAATCAATCAATCATCTAAGCCTAAAATCAATCTGCAATCAAAATGTTTTATAATTTCCCGCATTTTAAAAATTATTGCCAACTGTAATATAATATTATCAAAAAAGCAAAGGCAAACACTTGCGTAAAGTAGGTGTCATATTCTGAATGGTGAACTAAAAGTCACTGTCTATTTTGCTACCTACATTACATCGCACCGTGTACACTTAGGTAGAGTGAGCATGAAGTGAACTGTTATTCCATATTGTTTGTATTTTTATTTGAACATATTTTGGCTGTCTGGGGGCAGATGCCAGCATGATAGTTTTTTATCAGTTACATTTCGGGAACTGTGCATCGGTACCATTGCCTTTTTTTTTTGAATTTAGGAATGGGCTAGCTCTTGACCTCGATCCCGCCTGATGGAAAGCGATAGACCAGAAGATGCCTGTTCACTCTTGCTTTGAAGGCAGACGGGTTATATGTGGAAGGGAACACAGACGCTGGTAGAGAGTTCCACACTTTGGCTGTGCGCATAATAAATGTGGAGGAGAAGCGCTGAGTACGACTGGTCGGGATATCGCCCAAGTGAGGATGGTACCCAGCAGTACGTCTGGTATTCCGGTGGTAAAAGGGCGATGGTGGGATCAGGTCGTGAAGTTCCTGCGCACACTCCGAAGTACAATATGTAGAATACCGACAGGCAAGCAACACTACGCCGATGAGCCAGGCTGTGAAGCTTAGCCACCAGTGACTCGTCGCCTATAAACCTTTTTGCTCTGCGTTCCACCGAGTCCAATGCAGCAAGCTGATATTTTGCTGAGCCATTCCATCATAAGTGACTGCAATACCTACTCCATACAGGAACGGACTTGTGCTTTGTACAGACTCAGAAGCTGTCCAGATGTGAAGTATCGCCTAACTCTATTTAGGATGCTCAGCTTCTTGGCTGCAGTGTTGACGATACTACATCGACTGCTCAAAGAGCGAATAAAATAAAATACGTGGACTATAATAATCTGGTGTATTACAGCAATACAAGTTTGACAAGCGTAGTGTCTTCGTCGTGGTAAGTTCTGAAGTGACGCGAAGCTCGGAGCGGGAGAGTGCGCGAGCGCCGCCCGCGCCTCCCGTGCGCCCCTCAGCCGCCGCCGACGCTTGATGCTGATGCAGCAGCCTCCGCGCCTCCAACCAGTCGTGGGCATGCCATGCATAGACAGCAGTCTGTGCTCTTGACTCGATGGTTGAGCCGAAGTTGAGATTAGACGACAGCTCCATGCCCAAAAGCTCTAGGCGATCGATAACAGGTACCTACCTACAGACTCACCTCGGAAAGTAGGAGATAACTGAAACGGACTCTTTTTAGCAGTGAATAGACACGCCTGTGTCTTCAGAGCATTGAATTTGACCAGATTATCGTCGCCCCCACTGGGAAACGAGATTTAAGGTAAAATTCATTCGGTCAACCATGGCTTCTCTAAGAGTATAGTAGTTTCTGTGATGAACCTACACTTAGGTTCACAAATGAATAGCATAAAACCACGAAGAAATATATAATAAAACCACTGATATTGTTTGCAATGCAACACAGACAAGAAAAAAATTTATTACAGAGACAGTTAGGTGTTAGATATTCAAACCATATAAAAAAGACAGTATGTTTCTTTTGTCAGCAAAGAGTCAAACTCTTACAAAAGAGGTTATTCTAACACTGCCCCTTACGCGAGCAATCATGTTATTACACTGTGAGAGTACAAAATCAACCAAGAAATAAATTTTGTTCACAATAAACAGTATAAGTAACTAGGTAACAACAAGTTAAGTTAAAATTAAACTAAGTTAAACCTAAACAGTTCACAAAAAAGTTGTGTTTAACTCTAGGTAAGGCTTTAGTAAAAAGATCTGCTTCAAGTTCTGATGAACACATTCCTGTATGAAATGATGATGTACATCGATGTGTTTTGTTCTACGGAAACATTCGTTTTCAACCATCTTGAGAGTGCTACGATTATCATTAAAAATAGTAATAGGCTCCTTATGTCGTGACCGATTCTTATGAAGCTCTAAAAGAAAGTTTTTAATAAATTTTGCCTCCTTTACAGCACTACCAAGAGCGTAGTATTCAGCCTCTGTGCTCGAACAAGCAACCTTTTTGTTGTTTGTGACTATGCCAATTAATTAAGCAATGTCCAAACTTGCTTATAAAACCTGAATAAGATTTTCTATCAGTCGTATCCCCCGCCCAATCTGCGTCGGATGAAATTTCAATAATATCACTACCCCTCTTAAAATTGAGTCCATAGCTAATTGTACCTGATAGATACCGAAGTACACGTTTAGCTGCAAGCCAATGCGATTCATCATAACAAGTATTAAACTGGCTAAGTTTACTGCACGCAAATGCTATATCAGGACGTGTGCATACAGCGAGATACATTAAACTTCCAATGAGTTCCTTATATGGAAATCGCTGGTCGATTTTATCAGCTTTTGGCAGATTGAAGTTGACCTCCATAGGAGTCGCCACCTTATGACAATCTTGCATGCCAAATTTAATTAATAAAGTTTTAACATACTCTGACTGCGTTAACTTTAAAGTTCCATGCTCCCTGTCCCTTTCGACTTTCATCCCTAATGCTTGTGTCACAGGCCCAAGCACTTTGATTTTAAAGTTAGAACTGAGCATTTTATATAGCGCCATTTTTTGTTGTTCATCTGAACTAAATACGAAAAAATCGTCTACATAAAGCGCTATTATAATCTTGTCCTTGTAAGACACATTTTTCAGTCTTTAACTGAGTATAACCATTACTGATTAAAACTTTATGTACTTTTTCATTCCATGCTCTACTGGCTTGTTTGAGTCCATATAAACTCTTCTTGAGTAAACAGACTTTGTTCTGCCCCTCAATTTCAAATCCAGTAGGTTGTTCCATGTAAATACGTTCATTGAGATCTCCATTAAGAAATGCTGTATTTACATCAACATGTTCTATATCCATATTGTTTTCAATACCAATTGAAAATAATATTCTTAAAGTGCAATGTCTGACAACAGGTGCAAAAGTTGCTTCGTAATCAACGCCATATTGTTGAGTGAAACCTTTTGCTACTAGACGAGCTTTAAACTTTTCAAAATTACCGCTTGGATCGATTTTCTCCTTGAAAACCCATTTGCATTTAACTATGTTTTCATTTTTAGGTCGATCTACAAGCTTCCATACATTATGCTGTAAAAGTGAATTGTATTCTTCTTTCATAGCTTCTAACCAATATTTTGCTTTATCACTTTTAATGGCTTCATTAAATGTTCTTGGTTCACATTGTGTTGTTAACGCCTGTTGGGTTAAATAGTTGATTTCATAATCCTTAAACCAAATTGGAGGACGCCGGTCTCGTATAGGCCTAGAATGGATTGTGGAGTAAGAGAATAAGCTGTACTACCGAAGACTCGAAGATGACTGAGGTTCACTTTGGATCCAGTCCAGAGCTCTTCAGGAGTAACACTACTCAAAGCAGCAGTTGGACTACGATTTTTTAAATAACAAGCAGTATTTACCGCTTCAGCCCAATATTTCTTCTCCAACTTTGCATCCTGTAACATGGCTCTCGCTTTTTCAATTAAAGTTCTATTTAAACGTTCTGCAACGCCATTTTGTTGTGGTGAGTATGGAACAGTTGTTTCGTGAATAATACCGCATTGCTTAAAATAATTTCCGAAACTTTTATTACAATATTCCGTACCATTATCACTTCTGACACGCTTTATCTTTAGATCGGTTTGATTCTCAACTAATGTTTTAAATTCAATAAACGTATTAAAAACTGTTGTTTGATCTTTACGATCTAAAAAATAAATAAAAGTTTTTCGCGTAAAATCATCAGTAAAAGTAATAAAATAACGACTACCACCCCAACTATTGACTGAGATTGGTCCACATAAATCCGTATGTATCAAATCTAATTTAGTCACGCTTCTATGTGCCTGACCACGAGGAAACGATTTACTTTTTTGTTTTCCTTCAATGCAAGAATGACATGGAGTTAAATCCCCATTTGGAAAAGCAATACCGTGTGCCAAGGAATCACGAAGGATACCTTTATAACTTAGATGTCCAAGGCGACGATGCCATATTTCCAAAGGAACAAATTTGGACATAAAAGCTTTACCTGCAGTGCTGATACTAGGCTCTTGGCTATCCACGAATGCTGAATAACATCCCTGCTTTTGATCAATTTTATAAATTCCATCCACATTGGATGCAGTCAGATCACAGGAACCAGTCACGGACACATTATCCTTCCTGTAAATATGACATTTTTTAGTATCAAATACTAATGTATAGCCTTTTGCTGCGACCTTGCTAACAGACAAAAGATTAACTGCTACATTTGGGACATATAAAGTATCTTTAATAGATTTTACAACATTATTATCTAATGGCAAATTGACATCACCTACGCCTACACTATATATTTTATTATTGTTGGCAGTAGTAATTTCGGATTGTGAACTAGGAGTATAATTTATTAATCCAGTCCTTCCGATTAGTCATATGACTAGTGCAACCTGAATCTAATATCCAGCTGTTTTTATCACAAACACTACTTATTAAGGCAGTCTCTGTAGAAAAAAGATTACAAATATTTGTACTTCCCTTCTTTAAAGGTAAATCGATCTTTTTCGAATTCTTTTTCAATTTAGGACATCTGGGCTTAATATGTCCTTTCTGATGACAATTATGACAGATTGGCGTAAATTTGTTTTTTGCCAAAAGTATTTTGTCATTTTGTTCCACATTCAAATTCGATGATTCTCGCTTGAATTCGGTTTGAATAAGCTGGCATTTCACAAATTCTGAAGATATTTTCGTATTCCTGGCCTCCATTGCCATGATTAATGTGTCGAATTCAGCAGGCAATCCAATAAGCATTAATTCTGCTAGTTCTTCGTCATCAACGGCACAGTCTATGTCAGCTAGTTCTTGCGTTATAGAAATAATATTTCCTAAATAATGATCCATTGAATCACAATCTTTGTATTCAATTTGATACAATTTCCTTTTCAAACTAAGTCTTCGACTTATTCCACTATTTTCATAAGCTTTTCTTAATTTCTGCCACGCGTCCGCTGCTGTATTAGCATCCTTTATATGCGGATAACATAACGGCTTCACATTTAAGCAAATTTTAGCATACGTTTTCTGGTCCTTAAAAATGTCAGAAGAAGCTGGCAGTGTTCAATTTGCAAAATTCCATAATCCATGGTCAATGAGCAATAATTTCATTTGAAATTTCCACGTACCATAATTGCTTACTCCTTCCAATTTTTCGATGACCATATTCGATCCCGTACTAATAACTATGTTATTATTCGATGAAAATAGATTCTCCGACGATACATTTTCCGTCGACATTCCATGCGCCATATTTGTATAATATATAAATACTAGCTTCTACCAGCTGCGGCTTCGCCCGCGTGAATATCGGAAATAGCAAGGTTACCTGATTAGATTTTTACTCAGGAAATACCCACCCTACACCTATCCTACACCTACCCTACACCTACCCTACACCTACCTTACACCTACCCTACACCTACCGTACACCTACCTTACACCTACCATGCACCTGCCCTACACCTACCCTACATCTTCCCTACACCTACCCTACCTACATAATTATACCAGCCCAAAAATACTATGACATGTTTCTGGTCTCCTGGTACTTTATGTTTCTGGTCTCCTGGTACTTGTGAATCTGAAGTACAAAAGCAGCAGCGGCTGTGACTTTCCACTTCCACCTCAGTCTCCATTAATCCATGCCACTTACCGGGATAAAAAGTAGCCTATTTTTTATTCCAGGATATTAACTACATGTGTGCCAAATTTCATCCGAATCCCTTCAGCCGTTTTTGCCTGATTGTTACACAAACATACAAACTTTCACCTTTATAATATTAGTAGGATTTCACACACAATAATTATTACATCTGGTTAACTTGTAATACGTATAAGTATTCGCATCTAGGATATCTGCAATATATTTTGGTATATGTGCTATACGCCCATAACCTGTGATGAACCTACACTTAGGTTCACAAATGAATAGCATAAAACCACGAAGAAATATATAATAAAACCACTGATATTGTTTGCAATGCAACACAGACAAGAAAAAAAAATTATTACAGAGACAGTTAGGTGTCAGATATTCAAACCATATAAAAAAGACAGTATGTTTCTTTTGTCAGCAAAGAGTCAAACTCTTACAAAAGAGGTTATTCTAACAGTTTCCTCTCTGCTGGCACTTGCACTGGACATGTATCTTTCTGACACTGTGCTGTCATCTGCGTACCCGATTGCACCTAGTTGCAGCAGAAATAGAGTCTCAGAAAGAACAGACCCCTGAGGAACACCGGCATCAATAGCCATATGATACGATGAGCAGCCATCTATGACCACTCTGATCGATCGCTCACTCAAGAAGTCGGAAATCCAGTTGCATAAGTCAGCAGGGATGCCGAACGCGGGAAGCTTACCCAACAGACTAGCATGACAGACCCTGTCAAAGGCCTTTGAGATATCAAGCGACACAGCAAGGGTTTCGCCGTGTTTCTCAATGGCCTCGTCCCAGCAATGCGTAATGTACTCAAGAAGATCCCCAGTTGATCGACCACGACGGAAGCCATACTGGTGATCACTGAGGAGCCCATTGTCCCATTGCCTAATTTAATTCCGCCAAGCCCGTTCCATCATTGGACTGTACGAGGTCGACGACTCGTCATTGGTGCATCAGTAGGTACCTACATGGTGGGGTGGAAAACTTTTTGGGGATTCATACTAACACTACAGCGTTCAGACAATGAGTAGAATTTCTGCTGACGTCTGTTTCGTAATAGCTTTAATCTGGGGGTCTCTAAGTCAAGAGTGAATCTTACTTCTTTGCAGGCTTCATTGTTTCTTATCTGATGGTAAGATAGTGTTCAAACACTACTAGTTGACTACCTACCCCTGCCACCCCCTCCCTAGCTCACCAGCAGTGACTCTTTAAACAAACATGACAAGTGAAAACTTAGCCAAAGTGAACAAGACATTAGTGGACTGTCAACTAAACAAACAGGATGGGATGACAACTCACTTGTCGTTCACTCCATTCCACCTAACCCAAGTGTAGGTTGGACACGGTGAGATGTTGACAGAATAGACCAGCTGTGCCTAATAGCTAAGCTATTGCAATAGTGTATTATCTGTGATGTGATGCCTATTTTATTATATTACTATGCGTAACCCGAGGGGTTGGCACAATAAAAGAGAATTATCACTAGTGGCTGACGTCGGGGTGTGTGTGATGATGTTGCCTAACCATAAGCTAAAGCTAGGCCTTTTCCAACTCACACATTCATTTTTCATGAATTAGCTCAGGTCATTTGGTTCAGGTTCACTCTTTTTTTTTTAACTATTTCATATCATCACTGCCAAAAATGGGTATTCTTCTACTTAAAGAAAATGTTTCGGTTGCTTAAAAAAAAATCAATCAATGTCATATTGACAACCACAAGCTGTCTGTGTCACTGTCAAATCTATGATTGGATTTCTCTGCCCGTGAGAATGTTTTTCACACGATTCTAGTTATTTCTTGGGAAAAATGAAATAATTCTAAGACAATAGTTCGTGTATAAAATAGAGATAATATAAAAATATCAAAATGAACCGCCTTGTGTGGATGAACCGGTGTTACGTTAATACATTTAGGAGTAATTTGGTTATAAATTCACCGATACTTGCTTCCAAAAGACCGATACAACCAGGTTTATTTATTAGTCGCGGAGCCCATGAGCAGAAGCATAAGATAAAGTCCACACTTAATTATATGATAGCGGTCGGTGTTATGACTGTAGGTTTAAGTTATGCTGCTGTACCACTTTACAGGATATTTTGTCAGGTAAGCTAACGATAACCGGTGTTAGATAATCGTTTTATCATGTAGTTCACAATTATGTGATTAGGTTTTAAATTTAATAATAATAATAATAATAATAATTCTTTATTGACATAATTGGTAACAAGAAACTTATTTGAAGCCTCTGACTCCCGAACTAGGTGTACCTGTATGTCAGGAGTCAGCGCCCTCTCCCATTTTATTTGGCTTAGGTACTAATGTCAACATATTAATACACAAACGTGAGCGCTACAAAATATAATTTTAAAAGAAATAATATAAAATAAAATATAATGACAGAAATTAAATTCTTAAATTAAAATAAAATCAAATAAAATTAATTAATTAATTAAAACGTGCTGTGAGTGTGGAAGGTGTGTACGTGTGCGTGTGGGTGGGTGTGGCGTGTTTGTGTATGAGTAGGTGTATGAAAGAAAGGTATGTTCATTGTAAGTGTTCCTTTATAAAATGAGATTAATTACTTATTATTTTCTCTACATCCTCGTAATCAAGAGAAAAGAGCCAGTTCTTCAATATAGGTTTGCATTCGTGTAGTGTTAGCGGATAAATATTTAAAATTCTATTAATTTTGTTATATAGATATACAGAAAGAAAAGGGTTTTGCCGTCTTGCAAAAGCCGTGCGACACTTCACAGATTCAATCACATTTGGAGTTGTTCGCCTATTTCGAAGTTTGCCTGGATCATAGGGGGTAGATGCGTGTCTTTTAGTAATTATCTGGAAAATAAAAAGCTGTCTTACTGTAAATAACCGGCACAACTCGTATAATGTCTTCGTAGGAAATCTGAATGGTTTGAATGACATTGTTTTCAGCAAGGACCGCTGCGCTCTTTCCAGACGTAAAAGATGCGTTTTACATGCTCCTCCCCAAACCCCAATACAGTAACCAATCACCGATTGTGCCAATGCATAATAAACTGTATGGAGGAGATCGCTGTCTGCTACATGCCTCAGATTTTTGAACACCCATACAAGTTTCCTAACTCGTGACGAAACCATCTCGATATGTGGTTGCCAGGATATTTTCTCGTCCAAGAGAACCCCAAGGTACCTGACCGTCTTAGATTTGCTCAGAGTTGTACACGAGCACTGTTGAGTGAAAGGTGCATTGCATGTGTGAATCCGGACAGCCACATTGGGCTGTCTTATGCGAGCATTGGTGAACTGTACAAATGAGGTTTTCGATATGTTAAGTGTTAACAGGTTATGCCTTAGCCACAAGCTTGCTTTATGGAGCCCTATCTCTGCATTTTTTTGAACTTCATCCCAAGTCTCTCCCTGAAACACCAAAGCTGTGTCATCGGCATAGGTAAATATTTTGCCTTTATTCAGTGTCAATTCACATAAATCGTTTACATAAATCAGGAAGAGACTGGGACCGAGAATGCTACCCTGTGGGACTCCGTAAATAACTGCGGCATCCGAACTTATAGCACTACCTACTTTAACCCTCTGTAGACGGCCAGTAAGAAAGTCTTTGTAGATTTTAAGTACCGTTCCCCTTATTCCACACCTTTCCAGCTTGTCAACAAGAGCATCGATCGAGACAGTGTCAAAGGCCTTGGCCAAATCAATAAATACTCCGACACACTTTTGTTTATTATCAAGACAAGCTGTAATATAGTCTACTAACGAGCTAACGGCTCCATCCGTACTTTTACCTACCCTAAAGCCAAATTGGGACTCAGATAATATCTTATTATGTTCTAGGAATTTTATGAGCTGGTTATTCAAAACTTTTTCTAGTAATTTAGAGAGCGCTGGCAACACAGAAATTGGTCTGTAGTTTGTTACGCTGTCTCGAGCTCCACTCTTGTAGACAGGAGTGATGAGCGCCCTTTTAAATACACTAGGAAAAACGCCCTGCTCTATACACAGCCTAACGATCGTGGTAAAATGTGGGACGATAATATGTTTTAAATATTTTAGGAACTTGTTAGAAATACAGTCCCAGCCCGTTGCAGAGTCATTTTTAAGGTTCATGATAAGGGATTCAATTTCTGATTCGTTTGGTGGGAGCAATACCATAGAATTTGGGACGCGAGGTCTGCTGAAATCATTTAAAGTAGGCAGGGTGATTTCGGGATTATCTGAGCATTTTATCTTGTCCGCAAGTAGCTTTCCAGCATCTGCAAAAAAATTATTCACAGTTTCAACGGCTTCGTGGGGGCTAATACTGTGCTTTAGTAAATCATCAGCAGTAGATTTTTGCTTGGCAGTACCAGTGATTGATTTTATAGCTGACCACGTTTCTTTACTACTTCTTGCATTTTGTAAAAGAGATTTTTCATAGTTTCTTTTAAGCTTCCGCAATAGAGCGTTACAGAAATTTCTGTAGCGCTTGTAAGTGAGTTCGTGAATTGAGTTATTGGGATGTTTCCTAACCTTAAGATGAAGCTTATCACGAAATTTAATAGTGGCTTAGACATATTGTCCCTTGGCCTATCCTAGATAGGCCATTTCTATAAATAAACTGGAGATTTAATAATAACCAAGCTGGAGAATGTTGTTGAAACTCTGTATGTTATGATAACGATGCAGGTTATTAATGTTATCAATGATACTTCAGTGTGTAATAACATGAAATGTCATGTTTCACAATATACAACTAAACTCTCAACGACATAATTTCTAACAACTGAAGTATTAACAAAAGTTCTTTAAACACAATATCACTCCAGGCTTACAGTTACGGAGGGACAACGGGTCTAGCTGAGGCTGATGAGGGTGTCAGCAACATGAAGGCTATCAAGGACAGGCCGCTGAAGATTAGGTTCAATGCTGACACTGCCTCCTCCATGCAGTGGAACTTTAAACCGCAACAATTAGACATTACAGTAAGTTTACCTTAGATTAAAATTGTTGGATAACCTCGTGTCATGTTAGGTATGGATTACAACTTTAATAAAAAGAATTGAAACATTCCCACTATACAAACAAATTTCAATTGAAGCGGTCTAGTCAATTCAGAGCAAATGAGACAGGCATGAACCACAATATGGTCTTTGCTGCTTATTGAGTGAATCTGTTAACTTAATATTCACTTACCATCAGCCATAAGGTGTGATAGTGGCACACACACCACAAGCCCAACAACCACAAGCCTAACAACCTACAAAAATTCAATAAATCCATCCATTCACCAAGAAAAAATTATATTTCAGGTAGTACCAGGCGAAACCGCTCTAGCATTTTACACAGCCCTCAACCCCACGGACAAGCCAGTGACAGGAATCAGTACATACAACGTGATACCATTCGAAGCTGGCCAATACTTCAATAAGATTCAGTGCTTCTGCTTTGAGGAGCAGCAGCTCAACCCACATGAAAAGGTATTTTTTTTTCTTGTTATGGTGTATTCCTTAGGAATTGGCAGAATTAATGAAGGAAGGCTCAGCTTTTGGCACAATTCAAGCTAGATAAATATAATGGTGCATTATATTATTCATGGCCCTATTGCAGACTTGGAAACATGCTGGTCCTGCTCCATAGGACAATCAAGGGTGTAGTGTAGGCAAAATCAAATTGGTCAATTTTTATATTCACTTTACAGATGTAAAAGAGTTTTTATTTTTCTGTTAACACACTCTGTTTTATTAATGGTTCCAAGATTTGTAAATATGTGAGTACCATGTACTATGATCCTATAAGTAGTATACTCTAGGTGCATCGACCTCACATATATTAAAATTAATTTTTGTACTCAAAATATTGTAAATCATTGATTTGAAAAGAGTAACTATGGAGTTTCTTGTCCGTTCTTCTCCATAAGAATCTACCCTTTCGAACGGACAGTAGAGTCACTTTGTATTATTTTTAATGTAAATGATGACGTTCAAAAGTGCCGTTTAATGGCCTAATTGAAATAAACGTTTTGACTTTGACTTTGACTTAAAGTGATGTTGCCATCACCATTAACAGCATGTTTAGCAGCAGACAGATGTGTTGCTGGGGAGTTTGTTGCACCACTCCTACTTCCCAGCTAAAACACTAGGAAGTGGTGACATGCTGGGTGATTTGAATTTTGACATTCAAAAAGTGCTGATTTTCAGCCTAGTTTGAATAAATGAGTTGATGTTGATTTCATGGTCTTCCCACTTCTGAATCTACACCTGCTCCTACCTCCTTGTGCCCTACCATAAAATGCCTTTCACAATCAAAAGAAGCTCCAATCCATTGCTTCATAATTAATATGCATATGTCGAGACTGCAGGCCCTGAAGTATGTCCTCGTCGAGGCGATCGACGCCGGCGACCTCTCGCGTCCGGCCCTGGTTTAATCCATTGTCCGGAGCGAGCGAGGAGGCATGGGAAGCCGTCACCTCCTTCTGCGAAGCAGTAATGCTAGTGAAGGAGGAGGCGGGCCACTTGAGGGAGAGACAACCCTCACGTCTCTGTCCCCCCACAGCCGCCTCAACATAGGGGAGACGACCCGGGCGGAGGGACGATCAGGGTCATTCCCAGCAACCTACTGCGGATGGCGAGCGTTG
This sequence comes from Melanchra persicariae, assembly GCA_947386135.1. Taxonomy (NCBI): domain Eukaryota; kingdom Metazoa; phylum Arthropoda; class Insecta; order Lepidoptera; family Noctuidae; genus Melanchra; species Melanchra persicariae. The sequence continues at coordinate 20,200,523 of OX376658.1, read as the reverse complement.
GGTGGCTCGCCGTCCGATCAAAGCCAGGCCCGGGTCGACGGCGCGTTGTGTTCCACTCGCGCCTCAAAGAGATGTCAGCATAGTAGACGAAGCCCGTTAGGGCCAGAGCCTGCCATGGTTGCGGATTTTGTTCGAAAGAGTTACTGCGGCCCTGAAATGCAAAGGCACTAAGAGGAGCATGGATGGGTTTTAATCAGTAAGAGTCTGACACTCCCTTCCGCTCCACCCAGAGCGGGAGGAGTCATTTGATGATTTCCCATCCATAAAAAAAGGGTCTGAAGTATTAGTTCAGCGAAGGCGATTGCCGAAACCCCAAAATATAAGGGATTGATCACGTGCCATTTCGAAAGCGTTTGTCAATCCCATACGATTTTGACAATAGGGAATATGCATGCAATTTTTTATTTGGAAAATACACGACGGATAGCTATGGCTAAAGATGCTATGACGCGTCTCCAGAACATCTGGAAAAATCGCAGTATAAGTTTCAAAACCAAATGTGGTGCTGGAGGCGGATGCTCCGAATCCCATGGACAGCCAAACTCACAAATGTGTGTCTTTGACCTCAATATCAAGACCAGATTATCTACAGTTCGCTTACCTACTGCATATTTTGACCTATTTTGGCCGCATAATGCGAAGTGGAGATAGCAGCCTTCAAAAGCTAGTAATTGTTGCACGAAGCCGGTCGCCAACACGATGGTTTGACCAAGTGAAAGAAGCTACGTCCTCAAGCAAATTCAAGCAGGTGGTGATGGCAACTTTGAATCGGAATCAATGGAGACAGATTGCCACGATCCTCAGTAATGAGGGACTGACTGAAATAAAAGAAACAAAACGTTATTTCAAATAATTGTGTTATTTCAAATGTTATTTTCATAATTTTCAGGTGGACATGCCAGTATTCTTCTACATCGATCCTGAATTCATTGACGACCCAAGGATGGAGTTTGTGGACGAAATAGTGTTATCATACACATTCTTTGAGGCTAAGGAAGGCATGAAACTGCCTGTGCCTTCTTACGTCAAGTAAAGAGGTGTAGGTTAGAATAGTGAAATGAAGTGAATAATTATTACACTCACTTGCAAAAGTAAATAAACCAGTCACTCATGAGATTCATAGTAACATGGATTGACCTAGAACCAGACGAAGATCAGAAGAATTTAGATTTAAGATGTCCTCATAGTACAAAATATGTGAAGCTGATAATTTGTGTTCTTTCACCAGAGTACTAAAAATGAAAGTTAAGCAAGTGAGTGTTCAGTCAGTGTACAGAAATACTACTGTTTTGTTAAGTTTTATTATTGAAATAGACAAAAGCCAGATTGGCCTTTATTTTCACTTCAGTTTTTAATTTTACCACCTATTTGAACAGTTGCTACCAATTACTCCCAACTGCTAGATAAGAAGACATGAGGCTGCCATTCTTATGCAGTCAGGGCGTCAAAGTAGACTTTTGAAGGTTCACCAAAAACAAACAAAAAAAAACAGGTACCTATGATGTTAATCTTTCTACAAATAAAAAAAAACACAATTTCAACAACTTTACTTCACATAAAATTTCTCCCGAACAGAACCAGACGGATAATTTTACACAGACACAAACTAGGACTTGATGGCTGCAGTTACAGGGTACCCCCTGCGGAGCCCCATGCACTGGTCGCGGTCGATGAACAGCGTGGTGGCCTTGTTGCGCAGCTCGGCCTCCAGCCCCGCGCGCACCCCCAGCAGCGTCTGGTGCGTGCCCTCCGCCGTGGCGATCTTCGAACGGAGAGACTCCATCGTCTCTTGTAGATCGCATACTTCTTTTACCAGTCTATGAGGGAATAAATATATTATAAGGAAACCATTCATAACTAGGTTTTAATTTCTGCAAATTAAGAGTGTGGATCGTGCGAAGTTATGTCACTGACAGGTTTACATTACAATGTTTTTAAGCATTTTGATGTGCAAAATACTCTGTAGCTATCTGACTATTATTCACCTGTGGTGTGCCTCATCGCGACACTTCTCAAGGTGCGACCGGTTGGTCTTGGCCTGCAGACGCGTGTGGGCGACCCTCATGGGCTGCAGCTTGTCTGACTACAACTCGCTCACCTGCTCTGTGCCTCATCGCGGCACTTCTCGAGGTGCGGCCGGTTGGTCTTGGCCTGCAGACGCGTGTGGGCGACCCTCATGGGCTGCAGCTTGTCTGACTACAACTCGCTCACCTGCTCTGTGCCTCATCGCGGCACTTCTCAAGGTGCGACCGGTTGGTCTTGGCCTGCAGACGCGTGTGGGCGACCCTCATGGGCTGCAGCTTGTCTGACTACAACTCGCTCACCTGCTCTGTGCCTCATCGCGGCACTTCTCAAGGTGCGACCGGTTGGTCTTGGCCTGCAGACGCGTGTGGGCGACCCTCATGGGCTGCAGCTTGTCTGACTACAACTCGCTCACCTGCTCTGTGCCTCATCGCGGCACTTCTCAAGGTGCGACCGGTTGGTCTTGGCCTGCAGACGCGTGTGGGCGACCCTCATGGGCTGCAGCTTGTCTGACTACAACTCGCTCACCTGCTCTGTGCCTCATCGCGGCACTTCTCAAGGTGCGACCGGTTGGTCTTGGCCTGCAGACGCGTGTGGGCGACCCTCATGGGCTGCAGCTTGTCTGACTACAACTCGCTCACCTGCTCTGTGCCTCATCGCGGCACTTCTCAAGGTGCGACCGGTTGGTCTTGGCCTGCAGACGCGTGTGGGCGACCCTCATGGGCTGCAGCTTGTCTGACTACAACTCGCTCACCTGCTCTGTGCCTCATCGCGGCACTTCTCAAGGTGCGACCGGTTGGTCTTGGCCTGCAGACGCGTGTGGGCGACCCTCATGGGCTGCAGCTTGTCTGACTACAACTCGCTCACCTGCTCTGTGCCTCATCGCGGCACTTCTCAAGGTGCGACCGGTTGGTCTTGGCCTGCAGACGCGTGTGGGCGACCCTCATGGGCTGCAGCTTGTCTGACTACAACTCGCTCACCTGCTCTGTGCCTCATCGCGGCACTTCTCAAGGTGCGACCGGTTGGTCTTGGCCTGCAGACGCGTGTGGGCGACCCTCATGGGCTGCAGCTTGTCTGACTACAACTCGCTCACCTGCTCTGTGCCTCATCGCGGCACTTCTCAAGGTGCGACCGGTTGGTCTTGGCCTGCAGACGCGTGTGGGCGACCCTCATGGGCTGCAGCTTGTCTGACTACAACTCGCTCACCTGCTCTGTGCCTCATCGCGGCACTTCTCAAGGTGCGACCGGTTGGTCTTGGCCTGCAGACGCGTGTGGGCGACCCTCATGGGCTGCAGCTTGTCTGACTACAACTCGCTCACCTGCTCTGTGCCTCATCGCGGCACTTCTCGAGGTGCGGCCGGTTGGTCTTGGCCTGCAGACGCGTGTGGGCGACCCTCATGGGCTGCAGCTTGTCTGACTACAACTCGCTCACCTGCTCTGTGCCTCATCGCGGCACTTCTCGAGGTGCGGCCGGTTGGTCTTGGCCTGCAGACGCGTGTGGGCGACCCTCATGGGCTGCCGCTTGTCTGACTACAACTCGCTCACCTGCTCTGTGCCTCATCGCGGCACTTCTCGAGGTGCGGCCGGTTGGTCTTGGCCTGCAGACGCGTGTGGGCGACCCTCATGGGCTGCAGCTTGTCTGACTACAACTCGCTCACCTGCTCTGTGCCTCATCGCGGCACTTCTCGAGGTGCGGCCGGTTGGTCTTGGCCTGCAGACGCGTGTGGGCGACCCTCATGGGCTGCAGCTTGTCTGACTACAACTCGCTCACCTGCTCTGTGCCTCATCGCGGCACTTCTCGAGGTGCGGCCGGTTGGTCTTGGCCTGCAGACGCGTGTGGGCGACCCTCATGGGCTGCAGCTTGTCTGACTACAACTCGCTCACCTGCTCTGTGCCTCATCGCGGCACTTCTCGAGGTGCGGGCGGTTGGTCTTGGCCTGCAGACGCGTGTGGGCGACCCTCATGGGCTGCAGCTTGTCTGACTACAACTCGCTCACCTGCTCTGTGCCTCATCGCGGCACTTCTCGAGGTGCGGCCGGTTGGTCTTGGCCTGCAGACGCGTGTGGGCGACCCTCATGGGCTGCAGCTTGTCTGACTACAACTCGCTCACCTGCTCTGTGCCTCATCGCGGCACTTCTCGAGGTGCGGCCGGTTGGTCTTGGCCTGCAGACGCGTGTGGGCGACCCTCATGGGCTGCAGCTTGTCTGACTACAACTCGCTCACCTGCTCTGTGCCTCATCGCGGCACTTCTCGAGGTGCGGCCGGTTGGTCTTGGCCTGCAGACGCGTGTGGGCCACCCTCATGGGCTGCAGCTTGTCTGACTACTACTCGCTCACCTGTTCTGTGCCTCATCGCGGCACTTCTCGAGGTGCGGCCGGTTGGTCCTGGCCTGCAGACGCGTGTGGGCCACCTTCATGGGCTGCAGCTTGTCCTCGATGGCCTTGTTCAGCAGCTCCAGCGTCTTCTCGACGTCGAAGATTTCTTGTTGGATCTGGAATTTGTAACAATCGCTCGTTTTTATGAGTGTTTAGTGGTAGCAGGATGTACAGTGCTTCTTATGCAGTAAAAGTACGTTTTTCTTCAATTTCAAATCACACTTTGAAAATGTCATTGCTCATATTGTTGTCTCTTCTCGTAATAATTTAAGACTACTCTTTTTCTTTGAACGCGGCGGCAAAGCGTGATAGCGACCATTTATGAAAATTTACTTTATTAAATTTATTTCGGCAAATTGTCTCACATTAGACGTTTTAATAGGATATACCTTGTGCAGATGCATTTGCAGTTTGTTCTTGATCTCGATGGTCTCTGCTATACGGCGAGTGAACGCGCTGTTGGAATTGCTCCATTGGTCCCAGATCTCCGTCGCCGAAACGTTGATTAGATTCTCCGTATCTAAAGGACATGGGCAGTTAAAGTTATAGCATGATCGATGAGATTCTTCGTGTCGCAAAAGGTCTTTAATTAATGTGATCAGGGAACGTATAGAGAGGCGTTTTAGTCATCATTGTTTTACTGCGAGATAATTATTAACCTACATTAGAACGAAGATTTTTTTCATGATCTAATGCTTTTTTTAAACACTATATTATTTCTTAGGTAGATGGTGCTTGTTGCTTAAGAGAAATACTGAACTGAAATGAAATGAAGACGGGGTATTCCGCGCATTGGAATCTTCGTGCACATTACCTGAGAGCATCTGTATGGCCTTGGCGCGCTCCGACTGCGAGCGCTGCAGCGTGGCGGCGGAGGCGGCGGCCCAGCGCGCCGTGTCGCACACCGTCGGGTCGTAACGCTCGATGCCCGCATAGAATTGCAGGCCCTAAGGGATACCAGGGTGTTAGGCTCTAAACAGACCGGCTGCATTTGAACTGCCCGCCAACTGCAAAACTGTAGTTTAAATGTCTGACTTAACTGTCGTCTACATATGTATACCGCTTGAGAGACCAACACGCACGCAAATATACAACGACAACAATGGCCAGTTCCCCCACTAGGCAGACCCCGTCTGTTGGGACGATCCTCAAATGAATACTTTAAGAAGTTATAGATCTGATCGCACTTCTAACCTTAGAATAATTGTTGAGCTGATGGCACATGGAGTCGATGCCGAGCGCGTACTCCTTGTTGCGCATGTCTGTCTCCAGTTCATGTTGTGTCGCGCGACAGTTCTTAGACTGCGCCCGTACCTGCAGAACAATCACTTAAGGATAACACAACAAATTAAGGTATAACGATATTTTAATTGAACAAATTTATTTTTTGCTTCAAAATAGACTTGCCGAAATCCTCCCAGCAGACATACCTGATTAGAGTAGCATAATATACCTACACATTTTAATCGTCCGCGAAGCAGAGCGTTGAACCAAATACGTATTTGGTTTAATTTCGGAATCTCGGCAAGTTTCCATTGTAGACTAGAATTAAATCGCAGGTTCTGTCATACCTTTTCGAGCATATTCCGGAATTTTTCCTGGCAGTCTCGGAGGATGGCGACCTCCTTGAGCAGCGACTGTTCCACCGCGTCGTGCACCTGCTCCAGACCTACCAGCAGTACAATGAAATGGCTAGGCTATAGAAACCAAGAGCGTCCAAGTATCATCAAAGCCGCAGGAATTAGCAGCATTATGAAGAACGCACAGAACCGTACGGTAGAAAAGAATGGAGGCTAATATGATGATGATTAAAGCCTACATAGATTTTTTTGAGGGGTTTACAATACATCGCATTTCGAGACCCTGCAGTGCAATACAAACTGTGCGTGGTCTGCGTTACCATGCTCAGTTTGAGATCAATGGTTGTTTTGAAGGGCTGAATATAGTATCACTTAGCTGCAGCCCAACAGACAATGTTGATTTTGGGATACGTTAACATACGTGCAGTCAACCCCAATTGCCAAAAGAAATTTATGAGGTCCTGTTAGTCTTCTTCTGGCACGACAGTAAGCTGTGTGTGCTGGCTCAAAACTTCTCCACTTTCTTTAATAAAAGGGTGTGCAGGTAGGTAACATCATTCTCCTGAAACATAAAGCCCTGTAATAGTTACCCTGTCTCTTCTCCCTGTGGTACAAGCACTCCTGCACGATATGCAGCGGCCCCTCAATGCCGGCGATGGCTCGCTCCAGCTGCCTTCGGGTGTCGTTCAGTTTCTCGCACGTTGCTACTAAACGTTCCATCTCTATTGACACCTATTAACACAGCACCTTTAAAATTACTGCCAAGAATGCAATAAAGTGTTTTGGGTAGTCTATCATTCGGTTCCCTTCAAAATGGTTGAGCTGAATGGTGCTGATGCACGCGTCATGTTCGTGAACGGGTGCCGTCAGTGGAGACTGGTCATCTCTTAGCTGTCACTGGCTTATTTTCTATATTTAATACTTATTGGATACTTAGAATTCTTTTTTTTTTCTTTCTTTACATTGTTCTCACATATAGATGCAACAAGTAATATTGTAACCAGGATTTTTGTAAAACATAAAATGGTTTAAAAGAGTGTCCATGGAGTTTCTTGTACGTTCTTCTCCATAGAGATCTACGCTTTGGAACGTGCGCTGATTGCACGTTCCAAAGCGTAGATCTCTCTTCATGTTTTTGACTGACTGACTTTGACAATTCAAAGGTACCTGTGAATGGTTTATTTGAATTAAATGCTTTGATTTTGACTCTAGCAGAATCCTGAAATATATAAGTCTGTATGTTTCAAATTGGCTTTGGCACTGTGATTTAAAACCATTGGACCAGCATAAAACTATTTAGGTAGGTAGATTAGAGTTTAGGCCATTAGAGTAGTCAAGAAATTGCTGAAAAGTTTGACTTTCCATCTAGCAACTATTGTAGTACGCAACTTACCTCATTCCTCCAGAAGGTAGTATCAGTAATTCGTTCACCGATCCTCCTGCCGGAGTCCCTCTGTCCCTGTGTGCCGATCTCATCGGTTTCCCTGTAATACTCCTTCATCAGTCAGATAGCAGTTCCATACACAAATAATTTTAAAAAGAAGATTTTAGATATGTAGTAAATATTCACAAAGCCATCGTGAATAACGCGCGCCATTGCGCAAAAGTGGGTTTAATCTGGGTTTTACTTTTTTCTAGGTTTCATTCTTTTCCGAAAGGTAATTCGATTTTTTCTTTTTTTTTTCGCGTGCATCTTTTGTTCCTACCTCAACATCCTCATGATATCATTTCTAACGCGTTCGGAGAAGTTCCTCTTGGCATCAGACTCGTTATAGTTCTTGATGCTGTTCTGGTTCCATTCGTACTGCGTGTATCGCGTGTACAGGGCTGCGCGGGCCGCGTGCTCGGGGCTCCGGTCGAACCCGGTTACCAAGTTGGGGAAGCGAAGGGGCTCCGCCGCCATGCCGGCTGGAGTGTAGCATGGATCCACCATTGTGTTCGTTATGGGCTGCGATGGCCTGGCGAAGAATGGAGAAAAAATAAGAACTTTCATTCATACATTTTCAAAGTGTTACGTGCTTACTGTGCTGAAATTATATAATGAGCATTAACGGGATAAATGTATGGAGAAGGCCCTTTTTGCCTAGCTGAGGGTTATTTCAGACCAGTGAGAGAGCATTGAGACTGAAAAAGTTAAAAGAAGGGCAGTCTTACATGGGCGTCACTTCGATCTCCTCGTAGCCCATGATAGGCCTCCATGGATGCTTCTTGGGCGAGTGAAAGCAGTAGCCAACTTGTGGGGGCACGCTGGGAGCCCCAGCGATCTCTTTCACTGGGGACCATTGTTGGAGTTGCTAGAAAAACATAAAATAATTAATTAACAAAGATATTTTAAAAATGTGATCTCAAGAACTAGTCTTGTGGATATTACCGTACACATAGACACTTCCTTAGCCATTTTGATTATTGTTTAGAGAAAACTTATAAAAATTTTGAAGATTTGGTAATCATTTGTAACAAACAAAAAGTAAAATTCAAAATTGAAAAAATTTCGTGTCACTAAAGTGGACAACCTGACGGTAAGAAAAAAAAATCCAATCCCTTTTATTACGATGCATTCGTTTTAACTAGAAAAGAAACAAAATCATTATTGTGGTGTCCTCGTTTGCTGCTGGGTTCGTAAATCAAAGCCAAACACTCGTTTCACCAAGGAGCGCATACACGTCCGCACCGGCCGGCGGTTGGGCAAGCAATGCCGTGACGTGCATGCGCCGCTTGTACTTTATTAATACGTCACAATTATTATATTGAAATACCATAATTATCGTATCATAAAAATTTAAATGTTCATATTTTATAATGAAGCAGTAAAACACCAACTTCCTGGGCAAAACCGACAGCTAAACCTTACAAAACAAGTAGGATTGCAAAATGAACGCAGCCCATGGGGTCCAACCACACAAAATTAGGGACGAAAATTAATAATAATTTATGTCAGTGTCATGTCATTGTCAATCATTTTCATTTGTCAAAACATGTCATTGCTTGTATTGACAATTGACATAAATTGCTCTGGATTTGGATTCACGACGTTCATACAAAATAATTTGATAATACAGTGGTTTCATAATTTAAGAATAGGCTTATGTGAATAGCTGTAATAAAACATGAGCGGCGTACCAGAGAACGCGCCACAGCGTAAGTAAATAACCTATGAAACTGTTTCATGAAACCTTAGAAGTTTTTGTAAAACCCTGCGGTTTTCTGTTTTAGACTGTCCTGGGACCCAAAGTGACGATGCTGGGAAGGCCTCAGCGTGCGCTGGTTGTCCGAACCAGAACATTTGCGCGTCGGGTAAGTGTTTAAACAAGCATTCACTGCTTATTGTTAGTGCCATAATTAAAGAGGACCATAATCTATCGCTTTTATTAGCTAATTGCAATGCAACTAGATACTGCTATCAGGATTCCTATTACGTTTAAATTGGCCATAATGGTTGTCTAAGTTCACTGTGACATAAGTTATGAGTGTAGGTATGTCAGAGCCCAGGACACAGATTCAGTCCATTGTATTGGTTTGCTGGTAGACAAATACTAATTATCCAGGCTCAACAATTTGTTATAAAGGGAGCCAATAAACAAAAGTTTTGAAAAGAAACTTTAAAATTTACTTAAAACCAAACTCAATAAATTAAGGAATGACTTGCAAAATTTTTAAAAGTTGTTGTTAACATGACTTCTTAAAAAGTAAGATGGAGAAATAGCAAGTTCCTTATAAGAAGCTCCTTCAGTTGCAATTCAGTTCATTATCTCAATTATATTCCAGTAAAATAAAGATAATTCCGAATTAAAAATTAAGAACATTGAGATCCTGTTTGAAATCAGTCTCTTATCAATGTTATCAGTGCTTTGAGATGAATAAATTGCAAATGTTTTGTATTTTTATCATCACTTGACTTATCTTTACATAACAAAGTCAATAAATAAAGTATTAATTAGAGATGCCATGAATATTCAGTTACTATTTGGTATTAGGCTACTTTCTCTACTTTTTGGTATTCCGCCGAATATGAAAAAAGATGCATAGAATTTTTCAGAAAAAAAAATATTTTAACAAAAAGTCTATATAATACTTAAAATGTATCACTGGTGAGATACTATGAAAACAATTTTTTGCGAATAATTTTTCTTTTGGACATACATTATTACACACTAAGGAACACGATTTGATGTAACAATCAAATTATAATGCGTGTTGTGATATGAACTATTTGCAAAGGAACAAATACGCCCATGGCGTAGTTTCCACACGCCCTTTAATGATGCAGGTCAGAAACTGTTACTCGAAATAAGAAAACTTGTATCTTTTTAACAGGTGCTGTCTCGGGTCCAGACCCAGCAATTCAAATAATCAAAGAGCGGCTCTCAAATGTGAAGCACAAAATATTAATCCTGTCGGGAAAGGGAGGAGTGGGCAAGAGTACCGTCACATCTCTACTGGGGCATGCACTCGCTGCTAGGAACCCTGATGCTAATGTAAGTTGAATAAAATACTTGAGTTGATGTGGTGAGATGTCACGTACTATCAACATATCACGTTAAGCACGTAGTTTAAGTTAAGATGAATATGTTGTGCTTACAGTTTTATTGGAATAATATCACGCACGCACTATGTATATAATACCGTACATTAACAATTAAAGAGGATACGTTAGTTGGAGATGAACGCATCACTGTGTTTACTTAACCCCTCCTTCCCCCCACATCGCATGGCGACCCTGCCAGTCGGCTGGACGGCGTTATAGTTGCCCAGTCGGGGGCTAGTCAGGAGCACTCCAGTCAGCTCCAGTCAGTTACACGTCGGTTGAAGTAATCGCAAGCCATGGGGAGCACGTCATCTAAGGAAGAAGTAATTATCGCCCAGACGGCGTCGGGTGGATCAAATACCGCAACGGTTACGCAGGAGCAGCTTTCGACTATTAACGCGATGCTGTTGTTCATTGCCGTGTGTTTAACGGTGGTCATCGTTGGCGTGGCGGTCCGGCTGTACAGGAGGTGTCATCAAGGTTGGATCGAGGAGAAGATCAATCAGCGAGAAGTTCAGCGAGCTGTGCAGATGGCTTGACCGGGAGCAAATGGAGCGACGGGAGAAGTGAGTGAGTAAGCGATTTGAACTTAAGTGTAGTGACGAGTGCTTGTGGATCCATCAATTTAGAGACTCTAATTTTAAATGGAAGTTGAATTAACATCACTATTTATACGGCTTAAGTTGTTGAGAGAATCTATTGTTAAGTTAGGTCCCAGTAGGCGGAAAGGCACAAATTTCGATGGGAAGATAAGCGAAGTTAAAGCCCTATATAGTAAATTTAAGTGTATAATTTCTAAGGCCAGCAAATTTTCAGAAGAGTTAGCGCAATTAGTGAGTAAGATAGAAAATTTGTATGTAGAGACCATTAAGTTTGAGAACGTGAGCGTAACTGGACAGGAAGTGGAAATGGCGTCCGAAAAGTTTTCGTTGAGAACTGCGGTTAGTTTACTCCCGAAAATGAGTGGGGATGAACAAGTTACCCAAGATTTGATTGATGCCATAGATTTGTATAGCTCTATGTTGGATGGAGCTGATAATACTCTTTTAATTAAGTTTGTGCTGACCACACGACTTACCCAGGGGGCTAGGATGCGGTTGTCCTCTAGTTACGCGACGGTAGGCGGTCTATTAGCGGACATGAGGAAGCATTTGTTGACGGTAAAGTCAGACGTTGCTGTACAAGTCCAACTTGCTCGCGCTAGGCAAAACGATAAGTCGGTCGCAGATTTTGGAGCCGAAATAGAGAAGTTAATGGTGGATTTGACTATTTCTCAGGCCGGGGAAAATCCGGAAGCCTTTTCGATTTTACGGCCATTGAACGAAAAATACGCGATTAAAAAGTTTGCAGATGGACTTCGTAATCAACGTCTCGGTACGATTGTTACGGCTCGGAACTTGACTTGTTTGAAAGATGCTATCAGGGTAGCAGAAGACGAAAATTGTGCTTCGTCGGGGCAAGTCATGACGTTCCAGCGCAGGCCCGCGGGGCGTAGTTTTTCTACGGACAATAGGGGTTGTGGAAATAGCTATAGGTGGCACGCTGAAGGAAGTAGGTACGCGCAGCAAAGAGCAGCTGTTGGACGTACGTACAAAAATGGGAGCGCATGGCATAGTAGTGGAATGCGCGGACGTAGCAATAATGCTCATCGTCGACAGACTCAGCAAGGTCGACAGCGCGTAGCGTGTTTAGAACATGCACGGGGCGATGCTGACTCAGGCGCAGTGTCAATGTCACGGAGTGGCGAAGGCCAACGGTTGAATGGGTCTCAGTTTTTTCGAGACTAAGCATATTTTAGCTTGCAATAGTATTAACTGGGTTAATTTTCTGATAAATAGTGTAGATTCGGAATGGTTGGTCGATACGGGTGCGTCGATATCAGCCATAAAGAGCAATTTCTTGAGGAATAGTGCTTTGTGCTGTAAGGTAGTTAAGGAAGGGTTAGTGATTAATGGTGTAGGTGGTAGTTTACGAGCTACAGGTTATGTATATTTGAAGTTGGAATACGAACAATGTTCGTTCGTGCATAAGTTTTATATATTCGATGATTTACCATGTAGGTCGGTTGGTATTTTGGGCCAGGATTTCTTGCAGAAGTATAATGGTATTGTGGATTTTTCGGGGAACAGGTTATCTCTTAAAAACCGAGGTTTGCAGACGGTTTCGATGCCACTTAAATCCTATAATTATTCGTTGACTATTTCTCCGCGTTGTGAAATGATTAAGTATTTTCCCGTTAACAGAGCAGAAGATTGTGTAGTGTTCAGGAAAGAGTTGCGTGAAGGAGTTTTCTTAGCTAATTTGGTAGCTAGGCCTAGGAATGGGATGTTGCCCATTAGGATTTTAAACACAACCTCTGAAGAAGTGGTGTGTAGTATGTCTGATGTGGGAGTCTATCCATTAAGTGATTTTGATTGTTGTAATTTTGCAGAGTCGGAAGTAAACGCTGAGCGTGTTAAGGAAATATTTTCTTTGCTTAAACTTGACTATTTGAATGCCGAGGAACGGTTGTCAGTTGAGCAAATATGTGCAAAGTATCCTGATATTTTTTATATACCGGGAGATAAATTAACTGTCACGAATGTATATGAGCAGTCGATACGGTTGAAAGATAATGTAACTCCAGTTTACAGGAAACAGTATAGAATACCTTATGTACAGAAAAAGGAAGTTGATAGGCAAGTGCAGGAGATGCTGGATAGTAATATTATTGAGGAGGCGGTTAGTGAGTGGTCTAGTCCTGTTTTGGTTGTACCCAAAAAGGCGGATCGTAGTGGGGAGAAAAAATGGCGCGTAGTAATAGATTACAGGCAGTTAAATGAAAAGATACAGGATGATAAATTCCCTTTGCCGAATATTAATGAAATTTTAGATTCATTGTCGGGTGCTGTTTACTTTAGCCATTGTGATCTATCACAATCATATTATCAATGTACTTTAGATGAAAATAGTAGGAAATACACTGCTTTCACGACAGATAAAGGACAGTATCAGATGTGTAGGTTACCAATGGGGTTGAAGATAAGTCCAAGTTCTTTTAGCAGGTTAATGACTGTAGCCATGTCTGGATTGAATTATGACAAATGTCTAATTTATTTAGATGATTTAATTATTTTCGGGCGGAATTTAGATGAGCACAACCGAAACCTTATGTCAGTGTTTTCTCGTCTAAGGAAGGTCAATCTTAAACTGAATCCATCCAAGTGTGAATTTTTGAAAAAACAGATACTTTATTTAGGACACGTTATTTCAGCGGAAGGTATTTCACCGGATCCAGAAAAGGTAGAAGTCGTAAAAAATTATCCGCGTCCATCGACGGGTGATGAAGTAAAGGGGTTTGTGGCGTTTGCTAATTATTATAGGAAATTCATTCCAAATTTTGCTAATATAGTGGTACCTATGAATAAGCTATGTAAAAGGAATGTAGTGTTTAATTGGACTGATGATTGCGAGAGGTCGTTTTTGTTGCTTAAGGAAGCATTAATGAACCCACCAGTGTTGGATTATCCAGATTTTTCTGATAAAAACACTTTTATATTGCAAACCGATAGTTCGGGGTATGCGGTAGGAAGTGTGTTGTGTAATGGGAACGGAAAACCCGTTGCATACGCTAGCAGGTCGTTAGGGAAAAGTGAGTTAAATTATCCCATAATAGAGAAGGAATTATTGGCGATAGTTTGGTCAGTTAAGTATTTTAGACCGTATTTGTATGGGCGGAGGTTCGTTGTAAAAACGGATCACCGGCCGCTATTGTATTTATTTAACATGACAGATCCATCAAGTAGGTTAACTAAGTTTCGTTTGTGTTTAGAAGAGTATGACTTTGAGGTCGAATATATAAAGGGGAAAGAGAATGTACTAGCTGATGCACTTTCCAGAATAGTAATTTCAAGTGATGATTTAAAAACCATGCGTGAAAAGACTGTATCCGTAATGACGAGAGCGCAGTACAAGCAGTTGGAAGAACCAAATGTTTGTGATACGGACTCCGTGGTGTCTAGGGCTGATCACCCTAGGATCGTGGAAGTTCTTAAAAAACAAGGAAATGACATTGAAATACCTATGTTTAGAAGAGTGGGAGAAAATGTTACGTAACACTAATAGTATAAAAATATTTTCGAAGTCGCGCAATTTAATGTATATGCCAGAAAACTCGAGTATTTATGTAAACTATGAATCTTTGTCGGCATCATCGCGAGACGAGTTGTCGAAAGACATAGTCACTTTTTGTATTGAGAAAGGCATAAAAGAAGTTATTATTTTGAAAAATCGTTATAACGTTAATTTTATAACAAAAATGGCCAAATATTTGAAGGAAAATAGTAGTTCGATATGTGGAGATTTTAAAATGTGTGTAGTGAAGGGTGTGCGAAGAGTAGAAGGAAAAGATGAGAAGAGAATTATTTTGAATGATTTTCATATTTTGCCTACGAGTGGTCATTCGGGAATACGCAGGATGGTGAATAATATAAAGAAGTATTATTATTGGCCGTCTATTGAAAAAGATGTAGTGGAGTACATTGGTAAATGTGATAAGTGTAAGAAGCAAAAGTTTTCCAAACATACTAAAGAACCAATGACAATTTCTACCACAGCGTCTACATCTTTTGAAAAGATTTATTTAGATGTAGTAGGACCACTTGATAGGGACGAAAAAGGCAATGTTTATATATTGACTCTTCAGTGTGAACTTACAAAATTTGTGGATGCATATCCTTTAAAAAATAAATCCGCAAATGAGGTAGCAAAAGCGTTAGCAGAAAATTTTGTTTTGAGGTACGGGATACCACGAACAATTGCTACGGATAGAGGTTCTGAGTTCATTTCAAAAGTAATGGTGGAGTTATGTAATATCTTGGGCATCAATAAAATCTTATCAACGGCATATCATCATGAAAGTATAGGATCTTTGGAAAATGTTCATAAAACTTTAGGTGCATATTTAAGGATACAAACAAACAATAATCCATCATCGTGGAGTTCTTGGATTCCATTTTGGTGTTTTTCTTACAACACAACAGTTAATACTGTAACCAAATATACACCTTATGAATTAGTTTATGGTAAAATTTGCAGATTACCAAGTAGTCTTCAAGGTGAAAGTGTTGAACCATTGTATAATTTTGATGATTATCCTTTAGAATTTAAATACAGGTTGCAAAGGGCACAAAATGATGCAAAAGACAATTTGATAGCAAGTAAGTTAGCAAGGAAACATTGTTATGATAAGAATCTCAATTCTATAACTTATAAAGAAGGTGACTTGATATTAGTAAAAAACGAAACAGGCAATAAGTTTGAATGCATTTATAATGGACCATTTGTGGTTGTAAAGGATGAGTCACCAAATGTTTTAGTTAAATATAAAAATAAGATAGATGTAATACATAAAAATAGGACAAAGTTATATTGTAAGAGTTAAAATATAAGTTTAAAATGTAACCAACGGAAAAAAAAAACAATGTATCTTAGTTTTTTTTTTACTTTAAGAGGGGTGATGTGGTGAGATGTCACGTACTATCAACATATCACGTTAAGCACGTAGTTTAAGTTAAGATGAATATGTTGTGCTTACAGTTTTATTGGAATAATATCACGCACGCACTATGTATATAATACCGTACATTAACAATTAAAGAGGATACGTTAGTTGGAGATGAACGCATCACTGTGTTTACTTAACCCCTCCTTCCCCCCACATCGCATTGATATGAGGGATGGGGAAGAAAAGGAACATATACATATAAGTGAAAAATTTATTCAATATGACCACAATTCACTTCTAAACAGATAACTACTAATCTTCAAATGTAAATATTCTTATAAAACACCACCTTGAATAACAAAGTCATAGTATTATCTATAAATCTTGATTTTAGCGGTAGAATGACAATCATGAATGCCTTGAATTGTTCAACAATCTGAATTTTAATACACCAGTACATTTCATATTTCATGTCCCTCTAAAACATTCCATTGTTGAAAACCTTTTAATCCTTAATCCATGAATTGAAGTGGTTGAAACAAATAAAATGGTTATTTGAAAAGGCTT
The DNA here is from genome assembly GCA_947386135.1 of Melanchra persicariae. NCBI lineage: Eukaryota > Metazoa > Arthropoda > Insecta > Lepidoptera > Noctuidae > Melanchra > Melanchra persicariae. Next base: position 20,183,969 of record OX376658.1, on the reverse strand, counting down.
TTATCTATGTTTATTTACTTTTCACTTAATTTTATGTCATAGGGGTTATCTTTATGTGATGCCTGACCTTCATTGACCTGTCATTCATCAAGAGACAGAGAACTGAGAAATAATCCTAGCATGGTAAAACTGATACAACCATAGCCTAGGATATTTCTATAAAAAAAAAAACTTGAATGGCGCCAATCAGTTGACGTTTATCTAGAGAAGCCAGTGAATTAAGCACACTGCACTCTGATGCACTTACATGACTTCTTATGTTTAATTTATTTAATAGATGGCTATTATAATTTGTAACGCGTAAGATAGGGGCGTGTTTGATTCTTGGATAACCCCTCTGTTATCCACTGGGTTGATACTGCATTGCTGATGTATTTATACTGCATTGTTTTTCTAATAACCAGATTAAGATTTATTTCTAAAATATAGTTTATTAAAATACTTTAGTTACTTAAATTATAGGCATACAATTATTATAATTTGAATTCAGGTAATGAATTTAAACACTAAAAAATATACTAGGAACTTATTAATTAGCTAATCTTGTTCCATGTTCAAATCGATTATTTATTCATTTGAAACGCTTGTGCCAGCTGTTTAATTACACACTAATTCGTCGTCGCGATGCGAAAAAAGGACTCGAAAAGCACCAGAAAAAGTAGAATAATAATTTTAATATAGAAATAGTCACCTACCCTATTATATCTCGAGCGTCGTTCATACGAGTTTCCGAAATCCATTTTCGCGGCAAAATATTTTGATTTTTAAATTTAGAACCGGGCACAGACAACACGTGTATTGATTCCAAAGGCGCGGTGGCAAAGATTTCGCAACGTACAGCCAGACGGTGGCACAGCCTGGTACAACCTTCGTGCGTCGTATATAGGTCAGGTTTTATGGGGTAATTTATTAAAGTCCATACATAAGCAGTTGTATGCATTGTTGTGTTGTTTACACCGTTACACGGCTTCTACGAAAACATAGAACTAAGCTATTTTTCATTTAATATGTTAAATGAATAGAATAGGAAACATTTATTCGACACAGATAGAATTACACATGTTATTGGCCCAAAGCTGTTGTTTTGTGTTAAAACTTTTAACCGCTGCGGCCCCGACATGTGAAAATTCCCAAAAAAAAGTAAATCTTATGTAATTGGTAAATAAACATTAAATTCGCGATTAATTCGCGACACACCGGTGTGTCGCCGGGGCCGGAGCGGTGCTGAAACCATTATATAACATCCCTAGGATTCTTAAAATGTTTCCCATTTATTGACTCATCAACATTGTGTTAATCTCGTTGTTTATTATTTCGTTATAATTTCCTTCGTTGACGAGGAAGACGATGACAAACAAGGATATCTGATACTCACTAGGTAATCATCGAAAGCAATTAATTTCAGGTGGGTATCTTGGACGCCGATATCTGCGGGCCTAGTCAACCTCGAGTGCTCGGAGTGCGAGGCGAACAGGTTCACAACTCTGGATCAGGATGGTCGCCTGTTGTACGTATAAGTAGATGTAGAATTACATACTTTTGTAGATTTGTCTAAAAGGTCGGTAATGCCCAGTCTCGTATGTACTAAAAACATGTAGGAAGGACCCTCTCGCACCAATGCAGTCAATAAAACTTACAGTGCCGCGAAATTTCACGTCACAGTAACAGCTAGCCTAACTAGAGAAGTAATAAAACCGTGAAAACCATTTGTTAGATTGACATAAAAAGAAAATCGTTAGTCGGTTCTAGTTTTTTACATTACATCTATGTTAAGTTAGGTCCAATCTTTTATAACAAGGAAAACTTTACGGATCAAGTTCGCAGCAACGCGATGTCGCGTTTCAGTTTAGGTACTGACACACAAATTAAAGAATGTTTGAATGAAACATGTCAACTGAAAATGTTTCATTCAAAATTTTGTATATTATGGGCAAATGATTTAAGTACTGTTTTCTTTTAAATCATATTTATTGTTTTTATTGCCCAGCCGAATACCAAGGCAATCTTTGAATAGTAGCGTTTTCCTCGCTTATCGTGAATTTACCACCTATTCGAAAACACACAGTGCGCATGGATCAATCTGACTAATGAAGTAATGATCAAAGTGACTTATGAGAAAATCATGAATGAGAATCTGTCACGCATTAAAATACCTTAGAAAAGGTGGTCGCCAGTTGATGGCATTGTCAATAGGTATATACTTTTTTTTGCGTTTCAGGGCCACGGCAACCATTACGAACAATTCCGCAACTAGGTACTAATTTAATAATATATTTTTTTCCACAGTATGTAACAGACAACCTGTCGTTGATGTCGATCGGCTTCCTGCTGGGCAGTCCGGACGACGCTGTTATATGGAGGGGGCCTAAGAAAAATGGTAAGCAATCCTGATATTTACCACAACCTGAATTCAAGACGAAACAATGGAACCTCTCACCTCAGTGTAATAGTTACATTTACAAGCCAAAATTATGGCTCCCACTGCGAATATAAACAAATTCTATCTGAAATACCCGTCCTAAATATTATGAAATTAACATTCTCTTTAAATCCTTCTTTTATTTTCAGGTATGATTAAACAGTTTCTTAGTGAAGTGGACTGGGGAGAACTGGACTATCTGCTAATAGACACGCCACCAGGTAAGTCTTCCTACGGAATTCGTGATTGTTATTAACGGATCATCATCATATCCTCCTAATTAATTTAGTTAATTAGCATCTGTTAATCAAGTCTTAGGTACATCAGCGGATTTTTGCAGGATAGTGCCAATGCTAAATAAGACGCAAAGAAGAGTGTCCATGAAGTTTCTCGCACGTTCTTTTCCATAAAGATCTACGCTTTGGAACATGCAACTAGCTACATGTTTTTGAGTGACCGACTTTGAGTTATGTTTTTACAATTTCTGCGCCCGAAGTAACCAATTTCACGGCGTCTGCATAAAACTACATTAAGTAAATATAGGGTCGCGCATATGTCTCTGTACACGCGAGTTGACGTCATAGGCAATATTACCCTTTTTCGTGCTTCATAATTTGTAGTGATAGGTAGGTCATGATGACCTATCTTTTGCACGCTCAACCATCACTCTAGCACTGTTTTTCAACATTTTTAATGACCCTTTAGTATGAAGAAATATTTCGCGACCCCTTTGCTTTTTTCTCATATAAGTATTTTATTTTGTGACAAATATTCAATCCAACACATTTATTCATTTTCATAATTAGGTTTCGGATAAATACATAATTAAGAGCGTTTACGCGGTACGGCTTTTCATACAAACTTTCAAATCCTTATTTTTCGAAATTAATGAACCGATTTTAATAAAACTTGGTATGCATACGCTTGATATCCAGGTCTAAATAGTTATCAGAAAACATTTTTGAAAAAGGTTTTAGAGGGAGAGAGAGAACAATTTTAAGTTTTCTATAGAAAGTAAAAAATCACTATATCCTTCCCCCTGAACTCTTTTTCGATTTTTTTTTCTGATAACTATTTAGACCTAGATATCTAGCGTACGCATACCAAGTTTTATTAAAATCGGTTCATTCATTTTGAAGAATAAGGACTTGAAAGTTTGTATGAAATGACATACGGCGTACACGCTCTTAAGTACGTAAAACACATTTTTTTTTACATCGAATGCGTCGCCAATATATTACGAAAATAGTACGTACGACCACGGCCGATGCCGACCGCCGCGCCGCTTGTGTGGCAAGTGACAAGCATGCGAGAGTTCCCAACCTTTTGCACTCCCCTATAGAAGCTTCGCGACCCCTAAAGAGACTCACGCGTTGAAAAACACTGACTAGCATGTCTCCTAGTTATTTGCGATTTAAATCTTAAATTTTAATTAGAAACTATTAGCACTTCGTCAGCGCATATTTACTACAAACGATTTTCCCCCTCCACCCACATAATGGACGTATAGGGAACTATAGTTGTTATGTATAGTATCTATAGATGTGTCGTGGTTATATCGTAGAATTGGCCATATCATGATGTGGCCGAGGTTAGTTTAAGTAAGTAAGGTTTGAGGGCACCTCGACTCGGTTAGGCTTTTCATGAAATTGCAACTTTAATCCTAACTTCGACGACGAAGCTCTGTTGCGGGGGGCTCCTATTTCTGTCTGCAGGTTTTAAAGAAACTTAACATGGATCCCATCCTATTCGAATCTAAACTATCTGAGCCGGGGTGCCCTAAGTTCTCTCAAATCTTACCTAAAATAATCTCGGCCAAATCATGAAATGGCCATGACATTATAAGTATAATACAGGTTGAATTTTTCAAGTGTGAGTGGATGGCGAAATCTGAAACTATGAGGAATAACGAAAAACACTGAAAGGAGTTTCGAGCTCGATTTTGATGAAAACTAAAACTTCATCATCTGATTTTAGAAAACCGGTATTCCTAGCCGCGAATCGAACCGGTTGATTTTGAAAAAAAAATGCCCTGTTTTATTATTATATTATTATCATCTGAAAGTATCGCTAACAAAGATCAAATTGTAGGAAGTAATAACACATAGCAAAGCGCTAATTTGTAAAAAAATACTTTTTGTTTTTCAAAAAAAAAAGTATAATTTTGTAAAAATAGATAAATATAGACAACCACCAGTAAACAGAGTGAAGCGACGACGTGAGATTCGCCACGAGTGACGTTTTCAATCGAATCACCAGCCTGTTGTCCTCCGCACTCCGCACTCCGCAGGCACCTCCGACGAGCACCTGTCGGCCGTGCAGTACCTGCGCGCCGCCGGCCTGCGCGGCGCGCTCGTCGTCACCACGCCGCAGGAGGTGGCGCTGCTGGACGTGAGGAAGGAGCTGCACTTCTGTGCCAAGCTAGGAGTGCCCGTCATAGGCGTGCTGGAGAACATGTCGCTGTTCGTGTGTCCCAACTGCAAGGTAACCTCCACTGCACTACACCTTCCATTAGTACTAATAGACCATGGCGGAAATCTCAACGGAGTGTAGCGGTCGGCGCGGGACATAGTGCACAACTGTGTCCACAAACACATGTGCTCTTCCATCACTCTCATAGCCTGATGGGACGGTAATCCGACACGGCCGCAGAGAGATCTGCAAGACCACCGGCTTCACTGTCAATGCACTTTATGGGCATGCCGACCAACTTAGTGACGGGCGATGAATCATCGTGACCACAGACTATAAACTATCGATATTTTAAATAAAACTTAATTTAATTTATCTTTTAATTTTATTGTACTTATAACATTTACATTTGTACATACGTGATCTAAAATAATAGTGAGTAAATAAAATCCTCCTTATAAAATGGGAAATCATCAAATGACCCCTCCCGCTCTGGGTGGAGCGGCAGGGAGTGTCAGACTTTTACTGACTAAAACCCACCCTTAGTCCTCCTAGTGCCTTTCTTCCCAGGGCCGCGGTAACTCTTCCGAACATATTCCGCAACCCTGGCAGGCTCTGGCCCTGGCGGGCCCCGTCTCCATCCTGACAACCCTAGGGATGTCAGTTTGACATAATATGTCAAACTGACATCCCTAGGGTTGTTAGAAAAGATAGCTTGATGACAAATTGACATATTATGTCGCAGAGATCAAGCTATCTTTTATGTACCTAATAAAGTGTTTTAGCTGGGCGCAAAGACTACAATAGTATACTGGCTATAGACAGGCAACTCTACCTTATTTTTTAATACTAGGAAGTGGTCGAACTCAGCGTCATCTAGTTTTTAGTTAAGGGAACTAATTTATATAAGTAAATGTATAGGTTGGTAGGTGTATAGCTGCTGTCTGATCCTTTATGATATTAGGTAGAGAGATGAGTGTATCCGCTATATACTACAAACATACGTACTACATAAAGGAAAAAAAACTACATAATTGAATATTAAACCATTTTATTTAGAAAAACATCACACATTTTACAATAAAATTTTATGTTCGCCTTTTTCGTCCCTTATGATTAGGGTAGTGCCGATTAGCCTTTTCTTTCATTGAATCGTTAAATATTCCAAAAGGTTATTTGGCCAGTGAGCACATTATTGATATCTTTGCACCAGTTGTTTACAACAACAACACACACAACACAACACGAACGTACGAACGAACGAATTGTAACGCGGCTCAACAACATGGAGAAACGAAAGTTCAACTCAACCTGCAGATGCACTAGCGAAACAACAAAAACTCTACTGCAAAAGGAAAATAAATGCGCACTCTCACGCAGCCATTTGCAATTCAAGTGTGGCCATTCAAAAACAAACTTTTGCACGTTTAAATACCAAAATATAACTTCTTCACTATTAAACCTCATAATAAAAAACCTAATTATGTACTAATTCATAATTATATTCTATTATTTTTATATAAGAAGATCATGAAATTATATTATTTTTCTTGATTAATGTTATAAAGTAACTCCCAGAAAAAAATTATATATTTAACCGTAGCAACACCGCAATTTGTTTCCCTTAACTAAAAACTAGATGGCACTGTTTTCAATAAAAAAAATGGAATTTTAGTTTTGTTCTAAGTTGCCATAGCATGGCTGGGCGGAAAGTAAAAGAGAACTGACCTTTACGGTGAGACAAAAATTAAAACAAAACATTAATAAATAATATAAATAGGTATTATATAGATATGAACTCGTATGACAGGTTCATAAGCTAAAGCCGAAACTGAAACTGGGCGAAAGTATATTTTTGGGTTGAAACTGGCCGAAACCGAAACCAAACCTTCGGTCGGTCTTTCAGGGACTTGATATACAAATCGGCCAGGGCGCCTACAAGATAAAATGTATGGCGGCAAAGGAACGAAATTGAATGAAAATGAGTTAGCGTCCGTCACACCGTAAAACAGCCATCGCTCGCTCGCCCGCTATTTATTACAAGCCTGACCGTGTAATGTGTAAATTGAATGCAAAACTACTAATACCAATTATAATGGGTATTGATAGTTTTATAACTTTATTATATAAAATAACTGTGTGTGTATTCCCAGCGGAAAAGTGTCGTTTTTCTTAATTTCAGTTAAGCAGATATTTAGTGTATGACGTCGTGTAAATGTGTATGGTAAGTACGAATTTGTGCATCCAACCATTGGGGAGTTATTCAACAAAAACTGTTTCCACTGGAACTACGTCATCCCAGCGGCACTTTTTTTTTCCTATGGACGAACAACAAAAAAAATACATGCAATAATTAGTGTGTGACGAGAGGTAAATGTGTATGTTTAAATGAAATTTGTGTGTCTTAAAACTTCGAAGATATTCAAGTTTCCGCTGCACTGACGTTTGGCTATTTGATGGAAATCATATAAATCGGTTTAGTGCAGAGTTGATTTTTTTTACGCACGTTGCTATGAATTTGTGTATAATGTTTGTGAAAACAGATTTTGAAAAAAGCATACCGTTTAGGAGACATACACGTAAAGGTGAAATATGGTTATTAGGTCCAAGTACTTAAAATAGGAACTTTAGAGCCTAACTTTTAACGTTTATTTGTATCTTGTAAGGGTCTACAACGTCTTGCCAAGTTTCATTTATGTGCGCTTAGTGATTAATGATTAATTCAAAAGTGCCTGTAAATGGTCTAATTGAAATAAATGCTTTGACTTTGACTTTGACTTTGAATGGCATAATTTACTACGAATGGACCACTATATTTTATGACATCCGATTGTAGGACTTTTTAATGGAAAAGCAAAATAAAACATATTCCAATATTTAGTGTATTAATTCAACTATTCATATGTAAAATTGCAGCTCATTACGCTACATAATTAAAGAGATATAATAAAAATACCAGAACAACCGAATTACATGGATAAACCGACCAAGTTTGAATGGCTACAAAAAAGCGGCCCGTGCAGTACATAGAGTTAACGTTCTAGAATTTCCAGTATAGTATCGTTGTCGTGTTTAATAGATTCGTACAGGCGCGTACACAATCGTTTCGCAGAAAATAAAACAATTGCATTAACCTTGTACTCTTAAAAGTATTTATTAATTACTGACTATTAAAATTAAAAAACATTATTAACAAAGTAACATCAAATAAAATCAATTTTTTGTTAGATTTATTGTGCCGCTAACAACGCCACCACACATTGATATAAATAATCAGTCTTTTATAAATAAGAAATACGTTGCCTACTGTAAAAGCTGAAATACTTATGTATAGGTAAATCTTAGGTATTAAGTACCTACTAGTAAATTTTCGGAAGTTGGTCTTCTCGTTCGACCTTTTACAGCAACAAATAAGTACGTCTTACAATCACAGAATCACAGATCAGTACTAAGTAATTGACTCAATTTGAAGGTAGGTTTATAGTGTAGTGCAGTACCGACCTACTTACCTACGTTCTAGCGCATATTCTTTCGGGAACGTGAATACCTACAGGAACGGGAATTCCAACGGGAAAAAACGGGATATGCGCGTACGAAGTCGCGGGCAACAGCTTGTATTATATAAAAATGCGGGTGGGGCTTGACTGTTGTTCTGTTTCGCGCTCGCGATGCCTGACAGGTTAACAATAAGTGGGTACCTACGTAATATTATTGCGGGATTATACCTATTAATTGTGGTTTGAATAAATGCAAACAAGAACAAACGAAATTCTCGTCTCGCACTTCAAAGTACCTACCTAGAAAATAAAAGGTACCTACCTACACATATTATTATTCGAAACAAGTTCGAATAAGAGACTGTAACTTTTGAACAGCTGAACCAACTTTCATCAAATAACTATAGGTATTTACATGGCTGTCATAAACACTGTATGCACTGGAATCTGTACATAGCAGATATAGACAACTTTTAGGCTTTCGGCGTCGTCGAGATGTAAGTAACAAAATACAGTTGTCACTTGAACCTATATACCTACCTTCCATCAGATAACATTTTCATGAGGTATTTTATTAGGAAGTACCTACTTACCTTGTTTATCTTTTAATCATTCTCACTACTGGCTTAATAAGTATGTCACAGTCACTTACACTAAATTATATACTGGAAATTCTAAAACGTTATCTCTATGTACTGCACGGGCCGCTTTTTTGTAGCCATTCAAACTTGGTCGGTTTATCCATGTAATTCGGTTGTTCTGGTATTTTTATTATATCTCTTTAATTATGTAGCGTAATGAGCTGAAATTTTACATATGAATAGTTGAATTAATACACTAAATATTGGAATATGTTTTATTTTGCTTTTCCATTAAAAAGTCTTACAATCGGATGTCATAAAATATAGTGGTCCATTCGTAGTAAATTATGCCATTGCTCATTAATTACTAAGCGCACATAAATGAAACTTGGCAAGACGTTGTAGACCCTTACAAGATACAAATAAACGTTAAAGTTAGGCTCTAAAGTTCCTATTTTAAGTACTTGGACCTAATAACCATATTTCACCTTAACGTGTATATCGCATTTCCTCTGAAAAACTGTCATAAGACGCTGAAAGCTAGTTTTAAGAAAAAAACGATTTAAATAATTTTTCAATAAATTAATGCTATTGTGACTTTTAGGTTACAAATTTTTACCTGTTTACTGTTTTAACTACAATTGTGGCGGTTTCATTGATCGATAGAGAATGAAAAACTTAATAAAACTGTATTTAAATCTGTGTCTACTTTTTCTTATGTTACGACAGTTTTTTAGAGGAAAGTCGATATCTCCTAAACGGTATGCTTTTTTCAAAATCTGTTTTCACAAACATTATACACAAATTCATAGCAACGTGCGTAAAAAAAATCGAGGCTTCCGGCGACTGGGACCGCAATTAACTAGGACCGCGGTCCCAGTCGCCGGATTGGTAAAAAATAAATATTTTTCTTCCGGCGACTGGGACCACTCATAAATGATAACTGAAATCAAAAAATATACAGTCATACGAAACATTTATAGATGTAATAATTGAAGAAAAATCCTTTTTGATTTTAAAAATTTTTTCGTTTGACAGTACCGATTTTGGCATGAATTATAGATTTTTTTTAAGTTAGCTATGAGTGGTCCCAGTCGCCGGAAGCCTCAAAAAATCAACTCTGCACAAACCGATTTATATGATTTCCATCAAATAGCCAAACGTCAGCGCAGCGGAAACTTGAATATCTTCGAAGTTTTAAGACACACAAATTTCATTTAAACATACACATTTACCTCTCGTCACACACTAATTATTGCATGTATTTTTTTTGTTGTTCGTCCATAGGAAAAAAAAAGTGCCGCTGGGATGACGTAGTTCCAGCGGAAACAGTTTTTGTTGAATAACTCCCCAATGGTTGGATGCACAAATTCGTACTTACCATACACATTTACACGACGTCATACACTAAATATCTGCTTAACTGAAATTAAGAAAAACGACACTTTTCCGCTGGGAATACACACACAATAACTTTTTCCTTTTTTTCAGACCCGCAGCGAGATATTCCCAGCCACAACGGGCGGCGCAGCTCAGATGTGCTCGGAGCTGGGCGTGCCGCTGCTGGGCAGCTTGCCGCTGGACCCCACGCTGGCGCGCTGCTGCGACGACGGCAGGGACTTCCTGCAGGAGCTGCCCGCCTCGCCCGCCGTCACCGCCCTGCTCAGCGTAGTGGACAGTAAGTCTTTTTGTGTCGACAGTACATCTGAAGGGTCAAGAACATGAGCACGGAACGCCGCGCCCGCAGCAGCTAGCGGCTCGGGAAGCACTATTTTTAACTATTCACGGCCTGGCAATTTTTTTAAGTTTACTAGTTTACTGACTAGCAATTAGTTTTTTTGGAAAGGTGTGGCAATGCAATCTCAAGTGCTTGGGTCTTAAGCCGTTACCACCGAGGCGACTCGATGCTTTATTGCAACAACAGTTGACGCAAATCAAGTTGATCGTCTACTGCTACCTTAATTGGATAAATCTTTCGAGATAATTTTATTAGAGAGAGAATAACCATTTGTAACGCTCGATTATTGCCGGCACACCGCTGCACCGGTGTCCCGCGAGATTTTCGTGATTTTAATGTTGATTATTACTATGACGTAAGATTTATTTTTTATTTTGGAATTTTCACATGCGTTTAAAATCTTATCTTTATCTCAATAAAACGAATAAAAAAATTTGTTACAGAAATCGCTGCCACGTGCGAAAACGCCTCCAGTTGAACCTTCAAAACAACCAATGATGCCTTGTTATTTTTAAGTTTAGTATTTGCTATAAAATATACTTATTCCTGTATTTATATTATGACCTAGTCAATCGTCTGTTTTATTAAGCGCACAGTGTTAAGATCGAGAACTGAATAAAACCCGACAGTACTTATTATGTTAAAAATCAATTTGCTAAACTGAGATCCTATTGAATGAATTTATTTGGGAGAAATATATGATAGTTTAAATAAATTGTTCTTTTATTTATGAAAATATAAGTAGGTAATTAATAGGTACTTCGTTGATTGCAATAAAAGTAAATTATGTTCGACTAACCTCTTCCATACTCGTGCTAATCCCATTACATATTATTTACTAGCTTCTACCAGCTGCGGCTTCGCCCGCGTGAATATCGGAAATAGCAAGGTTTCCTGATTTGTATTATAAATTTTTTACTCAGGAAAGACCCACCCTACACCTACCTTACAAGGTGTAAGGTAGGTGTAGGGTGGGTCTTTCCTACCTACCTACATAATTATACCATGCCATAAATACTATGACATGTCTCTGGTCTCCTAGGCTGGTACTTGATGTTTCTGGTCTCCTGGTACTTGTGAATCTGAAATACTAAGGCAGCAGCGGCTCTGAGTTTCCACTTCCTCCTCAGTCTCCATTAATCCATGCCACTTACCGGGATAAAAAGTAGCCTATTGTTTATTCCAAGATATGAACTACATGTGTGCCAAATTTCATCCAAATCCCTTCAGCCGTTTTTGCCTGATTGTTACACAAACATACAAACTTTCACCTTTATAATATTAGTAGGATTACTCTGCCCATGGCGAACGTCATGAGCATGATTAAAAAGGTTGGCTATAGTGGATTTTTAAAGTAGGTGTAATTGAGATAAGAGAAATCACACTGCATCACCATGACTTATAACAATCCAAGTTCAACAAACAAAAAAATGTTCGACCTAATCCCCTGGCCTCTTCCCATCGTCTCGCGTGGTCTCGCGCCAAGCCATTCGGTTCTAATATAGCACCCCCGCCGGGTGACTAGAGCCCGACGCTGGCGTACCGCCCGCGCACCCTAATCGACTCTCGTTGGTGAACATTACTTTTGCCTGTATAATTTTTAGACTGGCAACACTTTGGTAGTTCTGTCAAGTTGTCAACTTCACGTGCCAAATTGACAATTTTGACAGCAGTAGCACAAATTGAAAATATTCCAAAACCCGGCGATTTCACAAATTATTTAATCTAGAATACAACTCTATACGACAGTGTACATTACACGTCTTCATTGAACGCACAGAAGCGGTTGTAATGTAGTTTCAGTCTGAAACACAAGCTTTCAATACTACGAATAGTTACATGGGCACGAGCGTAGTCGCAAGTCACCGAAGATGCCTCATAGTCATGCTTCCTCAACTCATGGTGATGAGGACAAGCCGTGTAGGGCGTGTTCGGACTTCAAGACTTGGGCCAAGACACAGAATAGAGTGACTTTCTCAACACCGGGCAAAAACAAACAGGTGAGGTTATGTTTCGTAACTACAGAACTTTCTAGTGAAGTTCTTATCCTTATCCGATACAGAATACAGGGTATGCATGGATGTTTTACTTAACTAAATATAAGTGCTTCTTCAATTCAATATTTTTTTCTTTGATTATCAGTTTTACATGACATCTAATGGCTATCTGAGAATGATGCAACCCAGATGCAACAGCTGATTGTCACAACAGATGTTGTTTATAGGAAAAGAAATGGTTTACAAACAAATATCCAGTGTTACATTCATTACATAGACTTCTTTAAAACTGCCATTGACATTACTGTTTTTATAAGGATAACTATTTTTACTAGTCATCTTAACTTTGCTATTTATATAATACAAAATGTAATAATAGTAATGTTCATTGCCTGGCGACTTTTTTATAGTAAACTAGCTTCTACCAGCGGCTTCGTCCGCGTGAATATCGGAAATAGGAAGGTTTCCTGATTTGTATTGTACATTTTTTACTCAGGAAACACCTACCCTACCCTACACTACCGTACCCTACACTACCCTACCCCACACCTACCCTACACCTACCCTAACACTTACCCTACACCTACCCTACACCCTGCACCTACCCTACACCTACCTACCGTACACCTACCCTATACTTACCCTACACCTACCCTAACCAGCCCAAAAGATACTATGACATGTTTCTGGTCTCCTGGTACTTGATGTTTCTGGTCTCCTGGTACTTGTGAATCTGAAGTACTAAGGCAGCAGCGGCTCTGAGTTTCCACTTCCTCCTTAGTCTCCATTAATTAACCCCTGCCACTTACCGGGATATAAAGTAGCCTATTTTTTATTCCAGGATATGAACTACATGTGTGCCAAATTTCATCCAAATTCCTTCAGCCGTTTTTGCCTGATTGTTACACAAACATACAAACTTTCACCTTTATAATATTAGTAGGACTAGTAGAGTACCATAGAGTACCATAGAGTACCACTAGAGTACCATAGAGTACCACTAGAGTACCATAGAGTACCACTAGAGTACCATAGGTGCACCTTTGTGTCATCCTTCAGCCAGTCCCGGATCTACGATTTTTCCAAACCGGGGCAAAAACTTGATAGTGGCGCCCTCCTCTCTTCCACACTTCTTCTAATATATAAAATTCTCGTGTCATGTCACAGTGTTTGTTACAAAACTCCTTCGAAACGGCTTGATCGATTCTTATGAAATTTTGTGTGTATATTCAGTAGGTTAGGTTTAAAGTAGTTTTTACACAAATATATGTAGGTAATCGATCTTCACCGGGTCATCTGCTTATTTATACATTATTATTATGAAACTTTCGATAACTATTTTAACTAGTGATCGAAATTCGACCATACGTTTTTAATAATTTATCAATTTTTTAAGCATTATTAAAAAAATATTAGCTTTCTGGACTCATTCTCCATAGACTTTATCTGTGCCTGCGTTTTTTTCGTAAAAAGAGGTACAAAGATTTTGCTTTTGTATTACTGAAGTAGGTCTATATAGATAACTCGGATCACTCTCACATTCAGTCGATTTTAGATCCTTGAAAGGGGAAAAGAAAACGTTTCCAAAGTTTGCTTAGGAGTCACTCTTACGACTTAAATGCAGAAAAATAGAGATTCAAGAGAATGCGAAATTCAAGAGCGAATGTAGAAAGCTCAATAATTTTACCACCCACATCGAATAAGTTTTTTTTCAAACATGTGAGTTTGGCGCCCCTTGAACTTGCCGCCCGGGGCATGGGCCCCGGCTTGCCCCCCCCTAGATCCGGGGCTGCCTTCAGCAAGGTATGAAGATAGGTAAATGTTCACATACCTAATAAAAAACTTGTTTTCTTTAGCCACCTCCACGGCGGAAGGACTGTCCCCTAGACAAAGATGAAATTGGCACAGCAACATGGTCATTCCTGCATTCAATGGCGGCCTATTTTCCTAAGACACCAAGTAAGCAGCAGTCAGATGACATGACGAGGTTCTTCAACATCTTCGCACAGTTCTACCCATGCGAACCCTGCGCACTAGACTTCCAAGAAGAGTATGTATAAGGAAAAAATTAAAACTTTATCATTTATATACATTCTGAAATTATTTATAATAAAATTTATCTGTAGTCTTAGCTACATTACTGCTACCATACATTTAAGATCAAAACCCTAAATAGAAAAAATGCCAAGGGAATTAATTGAAAAGTAACTTGTGGCACTCGGGAATCTGGAGATTACCACCAAAAATCCATTTTTATATTAGTATAAATCCATGTGATCTATTAATATGTTTAGGTATAGAGTAGAGGTCTTTTGGAGCTCAGTTGGCCCTATTTATGTAGATCAACCAATTTAACAAGCCCTTTAATTTATGGCTCCAATCAATAAGTTCAGTGAGGTACACTAAAGAGCAGTAAGGTACTGTACCTTGTTGATAAATTAAAAACAAATAATAATGAAACAATTTGATTTCAGCCTAAAACAACATCCACCACAGACAGGAACCCGAGATGCATTCTCAAAATGGCTGTGTGAGCGTCACAACACTGTGAATGTCAAACTTGGGAAACCAGTGTTTGACTGCTCCAAGGTTCACGAGCGGTGGAAAGATGGCTGGGCTGATGGATCCTGTGATTAAAAAAAGTCTTCACAGACTGAATGTTGAATATAGACCAATAAGCTTTCTGTTACCCGTAAGTCGGTTTGAGATGGGTCCCAAAATGTGATATTAAATAAAAAATAACATATTTATTTTATACCCTGTTAAAAGACATATTACATCCTAAAGAAATTATTGTTTTTTTCATTACTGGCACGTTATATTTACCTTTAACATATATGTATACTGCTTACCATTATTTGTCTTGATGCAAACTTTGATATTGTGGTGCAATTCACCATAGTTTCAGCCATAATAATTTTATATATGAAGACATTTGTCTGTGAACACTACTAAAGAAAGTATCAGGCTTTGAGCCTAGTATTAGTGAATTATAAGTTAGTTCAGTGTTTTATTAGTCACTATGTGATTGACCCAAGAATTTTACTGTAGTATTGAAGACTTGTGATTTTCATTTGACTTTGCAGTTCAAATGAGCGTTGTACAATGTATATGTTTAGAAGCGTACCTAATGTTGTTACTATTTGTTAATTTTAATATAATATGACACTATTGAGCATGAGTTTTTTTTTATTCTCGGCTTAAACCTTCAATGGGTTGACCGACTGACCTACAATAATGATAACACAATCTAAGCTGTCTATAAAGAAGAAAATATTAATCAATATCTTATCAGGTGTTTGCAACGTAGGTTTTAATCTTATCTTAGCAAACAAAATACCATCACGCCTCTATTCGCCGAGGGGTTAAGGAGATTCGTACTAATTTTACCGAATCGAGAATCTGAAGACGAGAACATAAGATGCTCTAGGTTGCTTCTAAGAGATTCTTGATGCTAAACCGAATAACATTGTATGAATTATGAAAACTACTATGAATCGCGAATCAAGAACTTAGTTTCCCACATTTTCGGCATTTAGTAATATGGGTAACGAAACTGTCCCTTGGTAAGTGTAAAACCATGCTCGAAAATTGATCTTGTTTTCGTGTCGACGATACGTTTTCATAGATAAACAGATGGCGGGTGGTGGAGACCGGATTATTATATTTACGCAAATTATACGTGTTATCGCTAACGGTTGTTAACGTCATCGGTTGATGGCTCAGATCCATGGCCGTAGACTTTACCAGCTCGGCAGACGATGCAAACGGTTTTGCTAAAGGATTACAATCTGACGTCCACGACTTACAAACAACGGAAAAGGTCTTGAAAATTGCATACAATTAAAATAGCGGAACACTGTAAGCTCGTTTTTGTATACACTTGATTAATATCCCACGTTTTCTTTGGTTCAGTTGGGTGTACCGCTAACGTAACCCGTACGTGTTACCGATGTCGGACGTCACACGCATGCGGGACCTGCGCGTGCGCATCCTCCCCGCGACGGACCACTTGTATAGGACCGCGCGGGCGCCCGCTTAACGCAGTTTCAGCCTTAAAAGAATAGTTACTTACTGGTCTACTTTCAACAATAAAATAAGCACATCAAATTATTAAAAATGTTTATTGTAAAAAAAAGTTAGAAGTAATCAGTTCACGTTTCTACAATAAGATTGTAACATTAAAAGATTCACCAACTTCAGAACCCGGCGGTAAATATGATACATCGAGCTAATAGAAAGACACAAAGCTATGAGTGACGACGCTCTACACGTCAGAACTCTTTTAGGGTTCCTTGTGACTGACAGTAGGAGTACCAGACATCTATCTGTGTATCACAGGGCTTTATCTGTTTGATATAGCCAGTTTTCAATGCTGTGTAGATGACGTATTAACGTAGCTGCTATATGGGTCAGTAAAAATAGGCAATCTATGATAAGATTGTTCTGATTTTTTTTAACAGTTAAAAGGCGATCAGGCACAGGTGGTGGTACCTGTTGCAGTATGGTATTCAATATTTGCTAATCTATACGTATCCTGTTACGCTTTCACACTAAAACCGCTGGACGAGCTCGACTCCTACGGGAAGGACTGGCCCGACAGTAAATGACAGAGTTGTGTGGAAAAGGAAGAGGGGAGGCCTTTGCTCAGCAGTGGGACAAAATGGGCTAGATAGATTTCGAAAGCGTCGGTCGAGCGATATAAATCAATTTAGAAAAGGACAGTCATTTGAGGCCGCTGGTGAAAGTTAGTCTCTAATAAATTACTATGATAAGAAACCTTCTTTTCTAAAACTTGATGTACCAATTTACGGCCGCGTACTATTAACTAATAACTAAATACAGCTTACAACAGTCGTGATAGGTTTCACCTAAGATGTCCATAACAACAGTTTATAGCGACATCACTGGCACAGTTTCATTCCCCAGTCGTTACTGAAGGCTGATCGTTGAAACTCGGTGTGACAGGATGTCTGTCCTAGGACTGTTTGGATTGCTCTCATAAGAATTCCATTTCCCTCTCTATGCCAACGAACTTCAGTTGCTCGGTGGGTCCGTATCTGGAAAAAGACATCAGCCATTTTAAACTACATCATTTTTAATGTCAATGTTAATTTTTGTGAATCACCAATAGAATAAAATATTTCGCAGGATTTTAAAATTTGGTATTTTGATTGCATCATTCGTTCGTGACTTGTAAATTCGGTAGAAAAATGATGCAATAATTTTCAGACGTTTTAGCTTTTACTACCATTTTGTATAATTATATACGCTTCTAGGGAATTATTTATTATTTTACACATACATGTGGAATGCAATAAAAGTATTGAGTATATTGTTCCAGAGTAAGGTTGACAAAATCATCACTTTTTACGACATCATATTGTTTTTTTATGTCAGCATTCGCAACGCAACGCCGCCACGTCACGTTACCACTTTATCTAAAAAGAACTGGCACAACACAGCAAGACTTCTGTCTTTTAAGTAGAAAAACTCCATGCCGAGGCCTGAGTGTATTCATGGTAGCTTATTTTTAGTACAGACTACAATAGCATATTATACCTGTAATCGAAGAACAGTTCCTCTCCAGGCTGGATGGCGCGCTTGGCGAAGATGCCGATGCGGTGGTCTCCGTTCACCATCATGACCTTGGCGTAGCAGTTGGGGTTGATGGAGTGGTTCGCGAACCGGATCTTGTTGCCTTTGCGTGTCGCGTCTACCACGAAGTCTGTGGAAAAAATATTATTGTAACTTGCTATTTTATGTAAGAATGGGAAAGGTAATAATTAATTATATTTCAACAAGTTTTTTAAATACAAAAGGTGCAGCCCAATCCACATACCTCTTGGGCGATGAAAGTATTCGACACTTCAGACTAGCGATGCGCGCTTTCTCTCCGCAGTACTCCGATATGAACTGTTCGAGTGTTATGTTATAACTAACTCACCGTTGTTAAGGTTGAAGAGGAAGGAGCACATGTACTTGTCGTACACCTTGCCGCGTCGGTCGGCCTCGTCCTGCGAGATGATCTCTCCGCAGTACTCCGATATGAACTGTTCGAGTGTTATGTTATAACTAACTCACCGTTGTTAAGGTTGAAGAGGAAGGAGCACATGTACTTGTCGTACACCTTGCCGCGTCGGTCGGCCTCGTCCTGCGAGATGATCTCTCCGCAGTACTCCGATATGAACTGTTCGAGTGTTATGTTATAACTAACTCACCGTTGTTAAGGTTGAAGAGGAAGGAGCACATGTACTTGTCGTACACCTTGCCGCGTCGGTCGGCCTCGTCCTGCGAGATGATCTCTCCGCAGTACTCCGATATGAACTGTTCGAGTGTTATGTTATAACTAACTCACCGTTGTTAAGGTTGAAGAGGAAGGAGCACATGTACTTGTCGTACACCTTGCCGCGTCGGTCGGCCTCGTCCTGCGAGATGATCTCTCCGCAGTACTCCGATATGAACTCGTTCTTATGCGCCGCGTCTTTGAGGAAGATTCCCCAACCTGCGACGTCACTTGGTGCCAGGAGTAGGTGCTTGTGGAGACCTCTGTGGAGTACAAGAAATTGAACGTGAATAAAAAATTAGCAAAATTGTGAAGGCATTATTTAGCAAGCCCTGCGCCAGCGCGTGCTAAGTGTAACAGTGTATATGTGGACACGACTCACCTCTGCACCTGCACGTTCTTACAGAACACCTGCTGCGCGTGCGACCTGGCCAGCACGCTGCGCGCGGGCGCACCCCACACGTGCGAGCCCTGCGCCAGCGCATGCTAAGTGTAACAGTGTATATGTGGACACGACTCACCTCTGCACCTGCACGTTCTTACAGAACACCTGCTGCGCGTGCGACCTGGCCAGCACGCTGCGCGCGGGCGCACCCCACACGTGCGAGCCCTGCGCCAGCGCATGCTAAGTGTAACAGTGTATATGTGGACACGACTCACCTCTGCACCTGCACGTTCTTACAGAACACCTGCTGCGCGTGCGACCTGGCCAGCACGCTGCGCGCGGGC
This sequence comes from Melanchra persicariae, assembly GCA_947386135.1. Taxonomy (NCBI): domain Eukaryota; kingdom Metazoa; phylum Arthropoda; class Insecta; order Lepidoptera; family Noctuidae; genus Melanchra; species Melanchra persicariae. The sequence continues at coordinate 20,164,310 of OX376658.1, read as the reverse complement.
GCACCCCACACGTGCGAGCCCTGCGCCAGCGCATGCGCGTGCGGTGCGTCGGCGCCGCAAGCGGTGCACAGGTCGGGGTCGCACTCGCGCACGCCCAGGTAGCACGGACACTGCTTCGTGTTGCACTGCGCCTTGCAGCGGCAACCCGGGAACCGGTTCTGGCCTAAGAAATTCCAATTCAATTTAGAAAGAAGTACTTCTATCTATCTATCACGATATTTCGGTAACGCCTGTGCACTCAAAGCGCAAGTGCGATACCGTTTCCTCCTCCTCCATGCATGCTGTGTGGGTATGTTCTTATAGCAACATGCGCAGCTGGGTGCAAGGGAGTGGTACTATGGGTTCGGGTTCAACAGCCATCGCACCAGATCCCCAGCTGGCCAGCCCATCGGCGTCAAGTGATCCGCTGTGTCCTTTTATCCTCTGCAGCGTCACAGTATTGTGGTTGGTCACCGTGACGCGTTCTAGTGCATTGTGGCATTCTTGTATGAGTTTCGGGGTGATGTAATTCTTTTCTATTCATTAAGTGTTAATGCTGAATACGAATTATCGTTTACACCAAAAATTTAACAGACAAAGCAATGTGTGGTTCTAACTTTTTGTTCAGTCTACCTAATTTAGAAAAATTTAATGAATCAATCCAATAGTATACTGAGTTAAACTTTTCATCTGAGCGTGGTTGGCCAAATTCAAAACTATGAGATTAGTGAACAATACTCTTAGCCCGCAAATTCGGAACGGTGTGGCGTGTGCAGCGGGGCGTTGTTTTGAGCGAGCACGCTCGGGAACGGGCGCCATCGGTGGAGACTGGTCTCTTGGCTGTCACTGGCTTATTTTGATATTTGTTATTTAGAATTTGTTTTTTCTTTATTTGCATTGTTCTCACATACAGAAGAAACAAGGATAATGCAACCAGGATTTTTGTAAAACATAAAATGGTTTAAAAGAGTGTCCGTGGAGTTTCTTGCACGTTCTTCTCCATATAGATCTACGCTTCGGAACATGCAAATAGCTTGTTGTTTTTGACTGACAATTCAAAAATACCTGTAAATGGTTTAAGTATTTGAAATAATTGCTTTGACTTGACGCTCGACTACAGAACTTATGGACTTCTCTCTTTGGTATATTCGGTTTGGTGTATTCGAGTGGTTTAGGCTTTTGTTTTGTGACCCGGTGGTCGTGGGTTCGATTCCCACGGGAAGCATACTTTGTAAAGTTGTTTCCAGTTTGGCTAAAACATTGCAGGCTTGAATCACCTGATTGTCTGATAACAAGATGATTCCGTGCTTCGGAAGGCACGTATAAGCCGGTGGTCCCGGCCACCAAATGGCGGTCGTCAAACCATGTCAGAGGTCCTCGAGGCGGTTTAGAAACTCTGACACTAGGGTGTGTGGGGTCATTAGACCTTGTTCAGTGTGTAAGATTTGCCAGTAAAAGAAGTGGTGTGTTTGTCGCAGCCAATTAGCTTATTCAGCCTTTTAATTGGGTGCCCAGCCTTTACATTTAAATGTGCCGAATTTCAGTGACCTAAGTGACAACTTTTGTTCAATATCGTTTAATGACTTGGCCATGTCACTTATGTCGCTGATTAAACGGCACAGGTTAATAAAAAGTCTAGACTTTTAATGAAACGGCGGATTCAGCTAGTTGGCTGCGACATGTTCATAAATAAAATAAATAAATAAAACAAACATCAACAATACACGTGTTTCGTAATTTCGTTTCTTTGACGTGGTGACACTTGCTCTTGAATGGCGGCCTCCGATTGGTCACGCACTAGGACGCCCCGCTCGCACGCACGCTCTAGCGAAAACTACTTATAATATAGAATTTGGGCCCAATTTTGAGGGTTTTGGGGTTATTATGTAGTTACCTTTAATCTTGACACCGTGAATTAAGAATTTTCATATTGACATTAATTCTGGACTAATCATTCGTACTAAATGTTTGCATGCCTAATTTAAGGTAGATTGTATAAGGATTTTTAACTACAATTAAAAATCTGCATTTTTGTACCTACTTTTTATGCAAATAAATAATTATTATTTGCATAAATTATATTCATCTACTATATGGATGCAAAATCACAAAATTTTGTTGTTTTCGTTGGTTTTGATTATTTTGTGTTTTTTTTTGTCTTCTGTCCCAGCGCGGGGTAGGGGTCTGTCAGACTCGTACTGACTAACGTCACACGGTGCTCTGCAGCTCTCTGTGGCGCATGCTGGAGTGATGGAGTGCGCATGTCGTCACGCTCGGCCCGGGTGTACACATGCATGGGGTTATGCGGGTTTCTTCACCCTCTGCCGTTGCATTTGACTTTTGTAGTTTTTGCGCGCGTAAAACATATACATTTTGTTGGTTAATGGCGGATTAAGCTTTTTGGAAATTAAGTTGATGGCAAAATTAAATGAAGTTTTCGTTATGGTATGCAAAAATCATGAATATAAGTTTAATATAAGTCGTCGAGGCGATTTTTCGCGTCCGGCCCTGGTTCAATTCATGGTCCGGAGCGAGCAGGCATGGGAAACCGTTACCTCCTTCTGCGAAGCAGCCAGTCGATTCTGTCGACATCTCACGGTGTTCACCTAGGCGGAGTGAACGACAATAGAGCTGTCATTCCATCTTATTTGTATGGTTTGACAACTCACCTGTCGTGCAGCCCGCCCGGGTGTTCACATACACATGGAGACAGAGTCGCACTGCAGTAATGCTAGTGAAGGAGGAGGCGGGCCGCGTGAGGGAGAGACAACCCTCACGTCTCTGTCCCCCCACAGCCGCCTCAACATAGGGGAGACGACCCGGGCGGAGGGACGATCAGGGCCATTCCCAGCAACCTACTGCGGATGGCGAGCGTTGGGCGGCTCGCCGTCCGATCAAAGTCAGGCCCGGGTCGACGGCGCGTTGTGTTCCACTCGCGCCTCAAAGAGATGTCAGCATAGTAGACGAAGCCCGTTAGGGCCCGAGCCTGCCATGGTTGCGGATTTTGTTCGAAAGAGTTACCGCGGCCCTGGAAAGCAAAGGGCACTACGAGGAGCACGGATGAGTTTTAGTCAGTAAGAGTCTGACACTCCCTCCCACTCCGCCCAGAGCGGGAGGAGTCATTTGATGATTACCCTTCCATAAAACTAACTAACTTTTCACATTCTTTATTTCCTAAATATTATTTCTTTATGAGAGAAAAAGAGTGGCTTAAGAAAAAATTGATGAATTGTGTGAGGAGTGATATGAAAGAATAGAAGAAAAAACATATTGCACCAACCCCAAATAACATGAGATACGGGCAGGAAGATGATAATAAAACAACGAGATAATACTGACACTCTTCAGAGCCTACTGCCAGTCGTTCTACTCGTGCAGCTTGTGGGTTAGGTATACGCAGAAGACTCACAACGTTCTGCGCGTGCAGTATAATAATGCGCTAAGATATTGTGGCTGCCCCGGTTTTGCAGTGCATCAGGGATATTCGCGAAAGCGCGAATACATGACTTTCATGCCATCATACGCAAACATTATGCATCAATATCGCGATAAATGCATTGCTAGTCAAGAAGATAACTTTGAAGGATTTTAATTATTTTTTTTAGGTTAGAATTTTGGTCGCAATAAACACCATATTCAGTAATATTGCTCACGCAATTGTGTCTATCAACAACACTATAAGCCCGCTGTACTCACAATCGCTGCTGCACTGACAGAACTTCTCGCAGAAGTTCTGTGACTGTAGGCACGGACACATGTTGTCGCACGGCTGGTTGGGGTGGTCGCATGGAGTGTAGTTGTATCTGAAAAAGTTATAACAAAAATGTTTATGGTTTAACACAGGCTCGGGCATCACAATTGCATGTTTTTTTTAAAATTATTAACCTACAGTGTCCCACTGCTAGCCTATTATTTTGTGCCCTAGTGGTGTCGCCGCCAGCTGAGCTGCCTCAGTGCCTGCACCCCTGGCAGCCATTGCTTCCACACTGTGCCAGAGAGCCTCATGCATGCGGCTAACGTTACCCGCATATGTTTAAGGACCAAAAACATTACTCTAAGTCAATCAATTCTACAGCCAATAATCTTCCTCCCATTGCGAAGTAAAGTTATTATTATTAGTGTACTGAAAGACTTAGATACATCTTGTGGTAACTGACTTGGTCTGTTAGTCTATATTAACGATATAAAATGTAAATTTTAATAACTAACTTACCAACTAGTCCTCATCACAGCATACCTCTTTGTTAATGTGTGGAAAATGTTGTAGTTATAACATTGATTCTGTTTTATATACCTTACTGATAAGTGTAATAATTATGTAATGTAATATCGTTTTTTTCCCAAATCAAATAAAATAAATAAAATTGCGACGTGGTGGACTCGTGTATTCGCGCGATGATCGCGTTTTAAAAATTATTCATAATGATGAGAAAAACGATGCCTTTTGAGGCTTTTCTATTAAACTGTATATTTGACACTTCGCGCCTTCTAGCACCCTTACAAGCTCCTCACCTTGAGAACGACGTAAGTCGCCTTCAATTTATTTGTTCCATTCTCAAGCCTGAAGAAATAAAGAATAGTAAAGACTGACACATGATGCGAGGCGGAGTCCTTCTTGAGCTGTATCTTGCGGCAGTGCACGGACCAGAGGCGATGCTTCTTCTTCTTCTTGCGCGGAGGCGTCAGCTCGGCTTCCACGCGGCACTCTTCTTGACCCGTGTTGATCCAGTATGTGTATACCTGGAGAAAAGGTACGAGTATTAACCGGTCAAGCGCTTCTGGCACACCGGTGTGCCATCCGATTCGCGTTTTAAAACTCTATTACTACTAGAGCAAGGTATTTTATAGGATGTTGACGTTTGATAGTTCGATCCCGCACCAGTCATACATGAAAGTCTTCATGGCATGCAATGACGTATTGGTGACCTAGTGGTAAACGTCACAGGTTTAAGAACAGATGAAATCAAATTGACTGACAAAACACCCTGAGGACAATAGCTTGTCATCCATCAACTCTGTGGGATGATTATGACCCCCTACCTCGCATAGAGAGACCTGTATCCCAGTGGAAATGTTATAGACTGATTTTAACAAACCCATTACAAATAAACTAGCTTCTGTAAGCAGGTTTTGCCCAATGATAATCAGAAATTAACTCCAAGTTCCAATCTATTTACATACCAAAATTAGTTTAGCCATTTAGGAGTAAAAGCGGAACAGACAGACAGATTTACTTTCAAAAGTAAAGATAATATTAGTATGGATGTGTTACCTGCTGGCAAGTCTTGGAGAGCATGACCTGAGCGATGGCGCAGTAGTTGGAGGGAAACACCTTGTGCAGAGCTCTAAACAGAGACTGGTCGGAGCCGGTCCACTCCGAGTCTATGTCACCCACTGTTAAACCTGAAACAGAAACGAAATTATTACTATTATTTTTAAGTTTTGAATATTTAATTGTCAATCTGTTTTTTTTTATGGGTTTTGAAGGTGACCACTACTTTTAAAATCAGGCAGATACTTTCGATTATTACAAAACAGCAAAGCAGATTTTTTTTTTGCCATTACAGTTGATCGTCGCGTCTGTGACTACTGAATGGCAACATTAGGTATCGGAAATGCGGCGGACAGTTCACTAATCGCCGAGCAAGCGAGTAAACACGTTTGCAACGTGTAGCGCATTCCGGCAACTGGACTTTTGTATCTATTAGAAATTTTTGGGATGCATGAAGGAGCCTCCTCTTCTAGCGCAATTTGTTCCATCAGACACTCAACTGAGCCTCTCGCTCGGCGCATCCTGGACAGTCTCACCTAACACCTTATAAGACTGGCCAATCCTTCCCTTGCGGTGGTAGCGCCTGCTTCGCGACCACCCTCCCACCGGAGTTCGGTGTCAAGCAGTCTGCTGTGTTTCTTCGACGCGTGGGAGTGTCAGTGCCTCAAGGCATGTTCTGAGCACGCTCGCTTCATCATGGACCTCATCTATCGCTTTCCATCAGACGTGATCGAAGCCAAGAGCTAGCCCATTCTTAAATTAAAAAAATATATGTTTTAGAACTCACCTAGCGCATTGTAAGCTGGTTCAGCAGACCCCTCGCCGTTCTGCTTGAGCTGACCGATGGTGCTCCAGTTGCTGTTGCTGGAGTTACTGTTGCTGCCTACGACACAAACTGTACAAAAAATTACATTATTAAGCATCTTAAACAGTACTTTGGGTAATAATTAAAATGCATTTCTTTTGGTTTCACTCCTACAATAATTGTTCATTTTATCAGATATTGTTGCCCGAGCATGAGCCAGGCGCGGTAGTTTCATAGATACGGACAGGTCGATGGCGTGCGCCTTGCCCTTGTCCTCCTTCCGCATGCCTTCCTGTGTTGTGGACATCAATATGTTGTTTACCTTTCTGGAAGCGGTTGCTGTCGTTGCTGTCCTCGGAGGAGGCGTCGTTGGGCGAGTCGATGGCGTGCGCCTTGCCCTTGTCCTCCTGCCGCATGCCTTCCTGTGTTGTGGACATCAATATGTTGTTTACCTTTCTGGAAGCGGTTGCTGTCGTTGCTGTCCTCGGAGGAGGCGTCGTTGGGCGAGTCGATGGCGTGCGCCTTGCCCTTGTCCTCCTGCCGCATGCCTTCCTGTGTTGTGGACATCAATATGTTGTTTACCTTTCTGGAAGCGGTTGCTGTCGTTGCTGTCCTCGGAGGAGGCGTCGTTGGGCGAGTCGATGGCGTGCGCCTTGCCCTTGTCCTCCTGCCGCATGCCTTCCTGTGTTGTGGACATCAATATGTTGTTTACCTTTCTGGAAGCGGTTGCTGTCGTTGCTGTCCTCGGAGGAGGCGTCGTTGGGCGAGTCGATGGCGTGCGCCTTGCCCTTGTCCTCCTTCCGCATGCCTTCCTGTGTTGTGGACATCAATATGTTGTTTACCTTTCTGGAAGCGGTTGCTGTCGTTGCTGTCCTCGGAGGAGGCGTCGTTGGGCGAGTCGATGGCGTGCGCCTTGCCCTTGTCCTCCTGCCGCATGCCTTCCTGTGTTGTGGACATCAATATGTTGTTTACCTTTCTGGAAGCGGTTGCTGTCGTTGCTGTCCTCGGAGGAGGCGTCGTTGGGCGAGTCGATGGCGTGCGCCTTGCCCTTGTCCTCCTGCCGCATGCCTTCCTGTGTTGTGGACATCAATATGTTGTTTACCTTTCTGGAAGCGGTTGCTGTCGTTGCTGTCCTCGGAGGAGGCGTCGTTGGGCGAGTCGATGGCGTGCGCCTTGCCCTTGTCCTCCTGCCGCATGCCTTCCTGTGTTGTGGACATCAATATGTTGTTTACCTTTCTGGAAGCGGTTGCTGTCGTTGCTGTCCTCGGAGGAGGCGTCGTTGGGCGAGTCGATGGCGTGCGCCTTGCCCTTGTCCTCCTGCCGCATGCCTTCCTGTGTTGTGGACATCAATATGTTGTTTACCTTTCTGGAAGCGGTTGCTGTCGTTGCTGTCCTCGGAGGAGGCGTCGTTGGGCGAGTCGATGGCGTGCGCCTTGCCCTTGTCCTCCTGCCGCATGCCTTCCTGTGTTGTGGACATCAATATGTTGTTTACCTTTCTGGAAGCGGTTGCTGTCGTTGCTGTCCTCGGAGGAGGCGTCGTTGGGCGAGTCGATGGCGTGCGCCTTGCCCTTGTCCTCCTGCCGCATGCCTTCCTGTGTTGTGGACATCAATATGTTGTTTACCTTTCTGGAAGCGGTTGCTGTCGTTGCTGTCCTCGGAGGAGGCGTCGTTGGGCGAGTCGATGGCGTGCGCCTTGCCCTTGTCCTCCTGCCGCATGCCTTCCTGTGTTGTGGACATCAATATGTTGTTTACCTTTCTGGAAGCGGTTGCTGTCGTTGCTGTCCTCGGAGGAGGCGTCGTTGGGCGAGTCGATGGCGTGCGCCTTGCCCTTGTCCTCCTGCCGCATGCCTTCCTGTGTTGTGGACATCAATATGTTGTTTACCTTTCTGGAAGCGGTTGCTGTCGTTGCTGTCCTCGGAGGAGGCGTCGTTGGGCGAGTCGATGGCGTGCGCCTTGCCCTTGTCCTCCTGCCGCATGCCTTCCTGTGTTGTGGACATCAATATGTTGTTTACCTTTCTGGAAGCGGTTGCTGTCGTTGCTGTCCTCGGAGGAGGCGTCGTTGGGCGAGTCGATGGCGTGCGCCTTGCCCTTGTCCTCCTGCCGCATGCCTTCCTGTGTTGTGGACATCAATATGTTGTTTACCTTTCTGGAAGCGGTTGCTGTCGTTGCTGTCCTCGGAGGAGGCGTCGTTGGGCGAGTCGATGGCGTGCGCCTTGCCCTTGTCCTCCTGCCGCATGCCTTCCTGTGTTGTGGACATCAATATGTTGTTTACCTTTCTGGAAGCGGTTGCTGTCGTTGCTGTCCTCGGAGGAGGCGTCGTTGGGCGAGTCGATGGCGTGCGCCTTGCCCTTGTCCTCCTGCCGCATGCCTTCCTGTGTTGTGGACATCAATATGTTGTTTACCTTTCTGGAAGCGGTTGCTGTCGTTGCTGTCCTCGGAGGAGGCGTCGTTGGGCGAGTCGATGGCGTGCGCCTTGCCCTTGTCCTCCTGCCGCATGCCTTCCTGTGTTGTGGACATCAATATGTTGTTTACCTTTCTGGAAGCGGTTGCTGTCGTTGCTGTCCTCGGAGGAGGCGTCGTTGGGCGAGTCGATGGCGTGCGCCTTGCCCTTGTCCTCCTGCCGCATGCCTTCCTGTGTTGTGGACATCAATATGTTGTTTACCTTTCTGGAAGCGGTTGCTGTCGTTGCTGTCCTCGGAGGAGGCGTCGTTGGGCGAGTCGATGGCGTGCGCCTTGCCCTTGTCCTCCTCGCCCGCCGCCTTCTCGCGCGCCAGTTTCTCGCGCATTCCTTCCTGTGGTGAGGACATTATGAAGTCATTTAGAACTAGAGCAGTAGTCGGGGTTCAAAAAGAATAGGAGTACGGAATACCACGCTGCGCTACAAACCTAGAATCATAGAAGTGGGGAAAACAGCTGCCAGACTCAAATGGGATCGGGCGTGTCACATCGGCCGCACGCATGATAAGTGTTGGGCAGAAGTTCCACGCAATGGGTGCCAGAGGATGGACGGCGTCACCGAAACCCAGAAAGCAGTGGCGACATGAACTAGACGCACACCTGGTCCGAGATAGCGCGAGAAGAGAGTTTATGGAAAGATACGGGGAGGCCTTTGCCTTGTAGTGGAACACTATGAGTTATACAAAAAAAAAAAAAGATAAATATTAGGTTTGAAGCAGGTTGAAATTAAAAATGACACTTACTCGTCAATATTTTTTGATTATTTTTTTAACTAGATGAGACCAGTTTTTCCTGGCTCACTACACTGAGAAGCAACAAACTCAGAGGTCCAGTCTCTTTTAATGTCCATGATACCATATGTACTGGTCAAATCATATGAGAACCATGTAGGTTTATGCCTCAGGTGGTTTTTTTGAGGAAAGAACCACACAGATTTGAGTGGACCTGTCTAGACAGTGCAAGCATTTAGCAGTTATTGTGTTGCTCAAACTTAGAGCTATAAGGAGCTCAACAATTTGACGACAAATACCAAAGTAAGGACATTTAAACTGCCAGACTAACATGAAATCAAATGATATGCAACTTCAGTGGACTTACCAAAAGCATGTAGCAGCTGGAGCCGCAAGGTTCAGAGAAAGATTTGAGGTCAGGCCCCTTTCTCTTAGTTAAGTTGGGCCCCGGATGACATGCTTGCAAACCTGGTATGATTATATTCAGTATTAAAATCACATAGGTACTTTAATTTGCAATTGAAATTTATGAACATAATAAGTTTGAAATGCTAAAGTTAAAATGCTTTTGTTTTTTTTTTAAGTGGATTATGATAAAAAAATAAAAAGCGTTTCTTTTAGGCGTCACATCTAACAAAATATATTACATTGGAATCAAATAAGGAGATTAAAATTACACTAATGATCAATAATGAACTGTAGTTAAAAAGTGATTCTGAACTGATGAAAAAATATTCTAAACTGAATTGATGATGGCGATAACTTTTAAATCAGGCTAATTAGTAGATGTATTTTCGAAAAATAAATTACTTTTTTTTTTTAACTTTGTGTTTCACCACTGAATGCTTTCTGTAGCGTATTTAGTGGGCAATAACAGTGTCTTTCTTATACATAAATGAATAAAATAATATGAGTGATAAATGAGCAAATAAATGCATAAATATTACAGGACAAGCTATAATATGAATATTTTTAAATAAAAAATAATATGTTACAGTTGATATATTATTGAAATTCGTACAAAGGATTAATACGTGATAGAAAAATAATCGTGATAAACTATACTTGATGGTAATAATGGTGCATTACAATGTTTTTGGGATTTAAGTGTACTGGAGATGTACTGTTCAAAATCTTGAGTCCAATAATAAGTAATAGTTGTGAAACTATCGGATTATGGTCTCGTATTTGCAAAATACGTTTTATTTTATAGAAAGTTCACGAGTTCAATACAGACACCATGGAGATGTTTATTTCAAGGGAGTTATGGTAAATTGTCTCGCAACAGCTTATAAAACTTCCAAAATATTTTAGAAGTGTCTATATAATATTACAGTTAGTAAATGGGTCATTCTACTTTTCGAGAGTTTGCAATTCTGAATTGTTTTTAAATTCAGAATTGCACAAGCTCACCTGAATGATAACTTTTATCGAAATATGTGGGCTAGTGCAGTGGACATTTAATAGGGTAGTTTTAGTAACTAATGAGACTTTTTTGTAACAAAAAGCCCAGAATATTGAAGAAAGGAGATTGACCGATCTGGACCAAATGCTGCCCAGGCATGAAATACTTTTATTTTTTTCCTTACATGAGATATTTAAAAAGTAAAAATAAAAAAAAGACATCCACGGGTTTAGTACCTAAACACATGGCTTTTTGTTAACTTTTGATATACAGCGTGTAAGGGACATAGACGCACAAACGGATACCATGAGTTCAAGATATGATTCTGGACCCCCCCGCGTTGGAATTTTTCGTCGGCTTTTTCCTCATTTTTCAAATTTTTTTCAGCTGTTTTTTTTTTATTTAGACTGTTCATAATCGTTATTCTTACCTAACCCAATGTGATTTTAATTAAAAAATAATTAATTCACTACTTTCACTAAAAAGAACATTGTAAATAAAACTAGTTAGGCATCTGCTCCGCTGTTTTGTAAAAAGGTCAACGCATCCTGCCTAGTAGGAACACACTAACCCGTGTGCATGTATGTAGCGTCTAACATACCGTCTAGATATTTTTTAGATCTTTTCTTATGACTGCCGTCATAAGAAAAAAATCCCGTATGGTGTCGGGACGCAAAAGAATAGCACCATCCCATCACTTCTCGTGGGTGTCGTATGAGGCGACTAAGGGACTCACCAGAGAATGGGCAGCAGCATTCTTTCGGTACATTGCAACAGCTACACTGCGATCGCCAACCCGCCTGCCAAGCTGGCGATTATGGCAAACCCCCCCCAAATGATAAGCACACTAAAAAAATGGCCCCTAGTGCCCGGCAGCGCGTCTACCCTTGACTCCGGTAGCGGTCCAGGTTATGACGATGCAAGGGGTGCTAAGAATCCCCGGAGTGGATACGGCTACCGTAAAAAACACCGACGACTGGACCTGGCAACGTTAAACACAAGAACACTCCGGCGGACCGACGAGAAGATCACCGAACTTGAGGAGGAATTGAGCAGGTTGCGATGGAGTGTTGTGGGATTGTCTGAAGTCCGAAGAGAGGGGGAGGACACGACAATTCTCAAATCCGGCAACCTGTTCTATTTCCGGGAGGGTGACCAGAAGGCCCAGGGTGGTGTCGGGTTTTTCGTCCACAGGTCCCTCGTGTCCAATGTGGTGACGATCGAGAGTGTGTCGACCAGGGTGGCGTACCTTATACTCAGAATATCGTCAAGATATTCGTTGAAGGTCGTACAGGTTTACGCCCCAACCTCAACACACCCCAACGACGAAATAGAGACCATGTATGAGGATATATCCAGAGCCATGCATGGTCATAAAACTCATTTCACCGTGGTCATGGGGGACTTCAACGCGAAATTGAGCAAACGTGACGGTGACGAGCTGCGAGTGGGGCAATTTGGATATGGACGTCGGAACCACCGGGGACACCTACTTGCCAGTTTTATGGAGAAGGAGGGCCTCTATATGATGAACTCCTTCTTCAGAAAGCGTGAGCACAGGAAGTGGACCTGGCAGAGCCCCGACGGTGCAACTAAAAATGAGATTGACTTCATCATGTCGACGAAGAAGCAGATATTCAATGATATCTCTGTGATCAACGCGGTGAAAACCGGAAGTGATCACCGTAAGAGGGACATTGAATCTAAATATCAAGCTGGAAAGGTCTCGACATATGAAGTCTACGCTCCGTCCAGCACAGATCCAGATCCAAAACTCCGAAAGCTTTCAGCTCAAACTTTAAAATCGTTTCGAGTGCCTAGGGAGCTCCGTGGACGAATACAACGATGGGTTCGTGGAAACTGTTTATACGGTCGGGTCTAAGTTCTTCAAGACTCGCCGTACAGATAAGACCAAGAGGCTCTCTGATCCTACTCTCAAGCTCATGAAGGAGAGGCGGGAGATGATTCTGCAGTCTTCAGACGATGCGTGCAAATACCGGCAGCTCAATAGACGGATCTCCAAGTCCTTGAAAAGCGACCTCCGCCGTTTTAATACTGAAAAGATCAGACGCGATAGAGCGGAATAAGGGCTCCAAGGTATGTGCAAGAGATTTGTCTATTGGGCAGAGCCAGGTCACAAAACTGAAGACCGACGATGGCAGAACCATATCCGCCAAATCGGAGCTTCTGAGGGAGATCGAGACATTCTATGGACAGTTATACACGTCAATGACCAAACCCGCAGCAAATCTAGCGAACGACCCAAGAGCTAGATTGACCCGGCATTATACCGAAGACATCCCGGACGGCAGCCTGTATGAGATTAGGATGGCTCTGAAGCAGCTTAAAAACAACAAGGCGTCGGGTGAGGACGGAATTACGGCCGAACTCCTGAAGGCGGGTGGAAAACCAGTCCTTAAGGCCCTTCAGAAACTGTTCGATTCCGTCATACTCGAGGGGAAAACGCCACAAACGTGGAGCAGAGGTGTGGTGGTACTCTTCTTTAAAAAGGGCGACAGTGCCTTGCTTAAGAATTACAGGCCCATCTCACTTCAGAGCCATGTCTACAAGCTGTTTTCCAGAGTCATCACAAATCGTCTCGCACGCAGGTTTGACGACTTCCAGCCTCCCGAACAAGCCGGATTCCGAAAAGACTTCAGCACCGTAGACCACATACACACGCTGCGGCAGGTTATACAGAAGACCGAAGAGTATAATATGCCCCTCTGCTTAGCGTTTGTGGACTACGAGAAAGCCTTTGATTCGATCGAGACTTGGGCTGTGCTGCAGTCTCTCCAACGGTGCCAGATCGACTATCGGTACATCGAGGTGCTGAAGTGTTTGTATGAAAACGCCACCATGTCAGTCCGACTTTAGGATCAGACATCAGAACCTATACTCCTGCAGCGGGGTGTGAGGCAGGGAGACGTAATTTCTCCGAAACTGTTCACGGCCGCAATGGAGGACGTCTTCAAGGTTTTGGACTGGAGAAGGCTAGGCATTAATGTCAATGGCGAGTACATCACTCATCTTCGATTTGCCGACGATATAGTCGTCATGGCTGAGACCACGGAGGACCACAGTACAATGCTCGATGACCTCAGTAGAGCTTCCGAAAGAGTGGGTCTAAAAATGAACATGGACAAAACCAAGGTCATGGTAAATTCCCATGTAGCACCCACTCCTATCAAGATTGGAGGCTCTACACTCGAAGTGGTTGATGAGTACATCTACCTGAGACAAACGATCCAGTTAGGTAAGGCTAACTTCGAGAAAGAAAGAGGTCAACCGTCGAATCGGACTCGGCTGGGCGGCGTTCGGGAAGTTGCGCGGTATCTTCTCGTCTCACATACCACAGTGTCTCAAGACGAAAGTCTATGACCAGTGCGTGTTGCCGGTGATGACCTATGGACTCGAAACGTGGTCGCTCACAATGGGCCTCATCAGAAGGCTTAAAGTCACCCATAGGGCAATGGAGAGGGCAATGCTCGGAGTTTCCTTGCGTGATCGAATCAGGAATGATGATATCCGCAAGAGAACCAAGGTTACCGACATGCCCGAAGGATCGCCAAATTGAAGTGGCAGTGGGCAGGGCACATTGCTCGCAGAACAGATGGTCGATGGGGCCGAAAAGTTTCGGAGTGGCGACCGCGTACCGGAAGACGCAGCGTTGGAAAGCCTCCCACAAGGTGGACCGATGACCTGGTGAGGGTCGCGGGTAACCGATGGATACGAGACGCACAGGACCGATTGATGTGGCGACACTTGGGGGAGGCCTATGTCCAGCAGTGGACGTCTTTCGGCTGATATGCTGATGATGATGAAGAAGAAAAAAATACGTGTGTGATGTGAATGATGTCCCTGACACCCTATATATTTTTTTAACGTTTACGTTAAATAATATTATAAACCTCCCGAGTTCGAACCCGACCTCATTAGTCACGCTCGAAGCAAGTTTTTTTTGTAAGCTCTATTCGAAAATGACAGCTTTGTATAGCGCTGTCTCGATTTTTAATTCCGAGTTGGTCAATCTGTACAACAAAATCACAACGAGAGTTGAGAGAAATCCAAAGTCTTTCTTGCTCATATTCAGAATTTGTACTATTGTATCTGCATCACCTGTTGACCCGGCTATTCATTTGGACCACTCGATGTATCAACCACATCAGAGTGTGTTTGTTTTGTGATCGTTCTGTGAGACGAATCAGAAGATATAGATATACGTTAACTCGAGATCTTTAAAACGAACATCAGCATACAGTTCAAAACATAATTCAAGCTCTACCACGTGAGGTAAATACCTACTTTTTATTTAAGTAGTTATATTATTACTATTACGCAAATAAGCCATTATCTCAACAGTTAAGACAATTATTTACATTACTTAAATCATAACATGACAAATGCGTTCCTAGATATATACTTAGAAGTTACCTACTATAAAACGGACTCATGTTATGCCGTGGGTTATTTGTTTACCATTTTTTCATGGTTTCAGATAACATTCAATAATGAGGAATACGTCTGCCACAACTGTTGGACAAGAGCTCGCCGTGGTACGCTGCCTGCAATTTCTGCTGTGGTACGCTGCCTGCAATGCCTGCTGTGGAAGATGCGCCTGCTTTGGAAGAAGCACCTGCTGTGGGAAATCCACCTGCTGCGGGTAATCCGCCTGCCGTGGAAAATCTACCAAACATGGAAGATCAGCCCGTGGAAGACGACATTCTAGGACAAAACGTTACATTTAACCTTCCCGGAAATTACTGCCGAGCCCCAAATACGTCAAACGCTTGCATGGTGTACAATTGCACAAATAATACTCGTCGGCGAGTACCAAAAAGTTTGAAAGTGCAGTTACTTATTAATAATAATTATTATGTTCCACCAAAGGCACGAGTGTGTCAGGCGCATTTAGAAGTTGCCTGGGATGTTCTTTTTACGGCCCCAAATCGTTGTTTTAATTTTAGTCCCCAACAAGTTTTTGAAATGTTAGAATTACTTAAAGAACCCAGAAGTTGAATTATCGATTTTGAGATCCTTAATGCACTGCATGATGAAGAATTGCATTAGTGGACAGGCCGCACTCGAGATGAATTCGAAAGATTATTTATTCAAACTCCACGTTTAGCACAAAGGTGTCAAAATCCACGAACCGCATTAAGTACTTTTCAAACTGAGAACTGGAGAATCCAATGAGCGACTCGCCACACTTTTTCAACATGTCTCGTCCAAATCTAGAATGAAGAATGAAAATAGCTAGAGAGTGTCTGGATTCTGATTTTGTCTCTTGCCACTTAGGATTCAATCATATTTCTAGAGAGCAGACCGTTGAAAGAAATCTAGCAGTTCCTAACGCATTGTTCTCAAATAATCAGGAAGCTGTTTTTATATGTGTCGGTACCTATATCTACATACAAAAGAGTTCCGATTTCTCGTTTAAAAAGATACGTACAGCATGCACAAGTACAGGAACCTACTAAAACCATTTTTGTTAGTCACATGCGATGGACACATTATTGAGGTTTGTGGGCCCTATGCTGTGACTTACTAATGACGCAACCATTTTAAACAAAAAAATGAGCCAGATAGAGTCATTCATTGGCTGTTACAGCCGGGTGATATTTTCATATTAGACAGAGGTTTTCGTGACTATTGCGTCGTTAGAAAGCCACAGATATGTCGGCATCATGCCACAATCGCAGACCAGAAGAGGCTCACAACTTACCACACTCAACGCCAATAAATCGCGGTTGTGCACCATTTGCCGGTGGCCTGTTGAGGTGGTAAATGGACGACTAAAACGTTTCGTCTATTGAGTCGTTAGAAAGCCACAGATATGTCGGCATCATGCCACAATCGCAGACCAGAAGAGGCTCACAACTTACCACACTCAACGCCAATAAATCGCGGTTGTGCACCATTTGCCGGTGGCCTGTTGAGGTGGTAAATGGACGACTAAAACGTTTCGTCTATTGAGTCGTTAGAAAGCCACAGATATGTCGGCATCATGCCACAATCGCAGACCAGAAGAGGCTCACAACTTACCACACTCGACGCCAATAAATCGCAGTTGTGCACCATTTGCCGGTGGCATGTTGAGGTCAGGTGGTAAATGAACGACTAAAACGGGATTTTAAGATTTTTCGTCATGAATACTTTAATCTGGCCATGAGCCACTTTTATACAGACCTTCGGATCGCTGCAGCGATAACTAATGCCTTCCATGTTGATATCTTAGACAATGCCAATGCACGTGAATTTATTAACCTGTCCGGCCCCGGCGACACACCGGTGTGTCGCGAATTAATCGTGAATTTAATGTTTATTTACCTATTACATAAGATTTACTTTATATTTACTTTATATTAGGGAATTTTCACATGTTGGGCCTGAGCGGTATAGCCAGAGAGCGGGTGAATGTTGCCAATCACTTAGCTGAATATGTTGATGAAAGAAGGTTAAACCGGAATAGAGCCAACTTCGAAAATATTTCAGTGGGAGGGGATAATGTTATTTCATTTCCCATGTTAACACCGGAGGAATTACCATCTTTGCAGTAGGAACGTACCAAATCAAACTTGCGCCTAGCTATAACAGCGAGCATATACGCACCACGGAGACATTTATTATTCAGAACTATAACGGTCGCCTTAACGACCTCTCCGATTGTTCGATGCCCACCAGCAATGTGCAACTAATTCGAGCGCACATAAAGAGTCGACATACATCGTCAAAAGTGTATCATTGCTATATTTTACTTGACGAGAACAATCATGGGCTCGATTCCGTTCAACATTATTGCTGCTCATGTTTTACTGGGCGAAGAACGATCGGCAGTTGCGCCCACGTTGTTTGCCTATTTTGGTTTTTGGGGTGGGCTAAGCACCAAGACGTTGTGAGGCGCCCTGCTTTCAGTGGTGGACATCTCGTTCGCCAGCCCTGCTCTGTCACAGCGTGTCGTTGACTGGCGCGTCTTAGAGGAGGTGGAGACCTATTCCGACCACCGGTATATCCGGTTTGACGTCTCCGCCCAGACCTCGACCGCGTCGGTCCGACAGGCCCCGAGTGGTCCGCGGTGGGCGCTGAAGCAGCTGGACCGGAAGCCTCGATCGTGCAGGCCTGGGTGTCACCACCAGACAGGCCTGCCGACATCAACGCCGACATCAACAACGTGGTCGCGAGAGCTGGCAGCGCTACGCGAGGCGTGCGTTGCTGCACGGCGCCAGTACACCAGGTAACGCAGGCTTCGCATCTGCCCTCCGGATGCGCAGGCCAGGGAGGCGGAGCTATACGAGGAGTACAGAGCGGCGAAGACCGCCCTCCGAGCGGGGATCCTGCGGGCCAAAGATCTGGCTCGCAAGGAGATGCTGGAGTCTCTGAACCCATGGGAACGCCCTTACAAAATGGTGCGGGATAAACTCCGCACCTGGGCACCCCCGTTGACGCAGTCTCCGGCCCCAGCTCGTTGAGGACGTGGTGAGCGCTCTGTTCCCTTCGCGAGGCGAGCACACTCCCCCGCCCATGGCTCCGCCACCTGCGGTACCTGTTGCGGACCACAGCGACGACGGCGACGACGACGACGACGACGACGACGACGACGACGACGACGACGACGACGATGCTCCGGAAGTGACCGAGGTAGACCTGAGAGTGGCGGTAAACCGGCTGAAGGCCAGGAATACCACCCCAGGACCCGGCCTCGGAGGCTCTCGGGCCTCGACTTAGGGGGTTCTTCAGCGCGTGTTTGGAGAAAGGCCAGTTTCCACTTCGTTGAAAGACGGGGAAACTGGTCCTCATTAAGAATACGGAGCGCCCTGCGGACTCTCCGTCCGCATACCGGCCCATCGTGCTGCTCGACGAGGTGGGTAAGCTCTTTGAAAGAGTAATTGCAAACCGCCTCGTCGCGCACCTGGTGAGGGTGGGGCCGGATCTGGCGGAGAACCAGTTCGGTTTCCGCACGGGGCGCTCAACGGTGGATGCCATCATGCGCGTGAGAGCTCTCACGACGGGGGAAGCGGTATCCCGGGGCAGGGTCGTCTTGGCGGTGTCTCTTGACATCGCCAATGCCTTCAACACCCTGCCCTGGAGTTGCATTAGGGAGGCACTCCGGTATCACCGGATGCCGACCTACCTCCGTCGCGCGGTCGAGGCCTATCTGTCGGATAGGGCCGTCACCTACCCCAGTCACGAGGGAGAGTGGATTCGGCAAGAGATGTCGTGCGGTGTTCCACAGAGCTCGGCTCTGGGGCCGTGTCTGTGGAACATCGGCTATGACTGAGTACTGCGCGCCGGCCTCCCTAGCGGCGTCAATGTGATATGCTACGCTGACGACACGCTCGTCTTGGCTCAGGGGGCGGTCGTACCAGGCGGCGGTCGAGGTAATGACACGCGGGGTTGCGATAGTCGTGGATAGGATCCGGCATTGGGTCTCGAGGTGTGCTTTCATGGTCCTCGGAACAGGCCACCACCGGGATCCCAAATCACGGTAGGAGGGGTTCACATCGGCGTCGGGTCGACGATCAAGTATCTGGGACTCGTTCTCGATAGCCGGTGGAACTTCGTCGAGCACTTCCGACGTTTGGCTCTCAGACTGGAGCGGGCCGGGGCTGCCTTCAAGTGGCTTCTGTCCAAACGCCTCCTGCCGGAGGCTCTATGCGGGGATCGTGCGGTCCATGGCCCTTTACGGGGCCCCAGTGTGGGCATTGGACCTACGGAAGCGTCCAGCCCGACAGCTGAACGCGTCCCAAAGGGTCATGGCCATCCGGCTTGCCCGGGGATACCGCACGGTCAGGCGGCGAGCCTCCTTGCTGGATTGCCGCCATGGGATCTGGAGGCGAGAGACCTCGCGCACGTTTACACGTGGCGTGTGGAGGCGCAACGCCGGGGCGAAACTCTGCTGCCGCGGCAAATTGCAACGCGGCGGACGGAGCTTCGGCAAGATACCATGGCGGTATGGAATCAGCGACTGTCGCAACCCAGTGCAGGGCACGCCACAATTGCGGCGATAGTGCCCCTCTTTGAGGAGTGGCTGGAGAGGCGCCACGGCGTCCTCACCTTCCGCCTGACGCAGGTGCTCACCGGACACGGTTGTTTCGGAAGGTACTTGTTCGGATTCGGCGGGAGGAATCGCCCGGGTGTTTTCACTGCGAGGATCGCCCGGAGGACACGGTGGAGCATACGGTGGAGGTCTGCCCCGCTTGGGCGGAGCACCGCCGTGTCCTCGTCGAGGCGATCGGCGGCGGCGACCTCTCGCGTCCGGCCCTGGTTCAATCCATGGTCCGGAGCGAGGAGGCATGGGAAGCCGACGGCGCGTTGTGTTCCACGCGCGCCTCAAAGAGATGTCAGCATAGGAGTAGGGGCCCGTTAGGGCCAGAGCCTACCAGGGTTGCGGATTTTGTTCGAAAGAGTTACCGCGGCCCTGGAACGTAAAAGGCACTAGGAGGAGCATGGGTGGGTTTTAGTCAGTAGAAGTCCGACGCTCCCTGCCGCTCCACCCAGAGCGGGCGGGGTCATTTGATGATTTCCAATCCTCAAAAAAAAAAAAAAGGCACCCTGCTTTATTTTTAAATTCAATAATAATAGACGACAATGAGGATGACGATTGATTAGGTATTTTAATGTTTACATGAGGTTGAATGAATGCTTCATTTAGTATGTTGAAAACCTAAGTAACGAATAAATAATAGATTGATTGAATTATTATCCTTAACTAAGTGTAGTTATAATAATATAATCCATTGTTTATAATAGACCGTCTTTTATTTTAAAAAAAGCTGTTAGTTATATTTCTCTATTAATGTAAAATCTCAACACTCCTCGGATAGATTCTAGAGCTTTGGGTTACAGATTAGTATTAGTCTAAGGTACAGTATGCACTATGATTCAATGTTGGGCAGCACTTGGTCCAACGTCCATATAAAAATGGTCAATCTCCTTTATAATAAACATTGAGGCCCGGTTGAGAACTAACGTAATACTGCTAGGAAAATATTTTGAGGCATCTGGTATTTTGTAAAAGTGTTCATAAATTTTTATCTCCATTTTAGGCACTAAAAAGAATAGCCCAAATAGTTGTTTAGACACAATGGATTTCAATTAAATTGAGAAGACAGATAGTCCATGACTTGGTTCCCAAACCCGGCCGTGGTCCACTCGTTTCCCATACGATGCTTCTAATCGCGGTCGAACGTTATCGTAGGACAATTTTCGACTTTCAAAAAGGCAGGGCCGCTGGAATAATCTAGTTTTACATAAAAGACAAAATTTACCACAATCTGACATTGATTTAGGAATAGTTAAGAAAGATACATCTCTAGTGTTGAGGATTTCGATATTAACGATTTTTTTCATAGTGTTGGAATAACAATAGCATAAATAATAATAATAATAATATCGATGGGGATGGTTGTCTGTACGGCCTTACCTGCCGTTTGACCTCCTGCGCGCAAACAGAACAACAAATATGTCAGCCCTAGGAATACACAGCTTAGCTCATAGGTACTTATACTACTTAGACTAGATATTTAGTGCTACAATCATACTGTAGGTAAGTATATAAAAGTATAACTTAATTTTTCTAATATTTTCTGTAACTCATTATAATAATTTTGTAAACTGAAAGATTTGAATAAATATTCTGAATTTTAACAGATAAGTAATAAAAGATGAAGAAATTAACATTCTCAATTCTTTACCTGTACTTTAGGTATCATCCTTATACAAAGCCATCATTGCGTAAATACGCGAATCTCACTTTCATTTGTAAGGAAAACCCAACCGCGTCGCGTCGTGCCGACAGAGGGCGCCTAATAGTCGATAGTTTTGACGCGCAAATTATCACGACGACAGCGTATTCGCTCCATGATCGCTTTGTATGTGTACGACGCATCACAGCTCTACACACAAAAAGTACAATAGTATAGTACGTTGTCAAGATCAGCACGAAAGCCACTCACGGTGCAGGAAGCAGTCGTACTTGAAGCAGCGGCGACAGAAGAGCGTGTGGAAGGAGTGCATGGTCTGGTCGCGCGAGACGGACTCCGCCAGCGGCCCGTCGATGTTGGGCGTGCACTCGGGCGGCAGCGCGTTGGGGTCGCTGCGGGACGTCAGCTCGATGTACCTGCCGCGACACCACCGGCACACTCTTACTTACTCGGATAGGATTCAGACACACATCTGACAGAAGTAACCAAACAATTAATTAATCTGATAGCTTTATAAAAATGCCTTACTTCTCTCTCAGCTCCTGCGCAGTACCCTTATCAGGGAACTGAATGCTGATAGCTTGAAATATGGTGAATATAGGGAACTGCTTATCATTCATCACTTTCTTGTCACCGTCCTTGCTTACTACTTTATCCTTATCTTTCTCCTTGCTCGAATCTTTCTGAAAAACAGACGAATTTCGTACATATCTTAAAATGAATTAAATTTTTTGAGCAAAACCCCGCCTGCCGAAACCATTCTGCCTCCATCTTTGTACTGTCAACCACACCTGAGAAGTAAAATTTGAACAACGAGACCCATGTTACCCGCTATAACGTTAAATTATTACTAAGCACATGAGGTTGACTATACCAGCAATTGAAAAGGCAAAGGCTCACCTCTACTTCTTTATCCTCCTTCAGAGTTTCCGGAGGATCCTTGAACTCCTCAGCTATTTCATTGCTCTGGAAGGTCATCACTGGTACCTGTTTAGTATACATGTATCAATAAAACAACCCTTCTTACTTCTCCGTTCATCTCTCGCTTGACGCTCCTTTCCTCCTTGCTTCTTGCCTCTTTACTTCTTGTCATAAGACCTCCTCCGTGTGCCTAGTTAACTATTACATGCATTTAAAAAGTTTCTAGTGTTACTTACTCCTTTATCTTTATCCTCTTTGGAGTTCCGGGCCTCTCTTCGGTCTTCTGTTTTGTCCTTGGTCGTCGGAACCTGGTAATTATTACATAAATCAGTAAAGTAGGTATATCCTCTTTTAGTCCCTTCTAAAGTTGTCAAAAAATAAAAGGCCCGTTTTAACAGCAGGATACAACATCACTTTACTAGTAAGTGTGAAAGAGACATGAACTAAATCTCTTTGTTTTATCCTGCTGTCAAAATGTGCCTTTTATTTTTTGACAACTTTAATAAAAAACAAAAGTTAGTCAATGTCAATATCTTCTTGGTCACGTTTTGTAGTTCTTATTGTTACGTTCAACTGCAGGGACAAAGGTCAACCTTCCTTTCTTCCACTTATCTCAGTCCTTTACTAAATCACGCCAATCCTGTAGGAGAATAATAATTCGTCATTCCATCTCCTTGGGCCGGTTCCGTACCAGTGTAAGTACTTAGTCAGTATTTTTTTAATGACAAATACATAGTTGAAAATGGTACTTACTCCTTTCTCCTTATCCTCTTTAGAGTTTCGAGCTTCTCTGTCCTTCCGCTCCAATATTCCTTTCTCTTTTGCCAGTGCCTGGAATGTCATCAATTTGTTCAATGGTCTGTCAGATCCTCAATTTAATTATACTTTGGGAGTTTCGGAGCTGTACATGATTAACAGCTTAAACATTTCAGCGATACGCCGAATTTGGAAAGGACTATACGATATCTATATCATTTAGGATACCTGTTTCAGTTGTGATTTTCAGCAGATTCACTGATCTTCTGGCTGCTAGACCCAGCAGCTAGAGGAAAAATATGCCGTTTCCAAAGCAAAAACGCTAGAGACATCTGATCGAAGCCAGAACTGGATATTAAACACTTAGGAAGCAGCTCACACCGAGACACGACGGGTTGAAGTGGTCAGATGTTTCGCGCTGCGCAATGCGACGCTGAGGAATACGAGTAATGGAAATCACGCGGCGAAGCACGTGCTTAACAGGCTCTTGAACGCCGCGTCTACCAGCGAATCATCGCTGCTTCGCGCACGTATTCGCTTCCTTTGAATAAATTCTATTTTTTGTACAGTTAATAAAGTTCTATCAATTCAATTTTAAAAAAATCCAACCAAAAAAAAATCATGTAAAATGTTGCCAAGACGACCACATAAGGTTTGCCCTGTGAAAAAGATATCAGATCTCATGTAGAGCCAAGCTTCTGAATCTACACGGCCTAACTCTGCCGACCCTAACTTCACGAATACTACATATCAGTAAAAATGTATAACGTACAAGTAACTCCATGGACATCATCATTATGTCTTGTCCGCCAGTATAGCTAAAATACTGTTAGGGTTATACATATAGCATCGCTATCTTAAAAAGCTACATACAAAATGGTGGTGTGATGTTGAATGAAAGCGAGCGTTATAGCTATCACTCTGGGTAGTGCATACCACTGCTGTCTAAATGGACCTAAAAAGCGAAAACTCTTTTCGAAAAAGAGTTCACTTTCTATAGAAAACTTAAAACTGCTTTCTCTAAGCCTCTGTCTCTTTTTTGAAAAAGAACTTAACTAACATTTAGACCTTGTTGTCTTGCTTGCTTAAAATGGGTTCATTCATTTCCGACTTGAAAGTTTGTATAAAAGACCGATGGATTAAAAACCCTTCAGGGTAAGTATGATGTCCTTAGTGTTACTCACTTCTTTCTCCTTCTCCTCCTTGGAGTTTTTCGCCTCCCTCTCGCGGCGCTCCTCGGCCACCTCCTCCTTGGTTTGGAAGGCCATCAGGGCATGCACTAGGTCCACAAATAACTGGTCATCGATGAAGCCCCCTTCTTTGTCTCCTGAGGTAGAAGATTTAGCATGTATTTGTTATTTATAGCATTTATAATAATAATTTTGTGATTGTAACTCAATGCTTTTAATAGGTGCAATTTAAAATCTCGTTTTCAAATGAGATAACATGTTTTAAGCGAGTAAACAATTGGTTACCTACACTTCCTTTTTTGTTTTAGCAGAACAAAATATTTATGCACCTCAATTTTTTTATGTCCAGTGTTCAAGTTATTTAAGTGATTTTTCATTTTAAGAGTATCTTACAATGCCTAATGTGCTTAAAAAGTAGTGAATATTGTCTATGAAGCACGACAAGCGTGACTATGTGAGTGCGAAAGTCTATGAGGTGTACAGAATACTGATATATTGTGATATTATCAAGATTTAGGCTATTTATTACAATTTCTAGGTTAAATGAACATTATTTTCTTTAATTCATGATATTTCAAGACCCAGAGACATGGTTGTACCATACAAGAGGTACAAGTTGTACCTTTTTTTAACCAACTTAAAAAATGGAGGTGGTTCTATGTTCGAACATTTTTTTTTTCACTACTATTGTATTATTATGATGGAATTTTATTATTTTGATACAGTTACAGTGACATGTCTTTGGTTCATGAGGTCTTATAATAAGTTTTTATATCTCTATAAGCTTAGATGTGTGCACCACACACCAATGTGTATTAAATTCATGTGGAAGTCTGTGGACAGAGCCATGGAGCCTGAATATGTGTTCATATTATTGCCTTTTTGTTTTCATTGGCTAACTAATCTGTATGACGTTAAACTTAATATCGTTGGGGATAGTAGAATAACACGTAACTACATTTTTCTTTAAGGTCTAAATTTAAAGGTATTAGCTACGTTGTGGTTTGAGGTCTTAATTTAAAGGCACTACGTAGCGCATAACTACAATTTGCAGAATGGTGCTAAACCCAAGTTATTAAACTCGTAGTCTGAAACATGGAAGACGACTTCTAAAACCAAGGGCCTCTACTATGCTGCCATACATCCTGAAATCCAGCATAGGTCTTGGTTTTTTAAATGCCCCAAATTGTCGAAGAGAACTGTTTCGTCCGTCTGTACAACAATGTCCGAGTCTTAGTCTACAGGCCCAGTGTTCCTGAAAAAGATCCATGTCCGGGATAGCTCACTGTGCGAGTGTGGTCTTGCTGAAGATACGTTAGACCATATTTTCTTCTCCTGCTCCTTGAACAATAAATCCTTTGACCTGTACCGTATATTATGTAACATTCCTCTCCCAACCAACTTTCATGCCCTTCTTTCCCACTTTTCCCCTAAATTAATTAACATTTTGGCCACATTCCTAAATGAAAATGATTTAAATTTAAAAATGTAATTAGTCTGTATACTAGTCTAGGCTGAAGGTTAGACTAACATCTACCACGAAGTACAAAGTTCGACGGCCCGCCTCTCTTTGCTGCCGTCATAATGTGACACCAGCAGAATAGTGGAAACCGGCTCAGTTGCCAAAAAGGAAAAAAAACTAACTACACTCAAATTTCAACCTATTATACTGCATAGTGTTACTTCCGCGGTATTGCACTATTCCCGACAATATTATAGTCATGTTTTCAACACAATGGTTTTGTTCAAGATTCCACCAGTTGGTAAGAACAGTTTAGCTCCAAGTACAGACAGATGTGTGTATTGTATTGATTTCAATGTAAGACATAAAATTTATAACACAATCTAGAAATAGAAAACATAGAACATTATCTAGTACTGTAGAAGTAAAAATAATCATGCAACAAAGAACGGCACAGTCCACAAACATAAGAGTAATGATGTTAAGCAGATGTACCATGCACTTTCCCGTCGTAGTTCTTTATGAGCTCCTCGATGAATGTACCGTCCTGGTCCAGGACCTCATCCCCCATGTAGGGAATGTTGTGGAGAACCGTCTCATCTTCCACCATGAAGTTCTTCTGCGTTGGGGCCCAGGTGTACATTGTTGGGATTGGGTTCACAGAGTTAATTATTCGGATAGGAACTTGCTGTGTTGTTACTATTCCTGAAGCTGTGGAAAAATGATTAGTATATTAATGAGAAAATAAGTATTTGATTTTGGTTTTTTTTTCTTTGTGATATTAGAACAACATCAGACACGATTCAATTCATTATTTGTTTTACCTCATGTTGCTTCCCTCTTTCTTACCAGATTAATCCCTTTTATCTGTCACATTCCCAATGATCATCCCACCATCTTCAATGCATTAAAAAAATCTAAAATAATTACCATCAGTGTAGGTCACATCGGCTCTCTTCATAAGGCTCTCATGATTGGGGACAGGAGCAGCTGGTGGCCAGAAAGGTTTCTTCGGACGGCCATTGCTCTCGGAGTCATGAGCCTCCACTGACTCCGACATTATCCTCAGGTTGCGCGCCCATGCTACCTTTACCTCGTCTACGCGTTTGAAACGCTGAAATAGATGAATTAAACAGATTCCATGTTATACTTAGTTTGTTTCCAATAGAAAAATAAGTCAATTAGCAAGTTTCTAAGAGATGATTGAAGAGGGATGTCCCAAAGGGTACATTATTTTTTCACTCATGGGTATGACTGATTCAAATAATGTCTACCTACTCTTCAAATTTAAACAGTCACAGGAACGAAGCCAAATAAAAACTTAATAACGCCCGAAACATCGCAAGGCGAGATCAGAAGACGGGCACAGTACTCCTTTGTTTAAACGTACCTTGACTTGGCGTAGCCTCATGTATTCCGACTTCACACGTTTCTTCCATTCTGCCGACACTTTAGATTTACTCATTAGCAACAAATTTTACCAGAATTCGTTGAATTTCCGTAAAACCATATGTAACTGGCTAACAATCCCACCAAACAAAACGATATAAGTAAGGTATACCAAACCAAGGCGCGCCGGTTGACAATTTGACATGACACTTTGACGGTTTGTCGTTTGACAGTGTTGATAGTTTCAGTCAGTAGACAAATTAGAGGCAAAAAAGCACGAGCACACATTGGACGAAATTCCACAGATAAGAACTGTCAAAAATTGGCGATACAAATGTGGATACTACGATTACGCGCGCGCCTCTAACGGCGAAAAGAAGTTGCCTAAGAACGACACTTGCCTTCGGGTGAATTTTTTGACGACATATTTTAGCATTTTTAGTTTTTATTTTTAGTGTTTATTTTAAAACCTTTTTACTTTACTTAATAAGAACACCTTGGCCATTGGTTTTTTTAACACATATTTGAATTTATATAATTTTACTTATTATTCTCAATCTATTGTCACCTTCTCTTGTAATCTATGTATTCTTCAATACACGTTTCTTTTATTATATTGTTTTTTTTTCTTCATTAACTTATTGATTCCCCACAAATTCCTCTCAACATAGCAAATGACAAAGTTGGAGGGAGGCCTTTGTTTGCCCAGCAGTGGGACAAAATAGGCTAGATAGATTTCGAACGCATTGGTCGAGCCATATAAATCAATTTAGAAAAAGGGAATCAAAATCCATGAGAAACCTAACAAAAATGTAAAGTCTTTTGGTATTCAAAATTCCCGCATTTTCCCCGCATAATGCCAAACACCACTAAACTTGAGATTTGCCGCAGTATGGGGAATTCCCAACACGTTGGCAATGCTATTCGAAAACTGTCAAAGCGTCGTTCTTAGACAGCTTCACAATTTGACACTAGAGGCGCTAGTTGAAATCTTTGCATCGCCAATAAGAATAAAGGGTCTGACAAAATC
The DNA here is from genome assembly GCA_947386135.1 of Melanchra persicariae. NCBI lineage: Eukaryota > Metazoa > Arthropoda > Insecta > Lepidoptera > Noctuidae > Melanchra > Melanchra persicariae. The sequence continues at coordinate 20,136,210 of OX376658.1, read as the reverse complement.
TCTATGTACAGTGCACACAGTGCACAGTTTTAGAAATCGCCGAAATCACTAGCGAGTGACAGCGAGTGGTTGAGGTCGCCAGCGAACAGTGACTAAAATTTTGCCTACCATTATACTTGAACCTCTCTACAAAAAAACGCGGTCCAACAAGGCATAGCATATTATACCCGATTTAAAAACACTAGAACCCAGAAAAATTAGTAAAGAGTCCAATTAATCTACTAAAAACGAGTTGTAAAGCTAGGCAGAGGACATTATAATCTATAGGTCTATATTGTTTGTGAAATTGTTTATGGACTTAGTGGCGAATGTGTGCGCTGCCATTTTCTATTGAAATAGATTATTGAGAAAAAAAGGCTATTTTGTGAAAAGGTGAGCATGTAACAGAGGTATTTCGATGTTATTCTTCTATTATTTTACTCGCTTTAAATGTAACGCATGCTTTAGTGCCACATTTTCTACTCTGTCTTCGGGTTACGTAATTTGTTGTTAACTCGTCATAAAATTATTTATCTACGAAACATGAAAATTGTAATCGATGCGCGAGGGTGTTTCTCGAGCGAGGTATATGTAGAGCTGCTGTCTACACCAAAAAGTTATTCTGTTTGTAGGTGTGTGCGCACCTACAAACTGCCGCAGGTTATGCGAGGGGACTCTGATAAGTATGTCCTCGTATAGCGGCGCGGGAGGCGCGGGAGGCGCGGGCGGCGCGTGGGACGGCGGGCCGCCGGGCGCTGAGGTGGAGTACCCGGGCGCGCCCAGCTACGTGCCCGCCGCCCCGCCGCGAGCCATGCCCACCACGGACCCCTGGACCGGCGTCAGCTACAGCCAGTACGGTGCGCCGCCCTACGACTACCAGGCGTACGCGCCCGGCTACACCTACGCCTATGACTCTAGCTACTACCAGCGCCCCGACGGAACCTACTATGGGAAGTACCCCGAATCTGGGACCTACCCCCAACAGGTACCAGCCGGTTACGAGTACCCGACCCAAAAACGTGAAAGAACGCGGTCGCCTCCTGACTCCCACAGATATGAGCGCCGAAGGTCTTATAGAACCAAGTCTAGAAGTGCATCTCCTTATGATAGAAGGGAGAGAGGCTACTCGAAAAACAGAGACAGCAGCTATGAGGAAGGTCGTCGTCGTAGATCAAGGAGTAAATCAACAAAACGCAAGAAGTATTCTTCCAGCGATCGGTCAAGCTCACGATCACATTCTTATTCACCTCAGAGGAGAGACAAAAACAGAAAATCAGTGTCATCAAATTCTTCTGCTTCCAATAGATCTTATAGGAAAAAGTCTAGGAAGACTTGTCCTCGTGACCAGTCTGTGCCACCAAGAGATAGAAGTTCTTCGGGTTCTCAAGATAAATTTAGTACTCACACATTGGGAAGTGTTGATAGACTGAGTAAATCTTCGCATGAAGGAGAAAAGAAAAGCAAGGATGCTAAATCTCATTCCAAAAAAGATAAGAAAGCAAGAAAGGTTACCACACCAACAAGAAAATTGAAAAAAAAATCAAAGGCTTCACACAAAAAGTCGAAAAAGTCACCTCTTCCACAACCACCAAAAGTGCATAAAAGACAAAAGGATAAGTCCGACACACCTGTCAAAAAGGGGAGAGAGAGTTCACTAACCCCACCCAAGATGTATAGGAGAATGTTATCGAGTTCGAAATCTCGTTCTAGCTCAGCGTCACCCTCGCCATCGCCCTCGCCGCGCCGCTCGAAGCGCAGACGATCGCTGTCGAGGAGCCCGCACCCATCGCGCTCGCGCTCGTCAAGTAGGTCACGGTTATCGACTCCTGTGCGGCGAGCTCGATCGAAATCTAAACGGAAGGCAAAGCGAAAGTCACGATCAAAAAGTCGTACGAAAAGACGCTCAGCAAGCAAAACTAGATCTACGTCGCAACGTCGATCTAAGTCGAGAGGAAAAGGTCGCGGCTCCAAGTCTCGTTCTAGATCTAAAAGTTCTCGTTCACGCAGCCGCACGGGCTCGCATACCGATGACGAGCGCCGCGGACAGTTCACAGTGGCAGATAGAAAACGTTTCTGGAAAATGCACAGAAACAGGCAAGAAGAGAAGGATAAAGAAAAAGAATCTAAAACACCACCCAAAGAACTGAAACCTCCACCAGGCGCAGTTGAGTCAACAACAGTTGATGACATTGAATATGGTGACCCTCCTGAAGTGGAAGGCCCTAATTTTGCAGAATTATTGATCCCTGATCAAGCTATGCAAGCTTCTACCTCCAAATCTAGGCCCGGTCCAATTCCCATTAAGAATGATGGAAGCTTCTTGGAAATGTTCAAGAAGATGCAGGAGGTGACTAAAAAGGCTGAACCAGAAAAGAAACCTGAAATAAAAAAGCCAGCTTTGCCTTTTATTGGAAAAAGACGTGGAGGCAGGATTCTGAAGACTGGATTAGTGAAAAAGGCTAAAGCCATAGATGAACAAACCACGGACACTGCGCCTAAGGATGCATGGTCACTTTACATGCAGGAAGTAAAGAAATATAGAGAGACTTCCTGTGAGGAGGAGCGGAAAACAAGACCTCTTGTGAAATAATAATTTACTGACTAAATAATAGGGTTAAGATTTTTATTGTGACCTCTGCAATGTATTTACATATATTACAATTTTTATTTTCTACTAAACTGTGTTTAATGTACTAGTATGTCTAGATGCCAGACTTTAACTTATTCTTTATAAAAAAGATTCCAAATAAAGAATTATGTCAATGACTAGGTTGTGTTTCGTTACAGCATCATGCCTGAGATGATCAAATCGCCCGCCGAGATCAAAACTGCACCTTTCGACCCGCGGTTCCCTAACCAGAACCAGACAAGGTAACATAAGCTTTATTTCTTGGGAAGCGTATATTCTCGAAGGTAAATCCAGTGATGACCAACTGACAGCTTTAAGACGTAAGTAATAGAGCACATAATCTTTTATCATTCTCTAAACAGAAGAAGATTGCCATGAGAAATTAATATTGTCGTCGCGACAATGACCAACGTTTTGTAAGTACAGACAATACAAATTAATATGTTAAATGAAATCATGAACATATTTCGATTCATGAAGGCAGCTTCCTGAAGAATAATGATTACCCATTGTTGTTCATGATCCAATTTTCTACACCTCACACATAAAATCCTTCATTACGACATCGTTTGGCTGTAGTTAATCTGATACCAAGATAGATAAATGCTATCAGCACTTGAAGTTTGTCTAAGCATCTATCAGAAAAGTAGAATAATTCGATTAAAAATAATAATTACTTAAGAAAAGTGGTTCCAGGCAGTTAACTATGATTAAATTTATAAAAACAGTACGATATGCGACTGTAGCTAACACCCATTGAAAATCAGCATTTAATTAATAAAATACACAACATTACGCCCTTTATCCACGGTAATAAGCAGAAAATACGCTTTAATAACAATATCAGGAATACTCAAACTTGTCGTTGCTCTAGGTACTGCTACTCCAGCTACCTGGACTTCCACCGTTGCCAGAAGGTGCGCGGCGAGAAGTACGAGCCATGCTACTACTTCCAGCGCTGTTTCAAGTCGCTCTGCCCCAATGAGTGGGTCGACAAGTGGGACACCCAACGCGCTGAAGGCACCTTCGCGGGAAGGATCTAAAGTATTCCAATGTCGCCACTGACTTGTTAATTTATGCGAGTTTTAATTTTACTTAGGCCGAATTTGTGATTTAGGGAATAAATGTGTTAATTCCATGGTTTTGTTTCATTTGTAAGTCGCTCGAGAATCACCTAAGTATCCAAACTCGTTGGAAGTCGCTACGTCCCCGCAAGGGGACGTGGCGAGCGGTCACAGGACTAGGCCCCCTGCCCGCGGGGGCACCCCTAAGTATCGACAATAGGACACTCTTTTATCTAAGTCAACCTCAAAATAAAGTGGGGGGAGCCCTAGCACAAAGTAACAAAAAACAATTAAATTTCTTTTGAAAACATTTAATTTCAAGAGGGTGATAGTGATTTCGTCATATCGGTCCTGGGAATGCACCTTTCTCCCTGAGGTCGTCCCAATGACCTATCCATACATTCGGGCAGATGGTTTCGAAGTATCGTTTGAAGATCTTGCAGTCATCCACGTCGCCCAAGAGTCTTCGGCACTTGTAGAAGTCGCAGTAATTGTCGTAGCATGCTCTGGAAATTAATGATCATTAATAAATTATGTAAGTAAGAGAGGAAGCACGTTTAGGTGTGCACAATGGCATACCCTTTTGAAGCTGAATGTATGTAACGAGATAGGGCATAATATTAATCCAATTGTTCCAGATTGCTGTAACTACCTTACTTCTGGGAAAGTACTTAGTAGTTTTCATTGACTCACTTGGTCTGATTCTGATTTGGATAGCGCGGGTCGATGCGCTGCGTCCTAAACTCTTGGTCACACATTTTAGTTGTTCAATAGAACGTGAAATAAAAAAGTAGAATTATTAAAAAGCTTTAAAATATCATCAAAAATTGATTAGCTGACTGACAGATTTGAAACAAAAGATTTGTCATTTAATATTAACTCTATGCGGTTACCATCGTGATATTTGAATAAAACCTTTATGGGCGTATCTTCATGCAGTACCAATTTCGGATTTAGGTTGAGCAACAGAACGCTCGCTCATTAAATGTTATGGCGACGTGTTGGCACTTGGCACCGCGCCAGCACATACGTGCAATAAATATCAACAAGGTTTAAAGGTGAAATTCTTAACGTTACGACTAAGGCAGCCTGCGGGCCGCCGCAACACGCTAATTGAATTATATAATTACAAATAGTGTGTTACCATTCAATGAATATCGTCAGGGCCGCCCGGCCGTTTTGAATCGGAAAGTAACTATATTTTGTTCTTTTCGAGTCAATGGTGTGACCCCTCCACCCCAAGCATTTTGTGCCCAGTAGACGGCCACGCTTATAACGGCATCAGTGGCATTCATTAGAACCTCAAATGTGACGTAGGTTTCTGTATAGAGGGTATATTTAAACTAAGCTTTTGTATAATGAGAAGACTTTTAATAGCTGCTATTATTTTCTAAAAGTAGGTACAATTAACCAAATGTACCTATAAAATAATAAAATGTAGCTCGGATTAAAACCGAATGTGACGTAGGTTTCTGTATAGAGGGTATATTTAAACTAAGCTTTTGTATAATGAGAAGACTTTTAATAGCTGCTATTATTTTCTAAAAGTAGGTACAATTAACCATATCTAAATATATAAAAATGAAACCCGTTTCGCGTTGTCACGGCATCACGTGTGAACGGCTGAACCGATTTCGATAATTCTTTTTTTGTTGTGTTTGTTATTGTCAGGAGAAGGTTCTTACGAAAAAAAAAAAAAAAATTTGAAAATTAGAAAATTTAAGAATCCTTAGGGTAGGTGTAGGGTAGGTGTAAGGTAGGTGTAGGGTAGGTGTAGGGTAGGTGTAGGGTAGGTGTAGGTGTAGGGTAGGTGTAGGGTAGGTGTAGGGTAGGTGTAGGGTAGGTGTTGGGTAGGTGTAGGGTAGGTGTAGGGTAGGTGTAGGGTAGGTGTAGGTGTAGGGTAGGTGTAGGGTAGGTGTAGGGTAGGCGTAGGGTAGGTGTAGGGTAGGTGTAGGGTAGGTGTAGGGTAGGTGTAGGGTAGGTGTAGGGTAGGTAGGTAGGTAGCCAGTTGACGGGAGCGAAGCCGCGGGGGACAGCTAGTTACCTATAAAATAATAAAATGTAGCTCGGATTAAAACCGAATGTGACGTAGGTTTCTGTATAGAGGGTATATTTAAACTAAGCTTTTGTATAATGAGAAGACTTTTAATAGCTGCTATTATTTTCTAAAAGTAGGTACAATTAACCAAATGTACCTATAAAATAATAAAATGTAGCTCGGATTAAAACCGAATTTACATGGAGGTGTAAATTTAACCATTACAATAGTGTAGAAAGATATCAACTATAATTAAAATTAATTACATAAAATATTTACAATTTATACGACACCAACAGTACAGCTATAAGGAAAACATGAGGATATGTTAACAATGCTTGTCTTTTGAAGCTATAAATTACATATATTGTGGAACAATACATAATTCGTTATGAGTAGTTAACCTTCCTACTGCAACTCTTTAAGTACATGATTGCATGGCTATCAAAGTCCTACAGTGCAGCATTCGCCCTACTGAACACGGATTCGGAATAGTCTATTCTGCAACCTTTTTCCTCTCTCGTTTTGGGTAAATACCTAAAATCTTTTCCTCATAAATTGGACACACAATCCCAAAAGATTTTTATGATCCTTTCAACAAGTAATGTATTATTCCACATATTATCGACAATGCTATCATAAGTGAACCATAGGTGGCAGCTAGTGGTGGTCGAGCTCCGAATGTTTACTCGTCATGCTGACTGTCGTGGAGTACTGCTGCTGTCGATGCAGGATGCCCAGGCATTGGAGCAGGCACTGCATGCTGGCAGCTGATGTAGCCTGGAAAAAATAAACTTTTATTATTAAATAGGTATCATGGAGGATCGGCGCCGTCGAGGTCAACTGCGGCAAAGGTGTTGTGATGATCTTATGGTGTTTGCGGGATAAACTTTGCCAGTGATCGCACAGAATAGAGAGGTATTGAAAGAGAAAGGATAGACCTATAACTAGCAATCTAGTTTAAAACAACCAAAAAGATTGGGGTGTAAAAGTGTTCGCGTAAAAACCTACTTATAAAATAAATATCCTTAATCATAGTTTTAAAATGGGACAGCTAAGCCACCTAGTCAGCAGTAAAGACACATTCTTGTTTGCAGCATCAATATCCTTCTGTTCTACTCAGAAATATCTACGTAAATAAAGGGTAACTGCTTTACATAATCCCAATAATTTGGTTCTAGCAGAAAAAGATGTCCTATAAAATAAAATACATATTAAAAAAAACAAAACTGGTCTAAACTTACTTTTAAAAGTAATAAGTCAGGATCTGTGTGTGGGAATGGGGAGTCAGCTGATTCTATGCACCTCGCTAGAGCTGCATCACTGGAAAAAAAAACATTTTATTAGTTACAAATCCATATTTCAACATTGTATTCAAAAAAAATGTAAAATGGTCCTAAAAGTTTAAAACAATAAACAAAAGTTGAACTTTTTTTGTCTTCGTGATTTGATTAATTGATTGTACTGTTTCTTTTTTTGTGTAGGTCATCATGGCTGGTAAACTCATTTTCTTTCTTTCTTCTTTCTAACCTTCTTCTTTATTATTGAGCTATAAAATAATTACCTGAGTTCCGTAGACTGCAGCTGGTTCCTAGCTGATGCCATGGCATCATGCACTGCAAGCTGTTCTCTGGGCTGCAGCGGGGGATTGGCACCCATGGCCTGGAATTGTACAGCAAGAAACTTATCAATGAGTCACCAAAGATAAATAAATACTGTACCTAACAATATTCAATTGTTCCAATAAAAGCATGTTGATACTAATTTTCTTAAAAGTTGTTTGTACGCTTATCTTTAAAACAGATGTCTCCAACAGGGTAGTTACTAGACACCTAGTGGCAGGTCTCTTAAGCTTTAAGGCAAACATAAAATCAACTATGTTCAAAATCTTACATCATATACCTTAGTGTGAATCTCAGCAATAGCCCTCAGGCCATTGACCCACTCCTGCCGGGCTCTGGCATCAGTGGCCCGCAGCTTGAGCATATCCCCGGAAGCACAGTTGATAGTAAACGTACGAGAGTCTTCATCACTGGGGCATATCACTGCTGCTGCTAAATGTGCCTGAAATTAATTAGTTTATAATTTACATACCCATATTTTTTTGAAGAAGGCCATTTTAGCTTCCGATTTAATTTGTTGTTATCATTAGATTTTATTATCTTAGCTGATTAATGACGACACAACGATAACATAGGTACTAATTATTGTAGTAGGTAGTGTATCTAAAAAATAAACAAATCTAAGACTGCAAAACATTAGAACCTTCAATAACTAAGGTGCCGATTGTGCAATTAATTTGTGACGTAACAAACACTTTACCTCGCCTCTAGCTGGTTGTCCTGGCTGGATAGTGTCTCCAGGTCCATCAAAAAGATAATATGACAGAACTCCTGTTTCGGGGTCGACAGCAAACCAGCGCTGCTGCCAGCCTTTCACAACGTTTGTATATTTATATAACTGACCAGACAGTGGCCTGTGAGCCCCAGATCCTGTTGTTTTGATCATTTTATTATTTTCAAGTTAATGAGAGAAATAAACACTTAGGTAAAAAGTTCGATTATTTTTCTTCTCAGAATTTTGACATCTGCCCTGTTCTGTTACGTTTAGTTATGTGAGTTCTGACATGTTTCTGACTTCATGATTGAAAATAATTTACCCGATAAGTAATTGGAAATTGTTTTTCTAAAAATCAAGTATATTTTTAATATATTAATAATTTATTTAATTTGTACCCACCTTGTAATAATAGACATAAAGGGCTAACCTGCAATAGGTAAACAAAACGTTTCTGCCGTCAAACGTCAACATCCAACCCAATAACTTGCAACCAAGGAACTTATATCCAACCTGGAATGCGTACAGGCTGCCGATACGCGGTCCGAGTGAGATAGCTTCGCGAGAGCCCTCTGTCCCTTTCATTAGGGTGACCAACCAATATAATGTAGGTAGAGAGACTAATATAATAGGATTTATTATATTAATATGGGAAGTTGTAACTTTTTTGCCATTACAATGTTCCTCGGGAAATGTGAAATTTCATGGTCACGTCTTTTAAGTATTCGGTACACCATTCCATATAAAGTTATATGCGTGGCGTGAGTCTCAACACACATATTACCTACTGAAATAAATGTTAAAATCAGCCTCACAAAATACCTATAACAGCCATGCTTACGTTGAAGACTACCTCCTATTTATATTCTGCATTGTGTAAATAATCTTATAATTTCGTTCATTATTTACTTCAAGAATTGAAATATACTTACTTGAGGAAAGAAACACCGCACTCTGCATAGGATTCGCTTTTGCAACAATTGCAACCTTGAATCGCACACTTTTTAACCATCTTTATTACGTTCGAATAAAAAATTGTTTGTTTTACAACAAATAAATATGGTGGGTTACCAGTGCTGGTGCTGGTGGGCTACCAGTCTAACTTATATCAATATATATTCTACTAATAATCTTTTCTTTTTTAATTACATTTCAATACAGTATCCAAATTATTGCTAAAAAATGTTCTCATTCTAACAGATAATTGAAAAATATTAGAAATATATCAGAACGAAAGTTAATGGTTTTTTAATAAGACATGACAATATTATTTTTTCCTACCATTCCTACTAAATTTGGAAATAATCCTCCTGGCAACACTTTAGAAAGGGACACAGGGCTCTCGAAGCGCTTTCTCTCTCGGACCGGATTTCTCTTTGACCCAGCGATTGTCTGTAATAGAACATAAGGTTTATTTTTAAATTGATGTCAAATTGACCATGCTCATTCCAGGTTGGATAAAAGTTCCTTGCTTGCAACAGTAATAAACATAGATTAAACAAGTTTTAAAAACGCGTGAATCGGGTGTGCAAAAGTATAATAATAGTATGGGAGCGGGTGTGTATAAACCAGGGCTTTAAATACCGGTAAAAATTTTGTAACGTTACCTTGCATTGACAAGAGAACAACATTTTAACGTTATTCTTTATTAACGTTATTTATAGTTTAACGTTAATTTTATCGTTATTTTTAAACTGTTATCTCTGTGAGGTGGTGTCAGGTTGTATCTTGATCAAAATATGATTCACGACAGTAAAAAATATGTAAGTAGGTACATAATTATAACCATAATTAATTTTTTTTTCTCTTAGCTAGATTTCGGAAATCTAGTTATTCTACACATCAAATCTAAGTTCATGATGATGAGTGGATGATTCTTACGGTTACATCTGTGTAAATACATATTTGTTATTGTTGCGCATCACGTTTTGATTAAATTACAACCTGACACTAACCTTCAAATAGCAAAAAATACAAGAAAGTTCGCGGGCTATAATAACACTAATTATTTTACCATTAAAACGATAATTCTCGTATTTTACGTTAAATGTTACTTTACGTTAGAATACTGGTAATGTTATCGAATACCGATAAATTTTGTAACGTGACTATGGTATCACAATTGAAATTAACGTTATGTAACGGTTATTATTTGGTAACGTTAACAAGCCCCTGGTATAATATAAACGTAATAGTGAGATACTGGGAGTAAACTGTGGTCAATAAGATAAGACAATGATAATTATACATTTAGTGACAAAATTAATTCAAAATAAATTCGTGATTATTTGGAAATAAATAAATGTAACAAACTCAGTCTTTCGTTTTCGGTGTCCGTTGACTTGTCTGGACTTGTTTAACTTGGTTGTTGTGATCTGTCAATGTCAAATAATTTTTAATCAAATATTGTCTTTTGTCGCCTTTTCTCACGTTTAAACGTTTAAATGTTTCGCTTAAATCAATAAAATGGTGTTTAAATTAGTGCGAATCGATACACAGGAACCTTGTAAAATACAACTGACGATCGGCAAACATGTTATTGGAAGAGGGAAGTTCCTTCACGTAAGTTTCCCTAACCAGGAAAAACCTTGTTTCCTGAAGTTCTATGTTGTTTCATAAGGTGGAAGACTTTTGACAAAATAACCTTGAAATTATGTTGTTTACAAACTTATTTACGTTTATTTGAGAAATTGAAATAGGTACTTAGGTAGGCACTTAAACCTAAAGAATGAATACCTAATATTTGTATGACTCATCAAACATTGCTTAATATTCTGTATTTTGTCCGGTATAGGACGACGAAACAGATAAAAGGGTATCGCGCAACCATGCAGAGCTCGTGGTGACACCTGATACTGTCAGCCTGAAATCGGTATGTAAAAATTACCATTTTAAAAAAAATGTTTTAAATGATTTTAAATACTTACCTATAAAATTGATTTGCAAGCCAAAGAAGTCTTATGTTTAAAAATAATTTTCAGTTACACCAAAACCCATGTTTCTTCATGAAGAAGAGCATAGAAACGCATCTACTTCATCAAGACACCACAGTGTGCCTCTGTCATGGTGACAAATTCGGTCTCCTTCCTGACCATTTCTGGTATGAAGTCCTACATTGCTCTGATCAGGATAGTACAGAAGAGAGAGCAACCATCTCTGAAACTACTGAGAACGGTGTGCATAATGATGAAGACAATAGTATGGATCAGACAGAAGATGTAAATGATCAGGATAGTATTACCCCAAGTACAAATGCAGTGACAGAGGAACCCCTCAATTTTGATGGCGGTGAGGACAAAGAAGGTGCTATCAGGTCCGCATCACCATCATTGTTGAGTAAGTTTGCTGATATCTAATAATCTTGTCTCAAGTACCTATTCTTCATTTGTCTACAACTATCATGGTAATTTAAAGAGCAAGTCAGAAAAGGTGGTTTTGATAAAAAAATGTTATGAGAAAACTATAAACTCAATTCCCATTCAGTATTTTGCTGTGTGTATTTTATATTTAGAATACAAACAGCAGACTAGCAGGTTTAAATGAGGCCCACAATAGAGCTGTACTGTTTGCTCAGTACTTGTCAGACAAAATTTGTTTTGAGTAAATTGACATGAGAAGAAGAAGAAGCAGACTAGCAATTTGCTAAAAGTACTATGTATCAATCAACTGTTCCACCATAATGTTTTTAATGTAGAACATGGTTTGAATAATGAAAAGGGTAATTTAATTCCAGATGCTGAAGAAGAAGCTGCAAATCAAGCAACTAGGGAACCGGAACCCACATCACCATCAGCCACTGACCCAGAAACTGCAGACCAAGTAACCTCTGACCCAGCAAATACAGATCAAGTAACAGTTAAACGAGAATCTGATGACCAAGAAGACCAGGATACCCAAAACTGTGATCCATCAGCAGACCTACCGCAAGCTGATGGTTCAAGGACTCCAACTAAAAGAGACCACAGTCCCACTAATTCTAGTCCAGTAGATGTCAAGAGAGTGAAAATTGAGCGATGTGATGCAGGAGATGGTGCAGCAGGACCTAGTAATGGTCAGCAGGTGAGATCGGGCACAAAATTAAGTTTGATTTTAAATCTTAAAGTCTTTTTGATCTTTTAGCTATTCCCATGGCTTTGTTCATTCTGTAGCATATCCTAATAATTATTATAACAATATTTACAATTTTAATTTCATTTTATAAGATCTAGTTTCATCTTTTATAACAGCGGTTGCTAGTTAACTTGGGTTTCTACATAAACTTGATGATGATAATATTAGTGATTTAACCTAATCCCCATTTTCCTCATGTATTTGCTTCCTCTAAACCATTGGGCACCAATGCACGCCCTTTGAAATGTCTCCCCTCCCAACATAAAAGAAGCTGTTAAGGTTGAACTAGTCGCGGGCTCAAACTCACTGGTAAACGTGTCCAAAAAGCACGCTGTCTTACCGGGCATCGTGCCCGACAGAGACAGTATCAGTGATGAGCAGTTAGACGCTAGTCTACACGCACATTGTCTAGTTTCCACGCACTAAACACCGTTCCGAACGGAAACTACGTTAGACGATGCACTAAAAGTCTATTGGAAAGTTGAGTTTTATGAAAATAACCACTGCATAAATCAATTACAAATAAAGTTTTTTGAACTCTTCTATAATTGAGGTTTGTCGCTACCGGCTTTGTTTTTGAGATTTTTCACTTCTTTTATTACTTATTTACGCCCAAAGTTGCGTTAAAATTAGCAAGAAAAACGAATCTTTATTGGCTTATAACTTTTTAATGGCTTTTAATTTTACTATTCTGTTTCCGTATAGACAAAATTGATAATGAGATAAAACGATATCATGTTTAATTTTGAATGTATAATGTCAAACAGTGGAGTAATACCCTCCGAAATTTGCATGGAGAAAATATCGACTAGTGCAACCTTAAGTAACTTGGTTTGGTGAAACTCAGGTCACTGGTCAGGTCATTTTTGGAGTCGCCATGCCCCCTTTTGTCACTGTACGCGCTAAGTGGTCCAAGCAGGTTAGATTAAAGAAACACCTTTTAAATGATATTGTGTTCCAGGCTTCGTCAGATACCGACAGTAAAGACAACATAGTAGCGCCTCCGACACCGGCGAATCCTGCACCACCTGCAAGGGAAAGGTGTATTTATGGACCCAACTGTTATAGGTGAGTTGCATGTGCCTATCATGACAAATGATTGATAAGATCTCCTAAGTGCCTGACACACCTCTGAAGTATTTCCTTTAGTTTGACATGTATTCTTACTTTCCAGAATTTGATCTTTGTTAGCGACACTTTCGTATGGTGTAATAGTACCTACAGGGTGTTTTGATTCTTGGCCAGAAATATAGGTTTTTCATAAAACCAATGATGCAGTTTTAGTTTTCATCAAAATCGGTCTCGAGACTTCTGTCAGCGTTTTTCGCTATTCCTCATAGTTTCGGATTTGGCCATCCACGCACGCACACTTGAAGAATTCAGCCTGTAGAGTTGTGTGAGGTTGCGGATTTTGCTTTTGCAGACTTTGTTCGAAAGAGTCACTGCGGCCCTGGACCGTAAAGGGTACTAGGAGGGGCACGGATAGGTTTTAGTCAGTAAGAATCTGACACACCCTCCCGCTCCACCAGAGCGGAAGGGGTTATTTGATGATTTCCCGTCCATAAAATTATCATGTCTATAATTTTTTTCTGAACATGCCAAGATCTTACGCTCTTATCAAAATCACCTTTAAAAAAACTAGCTTGATTTCCCACTGTGCAGACGCAACCCCCAACACAAGGCCCAGTTCAGCCACCCGGCGGACGCGGACTGGGGCGCGGGCGAGCGCGGCGTGTGTCCGTACGGGCGCGCGTGCCGCAAGGCCGAGCCGCGCCACTGGCAGCGCCACACGCATCCGCCCGGCGCGCAGCCGCCCTCCGCGCACGCTCCTGGACCAGGTCAGATCTCTCAATACTTTATGCTAACTTATATCCTGTACATATATAGCAAAGAGTCTTCTATTCTAAATAACAAAGTCGCTGTCTGCAACTCTGCATGCACAATGGTCCAACATAAGGACTAAGAGAGGAAACTAAAGCCCCTAATAGAGAAGGCGCTATCTGTTTCTGTCTATTTATTTTAAACCTTGCAACGGATTTGATCCAGTTTCCACTAATAGATAATATAATAATATTTAACACATAATATAATATACATTATTTACAATATATTATATATAATATTTAACGCATAATTAGATTTTTGTGTTTCTAATGTCCTTGCAAAGCCGGGGCGTGTCGCTAGTTTATAGATGCAAATAAGATACTTCAAAAAACAAGAACCTCCTGTCAGTATCCTTTTTCTGACGTTGACAGATTTTTGATCTTAATGAGAGTTGGCATTAAGATGGGTACAGACCAGTGTTACGGGCGTAATGTAACAAGTTACAAAGCGAGCATTCTGAACGAATGAATCAGTATGTGGAAAGAGCACGAACATGCGTATGTATGTTTTAAAATGACTTAAAAAAATGAGGAGGTTCTCTATTCGTTAGTATTTATGTTTTTTTTTGTTACCTACCTCATATCTCCGTCGTTTATGAATCGATTTGTAAAATTCTTGTTTTATGAAAGGAATTGGTTGATTGGTCCAATTGAAATTTTATCAGAATCGGTTCAGTAGTTTAGTTGTTATGTTTTACACGGATTTTAGGACATGGCATAACATAACACCGGCCAGTACCCAGTTTTCTGTAATGTAATACTTAATGTTAATTATAAATGCAATTTTCTGTTATTTTTTTTTATTCAATTTAATTTTATTATCAATAATTTTTATAATTTATTTCGTAAAATTTTAATAATTTAATTTACGTTGTAGATATTCAATTTAAGGCAAGAAATAAAAGGCTTTTTTATTTTTATTTATTTATTTATAATGTGTTATTGCTAGTCTTCCACGGCAACTTCAATGAGACATAAAAACTAATCTTTTTCACTTTTTGAATATGAATAACTCCATCTGAGATCCACTCTTTGTAGGTATATTATAAGATTTTGTCTTTGTACATTTAAGTATAGTGACTTATGACTGTTTTCTAATCCCTCAGGTATGCAAGTAGTTCAACGCCACGGCAACATCTTCTACATAAACGCACATTCCGTTAACTTCTACGACGACCATTTCCAAGTCGAAGACTCCGATGGCGATAGTGTTGATTACGATTACGAGTTTTAAATCGATTGCTGGCTTTATCGATAGTGAATCATGTTTATGGAAAGAGGAGTTGTTTATAAGTGTTCTATTTCTAAAGTGAGATTCATTTAACCAGGTCATAGACGGAAAAGAAGGCCAAGGAGAGATTCTGTTAGTGATGACGATGAAGACGATTCTCCTGTCCGTAATCTTATAGTGACGGGGAAGAGAGCCCGGAAAACTGTACATAGACAAGGTTGGAGCGACGCGGAATCGGAAGAAGAGAAGGATCCGTATGGCACAGACGAATCGGACGAATGGCAGCCACCGAGTGATGTACCGACTAGTCAGGATTTCTCGCAAGATTTATGAGTGCTTGGATATCTCAATAAATGTTATTTCAAGAACTTATTGGTGTTTTTGTTCAGCTTAAAATTAACCCCATGCTTTTGAGTTGTGAATAATGTGTGATCTGGTTAGAGACGCAGCGTTGAAAGGCCTCCCACAAGGTGGACCGATGATGACCTGGTGAGGGTTGCGGGTAGCCCATGGATGCGATACGCACAAGAGCGGTTGTTGTGGCGATACTTGGGGGAGGCCTACGTCCAGCATTCAAAAGTCATTTAAATCATAAGTCATTTATTCAAATTAGGCTGAGAGCCAGCACATTTTGAACGTCAAATTTTACATAAAGACAGTCCCCCAAAACGCCCACCCGTCACCGCTTCCTAGTGTTTTAACTGGAAAGAAGAAGTGGCGCAACAAACTCCCCAGCAACACATCTGTCTGTTACGTTTTAAGAACTTCAATTAAACAATAGTACGCAAAGTATTTTAAGACACGAACAAAAAAATAAATATGTATCCAACAACATGGAAATCATAAAATTAAATATTATTTACAAAATGTTAGCTAGCACACTCCATTATACGAGTACCATTAAAAAAACGGGCAATGGACATTGAACGTCTTTCGGCTGATATGGTGATGATCTGAGGGCCAATTCTAGAAATTTTTAAATAACGTTCCCATTCGCATGTCAATCGCAAACTGTCAAAAACCCTCAATTTTTTTACTCAATTGGTACTAATTGGTACTCGAACAACAAAATTGGTACCTTAGTAGTTTTCAAAAAAACCGAATTTGAAGGTGGTCCTGCGATAGTCACGCTCCTTTCAGCAGGACCACCATGAGCGCAGAAAAAGGGGCCATGCTACAGCTATTCTAAGTATACAAATAATTAGTACCCTTAAATGTGGTTGATTTCGTAAAAAAACAGAACTGAAACATTTGTATTTACCGAGGAATCAACGATGATAACTTTCGTGCGGGCGTTCAGCAGGACCACGACTTTGAATGTCGATTCCAAGTTTCAGGAGCTTGTCGCTTTCCTCGAACCTACATAGTATATAAAATTGCGAGATAGAATTGGTACCTAAAATTCAAAACTAGTACACCAGTAGTTTACGAGATATACCATGATATTGGTGGGGTGGCGGTAGTCACGGTGTTAAATTTTAATTTCAAGATTTCCCTATTAAAAACTCTGTAATTTCTCCCCAAATTTATACAAAAATTAGTACTCCTAAAGAAGTCATAGTGACCAAAATTTCACATTCCTGAGTGTTGTATTTTAAGAGAAATCAGCATTCATTACTTTCCATACTAAATCTCCGCGTATAACCCGACTAAATTAAGTTGTCAATGGTTTGGTTTGTTTATTTTATTTTTATTCATGAATGAGCGCTAGCTCTTGACCTCGATCACGCCTGATGGAAAGCGATAGATGAGGTCCATGATGAAGCGAGCGTGCCCAGAAGATGCCTTGAGGCACTGGTACTCCCACGCGTCGACGAAACACAGCAGGTTGCTTGACGCTTGCTTGATTGTATTGATTCGAGATGTACACTCGTGCACATAATTTTAATAGTTATAACAACAGTTCATTTTCTATAATTTTTATACAAACCTAACCTTGGTAAATATTTAAACCATTGACAACTTAATTTGGTCGGATTATACGCGGAGATTTAGCACATTTAGTATGGAAAAGAATCCCTATTTTGAGAATTGGCCATTCTGGGAATTAGCCATTCTGAGAATTAGGCTTTCAGAGAATTGGCCATTCGGAGAATTAGGCTTTTAGAGAATTTGCCATTTTGAGAACTAGTCATTTTGCGACTCTGTTCCCATTTTGAGAATTAGGCCTTTTGCGCCTAAACCATGCGAGTAAGAACGTTGCATAAACAACATTAGTAGAATTGGCCATCTGGTTATAAAAGTCGTCGTCATATCTTGAAAGTGTCTTGTGAATATGGAGCACAGGCGAGCAGAGTTCGAAACAATCATGTTACACACGGCGTAACGTTTTGTTACGCCGTGTGTATGCTCGGTGACAATGATACATTACGGCCCGATCTGAATCTTTACACGTTGGGTACTGATGGCGCACATTGTGTTTAAAAAAAACTATAATGTTTACGTACATATTTTTATTTTTTAAAAGTATTAATGATTATAAAATAATACAGGAAAGAATAATCATTTGGCGCAATAAAAGCTACAAGTACTGTCCTCAATAGTATCCCTCATCATCTATGACGCCTGGTGCGTCGCCGTCGGGCGGCGCGGCGGGCAGCAGCAGCGTGGCCGGCGCCTCGCCGCCGCGCACGCGCAGAGCGTACACCGCCATCTCCACCTTGTTCACGTTGGCGCGAGTCGTGGGTAGCTTGCGACTTAGGAGGTGGCCGCCTGTTATGCCTGGAATGAATAACGTGCGTTAGTAGGTACTTCTACTTTTGTTGAATGGGTTTGGCAGGTTGCAGCGTTTTCAACTAGACAGCCATTGTGGGCATAGCTAGCTAAAATGGAAGTAGGTGTAAGTAGTCTGACTTACTATCTAGTGTGATTAATTGGAAGTTTTTTCCTATTGTGGTCACATCACCATCTGCCTAGGCTGTTATTATATAGCCACAAACAAACCCACATATCAACAGCGAAGTGCCAATACCTCCCAACTAAAATTTTTCTAGAAATCCACTTTTTTGTTGTTTTCAATTTAAAGGCATTATTCGTAAGTTTTAGTGAAATTGCAACAGCATTATAATTTATTCTAAATGAATATATTAACAATTTTTTATAAGAAGAAGTTTGTGTTTTATAACTGTCAGTTAGGTGTTATTGGCACTTCACCATTGATATATGATAAATACAGACACACATAGACTCGTATGGGGCACTGGGATAGTGTATTTAATGAAGGGACTATACTATTTGCCAGTGGCCTCTTTGTGTATTTCATAACACAAGTGCCCCATGTCAGTCTATTTCCAATATAATTCTTGTAAGTTCTTACCTAAATACCCAGTATACAAGTGCCTAACAACATCACAGGCCTGGACACACTCCTCACTGTCCCCACTAGATATACTGTTGATGGCCTTCCTCATTAGTTCTCCAGTCAGGTCAGCTAGACCCAGCATATAGTCAGATTCTGACAACAATGTCACCAGTGGCCGCTGGTTATCATCATCTGTGGTGTTATACTCAAGTTCCTTTTGACATTCTGGATATGTAATGATCCTTTTTTCAGCCATTAAAGATAGCAGGGTTCTAGCTTCAATGTACTCCTGGAATCCAGCCGTGACAGCCCTAGAGTGCAAGTGTGCTGGACTGTATTCTAGCTCAAAACCAATGCTTCTAATTGGACCATTGATCAACTTCTGAATGCGTTCTTTGGCTTCAGTGAGAGTGTTCTCTGATGATTCATTTCTGAAAATGCATAAATAATTATTTTTTCAAACAAAATGTGATTAATGTCGTGCAAAGCTACTTTGACCTATTTCATTGATTTTTTTTTAATGATTTGCCAGCAGCTTATGCTATCAACACCACAGTAGGGAATGTAATTTACTTACATAACTTTTGCTAGAAATATAACAGTGGCATACTATGCACTGAAAGTAGTGCACATATACTCACGTTATGGGCGAATGCAACAAAAATATAATCCGCTTGCTTTCAATGGTAATATCACGCGACAATTTGACGAGTCGCTCATGCCTGTCCTGACGCTCATTCAGTTTTCTGGCAGCGTCTTTGAATATTGCCAACACGGGACTGTCTCCTGCGAAGGAGGTCGCAGTCTCTCGCGCCACAGAAGCGAGTGTATGGCCAGAGTTGTTACCTTTGCGATTGCCGCGATAGTGTTTTCCTGAAACATTATTATGGGGGTAACTCAAGATTCTGAATTTACTCAGTAACACCGGCGCTTATTGATACTAATTAATAAGCGGAAAACAAACAAAATAACACTTTTTCAATAAAATCAATAATGCTCTTGCCTTCCAATCTATAATGAGAAAAAAGTTTGTTAAGTAAACTTACCTGGACCTGGCATAGTTGTTTTTGATACAGTTACTTATTCTCAACAGTTTGTACCAAAAGAGAATTGAGTGTTTCGTATTGTTTTTTTCGCTTTCAGCAAATTAAATATTCCGCTCCAATAACGAGTTTATTTATTTGCAGCCGTCACTGTCAAATTCATAATTTCATGACGTGTACGTGGGGGTTGTCCATACTCAATTTTGACATTTTTACAAAGCATTTTTCACTAAGGCAATTATGTGATGACAGAAGCAACAAAATATTCGTTCGAAATCAAATCGCAAGAGTGACTCATTCATTTTCATTACAACTCACTCAACACGTTCAAATATTTCGTTTCATTCGTTCGTTGTTCGTTCGTTAATCGACGTCAATTCGACATTTCGTTTTCGTTTTCCAAAATAAATAGGTAAATAAATGCTGAAAATCGTTGTATATGAAGCCTTTTCTTGTTCGTAGTGTTCTGGATGTGAAATATAATTATGTGTGCTCTTTCAGGAATTCGTGTCGACTGCCCAGAGTCCGCGAATTTCCGCTTATCAACAGCTGATATCGTTGGGTGTGACCGACTTTCCGTTTGCTTAGAAACTTGAGGTAAATATTCACAAAAGGGGTTAATTATTGCGAGTTCCTAATATCTGCGATACTAAAAACATCACCTTCAGTGTTTCAGATACTTAAAAATGTCGCAAACTCTTACGTTCGGTGACTCATTGGCACCGGTGACTTGTCATGCGTGGAACAAGGATAGAACCCGTAAGTATTACAATATTTCATTTATTGAAATAAACTTCCTTCCAATTTAGGTTTTTACCTACTTCCTATTAATATTATTAACTTGTGAGTCAGTGTTCTTTGCATTGGTCCCTCATTATCATAAGACCCCATGCTGTGTTTCAAGAATATGAGTAAAGAGGCCAACCAACTATTAATTCGGTCTAGTACTATCTTTAATTGAAACTGCAATATCACAAGAACACAAGGAAAGTAATCAAAAGTCTGAAAAGTCATTAAGATGAACATTGAAATAATCTTCAGCAAAACATAAACAATCTCATTCTTGTATTCCAGAAATTGCATTTTCACCAAACAACAATGAAGTCCACATCTACCAGAAGGAGGGTAATGATTGGAAACAGACCAACAACCTGGTGGAACATGACCTGAAGGTGATGGGCATTGACTGGGCCCCAAACACCAACCGCATTGTCACCTGCTCTGTAGACCGCAATGCTTATGTCTGGACTCAGGGAGATGATGGCAAGTGGTCAACCACACTTGTACTTCTCCGTATCAACCGAGCTGCTACTTGCGTCAAATGGTCACCAATGGAGAACAAGTTTGCAGTTGGATCTGGAGCTAGGTTGATCTCTATCTGCTACTTTGAGAAGGAAAATAACTGGTGGGTGTCCAAGCATATCAAGAAGCCCATTCGGTCCACTGTGACCAGCATTGACTGGCACCCTAATAATATCCTGTTGGTTGCTGGCTCAGCTGATTTTAAAGTAAGAGTTTACTCAGCTTACATCAAGGATATTGAAGACCAACCTGGACCAAATGTATGGGGAACCAAGCTTCCTTTGGGGCAAATGTTGGCAGAGTTCCCCAACTCACCAAATGGTGGTGGATGGGTGCACTCTGTATCTTTCTCAGCAGACGGGAACAAAGTCGCGTGGGTTGGACATGATAGCTCCATAAATGTAGCTGATGCTACTCAAGGGAGAGGTATCATAAAAATGAAGACTGAGTACCTGCCCTTCCTGGGATGCAGTTGGGTGAGCAACAACTCCCTAGTTGTGGCAGGACATAGCTGCATTCCTTTATTGTACTGCCATGAAGGTAATCAGGTTAAGTTTGTTGCCAAATTGGATAATACTCAGAGGAAGGAGTCTGGAGGATTATCAGCCATGAAGAAGTTCCAGTCTCTGGATCGCCAGGCGCGCATCGAAACTAACGATACTTTGCTGGATTCCATCCACCAGAACGCAATCACTTCCATCCGCCTGTATGACGGCACCAAGGCCAACACCCGCAAGTTCAGCACCACTGGACTTGACGGACAACTAGTCATCTGGGACCTGAACTCTCTGGAAAGGTCTATTGAGGGACTGAAGATTGTTTAAATTAGACTTCAATTAAATTTATGATTTTTATTTTAAGGAATAATATATAATAATCAGTTTGCGTGCGAGTTCTGAAGTCACTCCAATAAAAACGATAAACATGGAAAGCCGTGAGAAAGTAAAACTTCACAATCACAGTCTGATCAGTCTAGCTAGAAGAAACACGAAGCAATAGTAGCAGTGAGTGAATTCAGCTCCCCAGACAGTTGAAACTTTCAAATATACAGAATAAACTATTATAATTTATAGATACAACTTCTATGCTTTTTATAATATACAATTTAAAATTTAACTCCATAATCAAATCAATAATTTATAATATAAATTAGAAATAAGACTACACCCTATAAAATATGATAGATCACTTTTAATACTACTGAAGTACTGATTGCTGTCAATATTACATTAAATTTTAAGGAATCAACCGAAGTATTATTTTTAACATTAACATCAAAGTCATACTTTTATCCTAGAGAACTATAAGGCCATAATGTTGGTTAGTGTCGTGTGGTTACTGGGCGTTGGTGACGATGTTGAAGACTGGCCCGATGCGGATGAAGACGCGCCGCAGCACGGAGCGCAGCTCGGGCTTCAGGTCGAAGCAGGTGATCTCACACAGCAGCGGGTAGTAGCTGGAGACGTGTGCCGCAAACTGAAACAGCAGTGCGATTCCGTAAATATCTCATTGTGTAAACTTGGTGGGGTGAAGTGAACTGCCATTCCATCTTATTTGTATGGATTGACACTTCATATCCACTTTGCAATGTTGATAGATATACCAGCAGGTTGCATCACTCATTACTGTTTGCATAATGATAACAGACATGTTGATGATCTCACTTTAAACTTGAGTCAATAATGTAATTGGGTTATGTTAATCGTCACTGTAATTCGAACTACTTTTCACGACTCTTTCGTGCAGATAACCAACAGGTCTTACTTAATTTAAATGAAAATGCGTAAGTCTAAAGACTGAGTCATAAATACCGATGCTATTATGATATCGATTAGGTTAGGACATAGATACCGGTGTATCAATTAGTGTAATTACCTACCTATGAGAAAAAATCTTCAAGGTGATCTTTCGGTTAGAGACCACAGTAGAAGACTATGATCTATAACAATGACCTCATAAAATAAACGAAGCAAAGTGACCTCGTCAGGTTCGATTCCCGTCAAGAGATTAATTTATAATTGGCACTTAACATTATTTGTTATTCGTCGTCTTTCGGTGTTCTGCAAATACTTGTTATACAAGTCACAATGCAAAAACTATATTTGCACATCTTGTGCCGACCACAAGTTATGTTCATCAAATAAAGTAACAAAAGCGTGACGGTAGCGATACATTACTTATGCGCTAAATAATAAAACATTACTTTCAATCAACAAGTCTTACAAAGTTATCGCGAAACGTGTTTTCTATCTGCAAAAAATATACCTACTTACTTTCTACATACCATATTGTTGATTGCCCGAGTGTCCGACACGTGAATATGTTCGTAATTCAAACCGGCTCGGCTCTTAAATCGCGACACTATCATATCATAACCGATACCATCTACTATCTAATTCCATTATATTGCTTCGATAACACTAAGTACATACGCACGAGGTTATTGAACAAATGTACTTACTCTTTCGTCTGGCATCTTCAGTATTCTTGTGAGGATCAACAAGAGGATGGACGTCCACGCGTCCCGGTGCGCTTCGCTCGTCACTCCCGCGAAATACTCCAAAGCTTCACAACAAATGCTGATGAGACTCTTCTGGACGGCAGGCCAGTGGTCCCGGCGCGTTTCGTCGCTGTACATCTTGAACAGTATCCGCAGCACGCACGCCAGCGACTGCGTCTCTTGTTTCAACATATTCGGCTTCACGGAGCCCTTGAAGTTAGCCTTCCACAACACATTTCTCTGTGCATTGTTCGTGTTGAACGTTTTAGCGAAGCGGTGACTGCACATCAGGCATTCGACGAGTCGCAGCAGATGTGGTGAGCTAAGCAGTCGATACATTCCTTGTTCTTCACGCTGACATTCCTGCTCCGTGCCCGGCGTGCCGCCCGTCAGCTCCGCGGCCGCCAGGGCGAGCGTCTCGGCGTCCTCCTTCCGCGACGTGGCGGGGTAGAAGACGATGTTGTCGATGGTCTGTATGAGCTCCAGCTGTACCACGCATTTGATCAGCAGACTGTTGAACACCCGGTTGGAGGACTTGATCTCGTCTCCTCCCTGGGGTTTCTTCAGGATGCCGTGTCGCACTTGAGGCGTGTCGTTGTCCTCGTTCTCATCAGGCTTCCACGTGAGAAGAGTTGTGGGCAGTGTGCTGTTGAAGATGTCGAGCATGATCTGGCAGGTGTTGCTCCACGTGTCTTCGGTAAACTTGGTGCCGTTGGAGATGACGAGGTTCTCGAGGCAGTTGGTGCCAGAGCGCGCCAGCTGCTCGTTGTCCTGCTGCACGCACCAGTGCAACTGCGCGTACAGCTGCTCCAGCAGGAGGGATCCCAGAATGTCAAAGTATTGCGTGAAGACGTCGACGATGGCGTACAATGCGTGATTGCATGTCGTAGTCATCCACTCGTTCTTCTCCAACTGATGTTCAGGTAGCTTCATGTTGTCGAAGATTCTGAACAGAATATTAAATAGGTCCCTCCACCAATGTGGTCTGAATGATTCACCATGAGTTTTGATAATCTCGAAGAGGACGGTGAGTCCTCGAGTCCGTACGTCGAGCTTGCAGCGGCTGACGACACACGAGAGGGAGAAGAGCAGAGGGAACCACCCCCTCAGCCACACTCGGTCGACCTCGGGCGCTCCGGGCTCTCCCTCGAGCCCCGCGTGCTCCACGAATAGCTGCGGCGAGGCGCCCACCGCCGTCGCACAAGACCGCACCAGTCTGATAGCTTCCATCGACGTGTCCGGGAACTTCGCATTGCAAGCGAACTCGGATAAGCATTTGACTGCATCTTGGAAGGAGTCTATCATAGCAGGGAACTGTTTTTCATACAATTCATTTATAATTTTGCCGGTAGTCTGGAATGCTAAGTCGACGATCGCTTCGTCTTGATCGCTTGCAGCCAGGTGGAACACAGAGAAAATGTTTTTCCAACCTGACTTAATGTTGGGTGCTTGAGAGTTAACCATCTGGGCGATACAACGGACCACCATATCTCTGATCGTTGGTGAACTGTTTTTCTTCATAATGTGCTCAAATGGCCTCAAGAAATCTTTTTGGAATTTGAAATTAGAGAACTCGCCTTTTTCGATAAACTTCATAGACAGTTGTCTCAGTGAATCCACGGCAAAGAAAGCTATATCTTCATTGCTGCTGCAACCTACTTTGTTGAAGTGATCGCCGAGCACTTGCCATATTCGAGACCACTGCAGCCTAATGCGACCCATGTTGTAGTAAGATATTTCGACGATCTTCTGCAGCGAGAACATTCGAGGGTTCGTGGGATGGCTCAATTCATCTAAAGATACTTGACATAACGCTTTGACGAAGTCCACGATGGCGTCACCGTCAAGTTTCGTGGATCCCGTGAATATTCTATCTACTGCTACAACGACACTCTGTGAGCTGGTCTCACCGATGTGCTCTTTGACGCTCGGATCCAGCGACATTAGACTAAACTTCAAGGAGTCCGGCTGAGGCTTGATGCCCGAGCCTGACAGGAACTGTGGTCGCACTCCCGTACCGATGAGCTGCGCTAGTTCTAACTGAGAAATGCATTTAACGACATCCAACCAACTGGTTCCTAAGTAGTTGCCGTCCGTGTGTGCCACGGTGATCAACGTCTTTATCGTGTCGATGTTCTTGGCCTTCATCTCTGTGATGGGCGAGTTGGCGGTGAGCAGCGTGAAGCGCGCGAGAGCTTGCACGTACGCGTCTCTTTCGAGCGACATGTGGAAGATGCAGGCGATGCGGATAGCGCACCTGATGCCGTCTAAGCACAGCGACGCGATTTCAGGGTCGTCACAATCCTGCAGCCCCACTGAAAACGCTGCGAGGAACGGGGTCCACGCCATCTTGAACATAGGACGCACATGTTCCACGTGTTTCGCCGTTGTGAATGGAGTTTGAACGTGAGAAACGGACTCCATCAAGTTCTTCGCGGCTGTAGATATTACGTCCATTTCCATGTTCCAGATCAGTTTCCGCTTCTTCTCGTTAGCGATCATGTGTTTCCCCGGTTTCGAAGAACTCTTCATCTTAATTTCGTGACCGGCTATTTCGTCGTAGATCTGTGACAGATATTCACGTGGCAAGTCATTATTGTCACTAATGCCACTATTCAACTTAATGTATTGTTCTTTTGTCATTTTATTCTTAACTTGCGGTGAATGTAAATCTGTTGTTAGCATAATTATGGAAAACGCTAAAACGTAGACGGTGTCCGCACTCATGAATAGTGTGTTGTTAGGATTGCATTCACAGTAGCGCGACGCGAACTTTTCCATTAACCTGTCGATCTTTTGGGCCTCGCCAGGGAGTCTGAATCCTTCTAAGAAATAACGTAACGCAGCCACAATGTCCATACTCGCGAAATTCATCGAGTCTACGTAAGAGTACATTACTTCCTTGGAATGATCCTCGTTTTCACCTAAATATTCACCAACAAATGTTTTGTCAAGTCTTTCGTCGGTAAGCAACCATTCAGCGATTTCTTTCGTCGATGTTCCCAAAAGACCTTGTTCTTGTAAGAAAGATACACCTCGTTTTGGCTTCCTGTTAAACAAGTCAATGCCTGTTTCCCAAACTTCCTTCTGCTGTTTCAATACTTCGAATTGTTCTGGAGAGTCTAATGTCTCTCTATTGCCGATATTGCTCGATCCTGTAGAAACTAGACTTAGACTAGATCCCCCATGAGATTTGATACTATGATGGTCATGGTCTTCCTTAGCGGTTCTCTCACCCAAAGTGGTTTGTAGGTTGGGATTGATATACAGCTCTTTGCTCCATTCAACCATACATTTTAATATCGAGACTAGACATTCGAGTCCACGTATACGCATGGACTTTTCTTGGTTGGGCGTAGCGCCCAGTTCTAAGGCTTGCCTTCCTTGGGCAATCTTGGAAACATCATTGACCAATCGTTGAAACAGATTGGCTGCTGATAAATCACAGTCGTAGTTCACGTATATGTCTACGACACTCTGCGCGTCTCCGCAGATCCTGGTCAATGCTTGGATGACCATCCACTTGTGCTCGAAAGACGAGCTAGAAGTCTCCAGAATGTTCATAAAGATCTCTTTGAAGAACACTTCAATTTGCTTCTTTAGGTGCACCTTGAAGTTTTGCAGAAGAGCTAAGAAAATAGCTAAAGATAGTTCAAACACTTCAGGTACAGAACTGACGCCATTCTTCGATAGCGCCACACAAAGATACTGCTTGATAGCAGTGATGAACATCTCATTGTTTCTAAATACTGGACCAGCATTTTGTAGGATAGATAAGAGAAGATGAAGAGAAAGAATTTTAGATCTTAGCTCATGTGACTTAGGGTCTGGAGTCCCTTCAGGTAGGGGCTTCATTGAAAGTTTGCAGAGAGCTCTGAATACTAGGAAAGCATCTTTCTGTAACACATGAGTGAACTTCGCTGTGACTGAGTTATCATTTTCTGAGGCAACATCAACACTTTCTTGCGATGGTATTCTTTGTATAGTAGCTTCAGTCGGCACTTGGCCATTACTCTCGTGGGAAATACTCCCACTGTCTTGAGAATCAGAAGGATTTTCATTATTCTCAGGTCTATTGGATACATCTTCTTCAGATGTTTTCTTAGTTGCAATACTTATGGCATTATCTATAACTGAATCCACTATTTGTTTAGCAATTATTCTTGCTTCTAATAATACTTCGTCCATTTCTTCACCTTGCGTTTGTTCAGCGTCTTTAACTTCTTCAGACGCTTGGGTAGGCGTAGGTGTTTCGTCGGACACAACATTACCGTTGGGCATTTTGTGTGGTATTTCTGTTACTGTATTGCTATTACTGTTGCCATTTGCTTCTGCTTCAATGGCTTGGTTCTCCATTTTCGTGAAAATAACATTCAGCATCTGTGTCAGGGTTGCTCTCGCTGTGGTTTGATTGATGAGGTTTTTGCTTGCAAGGTAGATGTTGTAACATGTTCTGACAGCAAGGAGTACCGTGCCCTCGTGAACCTCGACATGTTGGCTTGTGATCACTGTTAGTAGTGCTTTGATTATTTGTAGCTGCACTCCTTCGTCAGTCTGTGGTCCTGTGAAACAACTGCAGATTGTTTCAACAATTCTATCTATAAGAAGTTTCCTTGGTGTAGTCGAGTCGGGAATGTTTCCGGTGAGATGGCCGTACGCAATAAGTTTCTGTAGGCAGTCTAGAGCGGTCACGACTATCCTGGCTGCCTTGCTCTGGCACGCCAGTTCGAATGGTAAGAAGTATTTTTCTGCTGTGATAATGTTGGAAGCGTCATTCTTGGGTAGAGGCAGAGTTCCAGATGTAGGACTCTCTGATGACTCAGGTTGACCTCCATTTTTCAATTCAGTTTTGATTTCCTCTGTAAAGAAAAGAAAAGATTTTTAAATAGTGCTAATGGAATGTTACCCACAAATGGTTTCAAAAGGTAATGTAGGTAGTACACATTTGATTGTAGTATATCTTTGAGGATAGTGATTATAAATAATGTACTCAGATAAAAATTAATAGATTTTTCAATAAGCCATTATCAACAGCCATTGTCCCCAATTTTCGTTTGATAATTTTAGATGTATAACAGGATAACTCAAGGGCGGAAGGAAAGGCCTTGTTTAAAATAACAGGCAAAATGTTTTCTTTGTTTTCTATTATCAATTGAACATGTTTAAATTGTTTTCAAGAGAGGCTTGAAAGAAAAGGGACAGGAGAATTTATGAAGAATTACATAACTTTCATGATACATTGACACACAAGTTAACTGAAGGCAAAATTCAAGAAAACAGGTCAAAGCTTGCAAGGTTTCTGCATATTTTAAAAAGAAGTTGGCCTTGGTTTTTATAATATTTAGGAAGCATTAAATTATGCGACAAAACATAAATAAGTATTGTTTCTATTACTATTGCTTCTTAACATTTAAACACAATATGGATGATTCCTGAGTAAAGAACAAATTGATTCTATTTATTCCGTCAGTTAGATTATTGAAAAATATTGGATATGGATTTTATATTTTATTAAATCAATAAAAATTTACGAAGATAAAAAGCATCAAAGATCAGGAGTGGGGGCTTTTGAAGTCACTTTCCGGTAAAAAGTATACTGCTCATGGTCTTCATTTTTTGTTTATATGAAAAAAGAAAAAAATATGCGTCCAATATTTTTTGGAAATCTATGTGACGGGACTAATTAGACTTTTTTAGTCACCTACCCTATTAATAAAATTTAAACATACAAGATACTGCGTAATTCAATATGACACATTATTAATAAACTGTACAGATTTACCAAAGGAATGTCAGTAAGTGTGTTGAAGTTGAAGAAATCACTTGAAAATCTTAAGTGCACAACTGAAATCGATTTTGAATCAATAATCCCAACTAATATTATAAATGCGAAAGTGAGTTTGTTTGTTACGCTTTCACGCTAAATCGGTTGAACGGATCGTCATGAAATTTAGCAGATATATAGCCTGGGATATGGAGAAGAACATAGGCGACAACAACAATTTTTACGCGACAACGCGGAGCAGCTAACACAAGCTCGTAATAATATAATTGCCACTAAATTTTCAACCTACTAGAGCTAGGAAGTAATCATTGTTTAAACATTAATATTATTACATTCCTTTAGCATGAAATGGACATAATTAGTAAGTTTCCATATTATTGTAATAGTTATTCATGATATTAGTGCAGTAAGCTGGTTTTTACAAACGAGTAGACGAAAGTAACGGCTGATCATAGTCACGAGTTTGTAATATACCAATTGCCGCACGTATGTCATACAAAGTTTTTCTACACATTTGCGAGAAAACGTCGCAACAATGTTTGACGTTTCTAATATGAAAATGGCGCGAATTTGCAAATGGAACTACATCTTTCGTCTCATTTTCTCTTTAGTATTAAAGTGAGACAAACGTATTGGGCAAAAGCGCTTCCAAGGAGGTTCGATCGTTCAGCTTATTTATCCTCGTAATGTGAAACTCCTTGGCGGAATTCTTAAATATTTTTTATTGAAATTAAAAAAAAAACCGTAAAGGATACGCACGCCCCTATACAACGGAGTATGCGGTAAAATATGTACTTAGGTGAGAATACTTACTTTACCGCACATTCTATTGTGTGGTGCGTAATTTTTAACTTTCGAACAATGTATACAGTCTTCGTAAATGCATTTTTTGAGCAAATGTGTTAAAAAAGCTTTTTTGGATTAAGTTTCAGCTCAATTATACGAAGACTGAATATCACTATTGTAAAACAGAATTTAAACTGCAATTGCTAGTAGCTGGTTTACAGTCAGCCTGTGCCAGCCAACAGCTGAGCAAAGGCCATCCCCCATTAATTCTAGTTGTTTTTGTGGTGGCATTTTTACTCAAATTTTTATTTTAATTGATAAATGATACGCAGTTACGAACAACCCATTCAACTATGCCTACTCAATCAGAGATTACAGTTACTATGTGAATTTTATTGAACATAAATATGTGCCTCTCGCTGCATTGAGTGCCAAAATTACAAATTAACTGTCAAGCTATGCATATATGGAGGATATTTACATAATAAAGTACTTATAAGTCAATCCTGCCATAAGTGTACAGGAAGTATGATTGCATACTAAGTTTATTGTATGTTACAAAGCTAGGGGCACTGCATAGTGTAGTTTATTGTTTTTGTAATCTATCTCACTTTGTGTATTGTTACTTAATTACTGGGATGTAGAGACCAGATAGGCAGTCACCTCTATGGTCTGGGGGAAACAATTTTATGAAAAAAAAAAACCGTAAAAGTTCCACGTTTTTTATATGTGTGTTTAACCGTAAAAAACGTGGAATTTAAGTAAAAAATAATTTGCAATATATTGGATCCACCACAACGTAAGTCGCTCCATGTAATATACTGGTATTTAGCTGCATCCAGTTACAATTGAAGCCAACCCCAGTAGAGTTGAGAATAGGCTAGGCAGATTCATCATTATCTCGCTTTATGAAGTAGGAAGACAATTGTTATCAATGTCACTATTTTATATGATTCATTGGGTATATTATTTATGGTTTGTAGATGTTTCTTACATTTTTTTATTAAACTGTTATGGCCAATACTGCAAGTTCACCAATGAGAGAGTGGAGAGGCTGATGCCAGTTTGATGATGAAGTGGGTTCGTAAAGTTATGAGGAATAAATATTGTAATTACCAGACTTTGTGAATAGAGTCTCAGCTGTTGAATTAACAGAAGAAATACAGAAGTGTTCATACCACATTATTTAATGTTAAGTCCACTTTTATTAGTACTTCAATACTAATTGAAACTCAGGTTATTTTATTAGGCATCATAAGAGCTACCTAGGTGTGATGTAATATATATGTTTGCAAAGTTTTACATGTAGCTGTAACTTCATAACAACATGTATGCTCACCCAACATCAGTAAGAGGTATCTATCAATGAACATTGTTCTATTACATACAGTCACACTAGATCATGTTTAATTAAACACATTATTGGTTCCACACACACCACTGACATTTGATCCACTGCCTACTTCGCTCGCCACTGTGTCGAAAAACACTTCACAAGACTACGATAACGTAAAGTAGGTTTCGACTTTTAAAACCAAGGTCAATACATTCACTATCTAATAAATTATCAATAACAATAAAACTATCACATTTTAGATTTTAACTTAATTAGCGACTGGCGATAAATACATGTACTGCACAAAATGTATAACATTATTACGTTATTGAATATTGTAAAATGTCACTACTTAGGTCTTACCTAAAGCGACCTCGCAGGACTTCTTCAGTTGGCTGTGGTAGGACCTTTTTATGTCCTTATCAGCCAAAATCTTTTCTAGAGCTCTGACTATAAACATTTCTTTAGTTTTCAAGTTGGTTTGCATCGTTATTTCATAAGTTGATCACTCCATTCGTTCCTATCGGAACCGACTTAGTTGCGCGGTGGTTTTATATTCATTTATTATACTTATTGAGGCACTGTTATATTGTAATCGTATTACTGTATACTCGTATCGAGATAGCACAAATAGAACATCACAAAACTTTAGGGAACTTTAGATTTTTGTGAAATCATTTCTGCGAGACGGAGATTTCTTTCTACGATTCACACCTCATCACAAACATGTCAATTATAAAGGTGCGTTCGTCAATGTCACCAGATTGCACAATTCTGTTGGAAGCCACTTTTTTATTTTTTTAGGTACTTTTGTGTGATCTCTCTGAATTGATAAAGGAAAATAATTATGACGATATCTATACAATACTTTTAAATTGGTTTCTGGGCATTAAAACAACTTTTTCTGTTTAGTTACTTCTATCTGTTTAGATGCGTTCACATTTTCATATTTACTTAGTAATGTTGATTTCGTTACGTCACTTATTTAAAAACTCGAGAAAGAGTATTTTAAGCCACAGTTCTACAGTCTACACATAAAACCAACACGCGAGCAAACAAGATATAAGGTGCACAAAACATTTTCTGATCAAAGTAATTTATATGATAATTATTCTAAGTTACTGTTGCAGTTAGTTGCGTTTAGATTCTTTGGCTTCAAGTTAATTAAAAAGTATTAGTACTCAATTGTCATTTTTAATCTGTTGTGTCGCTGACGGACAAACTCGCTTGCGGTTAACCCGCTATTTACGTTAAAAATCGTGAAATTCTTCGTAAAGAAGAGCTCTTTTTTATTTTTTGTGATATTTTAAATTAACCAACAAAATTGCTTCCACAATGACAGTAACGCGGGTCGCGGAGTCCCGCACCGAGTTTAAATTGAAGAGCTTACCTGACGATGCTATATCAAGCGTTAAATTCGCCCCGAAATCCAATCAGTTCTTGCTGGTGTCGTCGTGGGACTGCTCCGTGAGGCTGTACGATGTTACGTCGAACACGGAGCGCCATAAGTACAATCATGAGTTGCCTGTCTTGGACGTTTGTTTCCGGGTAAGAATAAGGTTGTTTTTGCATGCTTGTGTACTTGAATGCTGGCTTTGCAGTGCAGGCAGGTGCTTCACTTTATATAATAAGCTATGGTTTGGTAAGAAGATAAAAAATAAAATATATATACCAAGTGGGCAATGCCTGAAAAAAAGGTAATTTGAAGCAACTAACAAGGTAACCAAGATTGTAACTCAAAAATACAGCATGTAAGCTTATTATACTTATAAAACAGCATCAGAAATCAAGTTGTTAATGGTTAGTTAACCTGATAAGTATACAGTAAAGCAAGATGTTTTGGCAATAGTCCAACTACAAGAACTTCAAGAAACTCATGCATCTTAATAACTTTCATCCAAATTTAAACTGCAAGAATAACAACGAATACTTGTTTTAATTGAATGTTAACTGATATTGGCAAAAACTATTTTTTTTTTGCCAGTTAATCTATACTAATATTATAAAGAGGAAAGATTTGTTTGTTTGTTTGAAATAAATAGGCTCCGAAACTACTGGACCGATTTGAAAAATTCTTTCACCAGTAGAATTGTACATTATTGATAATGGACATAGGCTATAGAATATTTTCAAAAAAGTTAGGGATCCGTATGAAAACTTCGATAATGTAACCCAAGGTGTGAGAAAAAATCCTTATATCGCGTACGCTGCGGAATCTATTGACAATAGAGCAAAGTGATGTACTACAGTTTTATAGAGGTCATCAATGTCTACAAAAAAGTCTGCGGTACCATATGTCTAACTATTATGGTTAAGTCACCGTGACCGCTTTTTGTTCAAATTATTCAAGCAAATCCTTGGTGATATGAAAAAAGTTTGATTTCGATCATGATATTAATCCTTATCCATTTAAATGGTTTGATAATTAAGGTCGATTATTTCCGTGTAAATCACACGTTAAATTATTCAAATCGGACCTTTCGTTCAAAAGTTACGACGGTAATAAACATGCTCGGAGTAAGAAAAATGTCGCGGCTTGAGCGAACTGGGGAGAATCATAACAATGCTTGGTCCGATGAAGTTGAAAATGATTTCGATAAAACAATAAGAATAACAAATGTTTGGATTTTTCGCAAATAAACTACATACATAATAAGGGGTGAAGCAGGGGTTGCAGCAAGTTTTTAGGGGGGGACATTATTGCTTGCTTTAATTTACGTCGGAATGCTATGAACGAACTAAAAATGGGATTATTGAAACAGATGTACCTAACAATTTTTGCATGATCAACTCCTGACGGGGTGAACGGAGTGAACAGTTGCGCTGAACCTGAGACCATAGAATAAGTAGAAATGGCTAAGTAATAAATGTAATTATTGAAAATCGTTGTGCTTAATTTTCCAAAACTAACCTTTATAAGGGTATAGGGGGCGTTGAAGTTTGTGGAGTACCTACTAAATCCGCGCGGACGAAGTCGCGGGCGAAGTGCTAGTATTGAATAAACTGAGTAATAATAAGGGTGTGGGTTTGAAAACCTTTAGTGTTAATCATTATTCAACTGTTCTTTAGAAATACAACATTGCATAGTAAATTTACTTTTCAGGATGCAGTTCACACCTACAGCGGTGGTTTGGACCAGATCCTCAAGATGTATGATCTCAATGCAAGTATGGAGACAACGTTGGGTGAACATAAAGGAGCCATCCGATGCGTGGAGTTTGCTTCTGAAGTGAATGCAGTGCTCACTGGCAGCTGGGACGGTACGGTCAAAATGTGGGACAGTCGTGTGCCGAATTGTGTTGGAACTTACAATCAGGGAAATGAGAGGGTAAGATAATGGTACCATTCTAGATTATATTGTAATTGATTGATTTTTTACTTTTATGATCTATGTGAATCTTATGATTCAAGTAAAGCAATAAATCTCCCCCACTAAAGATGCATCAAGGTCATTAAAAATAATCATTTATTTCACTACTGGTTTTTTTACCCACTGCAGGGCAAACCCAGCAGTGGGGTTAAAAAAAAACCCAGCAGCTAGAAAAATATGGGGCGTTCCAAAGAATGCCCCATATTTTTTAGCTAACTTTATCTCCTGCCTTCTCCCACCAATCGGTCAGGAATGTTTCCAAATCGTCATGCCAGCTTTTTTAAGGCCTACCTCGATTACGACGTCTATCTTCAGGCATGCACCGCGTGACGATCCTAACCCAATCCCACTTTAGCCTAGCTTATGTTATCGTGGATAAATTAATGACTCTTTCTAATCTTCCAGGTATACACAATGAGCATAGTTGGCGAGAAATTCGTAGTTGGCACATCAGGCCGCAAGATCTTCGTATGGGATGTAAGAAACATGGGCCATGTCAACCAGAGACGTGAGTCCTCCCTCAAGTACCAAACGCGGTGCATCCGAGTTTTCCCTAACAAACAGGGTTACGTCCTCAGCTCCATTGAAGGTAGAGTTGCTGTGGAGTACCTCGACAGTAATCCAGAGGTTCAGAAGAAGAAATATGCATTTAAGTGTCACCGGATCAAGGATGGTGGTGAGTATGTTTGATTATTAATGATTCCATGTAGATAAATGATAATAGGATGTTTTACAAAAGGTCACTAACCATATAAATAATAATCAGCTGTAAAATATCTTGTATGTTTCCAGCACTGACAATAATAACCTAAAATAACAGCTTTTACAAACCAACACGTGTTGGTTTGTAATAGCTAAAATAAACCATAAACCAACACCCAAATTAATAATTTTCTCTGACTATCTCATCCGACCTGGTGAGGGTCGCAGGTAGCCGATGGCTGTAAGACACAAAGGACTGTAAAAAAAAAATTGGTGGAATACAAATTTAGCAGAAAAACTTCAATAAGCAATCACTAAAAACAATTTTATTTCAGGTCTTGAAAAAATCTACCCAGTGAATGCAATAAGCTTTCACTCTGTCTACAATACCTTTGCAACAGGTGGCTCAGATGGCTATGTCAACATCTGGGACGGTTTCAACAAGAAGAGGCTATGTCAGTTCCATAGATACAACACTGCGGTCTCATCGCTAAGCTTTTCCCATGATGGGTCAGCACTAGCCATCGCTTGCTCCCAACTTGATGAGACACAAATAGAGGACCCGAAACCAGAAGACACTATCTACATAAGATATGTGACGGACCAAGAAACAAAACCTAAATGAGAAGTGGATTGTGCCCGTGTAGTCTGTTATTGAATGGCTGTTTCAAAGTGTGTGTAGCTTAAGGTACTGGTGAAATTGGACTCCTGAACTGTGACTGACGATTTCAACGAATGATTCATTTTCATGTTGACGAGCTAGTTTTTCAAGATTGCTGTGACTCTGAATATTTCATCTGTGCTCTGTCCATTGGATTCCAATTGTCCCAATAATTATTCCTCATTATGATAAGAATTTTTTGTAGTTTACTTAAACTGAAAATGTTTTGCGTAATTAGCTTAGTCTGTTATTTTGCGCTTGTTTGTATAAAACGTTCTATGCGCGAATTGGTACGTACTTGCTTACGCTGCCTTAACCGTTGTGAAATGGTTGCAGGCAAGTTTGCAATCGATTTATACTATAAGAAGCGTCTTCCTTCCTTTTAAAACATTCGAATAGCAATATGTTGAAAAGTAGCAATTTAGAATACGCGCGAAGAACGCTTCATGTAAGGCGGAAGCGCCAGGATAGCCCAAAAAAAAATCATCATTACAACTCCTTCCGTTAGAATTGATGTCAAATGTTATGATTTCATGAAATACTACATTTGGCATCAATTCTGAGAGAGTTATATTGATGATTTTAATGATTACAGTTCTGTAAATACGTACTTGCTAAGGCCGCGAATCATATTTTGACCAACATACAACATGATACTGACCTGCAAATTGCGAAAAACGTAAGAAAATTTGAATTTCGCGGGCTACCCTGGCGCTTTCAACTTAAGCCTCTACCTATACTATGACTAAGTCCTATGTGGAGCGTCCAGGAACCCAGAATATTGTGTAGGAATGTTGACGGTTTTGTAAATAGCAATTTTGTTAAATGAAGTACTGAATTCAAGCCATGTATAGACTGCCGGGTGACTAGATCTTTGTGAATGAACCTTACAGTTCAATTAGGGTAAATTTTAGTTTTAAGTGAATAATAAAAAGTAATTAAGTTTCATAAAGGAGCGTTTTATTGCTTGGAATTATGTGTTACGTACGTAACCTTTTCTCACTTATTTTTAATTGCATTCATTTTTTGTGCTTTGTGCAGTCTTGCAGAATGCCTCTGCTGAAAAACTTTGGCAATTTGAAGGGTTCTTTGAAAACTCCTCTGCTTATCCCAAATAAATATGTCTATGGCTCATCCAATGCGCTGACCGGATTCAAAGCAATATTTTATGTTACATAGTTCAAATTGGAGATTTCAGTAAAAAAATGCTTCATGGCCAGTGCTCTGTGCTCGCCGTCATGCAAATACGGTTACCATGAAAATGTGCAGTCTCATTAAAAAAAGTGAGCCGTATCGGGACGCCTGGCAGATGTGAAACATGTTGCGGATATTGTTCGAAAGAATCACCGCGGCCCTGGAACGCAAAGGGCACTAGGAAGAATCTGACACTCCCTCCCGCTCCACCCAGAGGGGCAGGAGTCATTTGATGATTTCCCGTCCACAAAAAATAGTGAAACTACGTAATTTATTTTTTCTGCATTAAAGGATAGTGAAAGGAACAAAATATGGCATAGGTAATAAAAAATAAAATACTTATTCAGATTATTTTAAAGAAAAAGATGAGTGAGTGACAGTCGCACAGACGCACAGTCGCTCGCGCATGGCGATGCAGATGTTTCAAACTATCGCAGCGAGACGACGACACATCGCCCGCAAACAACGGACCCGCCGCAGATGCTGTTACATCAAAAACATAAACCTTATTATGGGGCAGTCGGGTAAAGTCCTCATTACCTGAGTTGACCGTCTTCAAGGAGCATTTTTACCCGACTGCGAAGGAGGGTAATGTTTTTCGAGCTTATGAATGTATGTTTGTATGTAGGTATGTCCATTTCTTTAGCACGCCCTACAGCCCAAACGGCTGGACGGATTTTGACATACGAGATGTCGTTGAATTCGTCAGAATTGTGGTAGCGACAAGCTATGTAAATTTTCAAAATGGCGCCCGCAAATGAAAAAAAAAATAACTCACTAAAATGTAGGAAATAAAATAAAAATGACAAAAAAACCCGACTGCTAAAAACGACTAAAATGTTCCAAACAAGTCGCTTTTCAAGCAG
Source organism: Melanchra persicariae (assembly GCA_947386135.1). Classification (NCBI taxonomy): domain Eukaryota; kingdom Metazoa; phylum Arthropoda; class Insecta; order Lepidoptera; family Noctuidae; genus Melanchra; species Melanchra persicariae. The sequence continues at coordinate 20,098,093 of OX376658.1, read as the reverse complement.
TCTGATGCAGTTGAATCACAGATCTGAGGCCACAAACTGTTTAGTTAGGTTTTTTGGTAAAGTCCTTTTTTTATCCGTTTAGCACCACGCATTTAGAAAAAGACTCAAAGCGCCTCGTCTTAAATAATAGCAACATTATCCAGATCCTCTGCATGCAATGACTCAACTCACGGATGTCTTTGTATCGCGAACAAAAGCGCTTTTATCAGCAAACTAAGTGCTGAGGAATGTGCACGCCATATAAGTGCATATTAAAAGCATACTGCATTGCTTTGAATTAACACATTCGCGAATACACAAGACGTGTGCGTCCGTAGTGTTTCGCAATTAAAATTTAAGAGCATTTATGCCGCTTTCTTTTTCGGGAGCTGGAACCTCTATATTGCTAAATATAAGTGCCGGTTTCCCATGGTTGGTAAGTTAGGATAAGTTGGTAAGTATGAAAGCTCGCCCAGTCCAAATTGGCGCTCAAACAAAGCCAATGTTTGCGACCACCTAAAGGTTTCTTAGAAGATGTTATTATAAACGTTTGGTGCGTCAAACCAAACGAGCGTTAGTTGTTTACGGAGCACGTTTACTGCTGTAGTAATTACATTCTAGTATACCTTCGAACACTTGTTAATTGAGGAAGTCGTAGCTAATACGGTACTTCGATCATATGTTTGTTTAAACACGGATTCCTTAACGTTTCTCCTTATTGTTAAATTTTAATAAGCGATGGTGTGAGGTGGAATTATCTCGCAGCTTTATTAACTTACTAATTATAGGTACAGTTGTGAAGATATTGCGTTAGGTGAGACGAGGGATGTCTAAATAGAAATTATAGGCTTGGCATTTATGGCTGTTTGACTGGAAGTTTATGTGTTTAGGTAAGTATATGTTGGAGAAAATTGCAGGTTTTGATGAAGATCTAGACACCATTTTCAAGTATTAGGCTTGTCATAAGACGTCGGGTGAACTTGGGTGGTCTTTTCAGTAGGTACAAGGATCTGCTTAGTTGGTTTGACTATAGGTCCTCGAAGGTTATCACACTAATTTCGAAAGATAAAGAAGAACTACCTACAACCAACAACAATAACATATTGCCGCAACTACGCATCCAACACGTAGGTGCCAACCCACTTACTGGCTTAAAAGCCTCACACACATAATTTGCCGAACGAGTTAAAAATTTGTTGAAGTGAAAAAAGGAAATACCTACGGGAAAACCTACCCAAACCTAAGAGATGATTGGCATAGGAGATGATGCTATCGCTCTCCTTTATGTTATGTACGTGGACTACTGCGTTTAACTTTTCTGTATGTAATACTTAACAATACCTTAATTACACCCCACAAAACTGCTCATCAAAATTCTTAGGGTCCTGAAGTCCTAGAAAGCTAAAATTTGCGCACAGCAAAGGAGTGGAACTCTCTGCCTGCATCTGTGTTTCCAAAAGCGAAAGCCAGCGAAAGCCAGGCTCCTTCTGGGTAAGCTCGCTCCATCGTAGACTTTGTCTCTGTCATCTCTGACATTGACTAGAGTCAAGAGCAAACCCATCACTAATAAAAAAAAAAAAATGGTATGTACGCTAGCTAGTACCTACACAAACAACAAAAGATTTCTAAAACTTAGAACTTTAAACCCCCTAACCCTTAAACTAGGGGATGGAAGTTTATATGAGACTTCCGCAAATTTTGATGCTAGAGGTCTGAAAATTTATGTATAGGGACTCTTTTTTATAAATAAGCAACTTTCAAAAAGAAGTGAAATCCCACCAAAAACATTTTCAGTTAAATACTTAAAATGTTGCCAAGACGAGACCATGGCTCGCACTGTCAATTTATCAGATCTCATGTAGAGCCAAGCTTCTAACTCTACAAGTCCTAACTTCATAAACTCTACACCTTAGTCAAAATGTGACTTGGCCGTTTCGTTACTAAGAGAACTATTTTGTAACAGAAAAGTAATGAACAGTGAATACATTTTTCACCCATTCGAATGTAGCGAAATGGCCAAGCCACATAATGTCACGTCTTGGCATCATTTTACATGAAAATGTTTTACTGAACGCGATCAGTACATTAAACTGCGTTCAAGAGCTGTCGGTGTAAATATTCCATAGAAAAAAACTTTTTCACAAACAAGGATTATTTTTCACATATTCTTTCTAGCTATTTGGATTTCAAAACCAAACTGCTTAACCAATTTTGATAAAATGGGACCAATCGAGAAGTATTTCACATAATACAAGAATTTTTTAAATCGGTTCATAAATGACGGAGATATGAGGTAACAAACAAAAAAAAAAATATAATCGAATTGATAACCTCTTTTTAACCGACTTCCCAAAAAGGAGGAGGTTCTCAATTCGACTGTATTTTTTTTTTTTTTTTTTTTTTTTTTTTTTGTGTTTGTTACCTCATATCTCCGTCATTTATGAACCGATTTGAAATATTCTTGTTTTATGTGAAAGGATATACTTCTCGATTGGTCCCATTTAAATTTTATCAAAATCGGTTCCGCAGTTTGGTTTTTAAATCCAAAAAGCTGGAAAAAATATGTGGAAAAATCATACGAAATTGCATATTTTTGCTTTCCTGTGACTTTTCAGTGGTGTTTTTAGGTGTGGGGTACCACTAAAAAGTGAAAAATAAAAAACTTTTTTGGAAGTCAGTTAAAAATAATGACACTGACAGCTAGCCAGTATACTATTGTAGTCTTTGCTGACAGCTCATAAAGGTCGCGTTCAGTTTCATTGGGGAAATTGGCCCTAAGTTTACTTCATTTAGATTTAGAAAGAAAATATGTTTATTCTTCACAAACCGCTTCAAACTATGTAGGGTCAACATAGTTTGACGCGGTTTGTGACGAATTTCTTTTTTTTTTTTTGTGTTTTATTAGTAAGAACAAAATTCTTAATAATTACGATCTAGCCTAAAAGACTAATAAGCAATTTAACTCTAACTTAATATGTTACGTGATAGATTATTTTAAAACTAAGAATAGTGTCCATTTGCACTTTTACACAAGTCCGTAGCACTTTCTTAGAGTCTGATAAATTTATAAAAACACTAAGTTCATGTGTTATATGTATAGCACATCATTGTTACTATTATTAATTCACTTTTTACACTACACTAATTCAAAAGGTTTATTTCTTTTTAGCCTACGCACTAAGTCTGTGTTGTCTAGAAGCTGAATTGCCTCAACATTCACGTGTCGGTGAAGTCGGTGTTCGTGGGCTTCAGCAAATTTTTGAATAATGTTGGTGACGAATTCTATTTTAAGATCACGGTGAAGGTCGTCATTTCTTATGTACCAGGGTGCATTGACAGCATCCCTGAGTACTTTATTTTGGAATTGTTGGATTATTTTGATGTTGCTTTGTTTAGTACAGCCCCAAAGTTGGATACTATACGTCCAAATTGGCATAAGAATATGCTTGTATAAGGTAATTTTATTATGTATTGATAGACAGGATTTCCTTCCGAGTAACCAATACATACTTTTATATCGTATTTCGAGTTCCTGCCTTTTCTTTTTGACATGAGCTTTCCAACGCAACTTGGCGTCGAGAGTTATGCCAAGGTATTTGGCTGTATTAGCATAAGGCACTTGCATGCCGTTTATGTAGATTGGGTGATAGTCCAAATGTTTGTTTGTGAAGTCAATGTGAATTGATTTTGACTCATTCAGTTTGATCTTCCATTTTTGTGTCCAGTCATAAACTTTGTTCACAGCTAGTTGAACTTTTTCTACTGCTTCTCTGTGGCTTGATCCGGTGGCCATTATAGCAGTATCATCTGCAAAGGTCGCAATGGTGTTGTTTTCCAGTTCTGGGATGTCACATGTGTACAACAAGTACAAAATTGGGCCAAGCACACTTCCTTGTGGTATTCCAGCTTTTATAGCTTTTAGCTCGGAATATGCGTCCTCCTGCCGTATTCTAAACATTCTATTAGTTATATACGACTCTAGGATATCCGCAAATTCTGGTAGCATGCGTCTGAGCTTGAATATTAGACCTTTATGCCAAACTTTGTCAAAAGCTTGCGCGACATCTAAAAACACGGGATTGTGACGAATAAACATATTTTCTTTCCAACACAAATAAAAATTCTTCAACCATTTTCCTGCGTTTCATTCAGCACGTTAGGTAGGTACCTAACATGCTACTTGCGCTTTGTAGCCGTGCCTTGCGTGGGCGGCCTAACCTATGACTCGGCGACTTCGGATCTACTTCACTACAACCAAGATAAAGTATTTTTTATTGTCCATTCATAATATATGAGTAGCGATAGAAAAATGTCTGTAAGAGCTTGGGAACTTGGCTATTTTTAAAGATTTCGTGAGTAGGAACTTGTTCACGTCAGATAGCCTGTCTCTATCTGTGGTCAACACTGTTGTCGAAATAAAATTTACTTTGAAATAGAAAAAAATGCTTTAGGTAGTAGGAATGAAGTAAACTTTTGCCACAACTGGTCTATTGCCGCAACCACTATGGCAAAGACCTCCCTTTATTTTTCCCACATAAGTAATTATGTTTTTTTTCTAGTGGTGGGCGCTAGGCAGTCCTTTCAGTAGGAGTTGAACTCATCCCGCTATCTTCGCTTTGTTCTGCTGCGTTTTAGTTTATAGCTATGTCGTTTATTGGACCTATTCGGTGCAAGGTACAACCTAAAAAGTGAAATATTACCTATTTTGTTTTGGGCACTTTTAAAAGTATCGTGCTTTGCCGCCGCCCTGAATTTTCTTTCTTCTTCTCCAGTCGGTCCCTCATTACTGAGGATCGTGGTCACTCGACCCCTTTAAGCGGACAATCTGTCTCTCGATTCCGGTCCAAAGTTGCCATCACCACCTGCTGGAATTTGCTTGAGGACGTAGCTTCTTTCACTTGGTAAGACCATCGTGTTGGTGACCGGAATTTTCTTTGCCGTTCCAGAATAATCTTAGTATTTGACTCATGTTTCCTGTCTTCTTATACCTAACGCTGGAATAGTCTTCTTCACGGTATAGTGACAGCGACCCAGAAAAACTGTTCCTTCGTAATCTCTATAATGAACAGCAAAGCCAAAGGTCTCACCTAATGTACCAAGGTAGGTACATCAAATAGGTAAACAATCCGTTATCGAACTTAAATCGAATAGGTTATAGCGGCCGGGTTGTTACAGGATGCTAACTCAACATCTTAATTAGCAGTGAGGCTAGAAAACACGATGTTCTAGAATTAAAGACTGGATATTAGCAACATGTAAGTACGTAATTACCAGTGGGCCTTATTGCTATCTTTGCCCGACCGCAACCTGTGACCTGCTACTATTAAATGTCATACCTAACTGGCTGGTTCACAACTGGTACCTAGGCTATTTTCCAACAGTTATTATAGGTAATTATTACAGTTACTACTACTCAGGTACTTATCTAGGTAGCTACACGCCTAATTTAAAGAAAATAAAAAAAAGGCAAAACAATTTTCGTTTGGGGTGAATTTTTACTTCTGATTATTTAGGTGGCAGATCTTTTTAAACGATACGATAAATTGCGTTTTCAATCATTTGTGTTTTCATTACCTACATAATTTACAAAGCTAACACCCAGTTCTCATGACAAAATCGCGACTACAGCTGTGGATAAGTAACACGTACCTAGATTTCGTTTCCTAGATGTCCAGCGATGGAAGTATTTCGACTGAATTGATGATTATCAACCAGACGAGAATCTAGTACTAGATATTACATTATATCCCATTTTTAATTACAATAAACATCTTTTCCTACAAACATCAACCCAGCTACTGTAACTCCCATTACTACCTATCAGAACGTTATCACTAGTATGTGCGTTAGTTAGCGCGCCATTGATCGTGTTTACATACGATCACGGATTCCCGCCACGTCTCAGAAACAACGGTTACTTACACGTTAATTGAAATACATTAAGCTTATAGATGCGTAAGTGTCTTGGTTTTATCTTCATTAGAGGTAACACCTTTATCACGATAGCTTGAAAGTGGGCGAAATTATTAAGTGGAGATCGGAGTGTGAGAATTTCCTGGAATGTGTTGAAAAGAAATGGTCAGTAGTGGAGCTTACATAGCTTATTCACACCCCACTTTCTGACTTAAGAATTTGAGTGTGAGCCTGAAAACCAGAGAGCCATATCTACTCATTTTTAAACAACGTTCACATTCGCATGTCAGTCGCAAACTGTCAAAAAAGCCATAATTTTCATAAATTTTTGACAGTTTGCGATTGAGATGCGAATGCGATCGTTGCTTGAATGATAGTTTAATTAGCCCTCTGTTTAGCTTTGGCATAGGAGGGTTTGACACGGTCTTTAACTTTAAGTTTTTAATTCGATAACGGACCGTCACTCTATTTTCCGTCGTCACAACATTTTTAATTTCCGACGATTCCAGAATCCTTATCCTGTTTTCTACTCTTTTAGTACGTCCTGTGATGGCTCTATTGTCAAGGAAAAGTTCTACATTCATTTAAAATTATGTGACGCCTCTCAAAGGTGTCGAATAATTCCATAGCCAGCAGTTCCTGCCTGTAATCGCACATAACAAGCTGCTTTAGGCATATAAATGTGTCGCCATCTAGCCATATGTTTAGTCTTTACATCTTCATTACACCTAACACCCTATCATGACTGTGATAGAGTGAAGCGTGGGCGATATAATTAAGTAAGGGGCTGATTGTGCCCTGAAGATTTACTAGGTAGCAGTTTGAGGCGTCAATAGTCCTGATTTACCACTTTTAAACAGGCTTACCCTACAAAAACTATCTGTACATAGATGTACCCTAGATGATATGATAATAGTGTGACGATTTCAAATAGTTTTCATGGTGTTTCATGTATTTTACAAAATAACTTTTATTTCAGAAGTCGGTGTTTTTGGTTGTTTCTTCGTAATTTAACCGACACTAATAATTTAAAAAACACTACAAAGTACAAAATAACTTTAATTTAGGAAAATTAAAGTTATTTTGTACTTTGTAGTGTTTTTTTATTTGGAAGTCAGTTGTATTTTTTTGTAAAAAGTGTGAAATTGGTTCATAAATGACGGAGTTATGAGGTACTTCATCATCTGCCTAGCCCAAAGACTACAATAGTATCTAGCATTTTCCCAACCAAATTGGGATCGGCTCCCAGTTAAACCGGATTCAGCTGAATACCAGTATTTTACGTGGAGCGGCTGCCTACCAGACCTCCACAACCCATTAACTGGGTAACACGGTACTTCTTGGCAAGACTGGTGTCAGATTTTTTTGGCTTCTGATAATCCGTAACGACTGCCAATGAGGTACTTATAAAAGAAAAATAATACAACCGAATTGAGAACCTCCTACTTTCTTGGAAGAACTCTTTGAGTGGAGTTACTTAAACTCCACTTGTACGCTTTTAAGACTTAAATGAACCACAATGAGACTATATACATAAAAGAGCACTTCTGGGCACGCTCGCTTCATCATGGACCTCATCTATCGCTTTCCATCAGGTGTGATCGAGGTCAAGAGCTAGCCCATTCATAAATAAATAAATAAAGAGAACTTTGATATGTTAACGTGTTAGAGCGGTTACGCACTGCATCCGATACGAATCCTTGAAAATACGTTCCGAAGTAGTCATAGAACTATTTGTATGGTAGTTTACGCACTAGATCCGACTTGATCGACGTTAATCGATTGGTGTGGTAGCTTTGGCGACGGATACCGGGTCACAAACAATTGATCGACCGCTGATCGATGCCATCGATCGATTGTAGAATGCAGGATTTTGTTCAGTTAGTTCGCGATTGGCGTGGTAACACCCTTAGTTATGCCAAAGATGGCCCATGAATAGTTTGGATCAGAGGTCCGAGTTTTTCGACTTCAGCGGCCCTACCATGACGTGTTAAAGCGTGAGTAGATCGAGCGAGATGGAGGGACGTAGCTATATAGGGTGTATAGCTCCATCCCTCCTTCTCGCTCGAACTACTCAACCGTATTTTCACGAATTCGGATCGGACGCAGTGCGTAAAGACTGCTCTTCTGTTAGACATAATTCTTGTTATCCGCAAACAGAATCCATCTGACCTTTGCAAGCCTCAGTGATTAGTTAAAAGCACTTATGACTTCGCTAGTAACCGTATAATATTCACACTTACCTACATAGTCATGTGTTTGCACACTTCGCAGGTGTCAATGTGATTTATTTATGTATTACTAGCTGCCGCCCACGGCTCCGCCCGAGTGAATGACGATAAGTATCCCAAGGGAACATAGTTACTCCCGGGATAAAATCCTATGTGTTATTTCAGACTAATCTACCTCTATGCCAAATTTCAATCAATATCCATTCAGTAGTTTTTGAATGAAAGAGTAACAAACATAGGTACATCCATCCATCCTCACAAACTTTCGCATTTATAATAATAAGTAGGATTTATTGATGTGTGTATGTCAGTTTACTAGTCACAGGTTCATTGGATTCTTCTTTTCTCATGTTGGCACGAGCTAAAAGATTTATTAGCCAGTCAGTAAGGTTGACAGGGCGACTATCTGTACAGAGACATGCTGTCAGCGGTAACGATTCAAAAAGTCCAAAATATATATTATGGAGTTGACACGCGCTACCAAAATGTCACGAGATCAAATCTTTACAATTCCTGGTAATTCAATTCTCGTCAAATACAATGACATGCCTCCTCTCTTGTTAGGATTCCCTTATTAGTTATGTTTGTTTAATTTTACCTACTTAGGGCCATTTTCACCAAACAAAACTGAACGCGATCAGCGTATAAACCACGTTTATGAGCTGTCAGTGTCACTATTTTTCTATGGAATATTGCCGCTAACAGCTCTTGAACGCAGTTTAGATGTACCGATCGCGTTCAGTTTCATTGGTGAAATCCGCTCTTAGTTAGTTTCACTTTGATTCTGAAATTATGAAGCAATTAATGCTCGATACAAACTTCAGCTGTAACACATTCATATACATAAGTTCCTACCGTACGTACTCGTGGGCTCTCGATGCTCGGTCCGAATATTATTGTAACATCACAAATTATCTCACAATGCAGAGACAAGCTAGAGTAGAGACAAAAACAACAATGGCTCATAACTTGAGTGATGGGGTGACGAGCTTTTATGTTAGCGAGAGACTATAATTTCATAAGTATAGACGAAAACCCTTATTTTTACTATGATAATGGAATACACCCAAAACAAATGTTCTTCATGTAGTAGTTCCTTTGATGCCATCATCAAAGGAACTACTGAGAATAACGGACGTATTCTGGATGTAATGATGATGATAATATGTATGTACGAAGTTTCATTTAATGGGATATAAACACTCACTTTACCAATTCAAATAAGCACTGTCACATAAAAAGTAAACTCGAGAGAACTGACGTTCAATTTGCTTTACAAAATGTGCCGTAACCTCACTGCATTAACGAATAAATTACTCCTAACAATCTTCTCTGAAAGCCTTAAATCACAGCCACCGTACAATGCTCAGTCGAGTCCAGTCATCGCGCCTGGGAATCGCACTTATTACTCACACTCGCACCCGATCTTCAACCGACACTTGTGGATCTCGAAACACAGGCCGGTGTCGAATCAGCCACTCGTCCCACTTTCCCATCTCGAGAGCCCTCCACCACGAATATCTAATGAATACTCACAAAATAAATATGATAACAATTGTTTTATAAAAACGTAAGCTTTCACGTGTGGGCGGACGAAAATAAAGAGTCGATCATGAGTGCCAGGTCATTTGCTTGGCGAATCGAAAGTGGTTGGACTTTTTAATTTTAAGTAGCGCTTTGCTGCAGGCGTGGGCGGGTAAGGATTCCATGTCTGATCTGACGAAGCTGACGGAGTGGTTAAAGTTATTCGGTCAAGGAGATGATGTCTTATTGTTTTATTTGGTAACTTAAACGGTTAATAGTGTGAAATCGACACTAGGCACGAAATTTTGTTGGTCAAAACAGTGATTTTAATTACGTCAAGTACCTCTGCTACTTCTACTTATATATACGTGTTGTCGTTTGCTAACGACACCGGAGTTCCTTCCCAAAACTTTACATCTATGTATCAGTTATTTTCGCTGTTTGCACCGTCTGACTAAAGGTAGCTCGCAATCTAGCACAATTTAACGTTTCGTTCCAGCAGTAGCTTCTATACATTCAGAAGCCCTAAAACAGAACATCCAGCAAACAGGCATCGACATACCGAAGCTTCCACACTAAATATCGACTAACAATAACAATAAATAACAACGCGTCACAACCGCTGAGTAATATGTTCCGTTGTCTGCCAACAATGAAGCACTTTCTCACGTCCAGTGACAAATAGCGAGAGAATTAATACCAACTCGCTTTTGTACGAATAAATCAAATGTTGAGCAGCGCGCGGCAGGTTGTTTTGACCGGCCTCAGACCAACAAAAAAAGGTAGACGGCGCACTGCGAACATCAAAGATGAAGCCATCTTTTTATCTATGTGTGTCTCGAAGGGTTGCCATTTTTTATTTTTTTTCCCTATAACTTGGGAAACAATACTTTATGGGTAAGCTAATGTTGTGCAAGTCAGCAAAAGTAAGATATTGTTGAGTATGGTATTGTAACTTAATTTTTTAGAAAGATCTATACCTAAGAAACAAATTTTTACATCACACATACCTACATTCAATTAAGTAAGTTAAGTTATAAAAGGTTGTCGAAGCGTAACAAGCGTAAGTCATTATGTAAATTGTTTTAAAATAAAATAGGTAATTATATCTTTAATCAACTTTAATAAATTAAAAAAGACCACCATAACAATAGAACAATGACGTGTAAATGTTATGTTTATCATGCTTACATAAGAAATATTATTTATCATGAACAAATAAAGTCTTTTTCAACACATTTGCTCAAAAAAATGCATTTACGAAGACTGTATACATTATTCGAAAGTTAAATCTAACGCACCATACAATGGAATGTGCGGTAAAATAGGTACTCTCACCTAAGTACATATTTTACCGCCTACTCCGTTGAATAGCGCCGTACGTATCCTTTACAGTCTTTTTTTAAATTTATTTAAAGGAGTTTAAATAAGTACTAGAATAAAATATAAGCTCAATGATTGAACCTACTTGGAAGCGCTTTTGCACAATACGTTCGTCTCAATTTAATACTAAAGAGAAAATAAGACTAAAGATGTAGTTCCATTTGCAAATTCGCGCTATTTTCATACTACAAACGTCAAAGATTGTTGCGACTTTCCGACTATCAAAAAACAAAAAGTTTTTTTCAATACCTATTGTACTGTTTTCTCGCAAATGTGTTGAAAAACTTCAAATCTAAAATATTTTATACATTAAAAAAAAAGAAAATAGGAATATAACTCGAAGAAAGAAATCATATATTGTTTAATCGAATGGGGAAATATTAAATCGTATTATGGCAACCCTCACACTTAATGTCACTGCTTTCGTTTGTTGACGTTTTTGTTCCAAGTAACCTAAAATTCATAGTGAATTTATAATAAAAACGATGTTATTTCAAGTACTTACAAGTGAAAAGTAATTCCGTGAGACTTATTATGTGTTTTGCTATTGTTTTTACAAATTGTTACTACACAGGAAGGCATAATTATAGTTTTCTATAAATGTTTTCTAGACGACGGCTCGTGACGTACTAAGAGCGATGAGCATGGTTTTAGTGTAGGTGTGTGAGTGAGCTTGTGTATTTACTTGAAGGAGCACGGTTTGGTGGCTTCACTTTTGATGTTCGCGGTGCGCTGTCTACCTTTTTTTGTTGGTCTGAGTGACCGGCATGTAAAACCACGTAACCTCTGCACTCCGACCAACCTTTATCACAAAGCCATAAGGTCTCATTACAAAAAAATCAGCGATATTTAACATTGAAATCTAGAGTGCAACCAGCTACGTTACTTTTGCAGTCATCGTCACTTTTATGTTCATCTACTCAAAGGTTGTTTTGGCTTGTGCTGGGTTGGTAGATTGTTTTATAGTGTTAAATATACGCGTTCGTAGGAGGATGTTATTGCTCAGTGTCTTCGACATCGTGTAGGGATGCAGCTTACTGCTGAGGTGATTTACTTGAGCAGTTATTGCGAAGATGATATATTTAAGCTTTAATGGTATGGGCTGTATTTTTCTGGATTTAATCTGTATAATGTCATAGTTTCTGTGATATATATTGTCGTGAAGACAGATTGTGACGTCTATGGCTTTTGAAAGGGAAGAGTAAGGAATCGAACCACATGAGACGAGCTTTTCATTTTATAACTTTATGTCGAGTGCAATCCTAGAATAAGTCCTACAGTTATGTATGACATAATGTATGTATGTCGCACTGAAAAGTATTAGGTTTTAAGATGTCTATTTTTTTCTAAATAAGTTCTAATTGTTTTATTCAATCGAGTCCACCACAATAGTATTAAAGCGTTTGAATCCTGGTTGCTGCAATTCTTGTATGTCTTTAATTATTTTAGTACGTGGACCATGAAACGATTCAGCAATACCTTTAAAACATGTAAAAACCTTTTTAATAAATAAATATCTTTCTTGAATGGCCAGTACATCCCTAGTGTTCGCACAGGGTGTCCCCCGGACAAATGTGTTCGAAGTTCAACAAGTGGTGTGCACAATTACGACCACTGCAGTTGAGGGTTAATAGTCTCAATAATTTGACATATTGGGTGGTCGCCCCACCAGGCCAGAGCTCGCAGTCGAAGCGAATTAATAAGGGATCTGATACTCCGCGATTAGATAACTGTTGTAGGCGAAAAGGTGGTTAATCAAAGGATATTTGAAACTTTTAGTAGACCTTTATAATGTGTGTGCTTTGTCTATTTTGATACCAGTCTTTTTGTACTAATAAGTAGTATTGATATTGATACAGTGTGATATTAATGCTGTTGTTGTATCTGTTTAATTTGCAATAACTCATAAAACTTACTTTATTATTTTGAAAATATTAAATATATGCTCTTAAAATAAAATAAAAAATTAAAACTCCTAACCAAACTATGGCGTCAAAAAATTCGTCCGCATCGCTGTCGACTGGAAGTGAGCCCAAAAGGCTGGCTGCATTGCCACGTTGTATGGCAATGCGAAGTGTCAACTAAGCGTGAAGCAAGTTCGAAAATATTAACACTTTCGTCCTTATTTATTTATGAAGTTGTCATTATTGTGACGTGTTCATAAAAAATAACAATAACAGATTCGAAACCTTATTCACCAAACGCCACCACTGCACGCAACGTGCACTTAAATCTATAAATTTTTCTAGGAATGGCACCAAAAATATATAACAAACTGTCTAAATCCATAAAATCTTCAAAAGACCTACACTCGTTTAAAGTCCTCAAGTTCCTGGTGCACAAAGCATCGTATAACATAAATGAATATTTAGAAGGAAAGTGATTATAATTTTACCTCCAATTGATTTATTATTTAGTTAATTAAAGGACTGTTTACTGTTAATGTGGATTATTATGTTATTTTTGTATTTTATTTTTAAAGATTTAATTTGTTGTTTTTTGTTCATTACACCTGTTTGTACAACAATACTTGTATGCCATACCACCAATGTTCAACATTTTATCTATGTGTGACAAATAAATATTTTGAATTTTAAATTAAAATCTTTTTAATGAATATTGTAAGCGGCTTCCATTTGTATATGTTTGAAAGTCGTGACGAGTAGTCAGAAGTCCGCAATGGTTACCAGATCTGGACTGGAACTGGTTGCCAGTCACTCTATGTAGTACTCAGCAGAATCCGGATGGACTGGAAACTGTACCCAAGATAGTTGGGTACAGTTAGACTGACTGATGGATATTGCCAGCCATTGCTTGTGTACATTTAATGACTGATTTCCAATTCGTTTATTCTAGTAGAATGAAGTCATTTAACTGGAATAAAAGAATAGAAAATGGACCCGTTCACTCCTAAGAACGAGTATACAAAAGGATATAGCGGATCAGTTTCTACTCATTTAGTCGTCATAAAGGCACGTGCATTAAGATCTTGTATTAAAAGCGATTCCAGTTAGTTATAGTCACTGAAATATCATTTGACATTATTGCTCAGTTTAAGAGCGATATTGAGTGATACCGGGAAATACGGCGAGATCACGGAAACGCATATTAAGGTCAATCTCGGATCATGAACTTTACAATATTTGTGTAGACGGATATGCAAACACGTAAAACTTTATTAGATGTGACGCGCGACGCATAGGTGACATAAAGGTGCAGCTAGATTGCGATCGAACGATGCGTCGATCAGTCGAAATTGATTGATACAAAATAATCGATCGTCCGAATCAATCGATCGATGGTTGCATGCTCATCGATCCTCCATAATGACCGAACATCGATCGATATAGGGAATATTTTTAATATGTTAGGCTCTGCTACACCTCGAACTCATATGTTGACTTTGCTGTTTCTTATCCTCATTTCAATGAAGCTCTTCGCTAGAAATATCTATTTTTACTCTTTCACTATTTTTTCTCTAGACTTGTGGTGTCATTGAGCTTTTTATTTTCTTTTTTTATTTCCAGACGAGTCATCTCTTAGCTAGATCTCACCTAGTGGAAAGCGATGGGCGTCTTTGATGAAACGATCAAACCTAGTTGATACCTGTAGGTAAAATCATTTTTGAAGGCTGCGTCGAACTAAACAGCTCCGTGAATCATTTGAGGGGTCGAAGGATTCTTGAAGCTTTCTGGTCGACGCGACGCGACGGTACTCTGGCTCTCTGGTTTTCAGAGGCCAGGAATTGTTGTTCTTCGTTTCTTCGTCGATGTCATCGATCATCCGCATTCTAGTTGCGCCTTTATCCGCGACGTAGAGGTGACATTTTACTGTAATGGCCGCTATAAACCGTCCAGCTGTGACATGCAAGCTCTAATTAGTTTTACAGCGGCGGTGACATCACTCGGTATTGATGCCATATGCCATAAAATATTAATTCAATTTGAGTGTCTCAACGGTTTGGACAACGGAGGTTTTAGTTGTTCTTTTTTGTCGTGTTTGGATTAAAGTGTTTTTAATTATCTGGGTCGTAAAGTGTAGATTTTATTTTTGATATCAGTTTTCTGGGAAATGATATGTCACACCTGCATACGTCAGTAATAGACACATTTGTTTTAGTATTGATAGGTTATAGTCTCGCGTTTGATCACATTCTCTTATCGATGGAAAGAGATGATGTGGTCCACGATGGAACACACTACCTAGAAGTAACTATGTATACACTCTTGACTTCAAAACTCCCAGGTCCCCCAGGTATATCTGCTGACATTACTGCGCAGCCCTGCACAAAATCATAGCTCGTTTAGTGGACAAGATACATACTTATGTGTGTAAAGATTTAAATAAAACATAGTAGGTAGTACATACCTATTTGTTTATGCTTGAGACAATTATGATACAAGAATATGGGACAGGAGAATGATAATGTACGAAAATTAGCATATTTTGTTTTGAGGCCTTACTATGTATGACGTCTTAAACCCATCATGATTCTGGTGTAGGAGGGAGACAAAGCTATACAGGACGCATACCACTATCTCTTTCTCTCCACGGAATCATGGGGGTTGATATCCTGACACAGCACTATCTACCCTCCCAGTTCTCTAGTTATGGGTAAATACTATTATATAAAGAGGAAAGGCTTGTATTTTCGTTTGTATTGAATAGGCTCTAAAACTACTGAACAGATTAATTTAAAGAAATCTTTCACCAAAGTGCCAATTCCACTATTTTTAAGCAACGTTCGCATTCGCATTTCAATCAGTCGCAATCTGTCAAAAATGTATGGAAATTGAGGCTTTTTTTGACAGATTGCGACTGAGAATAGAGAAAAAATAGAATTGGCCCTCTGCAGAAAGCTTTATTATCACTGAATAACACAGACTACATTTTAGTTTCAGAAAGCGGACGAAGTCGCGGGCGAAGTGGAGTTGTAGCTATAGGTGGTGTATGGGTTGTAGTACGTAAGCAAAGTCCATTCATCGTGTATAAGTTCAACCTTGCCAATGGTGTCATAATAAATCGGTCGCTCGGGTTCCAGGTTGGTAATTTGAGTGCCTGACCTTAGTTGCGAACTATAGGATCCATTCACAAGTATTAAAAGTGTGCAAAGAAACATGAAAATGTTTGCATGACATTTCTTTTCATAGTTTTTGGTTGTGGAGGTTCCTGTTGCCTTAGCCTCCTGTAAACTTGTCTGTTCTTCATTATTTTCGTTGGTGGTAGTATTTATGGGTAGAGCTGATAGTTTTACTATGGGTCTTTTAATGATACCAGTTTGGGTTTTCAGCGTTGTCACCCTAACATATCCGTCCGCTCCAGGGTGAAGTTCTAGCACCCGTCCCATAGCCCATTTTCCTGGCGGCAAATTGTTGTCCCGGACTAGTACGATGTCCCCCTCGCTGAGGTTTTTCTTGGGATTATTCCATTTGCTGCGTGTTTGTAGTTGTGCAAGATAGTCGCTAGACCAATTCTTCCAAAATTGTTGGTGCATATGTTCAGTTAATTGCCATCGTCGGCGAATATCTATTTTGTTTTCTTTAGTGTAGTCAGCTCGTGGTAAAGACATTGTTGGTCCCCCCGTCAGAAAGTGACCTGGTGTCAGGTAGTTATAAAATTCTTCGGGGTCTTCGGTGAGCTGGCAAAGCGGCCTGGAGTTCATGCACGCTTCTATCTTCGCAAGCAGGGTAGTAAATTCCTCGTACGTCAGTTTTTGGTCTCCTAGCACCCGACGAAGGTGATACTTCATTGACTTGACCGCTGCTTCCCATAGTCCTCCAGCAGTCGGCCAAGCGGGCGCATTAAAATGCCATTGTACCCCCATGTCTGCGATGTTGTTAAAGAAGTCAGGCGACAAGTATTGCTTGAAGTCTTCAAACTCTTTCTGAAGCAACCTTGATGCGCCGATGAAATTCGTACCACAGTCTGAGTAGACGTGACCTGGTGTACCGCGCCTGGAGCACATTCTCTGGAAGGCTGCTATGAAAGTTTCAGTGCTTAAGTCCGATGCAAGTTCTATGTGTACAGCCTTTGTCACCATGCATACAAATATGCATATGTAACCCTTTGAAGTTCGCACCCCTCTCCCTTTGTTGAGTCTGACTTCGACGTGTCCTGTGAAGTCAACCCCCGTGTGGGTGAACGGTCGCGAAGGTGTTACTCTTTGTGGTGGCAGTTCTCCCATAAGTTGATTCAACTGCGATGAGTTGTAGCGATGGCAGCGCACACAGTGCCGTAGTTCAGCTTTCACCGCTCTATTTCCGCCAACGATCCAATAACGTTGCCGGATGTACGCTAAAGTTAGTCTGGCTCCTCCGTGTAAAGTCGTATGATGAGCTTGTTGAATCACCAACTCAGTAAGTCGTCCACCCTTAGGTAGAATCATCGGATTCTTCATTTCAAAAGGTAAACTGGAGTGGTTCAGTCGACCCCCGACTCGGAGTAAGCCGTTGCTATCTAAGTATGGCTTAAGTTTGAAAATGTTACTTTTCGTAGAAATCATTTCTTTCTTCATAAGTTGTTTATATTCTTGCGGAATTTCCGTTTGTTGCACATATTTTATTATTTGTACATTTGCATTGTTTAATTCGCATAAAGTAAGGCATCCGGTGTCACGTTTCGTGTTATTACGTGCGTTTCTGATAAATCGTTGTATCCATGCTACAATTCTGATTGCTTTGGTCAATGAACTGCAATTGGTTAATAAGTTATTAATCCAATTATTTGTCTCTTTGTTCATAGAGTTCGATTTCGCTTGGCTAACGCTGCCTATGTTGGTTGTAAATGTGCATGTTATGTTTTCTTCACGACTTTGTTCTTGAAAGGTGGTCAGAAATGTAGGACCTTCCCACCACAGACTGAATGTTTTAAGCTACGTTGGTAGCAATCCTCTTGATGCACAGTCTGCAGGATTATCTTGCGACTTCACATAACGCCATTGATTGGCTGGCATTATTTGTCTTATTTTTACAACTCGATTGGCGACGTATTTTTCTCTCTTAGATGTATCCCCCTGTATCCACGCCAGGACCACTTGGGAATCGCACCAAGCGCTTGTAGTTATTTCGAAACCATTCAGAGCTTCTCTGATTTTTTCGATGAGTTGTGATAGTAAGAGTGCGCCGCAAAGTTCAAGTTTCGGTAATGTGGTCGTTTGTGATAACGGCGCTACTCTTGTTTTAGCAGCAAGTAATGTTATTGTTGGCTTGTTATGTTCATCTCTGACGCAGCTGTAAACCACGCATGAGTAAGCCCTTTCACTGGCGTCGCAGAATCCAAATAATTCGATCTTCTGCTCCGTTGAACCGATCCAGCGCTTGATTTTCATGTTTTTTACGTTGGGTATGTCAGCTCTCAGTGTCAGCCACTTATCTGCTATATGTGACGGTAACTGATCATCCCAGTCAAGTTTGTTGACCCATACTTCTTGAAATATAATTTTTGCCGCAATAGTTATGGGTGACAGCCAACCCAGCGGATCATAAAGTTGTGAAATTTCAGAAAGCAGCCGCCTTTTGGTTATTTCCGGTTGGCATTTATCTTCAAATTTCCAGTTAAACGTAAATGTGTCGGCCTGAGGATTCCAACCTAGTCCTAGAGTTTTCATGGATTCTTCTTGCTTAAAATCAAAAGTGATTCTGCGTGAAATCTGATCATCACTTAGGTTCTCTAACAATGCTGAATGATTGCTGGACCACTTGCGTAAGTTCATCCCGGCTCCTTTTAGCATATCGATAAGTGAAGTCTGGAGTTCCTTGGCCGCTTCCAGTGAGTTGTGGCCGCTTATGACATCATCGACGTATGCTTCGTTCAGTAGTACTTTGGCAGCCGTGGGGTACTTGTAGCCATCATCTTGTGCAAGTTGTTTGATGGTTCTCATGGCTAACCACGGTGCACATTTCGTGCCATAAGTAACAGTGCAGAGTTGGTACTCTTGCAGCTTCTCTGACGGCGTAGTTCGCCACACTATTTTTTGCAAATGTTGTTGTTCCTCAGATAGCCAAATACATCGGTACATTTTCTCGATGTCAGCAGTAAAGGCGTATTTGTACGTTCTCCATTTTATGATAAGCTCTTGGATATCTTTTTGTAGGTTGTGGCCCTTTCCTTGTACGTCGTTCAGGCTGTATCCCGTTTTAGTTTTCTGAGATGCATTAAAGACAACTCTGAGCTTCGTGGTAGTAGATTCTTCACGAAGTACTCCGTGATGTGGTAAAAAACATTCAGTAGTTGATGTCATGGGTTTTGCTACTTTCATATGGCCCAACTCCAGGTATTCCCTAAGGAACTCTTTGTATAGCAGTTCAAGTCGGCCATTTCTTTGAAACCTTTTTTCTAATTGTAACAATTGTGAGACTGCAATCGTTTTCGATGTTCCGATCTTATTTTCATAATCCGGACCTAAAGGCATTTTCACAATGTATTTTCCATCTGATCCACGGCGAGTAGTTTCCTTGTAGTAAGTTTCACACTGATCCTCTTGAGATCGGTCAGCTTTTGTTGTGGTGACGTCTTCACACTCCCAGAATTTAGTTATTTCATCCAAGTCTAGTAGGGTGACGTTACAGTTAAAAGTTTCTAGTTTTCCACACAAAATCCATCCCAACTGTGTTTGTTGCGCAACGGGGGACCTTGGGGCGCCTCTAAGTATTCCATCTTGGATTATTTCTGCGTATACGTCAGCTCCAAGCAGTATGTCAACAGATCTTGAAATGTTAAAATCAGGGTCTGCCAGTTTTATGTTTTGCAGATACGACCACTCTGGCCGTTCAAATGTGTTATTCGGTAGTTTATTGATCAGTTTTTTCATAATCAATGCTTCAGCGTTGAAAGTATATTCGGAGTGGATTGATTTGCATGTTAGGTATAAGCGTCCTTTACAGTCGCCTGATACAGTCCCAACTCCAGATATTTTTGCAGTTAGTTTGTTTCTTGGCAGCCTCAGTAGTTGCGCTGCATTTTCAGTTATCAGGTTTACTTGTGAACCCTGATCTACGAGCGCACGAAGAGTTATGTAAGCCCCATCTATCGACTTGACCTTAACTTGGACGGTTGTAAGTAAGACTTCCATCTCGTTGGCTGATAGATGATTTGAACTCGACGTTTCAGTTTCCCTCGTGGGTCGTTGACCTGAGCGTTGGTTTTCATTGCTTGTTGAAGGTGTATTTTTGTTGGAATTGTTGTAATGTAAGAGCGTATGATGCTTCATATTACATTCCTTACAAGTTTTTGCAGAGTTGCAAGTTTGATTTTCATGTTTAAACAAACAGTTTTTGCACAGACGTAGTTTTGCAACTGTGCTATTTCGTTGCTTAGTATCCGAGTCAATGAACTGCTGACATCGCATCAAAACATGATCGCCTTTGCAAAGAGGGCACTGCCCGTATGAAGTGTGGTAAGTTTTTGGATGCCATTTCTTATGATCGAAGGTTTTTCGAGGTACATTTTTTTCAGGTCCAGCTGACTTCTCTGAGCTCTGTACTTCCTTCTTTGAAGTCTTCATGGTTTCAAACGCCATAAACTGGTTTTCCAAGAACATCAGGAATTCTTGCAGTGTTGGTACCTCTCTGTTATCGTGCAAGTTTTTTATGTATTCGTTGTAGGTCCCACAGTCTAGTTTTTGTGACATCAAATGGACAATCATAGGATCCCAACTGGTTATATCAAAACCAATATTTGTTAAACCGTTTATGCATTCGGTTGTTACGTCGTGCAGCTTCTTCAAGTTGTAAGCGTCTGGCTTCTGTATTACGGACAACTGCAGCATAGTATTCATGAAAGATGAGAATTGAAGTCGACGGTTGTTGTAACGTTGATTCAGTATTTCCCAACATGAAGTGTAGTTGTCGGCGCTGATACTCAAGTGTTGCACCAGTCTTTCTGCTTCACCTTTTAGCCTTGTTTTCAGATGCTGCATTTTTTGGGCCTTATTCAATGTCGGGTTTTTGTGTATCGTCTCCAGGAACAGATCTTTGAAAGATATCCATTTGTTATAGTGTCCTGAAAACTCTGGGATCTCGATCCTCGGTGCTGAATGTTGGTGATGAGCGGTGGACCACATCTTGCTTTTCAGTCGTTTCCTTGCTTCGTCATATTTGGCTTCAAAGTGGTTGAACATGTCATAGTATGTTTTTTCCGAGCCTTTTAGTAAGGCTTCCAGTTCCCAATGAGTGTTGTCAATAGCTTCCCACTTCGACTTCAAGATTGACAAGTGATCGTCAAGTTCCCATTTTTCAGCTAAGACGTCAAACTCAATTTTCGTCATAGCCCTTTCCATGGCCTTGAAGTTACATTCCTGTTTAGTCAGCAAATTCTTTGTCTTCTCATCAGGTTCTCCCCGCGACAAGTCTGTCAGGTCGAATTTTATCATTTCTTCAGTGGTTTGCAACATTTTCAAAATGTCTGCTTTTGTATCTTCGTACATGTTCTGTGTCTTACCGTGGACATCTTCCGAGAAATAGTTTATGTTTTTATCTTCAATTTCCTGCAACAGCAATGTATGTCGTGCATGGAAATCCATCCATTGAGCTTCTAACGAGGACAGCCGCTTATTCAAGTATTCCTTTGTTTTTCTGGTTTTGCTATCCTTGTTATAGTTACTGCATAATGTTTTGATGTTTTCAAAACAGGTTGATTGTAGCGATAGCTTATTCATCTTGATTTATAGGCTATAGCTTCCTTTGTAGTTGAAGACTCTTGTAGTTATCGTTAAAGACTCTTCCAGTTTCCGAAGGCTCTTCCAGTAGTCGAAGGCTCTTCTAGTAGTTATAGTTAGTTCCAGCAGCTAAAGGCTCTTCCAGTAGTCGAAGGCCCTTCTGGCTGTTGTGGTTAGTTCCAGTAGTTAAAGGCTCTTCCAATAGTCGAAGGCCCTTCTGGCAGTTAAAGTTCGTTCCGGTATTCAATGTGGCCTTACTCTGGTTAGGTATTTGCGCCTTCTCAATCCAGCTGGGGCGACCCTCTTCCGGGAGACCAGCTGAACCGATTCGCTACCGTAACAAGAGACACAACCACACTAAAATACACGAAGGCTCGAAGGACCATAAATGTATGGGTTGTAGTACGTAAGCAAAGTCCATTCATCGTGTATAAGTTCAACCTTGCCAATGGTGTCATAATAAATCGGTCGCTCGGGTTCCAGGTTGGTAATTTGAGTGCCTGACCTTAGTTGCGAACTATAGGATCCATTCACAAGTATTAAAAGTGTGCAAAGAAACATGAAAATGTTTGCATGACATTTCTTTTCATAGTTTTTGGTTGTGGAGGTTCCTGTTGCCTTAGCCTCCTGTAAACTTGTCTGTTCTTCATTATTTTCGTTGGTGGTAGTATTTATGGGTAGAGCTGATAGTTTTACTATGGGTCTTTTAATGATACCAGTTTGGGTTTTCAGCGTTGTCACCCTAACATATCCGTCCGCTCCAGGGTGAAGTTCTAGCACCCATCCGGCTCGAAGGACCATAAATGTATGGGTTGTAGTAGTTAACTCCGTACACCGATTTGTCGTGAAGGTTTGTAAGTTTAGTATAGAGAAACACTTTCCACTAAGATGCAATAGTAAAGTTTATTTAAGTTATAAGTAAGTTACAGTATAGAGTGGAAGGCGATTATTTCTCTCAATTGTTGATAGCTACACAGTTATGAGTTCACTATAATTAAATTGGTTAATCATGTTATTTTATAATGCTAAATTATGACGCACATCGTTAGCCTAAAGTAGGTTACACAGTAAGCAGAAAAATGTACGGTAATGAGACCGTACAGGTGGATATAAATAAACAGAGGCAAGTACATAAGTGACCTTTGGCGTAGCTTAGATAAATGCCACCTGTATATTTTAACACTTGAATAGGCAACAAAAATATCATAAAGTTATGTTTTGCGATTGAACGGATGCACGGAGTAAACACGATAGTAAATTAGTTAGCACTTACACGACACATTCTGATTTAGTTATTGTTGACACAATATGGAATTAACATAGGGTTTTCTTTGTGTATATTGTAAAAACATATCACGCAGGCGAGTGAGTTGGTTTAGATGATTTTTTTTATGGGTCACACATGAGTCAATGACACATATAACCCCACTTTCGATATAAGTTTGGTCCTACCTTAACCGTATGGGTTCCGTACCTAAACTATCAAACATCAAATATTGTTTGGTTACTTTTCACTGAAACATTTCACTGAAAGAAAGCCAAGTTTTAGAATAATGCATACCGCTGCGCAGCCGGTAAGGAGTAGAAAGGTAACAACACAAACACGGCTTTTTTATGGATGGGAAATCATCAAATGACTCCTTCCGCTCCAACCAGAGCGGAAGGAGTCAAGAGATCATTTGATGGTGTCAGTCTCTTACTGACTAAAACCGATTCGTGTTGCTTAGCGTTCCAGGGCCACGGTGAATCTTTCGAACAAATTCCGCAACCCTGGCAGGACACAAACACAGCACACACAGACGACAAACAGATAGATGAGTTACTTTCGCATTTAAAATATGCAAATACTTATTTAAGATTTTTCATTTTTGTGTCGACCGCTTTCCCAAATGGCCATAATGACAAATGATCGTAATGTGACAAAACGAGCAATCTGCAAGCTAACACGAGCGAATAAAAATGTCAAGGCATGAATCAAATTCAGCATTCTAAGAGCTAGTTCTAGATCTAAAATAATTTGTAGCAAATGAGATCAATAAATCAATTTCACGATTCAATATCTTTAGAATTAATTTATCGTTTAGACTTAGCGGTAATTGATTATAGTGTAATTAATGTAATTTTAATTTATAACATCGTGATTCCTCATTATAATTAGGTGTATGAACTCTTGAGGAATTAATTTCGCGTCTTATCCACGACAGACTAATTTTGCAAAAGCAATAACTGTCAGTTTTGTAAGTTTTATTACGAATCTAGATCATAAATATGGTCGGATTAAAAATCGTCTAAATTGTATTTAGATCAATGCAAATGTTACAGATATTGACGATCTGTCAAAGACTAAATAAAAACTAGCGTACCAGGAATGTTAAGCGTTCATTAGAAGTGCATGTTTAGACATTTCCCATCAACTTGAAAGTAATGTGATACACTTTTTTAGGGGTTCGAATTTGTTCGAAAGAGTCACCGCTACCCTGGAACGCAACGGGCATAAGGAGGAACACGGATGGGTTTTAGTCAGTAAGAGTCTGACACACCCTCCCACTCCACCCAGAGCGGAAGGAGTCATTTTATGATTTCCCATCCTTGAAAAAAAACGGGGTTCAGTTTTCAACTAGTAAATAAATGTTTGTTTATCTGCGATTTCCTGATATCTATTGAACTAAGTATTACTTTGTTCTTAATCTGCATAGTTTTATTTTGTTACTTGTTAGTTTGTCACATACATTACCCAATACTCAGGTAGATATTACGTTTTGTTTTTAATCCTTTTAAGACAATTTATATTCATACGTAAGTGAATTAACGACACTCTTCAACTGTTAAAATGTTAATCAATAGTGCAACCAAAACAACTGTGTTTTAATAATTTAAAGGTCTATTTGTCAATAAAGGCACACAAAATATCAATGTTGTTTGTAAAATTAAATTGTTGTGTTTATTACGTTACATTTAAACCATTAACGGAAGTAACTTATCTTGTGCGATTATCTATTTTAAGTACAAAGCAGGTATCTTTGAAAATGTGATGGTTAAAATCTGTTGAGTCAAGCTAATCAGTGAACTCTTCTTTGTCTTCTTTCAGTAGTGGCCTTTTAGGCAGGTTTGTACTGGAGTTATTTAACCAGTGATGAAAATTCCTCTTTAGAGAATATTATAACCTAAAAGTAGCAATGTGATGTGATCGTACACGTAACTTAAACATTTCATAATGGATGCCATCAGTTTGACATTAACAATGGGGAAGCTGAGGCGTCAGGTCCAGGCAAGTTGTGGCACAGACATAAGTTAACTGACGTCATCGTCTGTTGACTGCATAAACCAGAGGACCTATCGCATGAGTGGCGCCAACTGGTGGAATTTTTCCCGAAAACTTGCTCACTGCTTGTAGATTCCTCAGTCGCTCCGCT
Source organism: Melanchra persicariae (assembly GCA_947386135.1). Lineage (NCBI taxonomy): Eukaryota > Metazoa > Arthropoda > Insecta > Lepidoptera > Noctuidae > Melanchra > Melanchra persicariae. The sequence goes on along the minus strand of OX376658.1, from coordinate 20,072,996 downwards.
ACCGCTCTAACCTTGCTGCCGCTATATCCCAGGTCGCAACCTGTCTTTTATTATCTCGACGATATAAAGCTGCTCTATAAACCGAGTCCTATCTATCTATCATTTTCCTGCCACGCCGGCATTTTGATAACACTGCAGATTTACGAGCGACTTGCGAACCTATCTTAATAGACACAAAATAAAATAATGTATCCCCAGCACATTGTTGCGGGTATTTTGTCTTTAAATACTGAATTTTGCCTTTATTGTAGAGCTTTATTGGCCCTCATTTGAGAATGTAAATAAATGATGCTTTGGTAGGTATAACATGCCGCCATCCTCCATAATAAGCAAGCAAGGGGGATGTCAGTCTAACAGTCTAAAGGAATATTACAAATAGGGAGAGAGAGGAAATTGCACAGTTTCAAAATCTATCGCGGGATCAAAGGTCACTCAAGGGACGAGAGGAAGTATTAGTTTGATAAGTACTTATCTAAAGCACACCATGAAAGCGACAGTGCGTGATGGAAAAACCCGGAGTATCTCTTATTCAACATCTCAGGGCCAATTCTATTATTTTTTAAACAACATTCGCATTCGCATGTCAATCGCAAACTGTCAAAAAAGCCTCATGCATTATTGACAGTTTACGATTGAGATGCGAACGTTGCTTGAAAATTAGAAGAATTGGTCCTATGATGCACATGAATAGTCCATGGGTATACATTTGTTGTACCTACTGGTAATATTACCTGTAGGTACCAGTTGTTCGTTGTTCCTCTTATAACTTTCTAGCTCACTAAAATATCACCCTAGATTTTACCCCGATTCACACCAAAGATTAGCTCAAGTTAATTACCTTTACAGATAAGTTAGACAACGCAACATAAGGTGCCATTATAAACGAGTCACCCGATAACTCAGGTTTGTAGCCAATAAAACACCCCACACACATAGTGGCGAATATCATGCCCATCCAAGATAAAACCTTCTTAGTTCACTTTATATATCCTCTTAATATTTTTTCCTATATATCCCATTATCTTCACAGGTTCACGTAACAAGACCAACTTTTCAACTTCAAGTTAAGAACGTTGTAAATTGTACGCATTTATAGAGGCTGTGTGCGCCCTGGGTGGCAAGCTGGGACCAACGAAAACTTTACCGCCCCTGAAAATACTGCTGGCACTTTATGACTGAGACAATAAGGGTGGGTTTCCTTTGATTTAACGTTGATGTAGCGGCATAGTTACCATGGTTTATGGAAGTAAGTTTCAGAAAGGATTATGGCTATTGTAAATCTATCTGTGTGCTAATGACTATGGTCGCGGATTAGGTCGATACTCGCGAGTTTTTTTTACCATTTTATTGCTTAACGCCTTGTTATTGTTGAGAAATTTCGATTGTAAAGGAAAAGTGTGTTGTCGCCTTTATTGCGTGCGCGCATCGCTGTAAAATTGTAATTTGACGGCGGATCTTAATGTGTCAATGTGTCTTTGATCGACCGCGGTGATTGATTATGTGATGTTCGGTGTGGAAATCTTTTTAGAATTTATTGTTTTAAATTATAATATTCGAAGGCGATTCAAGTAGGAAGGTAGTCTGCATTGTCTCAAGAGAATATGCTGTTGCGTTAACCCCAAATAAGTTGGGGTCAGGGCAAGAAGATGGAGATTTTCTGCACTCTCTAGGCTTTAAGGATTATATAATAAAATTAATGGCGGAAGCTATTTTCATCTAGATGAGATATCTACAATTTATTAGTAAATACCATAGTGCCTATTCTACAATGTTGTAAGCAACGTTCGAAACTCAGTTGCAATCTGTCATAAATTCCATAATTTCTATACATTTTTGACAGATCGCGACTGACATGCAAATGCTGCTTAAAAATTAGTAGAATTGGTTCTCTTATCTAGATGAAACTAGCCAATATATTTTAAAATCATTATCCAGCTCAGTAACTTTTTAATTTGTGAAAGCAACATGAGTAATTATAAAGATTAATGCAATTATTTCAATACAGGATGTTCACATTCACAAACAAGACATTTAAAACGATAACGTTGATTAATTTACGTTTTCTCAAGCACAAAATCTTTTTAATTTTCACAAATTAAGTGCACAGTTTTATTTTATTTTCTGAACTAATAATACAGATATACGAAGATCGCACGACGAGATCCTGGTTTATTAATCCTTTAACAAGATATCTTATTAACGCCATTAATAAGACAAATGCAGTATAATGTAAACTGACAGCGGTAATTACTACCTATCTCACTTGTGCATTAATCAGACGGAGAAAAAATAAAGCTCAGAATGGAAAGGGATCTTAGGTACTTAGTACTCGCTGCCTATGATGTATGAAGCTGTTCATCCTTTTCGATAGTGTATTCTGACGTCTGTAGAAAGTACTCCACTCATAAGACTTTATGGGATGCATGAAGGAGCCTCCTCGTGTAGCGCAATTTGTTCCATCAGGCACTCAACTGAACCAAGCGCTCGGCGCATCCTGGACAGTCTCACCTAACACCTTCTAAGACTGGCCAATCCTTCCCTTGCGGTGGTAGGGCTAACACTCGCCTGGTTCGCGACCACCCTCCCACGCTCGCTTCATCATGAACCTCATCTATCGCTTTCCATCAGGCGGTATCGAGGTCAAGAGCTAGCCCATTCATACATATAAAAAAAAGGTGCAACATTTTCACACACAATCATGGTGAATGGACCCGTTTATGACAGAAAATTAGATTTTCAGTATTTACCAAACTCTACTTTAGCCTGAAATTTTGTAAAATTATATTTTGGCATTTAACTTGGGTTCGACATGTTTTTTACTCCAAATACTCAATGCAGAATCCGGCCCATACTGTAATTATTTTAAGAAATAGGATTCTAACAAGGGTTGTCTTTAGATTGAAGAATTGATCGATAAATAATATAATGTTTAATCCAGATAAATCTATAAACATTTACGTGTAGCATGCACCATCACCAATGCATAACTAAATATAACAAGACAATACGTTAAACTCAGAACTTCCTAATTTTCCCACGAGCATTAAGCACCTACTACACTTCCAAACCTTAAAACTTTAATTCCATAAGCAACCTTTTCACTCAACTTTTAAGAGACCAACTCGACGAGTCCACAATTTAAGAGCCCACAACTTAAGGGCCCACAAGTGCCACTCCCGTCAGATCGCGACGATATCTGTGATTCTGTGATTCTGTTAACAGTTTCATCATAAAAGGCCGAAAGCTCTTTAACACTACATTCCGATGAGACAATTTATTGCCATATTTGACCCGGCACACAATGACGCCTACGCACGGATAGCTATAAACTTTACATTGAAAATCAATTTTTACATCACCCAGACAATGTGTGCTGGACAATAAATATGTATGTTGCGGTTAAAGTTGTAGTTCGAGTATTTTTTAGGGATTTCAGAGTCCCTTTTCTACTAATTTTCAAGTAACGCTCACATTCGCATGTCAGTCGCAATGTGTCAAAAATGTATGGAAATTGAGGCTTTTTTGACAGATTGCGACTGAGATGCGAATGTGAACGTTGCTTAAATATGATTAGAATTGACACTCTGGTAAAAATGCTTCATCTTAGCATAGCATACAAGATACGAAATTTGATGATGTAGAATTACTTTCTGTTTTAAAATGCCTTGTTATAAATCCCTAGCGTAATGCTATGGAATAAAAAAGCAGACTAAGTTTAGTCATGTACATAGTTTTTTAGTAATAGTATCGTTATTAATTAATATCGTAATTTATGATCAAGCCAAACTCGGTAATAACGTTAGTTTTCTTTATTATTTCTCAACCTCAACATTTATTATTTACCTTGGATTTTCGTGTGTAACTAACTACGTAGATAATATGACTTTTAAATATCCTCCTCCTTTTTGAAGTCGGTTAAAAATATGTTTTAGGCAGATATAAATATATACTAGGTTATTTGTAAAACACCAGCAACCTTTCAGGGGGTGAAAGTACTCATCATCATAAACAACCTTTACTATGGGACCAATTCTGAAATATCAAAAATTAAATCGGCTGTTTCATACAAAATGCAATAGTCACCTGATGAAAATCTATGAAATAGCAAATATTTTTTTTCGATTTTTCAGGGTTGGTCTCATAGCAAAAGTTTTTTTTATAAATATGAGTACTTTCACCCCCCCAAAGGTTGTTGGTGTTTTACAAATAACCCTGTATGCATTTACGAGCAAAACCGAATGTTGACCATATTTTAGACTTGTCCAGTAACATGTACACATGACAGTTTAGTGGAACTGTAGTACCGTTACGATCATAATTGAATTACCATAAGAGCATAATGTTAACAGTAAATGATTTTTATTTCGCTACCGGGTAAGTGATGATCACATGAAGGTAGCTTTTACGATGTGATTGTGTCTAGTACCTATGATATGTTTGGGCTACTATTTCATATTGACAGATTTTGTGATTTATCTCCAAGCTATTGTCACTTCCTTCTTGTTCTTTATTTTCTGCCCAATCTCTTTAATTCGAAAGGATGGAAATTAGGCCAAGTTTCAATCAAAAAAAAAAAATGTAAACAAAAGGAGAACATAATGATCAGTCTCGTGTGCTTAAAAAAGCCGCAGCGCTTAAATATTATATCAATAATACTAGAAATCACAATTATATTTTTTCTTAGTACAGACCTGTCTGATTCTTGAAAGGATCTTCTAGCACACCAGCTGCACCAGCTCCAGTTACAGCTGGAGTGCTAAAAGCTCCTTCGACCTCTTTTTCACTACCAGCTTCTTTTTCAGTCAGTAGATTATGACGTGCAGTGGCACGTCATCAGGGTTGCGGATTTTCTTCGAAAGAGTCACCGCGGCTCTGGAACGCAAAGGGCACTATAATAAGAGGAGCACGGATGGGTTTTAGTCAGAGTCTGACACTCCCTCCCGCTCCACCCAGAGCGGAAGGAGCCATTTTGATGATTTCCCATCCATAAAAAAGCTGTATTTGTGTTGTAACCTTTCTACTCCTTACCGGCTGCGCGGCGGAAAGCATTATTATAAAATTTGGCTTTCTTTCAGTGATATATTTCAGTGAAATATAACCAAACAATATTTGATGTTTGATAGTAATGGTAATTAGGTACAGAACCCATACGGTTTAGGTAGGACCAAACTTATATCGAAATTGGGGTTATATGTGTCATTGACTCATGTGTGACTGTAATAAAAAAAATAATCTAAACCAACACACTCGCCTGCGTGATATGTTTTATATTATACGCAAAGAAAATCATAGTCTACGAATACGAAAATTATATGTGTCTTGTATAGCTCCGTATCCTTCTCATACCTGAACCATGGTAGATTTTAGACGTCTTAGAAGGGTCCCTGCATATATATGTACCAAGTTAATAGAAAGTGATAGCATGTCATTTTTCCCAAACCATTCAAGACGCGCTGAAGCTAAGCTTAGAGGAGTTTTAACTTCATCTTGCCAACCCTAGCTTGCTCTGGGAAAAACTGAATATGAATATAATATATATTTATATCTCGTCTGATCCTATTCGTAACGGTCGGGAGCGAACTGAACATAAATTATGTTCAAATTGTTGCGTATGCGCATCGAATAACTCGGATAGGATGTCGCTACTGATTTCAAACCATCTTTAAAATGCGGCTCATTTAAGGAAAATTGAACTTTATGAAGAAGAAAATAAGGGTGTTACAAGATGAAAGGTAAAGTTGTCATTTACGATAACAATATTGGGATGTAATATGTAAGATAATATACCGATTATACATATAAACTCAATACAATCAATTTTAAACGTTATTTATGATAAACGCTAGATTATTTCACTTTGAAAAATCTTCTTGTAATCCAACCTTAGAAAGTGGACGCTTCATAAAATTACATATTAATATCATTCGGAGCACTCTTTGCTTAAAATGCTTATTTTATGTACCTTTGGTGCTAAGCTTATAGTTTCAAATTAGCGGGATTTCTATTGATCTGTAAGATTATTGAATTTCCCACGGTTTTCTCATGATGTATCTCTTATGTATGCAGATTTTTGGAGATGTATTATGAGATTAGAGCTTCAAAGAACAAAGTGATATTCGGACAGCTTGAAAAGTCAAAAATGTACGAGAGGCTGACGCTAGTGATTAAACTCATATATTTTGGTTATCGCTCATAAAATATCACTTTGTCTACTGCAAATGCATATCGTATACTTAGAACTAAACAAGTTTGACTCAATAATGCACTTTTTTTAGAAAAGACGAAAAACTGATTACGTTTTCTTCATAGATTTATGTTTTTAAGCAGCTAGAAGAAAGATATTGTAGGAATCTTGTGTTTTAATCATGTTTTGGGTAAAAATGGTATTTGTAGTTATTTCCTTAATGTTCGAAAGAGTTACCGCGGCCCTGGGAAGAAAGGCACTAGGAGGACTAAAGGGTGGGTTTTAGTCAGTAAAAGTCTGACACTCCCTGCCGCTCCACCCAGAGCGGGAGGGGTCATTTGATGATTTCCCATCCTAGAAAAAAAAAAAAAAAAAAAAAAAAAAAAAATGCATAACAATGTACGTATATTTGTTTCATTATTATTGTACATTACCAGCTGACAGCAATGAGGGCGAATTTTTTAAACGAAATTTTAGTTTGTAGTTTAGGTTTAGTTTATTTGTTAATTTTAGTATTTGTAGACAGCTTTTAATAAAAAAATCTAATCTCAAAATCTCTTAATTTCTCTAGTCACTAGTTTTTTTTAGTTTTTCAATAGAAAGGCGACATGCAATTGACTGCTTCGTTTACCTAGACATTGCAAACGCGATTGCTGAGCATCAGTTCCTTGGTTCGACTTCTCGGGCGAGTGGTGTCATTTGGTTTTCCAAGGCATAATCTTTTTTTATATTAATATAGGCACGCGTTTGACCACTACCTCACCTGATGGTAAGCGATGATGTGATCGAAGATGGAGCACGTTTGCCTAGAAGTAACCTAAACAATCGCATCTGTAGAACGACAGGTGGATGTATTACTATGGTAACTGTAACGTGTGCGGTACACTTTTGTCTAACTCTTTTGGGTGTACAAGGTACATACATGCAATTAGCGGAAGTAAGTTACCCCAAGTACTTGGTATGCACAAACATGTTATTTCAGTAACCTATGGTGATTATTTAATAGGCTAACAGCCTTAATAGCTTGTGTAACATCGCTGGAGCCTGATAGCGATCTAGAACGCTATTGAATGTTAATATGTTATGAGCAGCGAATATCATACCAATTACCTAACGCACTGCTAGTACGGGAACATGTAAACACGTACTGAGATAAAATGTGAGAGTATTAGGTTAGGTTCTGTGTAGTTAAAGCGAAAATTGGTTGATATGAAAAACTGTTCAAAGGAAAATTTAAGTTTATTTTGGCGTTGATGTCTGTTCTACGCGATCGATGTTGTTAGGGTTCATAAATATTTCTATTATATTGGTTGTACAATTTTGCTTCTTCAAAATTCTTTTTCTTTGTAATTAAGTGTATGTTCTAATGTTTGCTAGTGATCCTGGATCGTTTTGGGTTTTTTTCAATTTTTTAAATTTTCCGAACGCGTTGATGTCTTTTGTACGTCATCTACATAAGTGGACTGTTGTTTGTTGTTTTACATTTCAGAGCTGAGCGCCAATTCTACTACATTTTAAGCAACGTTCGCAATCGCATCTCAGTTACAATCTTTCAAAAATGTATGGAAATTAAGGCTTTTTGACAGATTGCGACTGACACGCGAATGTGAACGTTATTTTCAGTTTGTTGAGCTATTGTATCAAGATTTTATAATACGCATAAGATTGATACCAAATTGCCTTTACTGTGAACGCGGTACGGCTGTGGAATTTACTTCCGCCTGATATTACAGACTGCAAAACTCTTACAGTTTTTAAAAGAAGAATAAGAAGGAACACTACTCGATGTGTTGCACTACGATGGTACTCCCGTACCATCATAGTTGTATATAAAAACTCGTAAGTATGTATTATTATTTATCTTATAATATTGTTTAGTATGAGTGTCATATCTATTTTAGTAATATTTTATGTGTTGTATGTTATATTTAAAGTTTATTGCATATATACATCCCTTTTATTTGACTCTCCTTTCGCAGGTTCTTTAGAAATAAACGTCACCAATGTACTTATTTTTCTATTTACTTCTTATCTATTTGTTAAGTGTGTGCTAATAAACTGAAAATAAATAAATTAAAATTATCCTAACTTCTTAGAAATGACTTAATAATAATTGTCCTTGACTCCTTAACTGTAAAAACAAAAAGAAAACAAATGAAACTCACAAACATACATACATACATGAAACCTTGAAAACATAATACCTACTCTTTTTTTTCGGGCAGTCGTGTATTAAAATTAGATAACTCATTTTTAAACAACGTTCGCATTCGCAGCATGTCGTAATCTGTCAAAAAATTATGGTAATTAAGGTTTTTGACAGATTGCGAATGAGTTGCGAATTCGAACATTGTTTAAAATTTAGTAGAATTGGCCCTCTGAAATTATTAATTTTTAATTATTTTATGCATAATTATATTGATTGTGAAAGTGAAAAACGCGTTGATGTCTTTTGTTCGCACGTTCCTTTCAGAGTCTATATCAGCCTTGTTAAGGCGAAACGGTCAGTGTAACGACTGTTGTAGATATAATTTTTGTTATGTTACTATTTAACTGTATATTGTATACGACTCAGGTTATAACATTGTATTTTATACAACTTAACTAATGAACTTGTTCGTAAGTCTTCTGCGTTTTGACTTTTAGTGGTACTAGCTGCCTTCATTCAAAGCTCTTCACGATTACAACGCACAATTATTTACCTTGTAATAGTAATTTACGCAAAAGGTGATTAAATAAATGATTGAGAGGCATTAGAAACTTACGAGTGAAATACTCATTATGAACGAATCGGTATTGACCACATTGTAATACATGCAACAGGTAATTAGTTGGTAGTTCAATCTTATCAAATATATAAAATATTTTCTTTTTACTAACTTTTATTAGGCAAATAGTGATCCAGAACAAAAATTCTTTAATAATCCTCACATTAAAAAAGTTGAAATTATACATACTTTAAACCAAAATAAAACAGAAAAAAATAAACAACAACTCTTTCTCATAACTCACACAAAAATTCAAAAAATGTACCATTAAAACTAAAAAGCTCATAGCGATATTTCATTTAATATATAATACACAATCAGTATACGCATCATTTAATATATAATCAGCCATATCGTTAAGACAACGCGTCGAACACGCGCCCAAATCGTCCATATACATACGAATCACCGTAAAACCGTACTTTTGAACCGTAAACCGATGGGAGGTCCCCTAATTGCTGATCATATGCAAATATGACTATTAACACAACTATATTTTATCAAGAAACTATCCTCACTAATATTGTAAAGAAAAAAGTCAGTTTGTTTGTTTGTAACCTCTATACGTCTTAACGGCTAAACCGATTCGGATACAACTTGGTACACGAGAAGAATATATTCTGGATTAGGATATGGGATAGCTTATCTCGGGAGTATGCTCTCTTAGGATAATTTCCGACTTACTCGCGAGCGGCTTCTCTCACTACTATTTTAAATTTGAAAGTTTGGATGAATGAAATGGATGTTTGTTACTTAATCTCGCTGGAATAGCTGAACAGATCTGGATGTAATTTGCCACTCAGATAGATCATAGTCTGGAGAATAGCAGGGACTTACTTTTGAAACAGTTTCCAACTTATTTACAGGGTGTTCCAGAAGTGGTAAAATTTAAAACCTTCTTTGAAGCATTCTGATACAGTTGGTGGCGTTTATTTTCGTTCAATCACAAGTGGCCCTTCAATCATATTGTAATTTTATTTCAAATTAGTATTTATAAAATAAACTAGAGTATAATATAATATTGTAAACGGAACACAGAGCCTGGATCCCACAACACAGGGAATCCTAGTGTGGGATCTAGGGCCTCAACCAATAGAGTAGGTTTTATTTGATACAATAAATATTTTTCATGATTTTTTTTTACATTTGATGCCGCCAACAGACTTTTTTGAAACTTTGCAGTCATTTTTTGAGGTTTGAGGGGTTTTTGTAAAAAGTCATTATTTTTTATTTTGATATTGTTTCTTTACTGATAAGCAGACAGAACACCACCCTTAAATATGACCACTCATTCTAGATTACCCTATAAACGGGCGAAGCCGCGGGTCGTAGCTAGTGCTTAATATATCAGAATTTAATGTGACCTGAATTTTTTCGTTTGTCTTTTATTTTTCGTTGATTAACAGGCTCTATAATGTATTGTTTATATTAACAGGCTCTATAATGTATTGTTTATATTTCACGGGTTCGTCGATGGCGTGTGCTGGATATTAATATGTTTTCTATGAGACTTGTTTAGGTTTCGACACGTGAATTATTGGCCGGCGCCGCGGGAGGTCACATGTTTTATGATGGATAAACGTTTTGTTTAAAGTTGAAGTTCTGTGTGACTCTGTTTTTGCGGGCACTTTTGATGACAGTAAATGTGGATGGTTACTGGTTGTAGGTGTGGAGGAATGCCAAATAAACCATGGATGGACTGTGTGAGAGAAGATATGGCCAGAAGGGACGTGGCTATTGAGATGACGGTGAATAAAGAGGAATAAAAAGACGTGCTGGAAATGAAAACTACAGGGTCATTTGTAAAACACTAACAAACTTTCAGTGGGTGAAAGAACTCATGATTTTTTTTTTTTTTTTTTTTTATTGGATGGGAAATCATCAAATGACCCCTCCCGCTCTGGGTGGAGCGGCAGGGAGTGTCAGACTTCTACTGACTAAAACCCACCCATGCTCCTCTTAGTGCCTTTACGTTCCAGGGCCACGGTAACTCTTTCGAACAAATCCGCAACCCTGGTAGGCTCTGGCCTTAACGGGCCCCGACCCATGCTGACGACTGCTGGCTTGGCGCGCGTAGAACACAGCGCGCCGTCAACCCGGGCCTGTTCTGATCGGACGGCGAGCTACCCATTGCTCGCCGTCCACAGGCATCAGTCACTGCGCCATGCTCAGGAGCATCAGTTCCTGGGCGGCGCAGTGGCTGACGTTCAACAGGAGGGGGTGAAATGGGGCCATTACTGGCACTCCATTTCAGCCCCCTCCGGAAGAACTCATGATTAGAAACAAGTTTTACTACCAACTCTGAAATAACAAGAATAAAAATCAGCTGTTTCATACAAAATGCACATTTTAATAGGTACACCCGATGAAAATGTATGAAACAACAGATTTTTTTTTTCGATTTTTCAGGGTTGGTCTCATGGCAAAACTTGTTTATAATCATGAGTACTTTGACCCACTGAAAGGTTGTTGCTGTTTTACAAATAACCCTGTATTTATGAGTTGTATAATTATAACAGCTATTTAGTACCTACATCATTAGCACGTTTATGTATAATATAATATTAGAAACCGCTAAAATAGTTGGTTGATGAGCTACCGAAATTGAGGATTATGAAATACGTTACTGAGATGTAGCTATGGTTTTTACCATCTAACCAACTGCAAATGGTATAAAACAATTCACATCACAGTTTCCTGCAGTTAAAAACTACACATAACATATTATTTTTATTAATATGATTAACATTATCACATTAGAGCATGTTCAACACCTTTCAATATGTATTACCCCCACGCAAAACCATAACTAGTCCATTTTATTGTTTGATGAGTCTATTATTGTGACCAACATTGTTATGTTACGGTTGATATATAATTTATTTCTCAAAGATTAACATATGATCGCTTAACGAGAAATGTTCAGACAAACAGTTTAATTTATAACATAGTGGACTTTGTCTGCCGCGATGGTTCAGTGGTCACAAGAGCTAATGCTGAGCATAAAGTCCTGATATCTATCCCCGGGTGGGTCGAGCCCGTCCCACTACTCTCATTCACTGCAACTCCTGAAAGCAAGAACCAACCATGTCGACCACAAAAACGCTGAACCAATGAAGCTCGACGAGTTCTGGAGAAACGATTCAACTGTCTTGGATCCGGGAGCGATATTAATCAGAAGTGAGCAGTGGAGGAGTAAATAGAGGGTAATTTCCAGTTCCCTCCTAATCAAGATTTTCCCATCTGCAATTGAATTTTTCAGTAGTAGACTGGAGTCTGGAATCATACCCGATTGATAGCAATAGATAAGCCCCATTTACATGGAGCTTACATCTATCATTGGCGAAATAAAATAATATACCATAGGTACTGAAGATGGACGGTGAGGCCGGAAGAGGTGATGAGACGACCTAGACGCCCACTGCAAGGGCTGGTTCGAGGTGGCCCGGGAAAAGAATACCTGGAAGGATTATTGGGAGGCCTTTGACCAGCTGTGGAACATTATAAACTTAATAAAAATAACTAGATAGACCACTGCCAGTACCCATTGCAGTCCCTTTGGGGAATAGAGCTCGACGTTGTGTTAAACTTAGGACATTTCAACCACGTTCAAATCACGAACTTCTAGTCTTAATAGTTAGTTTTATAAGTTAAGAAGTAGGCGGTTATATAAATTATAATTTGAGACTAGCGCGCGCCTTGGCACCGCCCGCTTTAGTGCTCAATTAGAGACTACGCCCACGTTACATTTGCATAACATTACGTTTTCGTTTGGACCTTTTTTTGGATGTCGGAAATTTCGGACATCGCTAATTCTGTATGTATGTTTCCTGTCGTGAGAAACTAATGACTGTGTCATCGAACCGTTTTCGCGTTGCTGAATTGTGGAGAAAACAAATCCTATTATATGAAAGATTGTAAGTTTTGGTTTTTGTTAATCGATCACGTTTCAATTTCTGATTGGGTTTGAATCAAACATGGCACATGAGGAGACATGGTTTACCTGAATGGATAATTTCCGATGTTCAAGTTTCAGAAGCTAGTTTGACATATATTCTTGTTACAGACACGCTAAGAAGTCAATGAATAATAAGTACAAAGTCAAAGTCAAAGCATTTATTTCAAATAAACCATTCACAGGTACTTTTGAAATGTCAAAGTCAGTCAGTCAAAAACATAAAGCTATTTGCACGTTCCAAAGCGTAGATCTCTATGGACAATATCAAATGTTCAATATTTAATACTGGCAACATAGCTGGCACAGTTAAATTACCGTCACATCACATCATCATCATACATCGCAAGTTTTGTCCAAATGGTGATCACCTGAAGGCCAATTCTACGAATTTTCAAGCAACGTTCGTATTCAGATCTAAGTTGCCATCTTCAAAAATGTATTAAAATTAAGGCTTTTTTGACAGTTTGCGACTGAGATGCCTTAAATGTGCCGTCTTATATGCATGGTGAATAATGGATGACATCGCTACAAAAACTGTCGGTCGATTCTGTCGACATCTCACGGTGTTCACCTAGGCGGAGTGAACGACAAGTGAGCTGTCATTCCATCTTATTGTATGGTTTGAAAACTCACCCGTCGTGCACCCCGCCTAAGTGTTCACTACGACATGTTTACAGAATCGCACTGCTGATCAATAGTCGTAAACAGTAATCGTAATTGAGAATCGACCATTACCATCTCGTACCTTAAAAATGGGGATAAATATAATGACCACCATAAAATGCTTTGATACCCTTAGTTTTGTAACCAAAAATATCTACTTAACACCAGAAAAATAAAGTCTAAAAATACAATAGTACCAGCTATTTTAGTCACGACTCCACTTTAAATTGTATTCGACCACCAAATTTAGTAAATGATCACCAAATCTTGACGACCAAATTAATGTATTATTTTTGTCTAAATAAACTACTGTGATTGCCATAAAATGTAGGCTTGGGGTTACAAACTGGATAAAATAGGTTAGGTTAGGTTAGAATTGTGACCAACCGCGCGCGAGCCGAGCGAGCGAAGCGAGCGGTGCCGTGGCAGCGGCCGGCGAGCGCTACTTCTCGAATGTTTTTTTGGAAAAAGTTATTTATTTCACACTTTTTTAACTCCAAACACCAAACAATAGCTGCCAATAAAAATGAAAGAAAGCTTATAAATTAAAATAAAGCTTTATATTTACTTAAAAGTTTTGGATTAACAATGATTTGTTTGACATTAGTTTGCTGAAACAGGATAGCAAGATGTATAAACTTTGATTATAATTTTACATTAAAATGCTGGTATGATTTTGGTGATCATTTACTACTTTTGGTGATCATTTACTACTTTTGGGATGACAATGATTTATTTGGACTCATTTTGCTTAAATAGGATAGCAGAATTTAAAAACTTTGGTTATAATTTTACTTCAAAATGTTGGTTTAATTTTGGTGATCATTTACTATTTTTGGGTTACTCATGATTTACTTGGAGTCATTTTATTTAAACAGGATAGCAAAGTGTTAAAACTTTGGTTATAATTTTACAATAAAATGGGAGTTTCATTTTGGTGATCATTTACTATTTTTGTCTGCTATTTGTTACTATATCTGGTGGTAAGTTAAACATAAGCCCTTAAAAATTGGCAAAATTATCGAATGTTTGTCGATGGAGCCATAGAAATAGAATTGAATGCGAGCGTTGTTTAAAAACCTATTTTTCAAATCTTCACAGGAAAATTGTGAACGTGGAATATATCCAAACCAATACGTATTATGAAGAGGTAACATCGTTTGTTAGCAGGAAGTAATCCCTTGAAGTACGGATCTCAGTACCAATTGAACTAATTTTGAAGCAACGTTCGCATCTGCATGTCAGTTGCAATCTGTCAAAAATGTATGGAAATTAAGGCTCTTTTGACAGATTGCAACTGACATGCGAATGTGGAAGGTCCACATTCGCATGTCAGTTGCAATCTGCTTATAAATTAGTAGAATTGGTACTCTGAATGCAGAAATTATTATAGGTTCTGATAGTTGGTTACGTGTCCACTGAGTAGGTACCATATACTTTTTATTTCTATAAAGACGCACGGTTTCTTTGAGAATCACAGGAGCACAGCCGCGGGAAAAAGCTAATTGGAAATGCAATAACATGGGCACAACACTACGTACATTATTCTATGTATTATGGATCACTATTGAGAGCCTTTAACCCCACAACGAAAACGATCATTTCAATTCTAATGACCAATTAAAGCTCAAGATTAACGACGGTCAAAGCTCTAAGATCTGATGATCGTCTGTTCTACAAGCCATTTGCTCAGTCGTAGACTATAAATGCCCCGTGATTTCACTCAATATCACCCAAATGTCGTATAATTTATGTTTCTGTCGATATAAAAGTTCAAAATATATGACGATGTCAAAGTTCGTGGTGCCCGTCACCAATCTATATTGCCTTCAAATAGCATCGGAATGTCACCCGACGCCGACGCCGTGCCATAGACTAAATGTATAAAACTGTTGTATTTTAATACGGCGCATAAAGCGCGGCCCAACTTTATACCAAGTATATGTAATGGCCGAGAGGGAAATCCGAAAATGTCACTTTAAATAATCGTGTTCATTAGTAAACATTTAAAACACGCATTAGGAACGCTGGGTGCCGGCGCCCGACACGATCACTATCTCGGCACACACAAATGTACTTCCGTCCTGCTCGCTCTGGTACTTTGACCCCGTGTGCGAAAGGGACATCGCCTCCTAAGCCGCGGTTTCGAATAAGGAATAGAGAGGTGAGACGGCGATTGCATCGACGCATGCGCAGGGATACGTACTAATTAAGCGGCCGACTCTTACCGATAAACGGCCCCAAAAGATCCTCTCCTAAGATGTTGCAATTAAGACATACACTCGAAATAAGCGGGCGTCGAGAATCGGTACGATTTAATCGATTCCCGTTTAAATTAAACGTCGATTAGTATTTAAATTCGGACACACAATGTTTGACGACCCGCCGAGAGGTAATTGGTGATAATTTTTTTAATTGATATTGTCGTTTGTGTGTCGATTGTGGCGATTTATATTATTGGTAGACGTGGCCGGCTCGTAGGTGTGTCGGCCACTCGTCGTGCATATTATGTAATTTTTTTAATTGGTCACAGTTGACATTTAGCATCGTTCATCGTTCAATTACTTATTTAAGATATGAGAGTTTCTTTTTTTAAGAATTAATTGTCGTGTCTCCCTGCAGGTCTTTTATGACTAAATATAATAATTGTGACGGTCCGTTCAGTCTCGTGTCGGACGGAGTGACTTAATTGATGCTTGTGTGGAGATATCGAAGGTTGTTGTGAATGTTCTGAGTGGAGCTCGTGGCTAATAAATAATATCAGCCGCACCTGTCGATCTTCAAAGTAAAGCAACGTTTGCTGATATCGATCCGAAGATGGGTGACCAGCTTAACATACTGAGATTCTTTCATGCCTCGGAAAGCACGTTAAGCTATTGGTGGCTGTCATTTGTGTATTTTTGACAGCCATTTTGGGTAGTCAGCTCCACAGCCAAGAAATCTGGCACCGGTGTTGCCCAGTTTGACTGGACGCCGACTCCGATAAAGTTGGGAAAAGGCAGGCAGATTGTTAACGTTCTGAGAGTTTCATGAGCGTGTTTTTTTTAAGGATGGGAAATTATCAAATGACTCTTTCCACTCTGGTCGGCCAGCAATCACTTCGGAAGGCGGTAGCCACTTGACGAATATTATCTTTTCCACTTAACGGAAAAAATTGTACTAAACTAATTTTTTCAAAATAAAAAAAAAATGTTTTTGAATGATGGAAATCTTTATTTGGACCTTAAATAAAGATTTCCATCATTCAAAAACATTTTTTTTTTATTTTGAAAAAATTAGTTTTAAAAAACAAAATTGGATGGCTAATTTTGCGCCACCTTGTCGTTCAGTGGTCCATAAAAGGACATGGTTCAAAATTAACCCAGCTCTCGCGTTAATGATTTATATATGGTGGCCTGTTGGTCTAGTGGTTAGTGACCCTGACTGCTAGGACGGAGGTCGTGGGTTCGATTCCCACACAGGACAAATCTTTGTGCGATGAGTACGATTATTTGTTCTGTATCTGGGTGTGTAATTTATCTATAATATGTATGTATGTATTATGAACCTCCTGGGTAAGCTCGCTCCATCGTAGACTTTGTCTCTGTCATATCTGACATTGACTAGAGTCAAGAGCAAACCCACCACTAATAAAAAAAAAAAAAAAAAAAAAAAAATTAGAAATATATAAGTATGTTTATCAGTTGTTTGGTTGCCATAGTACAGGCTCTGTTGCCTAGTTTTGGATCAGATGGCGGTGTGTTGGTTGTCCCAAGATATTATTATATTATTATTATCTCAGATTGTTGAGTAGGAAGTAAGAAGAATGATAATAGAATATACAATCACTATTTCCCTATGGGGTGGTCGGTTAGGTAACCTAAAACAAAAATCTAACATTAACACAAATCCTGCGTATCTTCACAAAATCATTCAATCGTAATCTTAATACACCGTATGTGAGTTAATTCCGTGAGGACGGATATGTCTATCCGTCGGATATCGCGCGTTAGGAGGCGATCGTTAACTGCACTAATTGACCATGTGGTAGGTACGATGATGAAGACATATCGGTAGGAACAGTTGGATTATTTTATACTGTTATCTTAGTAGGTACTTTTCTGAATATTTACGGATTACTGTTAGTTAAAGAAATAGAAAAGAAATAGTAGATTATGCACCCAGGGGATAAAGCAGTGTCTTGTGTCACGGGCGTCATATTGAATCTCGAACGCAATGAAGGATTCGGGAGTTTAGAGTTTGATACAAGAATCCTGAATGGAGCGAGGGATTCAAGCTAGCCCAAGGCAAAGACACCTTTATCCCCGAGGAGGATACTCTACTATTCACACCTCCTGTGAGAAAATAAGAAGCCATAATACGAAAAATAAAGTATTTTGAATTTACAAACACTAAGTAGAGAAATGTATTTAGGACTATACTGTATGTATACCTACTTAAAAAAGTTAGTTTAATACCATACGGATTTGCAATATTCGCGCCTTTTTTGCGTTCCACTCGGTATACCTACCACATAGCGGCCACGACCAACTTGATTTTCGTTTTTTTTTTTTACTTTTCTGTGGGTAAGTAAATACGTGCAGGCCTATTGTTATCAACCTAATACAATTAATGTGTACACAAAGCTTTATACAGAGCTTTATAACAGCTGGTAGAATGGGTTCGGAAGCTTGGCTGTTTGCAATTCGAATTTAGAACATCATAGGAGATGCGAAAATAGTTTTTAAATTAACAAATCGACTATTAATGGGTTTTAAGTGTTATTGTTATCCTTTTGTACAATAATCCGTACATAACCAATTATTCTTATAATATTGTCTTCAATCCTGGACCCTGGTCAATCCTTATGATTTTTTAGTAATTCGAGAATGACCACTAGCAAGTTAACACACTTGGGATATCAACTGCTTAACCGGACTTAAATTTGACGTTTTCGATCAGGTGGTGTGAAAATGGTATTTATTGTCACAGTACTGACATGTCATGCAGTGGCATACAGTTGGAGGCGCGCCATAACACGGATTTCAAGTCATTCGTAATGCGCGTTCCGATTCATTATTTGGTGACCTTCCTCAAGGAAGAGTTTTGGCCGAAAGGTGTGCTGTATCGGCGTGTCCGCGGCCGGCTACGCGACACCTCGCGTCACTTCATGTGCAGTAGTTTTTAAGTTTTTTGTAAATAAAATGTATTAGTTATTGTTTTTATAGCTATTTATGTATTGTGTTTTTATGGGCCTTAGATGCCTGAAATAAAGGATAAATAAATAATAAATATTACAATATAAAATACAATGCCCTCTCGAGGGCCGCGACAGCTTAATCAGGTGTGGCATCGTTGTTTGACTATTACTTCTGCTATTATGACCGCTGAAGGTGTATCGATAATAATGTTAATTAAGACAAATATTAAGATTAAGTATCTCCCTTCGATAAGTCCCCCAGCACCTTCCAACCACAGCAACTCCTGGCAATCGGCAGAAAAACGCCAAGTCAATGAGGTTCGCTAAGTCCCGGAAAAACGATTCAATTGTCTTGGATCTAACAATGAAAGTATCCAAAAAAAAAAAAAACAGCGGAGCATAAGAAAAACATAATTTCCATTTCCTTTTCAAACAGGAGACAGAACAGAGTTATAGGCCAAAAGGCGCCTTTACAAACTGGATGTTAAACCAAAAGTTGACGGGTAGGGAATGCCTTGTTGGACCTATGAACAACTATTGTAATAATAGAAGACCTTTATCTAAAGAAAAAGATGATCATATATTCCTAAAAAAAACCTTATTATTGAAAAATCGACCCCAAATGAAAATCTGTACGAATTATAATAGGTTACAAATCACTCACATGACATTAGCGACCAAGATACCTATCATTCATATTTCTGCTAAACCCGTAAGAGAAAACAAGCGTGATCATAATGATATGAATAGCCTCCAGTTGAACAATATTGACCAAGCTGATCTTAAACACAGTGTTGCTAAACGCAGTTCACACAGAAGCAGTAAGTAGTTTTGGTGTGAAACCAACACTTTTGAACCAAATGTATCGGAATTAGCATCGTTCTGTTAAACTGTTAATGTGATCGGAAACTCCAGTCTTATGATGGAATTTAAGATTTTTAACCGACTTAAAAAAAAGAGGAGGTTCTCAATTCGACTGATGTTTGCATACGAGAATAACGTTGCTTGCTAACGTTTCGGTTCAGTTTCTGAAATGAAAATAATAATAATAATAATAATATCTTGGGACAACCAACACACCGCCATCTGATCCCAAACTAGGCAGAGCCTGTACTATGGCAACCAGACAACTGATAAACATACTTATATATTTCTAAATACATACATTTTATAGATATTACACACCCAGATACAGAACAAATAATCGTACTCATCGCACAAAGATTTGTCCTGTGTGGGAATCGAACCCACGACCTCCGTCCTAGCAGTCAGGGTCACTAACCACTAGACCAACAGGCCACCAAATGAATGTGACAAATGGTCAAATGCGTGAAGCTGGAGGTTGAATGAATTTTCAATAGCCAATATTCTTTATTATGTACACCATATACGTTACTGGAAAGATAGATGAAGGAAACATTACATGACGCTCTTGGCGGCCATCTCTAAAATTTTTAAAGACAACCTGTGGATGTATTTAAAAGAAAAAGGTAAGATACAGGTAGGTATCTTACATTTGCCTTGCATTTATTACTCGTATTGGCGTTGTAATAACGTCGTAAAATATCTTTCTAAAAACCATTTGTTAGTCATTTTAAGGCTGTAAACAACATCAAAAGCTAAGATTATTTGATGTTGTATCAAAATCAAACCTTGGCAATAAAACAAATGTGTGTATCTCCGATACAAACAACAAATCCGTCTACTCCAATTGACAGAACGTTACAAGCTCGTGTATTTGGTAATTGATACGCTCGCTGTTCAAACTGTTTGTATAGAAAGCGTGTGGCCAAAAGGTTGCATTCAAGTAATCTCAGCCGATCACGATCGCGTGACGAATAAATTCCATCGATATACGATTATATATCGATTTTTATCACGGTTTACGGGAACATGGACCAATACCGATGTGTGAGTTTAGATAAATGCTTTCAATTATATCGATAAATCCTCTATTATAATTAACTAGCGTTTACACGCGGCGTCGCCGCTCAAATGTGAATATTTTAATTTTAAAATGAATATGCTGGATTTATTAAAACTATTTCGATTCTAATGAGGATTTTAAATTTTGTACTCGGCAGCTGTTGAGCTCAGAGAATCGTTTAAATGTGATTGAAACACCTACTGGCTTCACATATATTATGTGAAGGTGCTATTGACTGAAGTAACAGTCGTTTCTAATGCATTTCATTTTAAAATTAAAAACGTGTTGCTAAATCTCAACGGTAATCCAAAACGCAATGTAATGCTAATTCGCAACGCAAAATGTATGTACAAACAAAAAGACGATTCTTAATAAAGTAATGTAGATAATAATCAACAGAGCAAATATAGATTTTGTTCTCGCTCGTCTGTCAAATGTATTTCACGGCGTTTTATATATTTTTATAGCCGGCAATTTGAACATTTCCACAGTGACGAATCGATTCAGTGTAACAGTTCTATCGATCCTAATAGAACCGAATAAATATTTAATTATCGGCCTTTATAGTGAATGGCAACGGATTGGATAGCTTTGTTAATGATTTTAATTTGTCCGATCGTCGATTTGCTATCAGATCGATCGACTGTTATCGATTGCGATCAAAGGTCATCGACAAATTGTTCACACTCATTTCTAACAAGAAAACTCTGCGATGTTTAAATAAGCGGCGATTGTGTTACATCGCGTTGAACTATAACATTTTTATAGTTATAAAGTGTAATGAAAATCGATTGTGAAAGTTATCCATTGAAACCATCGATAAAACTGCCCGAGCGTGTGAATTTCGTCGTCTGAGCGTCCGACTTTAAGATTTTTAAAATGTGTTCCAAAGGCGTTACTTCTTAACGTCCACCGCACGAGCTAATGTAAAGCTAAACTTGCGTTAATCATAGTTATTATACGTTTATTATTAGTGCGAGTTTGTGAGGCGCGGGCACTAGGCACGGCACTCACATATCGATATACCAGCCGGACGAGACCAACGCAACGTTTTATCGCGAATCATTAACATGTTTGCATATTAAGTTTTTGATATGGCGCACTATAAACTTAACAACAGTTCAAATTACTCATCAAGGTTTTATTATTTGAATACATTAATATCGTAGTCGAATTTATCGATATTTATCGATATGGCAGCCATCAATCACGCGTCGGTTTGCATGAAAGGCAATGAAGACATTACCCCCAATAATAACACCTCAAACGTTAGACGGCCCGCGTTTATTAGATCAATAACTTTATAATGCAAAACGATTTATTATTATATAATTATACAGCCATAATCGAGCAACGATTAATTGGAGTAGACTTATAATCGATCACACGGCGTGACGAATCGGGTTGTTTGGTATCGATTTTTTCGACTCGACTAATGCGTAGAGGGCAGTATGTTTTAATGGCTACGATTTAGTTTATCGTGTGATCACGATGTTAATGAGTATTCGTTTGGAGTTTATTTAATCAGTGCTCTTTGAATAAATGAGATGTTCCATTGGACTTATGTGCGCGCGCGCAGTTGTTTATTACATGTTAATATTTTCACTCTGTTTAACATTTCCGCTGTCGCCCTGGTGTTTGTAATTAACTTTGGTCCACTCGACATATCTCACGTCTGCCTTTCTCGCTCAGATGTTTTATCGATAGATAAGGAGTGCTCATCGATATAAATTGTTTTTTGCATTTAATTGAGAACTGAGTTATGTTAGTGTTGTGAGTGAGCGCGAG
The DNA here is from genome assembly GCA_947386135.1 of Melanchra persicariae. Lineage (NCBI taxonomy): Eukaryota > Metazoa > Arthropoda > Insecta > Lepidoptera > Noctuidae > Melanchra > Melanchra persicariae. The sequence goes on along the minus strand of OX376658.1, from coordinate 20,050,529 downwards.
TGGGACACAAATCTTTATCGATGGAGAGATGAAACTGAATTACATGAGATGAGATGAGAAACGGGAATCGATCAATGCGCCACTTGTAAAAATGTTATATGATAGTATTGATCAGGGTGCCAATTCTATTAATTTTCAAGTAACGTCCGCATTCGCGTGTCAGTCGCAAACTGTTAAAAATGTATGGAAATTGATTATTGATAGGCAGATAGGAAAAAAAGAATAGAAAAATCAAATAGTCGATATTAGGATTAAAATTGGACGTCTTTCAGTTGATGATGGTGACATATTATAGGCGCTTCATATAAACGTAAAAGTCTATATTTGGTTTTGTATATGTGTCGTTATCTCAAATATTCAAGATGAACTTAGCATCAAAAGAACAACAATTCGCGTATGCACCACCTAGGTAGGTATAGGTAGATAGATCACGAACATAACATTACTCACAAGAGCTCACATCTGGAGCACGACGGGAACACAGAAGTACAGGTAATGGAAGAGATACTAAAAAATATAGTACGTACGTAAGATACGTTACATTTAGTATTTTGTATGTTGTATTTAGTAGGTATATTTTGTATTAGATATCGATGCAGCGGTATTTTTTTAATATTTTTGATAAGCAAGCGTTTGACAAAAATCTCACCAGATGCTAAGCGATGATGTCGTTGTATTGTAGCTATCAGGAAACACAGACTTCGATAGGGAATTCCGCTTCTTCCGTTTTGTGCGTATGGGTGGGATGACCCAATCTACCATGCAATTTGCACGATATCACTTTATTTATGTAATGCTATACTGTACCTCCTAGAGTTTTAAACTAAACTAATACTAAGCCATGGCATTATCTGACATTGTCACGAGTGCAGACAGTGCATTATGGAAATCTTACTTATTATTATAAACGTTGAACTGTGTGAGGTTTTATAAAGAGGGGACAACAGCTAATAATCCCATCATTTTATAAGTTCAGTTAGGCACATGACGGCGCGCAGCACGTGTGCAAACAACTGAAGGAGCAGGGGGATATAATAAGAAGCTTATTCGACCTATCATCTTAACACATTACAGCACATCCAGCGACCACACATCTCCGCTCGAGGTGAGGGGTCATCAATTAGGGTGAGCCCTATTTTTAACCCGCGCCCGCAACCTCTCATCGAGGAACCGGCGTGCAATCACGGATTAACCCTAAACGAGAGTAAATAGAAGCAATCTGCGGTGAAATGTACCGCATTAACGTTCGAGGCGAGTTCACCACGCTCCCAGCTAGATGGAGCCAGTGATTTCGTTGTGAGCGGTTCGCGGAAAAATCACAATCTTATGTCCAGGTGTAATCGTGAATGTAGGATTGAGGAAAAGATTTTGAGTCGTGTTTGAGTCACGGTGTTTTGACGAAATTCTGTATATTTTTATACATTTGTGTGTTTCGTATAACTGTGCATGACAATCCTTGTTTTGGCCATGGCATAAATAAAATTAAAACTAAAATAACTGAAAAATTTACTTTATTCATAGCTGAATATTTTACGTTGTTGTGTTTCACCAAGTTTAAAATTGAAATTAGTTATCCAACGCGTGCATATGTAATTAGTTGATAAAATTCCACGCATGCCTTAAGATCATTATCAGTAACAAAAGGCAAACTACAGACTCTTCATCTTCTTTAGAAAGTAAGTACCTATTCCGAACGCATGACAATATTTTTCCCATATCAAAAAAATATCTCGCCGGATCTATTCCCATTTCTCAAATCTATTAAGCTGTATCTGATAAATAAACTAAGAAACACACAAAAATGTCGTCCCAAACGCGGGACATAAACAAAATTTTATTCAATCGACAAGAGACATTTTGAATCAATTAATAAATAATAAAAGTTGTTCGTAAAGCGGACATTACCGGAGTAGAAACAATAAAATGCGGAGCGTCCCATCCCCATAAATCGGAGTAACAAGTGTCCCACTGGGCCGCGGGGCCGCTGGGCCCCTGGGCCGCATAGGCCGCATGGGTCGCGGGGCGCTGCAGCCGCACGGTGGCATAAATTATACGGCAGTGCACGGGTTGGGTGCAAGGTGTAACTAGTGAGGGGATGTGGAGTCGATTTTTCGGAAGCTCTCTTATGAAATTGTGGTTAGTAGATATGTTGGTAGCAGTGCCAAGAGTTGACAGCTTAGATGATGATTTCTTTGTTATGAAAATGAAAACTGCACATTTAGTTTTCTGGTACCCAAGTCGAAAAAATCTTGTAACTTGTGGTTTATAAAAAAGGAATAATATTTTTAGTGTTTAAACTCAAAACTAAGTTGCAAATCTATTGAGAAATACCACATATATATACTTCAAACCTTTACATTTTTTGCAGACCCGAAATCTCCGAAATATATCTTGACAAAATTAAACAGCAAAAAAAAACTATTAAAAACAAAATCACCTCCAGCGCACCCATATTCTACAGGTTAAAATAATTACATTAGTTTGGTGGCAATAACAATAATTTTGTCCCGTTAAGGACGTCCCTGCGGGGCACACGACGTTCACAGATCACCAGATATGAACATTGAGTTACGCGACAGCTTGACCCTATGTGGTTGGGACAAATAACCGACTAGGCTGAATGGGCATAGATGCCTTTGCTGTTTAAAAAAATAATAATACCTGACTCGAGGTCAGATATTTTTGGTGAATAAAAAAATTGCAATATCGTAAAAACAGACTGCAGAATATAGTTGCTTTGGCCTACCCATGAAAAATGTAAGCTTTTTAAGATTCTGAAAAGATAATCTTGAGGTTATATTTACAGAAATGAAAATTGCTATCTTCAAAACATAAAAATAGTGGGTTCAATTTGCCTCTGTTCAGTGCTGAATATCTTTCTAAATTCTGTTTCGCAAGCAATCTATCTACTACTAATTTAAGTGCATAATAAAAGGTACAAAGATGGTCTCAACTTAGATTCTAGACATTAATTACATAATGCCCTGAGGCCTGCATAGATCATAAGATGTGAACTCTGACTTGTATCACAACTTGTGTCAAAGTAATAAAACGATATTATTTTAATAGATGTCCTCCTTAATAATTTTCAGCGCTTTCAGATTGCTAGCAGTACAAGAGTTCCTCCTATAATTTATTAAACGAGTTCATTCCACTCATTACTTAAACAAACATAAAATTATAAACGGAACTATTTACAAATAAAATTGTGTCATAACTGTGTAACACCCAACATAAAACACGAGAGAACATCGTTTTCTTTTTAACGACCCCTAAATTACCTTAAAATATGTTGCTTAATTAACGGTGTCATACTCCAATAAAACCAAAATAAAATCATGTGGAATTTATCAAACACAACGTGAAACATTTGTTACCAACAATTTTATCTCAACTCGAGCGCCCCGTGAAGATAATATATGGGCATAATGACAGGAATCCTTTGCCTAAAAAAAAGAAACTGACGCCATATATTGAATTTGTGGCATTCGAAATGTTTGAAACGCGCGCATTACTCGTTCGTTATTTAAATTATTGAACGCGTTCGCGTGATGTCAAAATCGTTAATTTGATCTATTTATTTTGAGACTGAATTGTTAATGTATTTGGTTTTCCCACGAATCGATTAATGAAGTAACTGTTTATTTAGGAAATCTACGCTACTTAAATATGCTTAAGGTGCATCGGTATAATGAATTGCTGTTACTAACTGTCACTGGCATTGGTTTAGTTTCGTTAAGCTCCATCGATTTCCAATGGTTCCCATGTTGATTTGGTAATGATTAAAAAATACATTAAAATTTGTCCGTTGCTTACGGCTTGTGGAAGTCAAAAAAGCTAGTGAAAATATGGTGAAAATAGGGAAAATTAGGCTGTGCCTGTAGGAGGGGCGTAGAACATTCAAAATAAAAATTTTAATCATGACTAGAGGAAGACAAAATAAATTATGAATTGTATGAAAGATCTTGAAAGGAGGTGAATATGGAGATGAAGTAGAAATAGATGTGTATCGAAGAATAATACGTTACTTTAGCGTAAAAGATTGGGATATTTTAGCAAATTAACTTATTAGTCCATCCCTGAAAACGTTTAAATCTTTCGACTGAAAGAAATAGAGAAAACTAGTTTCTGACTGATGATATTGCACCTGATATCTACGACTCGGTTTTGCTATCGTCTATCGTACCGAGTTATGATTTTATAGTCTCCGGTACTAAACTAGTCGAACTAAATACGCCCATTAAGTCAGAACCGATTCCAATACTAGCAACAATTTGCAATCGTTTAAAAGCTTTTTACGCGGGAAACTGCAACTGATGGGCCGCCATATTATTTTCTTATTACCAATTTAGATTTACGCGCCAAAAACTTAAGCACACACAATTTTGACTCTTAAAAGTGTACGAATTAGAAAATATAATTTAAAGCGAGGTAGAATTTAGAAACTGATCTAAAATTGTTTAGCAAAGTTATTTATGCGGGCATCAAAGACGAAGGTTAGAAAAATACGTTCTAAATTCAAGCTGCGAGGATTCAAAGATGGCGGACGAATTAAGACATTAGTTGTAGGTATAACTTCGCGGAGTGCTTTGGCGATGGACGCGTAATAGAGGATAATTGTCATCGGCATGCTTCGCCCTCGTTTCGATAACAATTTATGAGTATATTTTGGTCACGACCTTTAAGTAATTGTTGAAAGATCGTCCCCAAGACTTGGGGCACGACCGACTTGATTTGTTGCCTTGTCTTTTGTTACCTGAGTAATTTTAAGAGACATATTTTCGTTGATAAACGTTGTCACATTAAATGCGATATTTTGTTTTACAGAACTTTGTGTCTTTTCAAAATATTAATTGATTAGTTTAAATATAGAAACCTCTTGCCAGTAACAAGTGAAGTGTAGGTAATTTGTTACTGGCAAGAGTTTTCGTCCGAGAATGTTATTTCCAGAGGCTCCAGACAAGTTACATTCTGTCAGCGGTAGCGTGGCGAATGGGATTGAACAACGCTGTCAAAATATCACGTGATAAATTCCTTTTGTTTTATTATTTCGACGATCGCATTCGCTAATAGAATTAACGGCACTTTGTCTAGAGCTTAATATCACTTTTACCATTCATCAATGACAGAATACCACTATTAACTTTTCAACTAAATGTTCCTACTAAATCACTTATCACTATAAAAACGAGCCTAAGTCCCCTTAAACATGCTCTATCCGCCTTAAATCACGAAGTATGTTCTGGCATCTCAATTTGTCAGCGATACAAGGCTTGCCCTGCGACTCGACACGAGGCGACCTGTCGCTAAGACGTCGCATACTTCACGAGCGGGTCGCTAGCGTCATTTTAATAAATAACGCTCGACAATTTGGCCAAACTATAAAAGATAACAGGCCGCAAGACGTTTTTCCGATAAGCGATGTGACCGACAAATGTGTAGAGTAGAGTAGAAAAACAGAGACAAACAAATGGACCATTCTGAAAAAAAAAATCACTCTGTACGTTAGGTGAAGTAACCTTGGGCTCGAGACAAATGCGATTCTGTCAACGGTAGCGTGGCGAAGGTGATTGTCAATTCGTCAAAAATATATGGGATTGACAGATGCTATCGAAATGTCAAGTGATCATATTCCTACATTTTGTCATTTCGACTGTTGCATTCGCTTATTGAATGGCACGTTGTCTAGGACTAACCACACTTATTCAGCTCTGTTCAGCTTTTGTCCAAAGAAACAATGATTTTGTATGGAGATGCGTACCGGATCCGTTCAGGTTTTCGTGTCTATTCAGTTTTCGTACAATATCGTTAGTTTTTATGGAAAAATGTGGAACAGAGCTCAATAAGTGTGTTTAGTCCCTTACGGTGATATTTTAACAGGATAGATTAGCAGGTCATTAAAAAATTAAAAACTTTAGGTAGGTACGCTATATCTTTTTACATTGAACGTACATAAAGTTAATCAAAGTTGTAAATGTAGGTCCCATCATGTTCTTAAATCAAATTAAATAAACACCATATCCAGACGAAAATTCTTATCTCCACTTTTGATTATAAAAAATGGCTCCAATTTTCCCGTGCAAGACCAAATCCTATCTCAAAATCCGTAGCGGAAAAGATTGCCGTAAAAATCTTAAAAAAATACAAGAATCGTCTAATTACTGTAGAAATAAATAAATCCTTTTTTATTCGAACAGGATATCACTTCTTCCTGCTATAATTAATGAAACAACGATCAATAGTAATTTCCTTGGCTTAGAGCGTGGAGAATTAAAAAATCACCACAATTTAAGTATAACGTTCAACATGTTTGTGCCTTTTGGTTTTTTCACGGTTATTCGATTTAACGGAAAAAGCAGAACTATCATAGTGGGTTATTATAACAGCTATTATTGAATATGATACGGTACTAGTTTACCTGGTTCGCTGTGAATGCTCATCAATTAATGGGTTGGTTTCGTTTCGTTTTAAAAAAAGCGTTTGAAGCCGTTCGCTTGTCGGAGGTTGTAAGTTTTCAACTTCAGCGTAGATTGATGAGAAAATTTTAATGATTAAACAAGGTTGTTATTGTGAAATATGGAAAAAGTTCAGGTAAGGCCCTTCCTGATCCAACAATTCCTCATTTGTCAAATTATGATAAAAAGTTCAGAAATTAAGGTGAAACAGATAAACTCACATAGGGGTGAAAATCACAACCCTCACAATTTTTTTGGTTTCGCTGTAATCGGGTAAAAAGAACAAACCTAATTACCCCAAAACCATATCATACCACAGTCTCTGTACCTCAAACTACTCTGCACGCTCATTACCCGCTGATGGCACCGACGTAATAATGTGAGCTATCCGTCAATGCGCGCGCAAAGGACACGGCTTTCTCAGCGCGGGCGGGGCGAGGTGGCGCGGGGGGTGTAGCCTGCGGCGCGGGCGCAGCATTTTGTTCGCCTGTCAACTGCGGGTGAGGGGTCAAGTGCTGGACGCCAGGTTTGAAGGGTTATCATGAGGTTTTAGAGTGATACAGTTTGGATAGAGGAAGGGTTTGATTTTGGGTAGGTTGTAGTTGGCATGTTATATTGGTCAAGTGTTAGTTCAATTTATTATTAACTAGGTTTTGCTAGCAGGCTTCGCTAGTGTTAATATATTATTTGCAAAGTAGTATATAACAGTCTCCAAAGTCTCATCTATCCCTGTATCAAAATTCATAAAAATCGGATCAGCGATTAGTATTTTTTTATGGATTGGAAATCATCAAATGACTTCTTCTGCTCTGGGTGGAGCGGAAGGGAGTGTCAGACTCTTAGTGACTAAAACCCATTCGTGTTCCTCCTTATGCCCTTTGCATGCTAGGGCCGCGGTGTCTCTTTCGAACAAATTCCCCGGATTTACTTAAATGTGTCTCTATGTGAGAATAAAGTCATCATGATAATCCTTATGCTCTTTTCCAAATTTATTTGGGATCTGTACAACATGTTAAAATACAGTAAAATAAGAAAATAAACAACTTTGTAAATGTCCTACAAAGTTTTAATTTGTACATTTCGGACTCAAACCAATTTCTTGGAACAATTGTGTAATTGCGAACTCTCTGTACACATAATTAACCTCAGTGCCCAACTGCGCAGATATAATCAGGGTTACGACGGACGGTCACATTTAAGTAGCAGAAGTATTATTTCAACATGGCCATCCTTTATTTGATAACCTGCATTTCGTAAGCCCAGTTTCAGAGACGAAACTCATCTAAAAATGAAGTGACTACTTATCAAACGCGCGTTATTTGCAGTGACCCAATCACTGCTTGCATTTATTTTCAATCAGTCTATGAATCATTTGTGACCCATCGATCATTTCTTTCCCAAATATCAATCAGCCTAGCCTTTCTTAACTGTTGGAGCCAGCTTCCAGTCAACCAGATGCAGCTGAATATGTACAGACGCCACTACACCAAGCTACCCGAGACTGTCAAATTTTTCCAACCAACCTTGAACCTAATGCTGTTGCGATAAAGTTGAGAATCTATTACAGAAACTGCTTGATGTGCTGGCGACTGTACCATGGAGCGACTACCTAGCTACTACAAGACTGGTGTCAGATTTTCTGGCTTCTGACCACCCGAAAACTGTGATCAGAGAGCCAATTCTACTAATTTTTAAACAACTTTCACATTCGCATGTCAGTCGCAAACTGTCAAAAAAGTTTTAAAATTTTCATAAATTTTTGACAGATTACGACTGAGATTCGATTGCGAACGTTGCTTGAAAATAGAATTGGCCCTCTGCCTGTCAATGAAATACAAATGACAGATGGAACAACAGCTTAACGTGCATTCCTACGCACAGAGGAATCTCAGTATGTAATGAATTGGCATCCTCATCTTGGTCATGTTAGGATGGTCACCCATCCATGGGCCGGCCTCGGCAAGCGTTGCTTAACCTTGAACATCGACCCCCACGAGTTAATTTGTTTCCAGAAACGGGTTAAATCTTATAAGCGACGATTAATTTATCCCCTACAATTTACCTCCTTAACAAATACGTTCTAGACTCGTTTTCTCGACGACATTTTGTCCGTCTTTGGCGCGAAGTCGACCTAACCTCTCATTGTTCGAGAGGAATTGACCTCCTAATATGGCGGAGATGCCACTTAAACTAATCATTCATTCCTAGGCGACATTAGCGGCTTAATAGACGCTGCTTTTGTTACCATACTTTTTGGAATGGTTTTTAGAAAATATTAACGTAATGGTCAACACGAGAATGAAGAGGTCAGTCATTAATGGGATCACTGTCTGACAGTTTTGTGTGGACTTGTGAAGTGCCGAAGTTGTGAAATTATGTGCAAAGTGGAACAGTAGGTAGACGTGTGTGTCACAATGTTGGACCTTTTAACTGCTTCCGTAATTGCTATAATTTATCTTGCTTTTCTAGCGGATTGTAGAAAACAATACAAAGTTATAAGTAGGTGTTGCGGAAATTTATGGACCAAGTCTGAATTAAATATTATTTCCTTTATTCTTTTGTACAATACATATAAATTACATTTTTAAATATTAAAATACAAAGTTATAAAAATATTTAAAAATATAAAAAATAGTAGCCCACCAGTATCGGGAACAGGGTCCAAGCTACCGGCGGTCAGGGCTCCAGCGAGAGGAACCTCCTAACAATCCGAGCCGTGTCCAGAAGTACTGCTTTCTGAATCAAGCCCCTGATCCAGCTGCCTAACGAGAGCCTCCTAAGGTGTTGGTCGAGGCTCGTGGCTATTAAGCCGTTGGCTGACACGACTATCGGTACAATGATTGCCGAATTCACATCCCACATGTCGACAACCTCGCGAGCCAAGTCAAGATATTTTATTTGTTTATCTTTCTCGGCTTTCACGAGGTTCTCGTCATGCGGGACGGTTATATCTATTATTATTATTATTATAATAAAGAAACAAAGAAAACTTTGTTTAGAATCCTGGACGACCTAGTGTGTATTATTATTGTTTCATAATGGTTGTGAATTAAAATCTACCGTTAACGATCGTACTAGTGCATGTGCCATAATCCAAACGGGACCAGTGCGGGTGGTGGACACCACATTTAATTAAAATTTAGATTTTAGGGTATCTGCGATGTTTTCCTTTATAAAAATCGAATGTCACTTATTCAAATTGGCTATGACTTTCCATAAAGAGAGCCCCCAAACGCCAGCTCGTCACCACTTCCTACTGTTTCGGCTGGGAAGTAGTGACGCAACAAACTCCCGTACAATACATCTGTCTGTGAAGTTTTGACAATAAAGATATCAGCTACCTATTCAATTACGATTGTATTAAAAAAACATAGCATCGTTGAGCTCCTTAAAGTTCTAAGCACCCAAACGCACTAGCGGTCAACCGCCAGGGCGGCTAACCGTGCGGCTAGCCGCTTCTCAATATTAATATGGAACCGACTGTGATCACTTAACCGCCAACGGTTCCATATTATTAATAGTGAGAAGCGTCTGGCCGCGCGGTTAGCCGCCCCCGCAGTTGACCGCTAATGCGTTTGGGCGCTAAGTTTGAGCTACACGATAACTGACAAATGCTTGCACTGTCTGGACAGATCCACTCAAATCTGTGTGGTACTGTCCTCAAAAGACCACCTCAGACATCAACCTACATGTTTCTCATATGATTTGATCAGTACAATTAGTTGTATGTACTTCAAAAGAGACTTGACCTCTGAGTTTGTTTCGGTGTTTCTTCTCTGGTTAGTCAGCTAGGAAACACCGGCCTCATCTAGTTTGAAACGACCGAAAAAATTGACGTGTGTTATTTACAACCTACTTACAAAACAAATATCAGTTAAGTTTGGCAGAATAGTAATTAATTGTTAAATCACCTTTATTGTTTCGCATCACAAGATTCACAACACGAACACACACTAATCTTTAGGGTGGTCTATCCACGGATAATAAAGCACATCTCTAACGAATCCATCAACCGATTGTTGTTGCTATGCATCCCATAACCGACCAGCGTGTCGATTACAAACTCACGGACAACATCGATGTGTTCAATCGATGTGCAAAAAAATCGTTAATTAGAGAAGTTTACTTGCATTTAAGTGTTTAGATACGCGTTCGCAACTGCTCAAGCAATTAACTAGGAGCTAACAGTAGCTTCCAGCAACATTTCTACATGCTAAACTTTGGACAAGTAGGTGTTAAGATTGAAAATGCAGGTACACGCTTGTATGGCCACCATCAAATACACCATCATAATTCGGTAACGATTCCGAAAATGCCAAATTCATTAGGCGAAGGCTTCGCTTGAATGGGAAAATACACTGTTAAAGATACGAAGCTCCTCTCTTCCATTAAGACAAAATTGATGATAGAAGGAACGACTACTAATATCATAAATGCGAAAGTAACTCTGTCTGTCCGTTTGTTACGCTTTCATGCTGAAACGGCTGAACGGATCGTCATGAAATTTGGCAGATTGATAGACTGGGATATGGAGAAGGACATAGGCTACTTTTTTACGCGATAATCGACATACGACGACGTGGGTGGAGCCGCGGACAAAAGCCAGTTTTGCCATTAATACCAAAAAAATCTATGCTATTATTTTTCAGCTTATTTGACTTAGCCGAAGCTTAGTACTAACTCACGCAACAGCGGCTCCATCGACAAAACAAATAGAATACCCCATTTAATCCGCCAGTTTTTCATCTTGCGATATGTTTAGTATAAATCGTAAGATGTATCGATCTCTGATGTCAGATGTAGTCATGGTGATAGATTAGCATTCGACATCAGCAATTTGTCGGCAGTTTATGCGTAATCATTTGATCGATGGCATCTTTCGACTCGTGCTCGTCATACTGGTACCTGTCTGTCTAGATTTTGTTAGAAGGTAGTTTTAGTTTGCGAATTTACAATGTCCCATATCTAGCTTATTTTCTTCATTGTCTGCTTTCGAATATTTTTTTTTAATTATTTATTTATGGAAAAACAAACAGCAGCACAATAAGAAATAGTCATAATATCTAAAATATACATTACCTGTCCGGCCCCGGCGACACACCGGTGTGTCGCCGGGGCCGGCGAATTTAATGTTTATTTACCTATTACATAAGATTTATTTTATATTAGGGAATTTTCACATGTTGGGCCTGACCGGTTAAAACAATTATGCTACCCACTACGTTCTCCACAGATTACAATTTGAAGTATTTAAAACTAGCTGGTAACATTTTGGTAATTTTATAATTAAATGATCAGGGTTAAATTAATCAATAAGTCACCACAGCCAGTCTCCCAAAAGCATAGACAAATGACGTTCTAGTGATAGCATTTGTCAAAAAGCCAAGAATATAATGGACTAGTTTTTGCCCGCGGCTCCGCCCGCGTGGATGACGGTTATCGCGTAAAAAAGTAGCCTATGTCCTTATTCATATCCCAGGCTATACATATATCTGCCCATGACGATCCGTTTTTAGCGTGACAGCGTTACAAACAGAGTTACTTTCGCATTTATAATATTAATAGTGATTAAACAAGCTAACAAGACTTAAAATGATAGTTAAACACTATTAACAAACCGATGAGCTTGTCAGTATCACCCATATTGATCACAAACCATAACAATAAAACTCCGATACCGCATGAATAATAAACCTATCAGAAATAATAACGTTTGCCGGTCATCCGTCTCGAGCAGTTTCTCTTAAACTTTCGATGGTGCCATGAATATAAGCAACTTAAACACATCGGCATCGACCAATTAGTACGACAGGCGATTGCGCGCCAGCCAAGAAAAATGGCCGCCATATCTCATACGAAACGAGATCAAGAATTACGACATACCAAGATAAAAAGGTAATTTCTTCATAGTCTGTACTGAACTATGACCTGGAGTAAGTTAATTATTATTTATGAAAATAAGGTATTCTTAAGTTCCATAAATTGTGCTTTATTAGAGAATTGCCTCCCGGCGTTGTCTCATGTCTGCTGATTTTAATTAAGTGTCCGACTCCTCAGTGCGTTGGGATGATGCATCGTGTATTATTAACACAAATAGTGTGTAATTAACTTGAGAAAACTTAATTATTCAAATTAGCGAAAGGAATTATGTTGTTTATGGTTTGGTCATGAGGATCTTGGCTCATATGGATGTGTCAAGATTACTCTTCTAGACCAGAATGCATTGGACTTACAAGCGTCACTTTTCAAGTCAAGTTTTGGAATAAAAGCTTACACAATGCCAATAATTATGATAGATTTTAACATTTATGATGGGCTTTTTTTTTCTTTTTTTTATAGGTGGGAAATCATCAAATGTCTCCTGCCGCTCTTGGTGGAGCGGGAGGGAGTGTCACACTCTGACTAAAACCGTGCTCCTCGTAGTGCCCTTTGCTTTCCAGGGCCGCGGTAACTCTTTCGAATAAAATTCGCAATTTCATGATGGGCTAAGGTTTGGATTGTGTACGGCTAATACTATGCTGACGCTGCGAATTAATTGTACCATACCTATTATTGTATTATATTATTGTACTTTAATGAACTGGCTACCTCTGACCCATACAGATTGTTTAGAGCAAATCAATTCTTAATAAACAACAGGCGCTGTAATAAAATCCATTCTAAAACAGGTAAGGTTTGAGGCCCAAAGTTTTAAAACATACAAAGAGAAACTTTTTTTTTATTAAGACCACACTGTCCCCCACTCCTGAGCAAAGGCCTCCCCAAGTCCTATGGCATTAAGTCCACCGCTGTACATTTGTGTGCTATAGTGCTAATTAAATGAATAATTCCTTCCAAGAATGATTGTCACCATCCCTCCTCGTACCAGCTCTCATAGTACGCGTCCAGGAAATCTGTCACTGAGAATCTCACAGCAGATTTATAAAGCTCCAAAGTCTCGAGCATCGACGCCGAGTTGCTAGCCTGTCGGTTTTCTATCGGTTACATTTTGGAGAGTGTGCAACGGAATTGCATAGTTTGATTCAGCCTAGCCCGTTCCATCATCGGACCACAAGACGTACGGCGATGCGCCACCGGTACATGGTGGACATCCCACCCACACGCACAAAGCGTTTTGGGTATACATTCATTGTGCGTATAACTAAGGAGTGGAATTCCCTGCCGGGGTCTGTGTTTCCTGATAGCTACAATTTGGGAGTCTCTAAGTCAAGAGTGAATAGGTTACTTCTAGGCAAGCGTGCTCCATCTTCGACCACATCGTCGCTTACCATCAGGTGAGATAGTGGTAAGCGCGTGCCTATCAATAAAAAAAAAAAACAAAATTTAGTTCATACTTTTCTCCATTTCTCACCCAAAGTACAAACATAAAACATTTAGACTAACGCCATTTCGGTGATTAGATTAATGTTCCAGTACGGAGTGTGTCTGATAACTCAATCGATGGCGCTCATGAATAAAATACACATTAAATCGATGGTGTGATAAAGAGTTCGGGTGCCAGTGAGTTATGTCTATTTGGCTACGACGAGGTAAGCTGATCTATGCGGGCTTAACTTGGGAATAATCTGGTTAAGTATGCTGTGCTCTTGTAAGGAATGTTTTTGGGTGGCTGAGAAAAGAGTACCGGTTTGCGGTGAGACTCGTAGAGAAGGAATAAAAGTAAGCAGGCTACTTCTAGATTGTGACGCGTCCGTACACATTATAAGAGTTTTAAATAATGTACAGGGTCAGACATACTATGTATAGACAAGCTATGTTGTACGCCTTTTGATCATAACAGTTAAAACATTTTTTTTACTATTATGCTGACAAATCAACGCTTTTTGGAGGTCAAAAATTACAACAGAAAGTTCCATAAAACGCTGTCCTTCGGCACTCCTATATCAACACCCTTTTTATGGATGGGAAATTATCAAATGACCCCTTCAGCTCTGGGTGGAGCGAAATTGTCAGACTCTTACTGACTAAAACCTATCCGTGTTCCTCTAAATGCCCTTTGTGTTCCAGAGCCGCGGTAACGCTTTCGAACAAATTCCGCAACTCTGACACCTCCCTAGTGTTCTAGCTGATAAAAAGTGGCGCAACTGCTTTCCCCACCACCTCTGTCTATTGAGTTACAAGAATTTGAATTCTATTCCGTCATTTACAAAAAGAATGCTAACGAAACATCGAATATTTTGAAAAATATCTTCACGGCTCATCTACGAACAACAAAAATAGACTCGAAACTCAAAAACAGTCAGGCAAAGCTTTTGAGCTAAAGTCTAACTCTGATTGCTAGGTAGCACCGACCTGCCACGCTCGATTACCACCTCTTTACAAACAGTTTTCCTCATCCTCTCGCAAATCGAATGGATTATAACATTAAAACATACGTAGTGAGGCGCAATGCGAAATTCCCATTGGTATTTAATCAATTTCGACGTAGATAAAACTTTCTATGGCGCGAAATTTCGATGCGTGTCGACTTTGCACGCGATAAGCCGTCAGTTCATTCCGTTCTTTCGGTATATTAATTATTTTACGAGTAATTAAAGATTATTGTGTGGGTTGCTGACTTCTCCGTGTTACAGGCGGTAGCTTTGATTGTTAAATTATCGTGTTTAGTGTCATACTTTCTTTGCGGCAGCGGATAATTTGATTTGGTAGCACGAGAGCCTGTTTGCGTAGCCAGTAACGGTCGAGGTACATACTCATTCTGTTTGCTGGGTTGACCCGAGTTTTGATTGAACATACTGCTACATTTGCCGTTTTATTCCCAGTAAGAGTATTACAACACCAATCGATCGACTAATTCATTCTACCATCGATCGAAGGCATCAATCTAACGATATATTTGCCTGATATATGCTGAGCTTGATCCACATTTGGTGCAACCTAGAAGCACACACCACACTATCGTTGTACTTTTCTATTTTTTTTTTTGCTGTTTCTTCCTGTAAAATTATACCACTTTCTTTATTTCACCGTTTTTTTTTATGTTTGCACCATCATGTTAAAAATATTGTAAATATTTTGATATATGTGATCGTCTTATTTTTTTTTGCGTTGCGTCATTTT
This sequence comes from Melanchra persicariae, assembly GCA_947386135.1. Taxonomy (NCBI): domain Eukaryota; kingdom Metazoa; phylum Arthropoda; class Insecta; order Lepidoptera; family Noctuidae; genus Melanchra; species Melanchra persicariae. Next base: position 20,035,014 of record OX376658.1, on the reverse strand, counting down.
TTTTTTATCAAAAATGATATAATACTTAATTACGTATATAGAAAAATACCATACCGGCAGACAAAGTTCAAACCTAACACCTCCCAAAAAGTACATATTTCGTCCAATCTGTGTAGGTATTACCACAATACGATTACCGTTGATCAACCACAATCGTAATAATTGAGAAAACCAACAACATCGACCTTTGCAAAACTTGCGAGATATTCATTATCAACAAGCACATAAAATGGTGTCCGAACATATGTGTATATGCCACTAATAAATACTTAAAAGTGATATGACTAGATGTTCCAACAGAGATACTACTGCGTCTGTCGAAGCATTTTACTACGATATTTCACTTACATCACTAAGGACAATTCATTCTGATATTTAACGTAATACTAAGCTAGGTTTTGATAACTTCATTATCTTCGCTTATTATAACGGTTTTATAAGCGGGATCAGATACAAATGTGAGTCCGATACTGTTAAGTAAACAAGTTAGTTAATTGCAAGACATTTCGAATAGATGTTATGTAAGTTAGATTGGTTTATATAGAGCTAAATATTATGAATAGACTATTAAATTACGTAGTATGTGCAAGTTAATATAAAAAATATGTTCAAACGTGATATTAAGGGGAGGGGATGAACTCATTGGGCATCAAAAATGTTATCTACATTGCTGTCAACTCTACTCTAACTACCTACCTAGATTTCCGAGACCGTTTGTGACAACCTGCCAATATTGTAAACAACGTTCACATTTGCATCTCAGTCGCAATCTGCCTGAATTTGCCTGAAATGCGAACGCGAATATTGTTTACAATTAAAAAAAATATATTAGATTTGGCACCATGAATAAAAATTCTACTAATTTTCAATCATCGTGCTGATGTGGCATGATAAGTGTGACACTCCGAGACGGTTTCTGAATTTAGTGTTTGAAGTTAAGAATGAGCCAACCCTACTTAAATACCATGTTGACAGTTTTTCAGGGTAAATCGTTTGTTTTTTTGGTGAAACATTTATTTATTTTCCAGCTTATCTTCAACACTAGCTGTCACCCGCGGCTTCCCCGCATGAATTATCCCAAAGGAACATACTCCCGGGATAAAAAGTATCCTATGTGTTATTCCAGACTATAATCTACCTCTGTGCCAAATTTCATCAAGATCCATTCAGTACGTCCGGACCTAATGAAATTCAGTAAGGTGATACCACTTTTCAAATCCGGGGATAGTAAAGACACAAACAATTATAGACCAGTATCCGTGTTGCCAGTGTTCAGCAAGGTATTTGAAAAAGTGATGCTTAATCAGATGCTTTATCATTTTAACACCAATAACATCTTGCATGATAAACAGTATGGTTTCACCAGAGGACGTTGCACGACTGACGCTGGTGTTACCTTATTGAAGCACATCTTTAATGCGTGGGAAGAGGCACAAGATGCCATAGGCATCTTCTGTGACCTATCTAAGGCGTTTGATTGTGTAAATCACGAAACATTACTTCTGAAACTTGGGCATTACGGGCTGGGCAAAACAGCTTTAAGCCTTGTTAAATCTTATTTAAATGATAGACAGCAGTTAGTTCAAGTAAACGGTGTCAATTCGTCGGGATTAAATGTGAAAATGGGGGTTTCCCAGGGCTCAATTTTAGGTCCTTTTTTATTTTTAGTATATATAAATGATTTGCCCCATTTATTGCAACAAAAACTTGATATGGTGTTGTTTGCCGACGATACCTCTTTGATTTTTAAGATAAATAGACGAACCAATAATCTTGACGTCATAAATAACGCCCTAATGCAAGTCCAAAATTGGTTTACTGCCAATAATTTAGTTCTAAATGAAAAGAAAACGAAATGCATAAGATTTGCCTTACCAAATGTCAGAGGCAGTGATTGTGACATAGTATTGAACGGGGAAAAACTTGAATTCGTCGATAAAACGGTTTTCCTGGGAATTACTCTTGACTCAAGGCTACAATGGGGTCCTCATTTAACATCTCTTGCAGGACGGCTAAGTTCAGCAGCATATGCTGTCAGGAAAATCCGCCAATTTACGGATGTAGATACCGCGAGACTGGTCTATTTTAGTTACTTTCACAGTATCATGTCTTACGGTATACTACTATGGGGACGGGCTGCAGACATCGAGTCTATTTTTATTCTGCAGAAAAGAGCCATTAAAGCCGTATACAAACTCGGCCGGCGCGATTCTTTAAGGGAACTGTTTAAGAATATTAACATCATGACGGTACCTTGTCAATACATTTACGAAAACATCATGTATGTTAGAAAGAATTTACATCTTTTTAGTAAAAGAGGCGACAGACATAATTATGGTACTCGAAATAGGGACCAATTAGTTCAACCAGGTTTCAGACTGGCTAAAGTAGCCTCATCTTTTATGGGGTACTGTTTAAAATGTTATAATAAAATACCTCCCCATATATTAGAACTAAATGAGACTAAATTTAAATCTTGTATTAAACGCACACTATGCAGGCAAGCATATTATAAGTTAGGGGAGTATATTGAAGATAAAAATGCTTGGCTCAATGCTGGTCCTGCTCCACAGCCATTAGGGCGCACAAAGTAATCTGTTAGCATTTGGAAATATTGTTGGACCGGATGAAGATTGTAAGAATGCTATATTTTTTTTATTTTTATTGTATAGACTCAATTTATTTAGCATTGTATAATTTCATACATTAACGGCACATGTGTGAGTACTATGTAGGTCCCTCAAATTTAAACTATAATGATCATTTTGGGTAGGTCTTTGACTTGAATGTACCCTGGCGATTGGGGATGTCATGCTCACTCAAAAGTCTGGCTGATGGTGGCGTTTGCGTTGGATCATTTGGCTCCCTTAAAAATGGTCGAGCCGAATGGTGCTAGCGTATGCGTCATGTTCGTGAACGGGCGCCGTCAGCTGAGACTGGTCATCTCTCGGCTGCACATGCATGCATTACATGGTCTATTTTAATTATTTCTTTGAATTGTTTCTTTTTTACTCCGGACTATCCTGCACGTCTTTTACATCGTTCTCACATATATGTATAATCTCAATATGAATGATGTAACCATAATTTTGTAACAAAAACTTATTTTTAAAAGAGTGTCCGTGGAGTTTCTTGCACGTTCTTCTCCATAGAGATCTACGCTTTGGAACGTGCAAATAGCTTCATCTTTTTTTTTTGACCGACCGACCTTGACAATTCAAAAGTGCCTGTAAATGGTCTAATTGAAATAAATGCTTTGACTTTGACTTTGACTTTGAGTAGTTTTTGCATGAAAGAGTAACAAACATACATCCATCCATCCTCACAAAATTTCGCATTTATAATATTACGAGTATATTAGTAGGAAGTAGGATTATTTCCGTTTGAACTAAGCCTTATTCTCATGTCTCGCCTCGTCCCGCCCAGCTGGTGTACAGCACTTGTAGGTACATAATTATAATTACTTCGACACAAATATCTTAATATTGTGCGCCATGTTTAAAATTCTATGACCGATTCACGAGGTTTATGACTTGGGAGATAAATGACATGCAGACATGAATAAGATAATTCAAGCTTTACTATGAGTCTTTCCTTCGGTTTGAAAATCGTTTTTTTTGCAGAAACCTGGGTAAAGACTGACTTTTCAGAAATTAAACGCGTCGACGCGACACGCGACTGCCTGTTAAAAACTCATTCAACCAGTTACAGCTATTTCTAGCTGTATGAACAATGAACATAATCTAAATAAATGTTTGAATGAAAGCGCGTTGCTGCGCTTGAAAAACTTTCTTTTGAGCATTCATTTAGGTATCGTCTACCCTAAGCTCTAACGTAAACTCGCTTATAAATGCTCATGGGTGTAGGCAGAAACCACAGAACTCCGTATACATACCCTTGCATCCTTCTTTTTTTTAAAGTTTTTTTCTTTCAAAGCAGTGGTCACACCAACACATTACGATAAAATCATCGGTGAAGTGTCGATGGTGTGCGCACGGCCTAACCGTCGTTATAGTGCAGCGCGACCGGCGCACGCGCCGCGGGACGCTGCAGTGATAAAAACAAACGGACCGCCTTGTTTACCACTTTTAAATACTTCGGTTACATTTATATGAACTACTATTTGTTTAGAAGAGACTTTGTGAGGTGACTTTCGAGTGGAGATTGGGATTATTTTTGTATTAGCATGTGTGTATAGCAGTCTTAGTTATTGTCAACCAGAGATTTCCAGAGTATCATAATGATGATACTCAGGAAATCTCTGGTTGAATCTGTGATCTCTTAAATACTGTTTTATTACTAATGAGTAATAAAACAGTATTTAAGAGATCACAGATTTGCAAAAGGAACGCTCCGATAGCTTCTAGTTACAGAGTTAGGTTGTTCTAAGCTCTTTTTTGCTATAGGTTGTCATAGGTCGATAGGTTGTTATAGGTTGACTTCCTGGTGGATTGGTTCTCGACAGCCGGTGGGATTTCGACCCCCACTTCCGACGGCTGTCACCCAAGTTGTTGGGCGCGGCTGGGGCGCGGTCAACGTTGCTTCCCAATCTGGGGGACGAGTATCCAAAGGCGAAGGACGCGGGAAGCCGCTGGATGCGAGACATAAGACACACGACATGTTATGCATGATCACCGTCTTCTGGAAATCTTTGACTATTGACGGACCAATGAATTACCAATGAACCCAATGGTAGTGGACATTATTAAACGTTCTCACGTAGAAAGTTGTAGTTATGGATCTAATTATACAATATGTGTTGCTTGACCCCTGTCTAGTTGTTCTGTCTGTGCGTTACAACTGTGGTCTTTGACAGATTGGAGGTGCCTCGAATATTTTGTTAGTCAATATTTGGAGCAGATGATGACCAACATGACTTGTGTGGGAATAATGTTAAGAAGCTAAGAAAATATTGGTGAACTTTAATATCATGCATAAGTAGGGACATTTGCTAATAACAAGCTTCATCATGTATATACTCGTATGTACTTATAGTTTCGAGTTATTTGCGTTGACCAGTTACAGCGATTTAGGTTTGAGCAGATTACAATGTAAACAGATACGTCGAGATATTAAGAATGTCAATTTGTGCAATATTAAAATCAAAATTTTTAAGAAATGTGCGCTGGTGCAAAATAAAGTTCCCCTTTGTACATGAACTTCATTATCACTGCATTATATTTTGTTTTTGTGTACAACAAAGATTTAAGATATGTGGTGCTTCCTATATTTTGGAGGCGGCATGGTTTCAGTTTTCTATTTCCACTGTATTTAAAAAAAAATGGGGAGATGTGTGATAAACTGATAGTAGATGTCAGCATAGTAGCCGGGGCCGTTAGGGCCAAAGCCTGCCAAGGTTTCGGATTTTTTTCGAAAGAGTTACCGCGGCCCTGGAACGCAAAGGGCACTAGGAAGAGCACGGATGGGTTTTAGTCAGTAAGAGTCTGACACTCCCTCTCGCTCCACCCAGAGCGGAAGGGGTCATTTGATGATTTCCCAACCATAAAAAAAAGATGTGTGATAGGGGATGAAAAATAGTTTTTGAAAGGCACAGCAACCAATATGCATGTCTATTTGTACTTATCAGTCGAAATGTTTTTTTCCATCTAAAAAATACACATTTCATTCCTTTGTTCATTTTGAAAAATGTTTTTTATGCTAGTCGGCGCTTCCAATTAGTACCGATTTAAAATTAGTTGATTTTAATAATATGGAGTTGACCACATATGGTTATGATCTGAAACCGTCAGATATTGTAATAATATAACGAGTATCAATTAGAAATCATTCATTAGCACATTTGATTAACTTGATTGGTTTACTAAATTCTTTGCGGAGAATTAATTTATGTTGGTATTTTTTGGTTTTAATCGGAAACCCAAATAGAAAGCTTTTCCAGGGCTAGCAATTATTCGAACTGAGGACAGATCCGTGACAAAATGGCCCAGTGAAAGGATTTGATAGGTACTTTTACTGGATCTCTATGCAACTAATCAATATGTACCACGTTTTCGCACTTCCGAAAGAGAACCAAGTTTACCGACATAGCCCGAAGAATCACCAAACTGAAGTGGCAGTGGGCAGGGCACATTGCTCGCAGAACAGTTGGTCGATGGTGCCGCAAAGTTCTGGATTGGCGACCGCGTACCGGAAGACGTAGCGTTGGAAGGTCTTCTACAAGGTGGACCGATGACCTGGTGAGGGTCGCGGGTAGCCGGATGATGATGAGATGGATGCGAGACGCACAGGATTGGTTGTTGTGGCGACACTTGGGGGAGGCCTATGTCCAGCAGTGGACGTCTTTCGGCTGATATGATGATAATTACGCAATTTGCTCATACCCAATTTAAGACCCATTCGCCCAATTCTTCCTACACCTACCTACCTGTAATGCCTAAGTCTTTTTTATGAAACCTTCATAAATATTATTCTCTGTCCATTCTCTATAGAAAACACCAAGTCCAGCCGGATATTCTTACACTTCGATCACCAATAATCGTGGCCTTGTCGACATAACGCCTATAACTTGATTAAATAACCGTAGGTATTCATAGTTTCAAACACTTAAAATATTTGCTCAAGTCAAAAAGCGGAAGAGAGCGTGACCAAGACCATTCAAATAGCTTCAAAGCAGACGCTCCTTTTCCTTGAGCCACTTTGATTGCCGAAAGCGCTTCATCAAAGGACCGATTACAATAACGAACGTCAATTTTATTATACCACAATCTACTGCCCGCGGCATGGGCTATGTGAAAAATGTTTTCATGGTTTTTTTTGGACGAAACTGTAATCCGTTGTCTTAAACAAAAAAAAGCCTAGATACTCCTTGGCCCCTGGACAATGTGCCATTCGATTAACGAATGCGACTGTCGAAATGCCAAAATGTAGGAATTTGATCACGTGACATTTCGATAGCATCTGTCAATCCCATACATTTTTGACGTATTGACAATCGCCTTCGTCACGCTACCGCTGACAGAATGTCACTTGTCTAGAGCCCCTTATAACATGAGCTATCGGCCAAAATCGGTCCAGCCATTTCGGCGATTAGCCGGAACAAACCGACAGACATGCAAATGCATTTATTTTGATAATACAAACAGACACCTCGATTTTATTTATTTGTGTAGACAAAAATCAATATGATTTCGATATATCGATACCATATAAGGTATGGCTTCATCTTCTAAATAGTGCCAGGTGCTCACGATTGAACATCATGAATAAGTCATTAATGCTTCCCCGTGAACCCGTGACCTATGTCTCCGTTGAACACAATCGTAGATACACAACGTATCGGTTTGCGAAGAGCCGCTATTATGCGAAATACTCGTTATTTCATATAATTTTTGAAAGTATGACATTGCTTGTTATTTTTTTTTCGAGTTTTATAACAGTCGTTTATCATAGTTTAGTTACGTAATGTTCGACAGAGTGTTAGTTAAATAACTGGCTAATAAGTAGGTGTGTATGTTGTTATTATAAATATTTTGAGATTAATATTTTTTGTGCAATTTTTTCGCAAAAAATGATCTCATGCATGCCTCTCTAATTACTGAAGGTTAGCGTTAAGCTCAGCAAAAAGTTCAGTAAACGTATGGAAGAACAGAATTTTAAACTTTTCAGTCAAAAATTTAAAGATTTAAGCAATTTCAGAAGAGCAATGCTAAGTTTCTGAATTGGGTATTAAGAGTTATAAATGTGTGCAAATAACGTCATCTCTTTGACTGACCAACCTTGACAATTCAAAAGTGCTTGTAAATGGTTCAATTGAAATAAATGCTTTGAGTTTGAGTTTTTCAAATCCTACTTTAATGTCGAAGTGTTAAATATTTTCAGACTAAAGTAGGGCTTGACAAATACTGAACTTCAAATCCTTCATTCAGGAAACAGAGTTTATTTTTCTGAGAGTGCCTACTTAGGTACCTCTATCTATCGTCAATGTAAGACATGACAAGGCAAGACATTTATCTCTAGAAACATGAGTAAGTAAGGAAGGAAAGTAGGTAGCAGGTTGGTTCATAAAAAAAAAGAGATCCGTCATGTTCGGCCTTTGTGGCATACAAATAATTTATAGATAAGAAAAGTCATGCATAGGTATCTAAACAAAGCATCATTGTTAAATTGTCACACAACCAAAATTGAGTTTAAACAATAAATAATAAATTTTAATTGAAATTGTCCTCCTATATTCTAATTATAAATACCTATTCAAATTATAAAATATGTATGTGTATTATAATGTATCACAACATCTTCTAAGTAAGACAAACACAATGCTACTTAATACATCACGGGCTCTCTAATAACATCTCATTAAGATCGTTTAGCGGAACAAATAGGCGATGCTCATTGCTCAGTCGATCGGTTGCTCGATAAATGCTCTATAAATACAGTTGTTGGCTTAATAGCACGAGCGATTGAGCTGTGGATGGGTTCACGCTTTATGTAAGTGGAATTCTAAATTGAAAAACGATTGAAAATATTTAAAAAACGATTGAAAAACGTTTGATAATATTTCAAAAACGATTGCAAATATTTGAATAATGATTGAAAATATTTGAAAAACGATCTCTGATTCTGATTGGAAGGTAACCGTCACAATGTATTAAAGGGATTTGAATTGTCATAGTCACGTATCGTCATTTTGATTTTTCTATAAAGTTGCGGGGCACAGTTATCTGCCATGTACGGGTAGAGAACACTTTGCCAAAAAAAGAACTATGGTGCCCTAAAGTGACACGTTGCCGAGATATTTCACAATTTCACTTCTAAATATCTCGGCAACGCGTCGCTAATTTGCAAAAAATAAATAAATTGGCGAGATATGTGTAGGTACTATGCCAGCTTTCGTAGACGGAAATTTGGTATCAGTCAACTACTCTCAAACTGGGTGTGTCAAACACCACCTACCACTTGACAAAATTGTAGATAATTCACATAAAAATATTCCGCAACTTCTCAATAGTCATGTTCGTCAATAAATCTCGAACGGTGAACCTAATAACCCCTGGTGAACTACATGTTCGGAGCACGTCGGGCTAATTCGTGAGTCTTCGGGTGACACAACACTGGATTCAGTTACAAGATGTTTCTAAGCTATTGATGGATTCAAACTATCAATTTAGTTTACGATGCTGTTTTGTTTAGGTGGATCTGTTATTCCGATTGGATTGAAGTTTATTTTGTCTGTTTGTAAGGAATGGAATAGTTTTGTGTTATGGTATGGTTGTGGATAAAGTTATCGAATCGTATCGATAACGTTATCCACAAACTATTATTTAATTAATACAAACGTTAGTTAATTAAACAATAGAAATACTCAGTTGTGTTTTTATGATCTAAGTACCCAGAGGGGTGTATAATTTTAGGGCTTCTTGACACAGTCATCAAATTTTTTTATTAAGATCGAATTTTGCTTCTCGTTAGAAATGAAAATACATATATACAAGGTCTATGTCCAGCAGTGGACGTCTTTCGGCTGATATGATGATGATGATGATGATATACAAGGTAGGTAACCGGCATAGTCTGAAGAATCAGAATCAGAATCAGAATCAGAAGAATGACAAAGTTAAGTTGCAGTGGGCAGAGCACATTTCTAAAACGGATGGTCGACCATGTACTCCAGTGCGATTCTGTAAACACGTCTATGTGAACACTTGGGCGGGGTGCACGACGGGTGAGTTGTCAAACCATACAAATAAGGTGGAGTGACAGCTCACTTGTCGTTCACTCCGCCTAGGTGTACACCGTGAGATGTCGACGACCGGCTGGAAGGCTTCGGACAAGGTGAACTGACGCGACGACCTGGTGATGGGCGCTTGAGTCCGTTGAATGCGATACGCACAGGACCGCTCGATGTGGCCTGATGAAATCCGCACTATAAAGCCGCATATCTGAATGCGCCAGATAGTCTGCCAACAGGGAGAGATGGCGGGGGACCGTACGGAGACCTGTGTCCGTTTCCACCACCAATGTGACCACAACCGCTCTGCCAAGAGTGGTTGCGGTCAGACAGAGAAGAAAATCTATCTTAAGATGAAGACTTATAAGTTGATTTTATCTAAGCAGAAACCACCAGATACTGTTTATAAAACATTAGCCATATATGTAACTAATACCATTCATTCTGTAGTAGCATCACCATAACAATATATCACACAAATACACTGGCTTTCATATGCGTAACCTATAAAATAACATTCAAATTAAAACTGGTAGTAATGTGATCCGGGTATGCCAAGAATTTACTCTTATTCGAGTAATTTATAGGAAAAGCGCTATATTTACATAAAATATTAGTGGCTCTTGTATTTTATGTGGTTTAGCGTTATGTTCTTGTTTTAATTAATATTAAGTGGGTGAGCTTGAGTTTTATTTGTTAATGTGTATTATAACTAGGAATGCCCTGTGTCTTTTGCTTGTTAAACGCAATACCTCTCAAGGGGTCATGACCCCTTAAGAGGTATTGCGTTTATTCTGTTACACGTTGTATTTAGTAAAGGGTATACAGTTATAGATATTTTTATGGTTTCTGTCATATTTTCCAGAGTCAATAAAAGTGAGTTTGTTTTCAGAATATTCTGAAATAAACTGATTTGTCAATGATAATGATAGAAGGATTTTACTATTCAGGGCAAAGACAGAAATAAGTTGGCGTGAACGAGTTTTCAGAGGTCACTGAATCCTTCCTGTAATTAAAGTGACCGACATAAAGTGTAAGTGCCAAAATAAATAAGTTTTCTGTTATAATTAGGCTGTTAGTAAAATACTAGATAATTTATATTATCTAAGTGACAAAATATAGGTGGAAAGGTTCTGGCAACCGCGCAGAGCCTGATCAACACCTTTTATCGAGGTATGCGCACATAAATGTATGGGACTGTCGATTTTTTTTCGTGATTTTAGGTTTTTACTAAAATAATGATGAGTATAATGACCCCTTGAGAGGTATTGCGTTTATTCTGTCACACGTTGCATAAATAAAATGAATGAAATGTCTTACTTGACAAGTTATTTGTATTTACAGGACAATCAATGGTGTGTGTTTTTATGTGCGTGTCCCTAGTCTTCTGGTAGCATTTTTTAACAGGGTAAACCATAACTTCATACAGTTTTACGATATTTATCGTTGTTTTCGAAAGCCGGACATATAGAATTAGTCATGTTGTTTTATCATTTAATTAATAATGATAGCATGATTGCCATTTAGAGTTAAATTACCGATAAATAGTCTATTTAATGTGCTGTGCGAATAACTTAATATTTTAGAGTCTACTAGTAGGGAATTAATATCCAGTATTTCTTGAGACGCGGTGGGATTCGGAATTACGTTTAAAATGTATTGAATTTGACAGGTGAATGATATTTTCCTTGACGAGCAGCGCCACCCTGAAGTGTCAAGTTATGTTGGTAATTTCAAAGGTTTTTAATGGGTGTATTATGATCCTAATCGGTTTCATTTCGCAATCAGTAGGTGTACGACGGCAGCCATTTTATGATATGGTGACGTATTTATCGTCTGAAATGTTGTTTTTAATATGTGCGAATTTTAATTACCTGTTTGATTTTATTATCTTTTTAAATGCGAAGAGATACCGTTTCGAGCTTTGTTGACTACAAATATTTCGCAATAAAAGCTTGCGAAACTGATTTTGAAGAAGATAAACAAGAAAACCTAACAAACTAAAAAGAGACTGATACTAAACAAGCATGAATATTCAAAAAAAATCCTAAAATACTTCTAATTGCCAATTAAAAATCCTACCAATCTCCATACAAATAAGACTATTACTTGCACAAACAGACCGCCACAATTTTAATAGCAATTAAACCAACGATTCAGTCCATAAATATTTCACAATACTATATTGAATATCGGCCAAAAATCCAATCGGTAGACCCCGATGACCCCCGTGACCGCGGGTCGTGACCCCCGCAGTATTAATTACGTCGCGTGCCATTTCCAATGTTTCTGCGCTTGCGCAAACACGTCTCATCCGTATAGAGAGGTGATGCGCTGGTTGAGTTTGAATCTATCTACGAGTTTATCCTAATATTTTGAAATAAATGTGAAGTAAATGCAAAGTGGGTTTGTTACGTTTTCATGCCTAATACCTACACTCAACCGATTTAAAAAAAATATTGGTGCAGAAATAGATCGGATCCTGGAGACGGTTACAGGTACCTATATTAACGCGAGTGAGGCCGCGGGAAAATGCGTATATGTATTAAAATGAAATGCTGTTTTTTTATCGGCTTGGGAAAAAGAAGCTTTTTTTTTTCTAAAATTGAACATTCGGTAAGTCAAAGTCATAGTCAAAGCATTTATTTAAAATAAAGCTTTTATAGGAACTTTTGAATTGTCAAACTCCACGGACGCACTTTTAAACCATTTTATGTTTTACAAAAATCTTTGTTGCATTATTCTTGTTGCTTCTATATGTGAGAACAGTGTAAAGAAGAAAGATAAATATTGGAAGTGGATTTTTCTAGGGGATTTTAGAATTAATTCACAATTAAGGCCATCTTCTAACAGGTTAACTTTTTAGGAAGGTAAATGTTGTTGTTTTGTTGAAAGTTGTACTTTTGGGTGATCGTAAATGTACTGTCAAGGTCTTCGTTTGATTCTCAGACGCGGCGCGCCGCCGTGTGTGCAAACACACATTTTTTTTATTAGTTTTTTTTTTTTCTTTTTTCACTTACTTGTCAAAAAATGAAGACGAGACGTTGGAAACACGCATAACGTCACTATGACGGTACAATTTACAAGATAACAACAATATACAGGGTTATTTGTAAAACACCAACAAGCTTTCAGGGGGTGAAAGTACTCATCATTATAAACATCTTTTGCTATGAGACCAACCCTGAAAAATCTAAAAAATATCTGCTATTTCATACATTTTCATCGGGTGACTATTGCATTTTGTATGAAACAGCTGATTTAATTTTTGATATTTCAAAGTTGGTCCCATAGTAAAAGTTGTTTATAATGATGAGTACTTTCACCCCCTGAAAGGTTGCTGGTGTTTTACAAATAACCCTGTATAGACGAATAATAAGTATCTTTTTTCGAGAAAAAAACTTGTCCAATTGTTTCAGGAAATAAATCTATGTGACGGACTAATTCGATTTATTCAGGTAAAATAATACCCTATTGCCTCTCTGAACACCATCAAACTCAAAGATTTAGGACTTAGAGGGTCGAAAGCGATCCTTAAACAAATCTACACGAACCCAATTAAATCTCAAACAAATCGTACAAATCTCTCATAATTCGTCGTCCTCATAATAATTACACATAATTATCAATTTGCTCGGCTGCCACAGTCACGCGACTGTATCGTAAACACTGCGACGGTTATTAGCAATAACGGTTATAACTGTGTATTAAACGTTTATCGTTAAAAAGGCGGTATTCAGTAGACTGCTTTTGATATGAAGCCGTGTTAGGATGCGTGTGGTTTTGGGTATTAGGGTGTCTGATGGACATGCAAAAATATTTGTTGTATTTATGTCCTGGTAGAGGTATTATCAAAAAACTGACCTGTCACGAAGGACTCCAAATCGAAGGACTAGGAATACATTTTGTTCCCGTTTTAATTACAAACTGTTGTTAAAGCTAGAAATTCATTAGCACGCAAAATACGGTAAAAATAGGTGTTAAAATTACTGGAAAACAGAAATCTTAAACGTATGTTAAAGGAAGCGGCAGACAGTGGCTTGACACTGATTGAAATGTAGCGTAATTATACTTAAAAATCATTAAGAAATGATTTATTTTAAGGTAGCTGAAATCACCCAATCAAGACAATTAGTGCCTGCAAGCCAACGTAGATATTAAATCAACTCCATCATGCGCAGGTTACACGGCAGTCTTATATTGCGACTTTGGACAATTATGTCTGTACAAACTTTTTTTTTTAAGAGTGGGAAATCATCAAGTGACTCTTTCCACACTGGGCGCAGCAGGGTGTCAGACTCTTGCTGACTAAAACCCAACCGTGTTCCTCCAAATGCCCTTTGCGTTCCAAGGCCGCGGTGACTCTTTCGAACAAAATCCGTAACCCTGGCAGGCTTTGGCCCTAGCAGGCCCCGTCCTATACTGACATCTCTTTGAGGCGCGCGTGGAACACAGCGCGCCGTTCGACGCGGTCCTGGGTTCTGAGGGATAAGTGTCAGTTTTTTAACGTAGGTACTCGATCGCGTTAACGTAAACGTTTGCTTATGTCAAATTGTATAGAAAAAAACAGTTGGCCGTGAGTCACCAGACGGCGCTTATTCAGTTTCAGTACAAATGGACGCAGAACAGATGGTCGATGGGGCCGAAAAGTTTTGGAGTGGCGACCGCGTACCGGAAGACGCAGCGTTGGAAGGCCTCCCACAAGGTGGACCGATGACCTGGTGAGGGTCGCGGGTAACCGATGGATGCGAGACGCACAGGACCGGTGGCTGTGGCGACACTTGGGGGAGGCCTATGTCCAGCAGTGGACAAATGGACGTTAACGCTAACGCGATCGAGAACGTTAAAAAACTCGTACTAAGGCCACCTTGATCAGACGGCGTGATCGAGGCCCGTGACTCTTTTCTCGTGCCACCTCGACCCCCAGATATTTAGATATTATATTTCGACCTAGGAACTATGAACTGAGACTCAGTTCATAAATCCCTAAAACAAAAAATCTAGGTCTTAATTTTCATTAGCAAAACGTCGTCGTCACGGCGTACTACGCGTGCGCTTGCAGTTGTACTGTTAGCGTCGCGGGCGCGGGTTGCGTGTGAGCGGCGTGCCTTGACCCGCGCCACGAGCAAGCACATCTCCGTACAACGATGTAGGGGACTGGATGTGCCAATACAAATACATTTCTAAAAACAAAAACTCCTAGCTTTTCATTAGCAAAACGTCATCGTCATAAGAGTTATGGCGTATTGCGCGCGCGCCTGCAGCTGTAGCGTAGCGGGCGCGGGTCGCGTGTGAGCGGCGCGCCTTGACCCGCGCCACGAGCCAGCAATCAAGTTGCTGGATGTACCGGGACATATTAATCTACATGGTCATATTATCAAGAGATAAAATTGGAGAGAAAAAGGTGGGAATATGATTATTTGCTTCTTTGTAGGAAGTACTAATCCAATTCTCAAAATTCTCACAGGTTTCTATTTATTCCACAAAAATGCTCTATTCGTGTGGGATCCGCTGCGGAATCGATGCCGAAGAAGCTGGTATCAACATGAAAGTTACAGTCAACTCTCTCCTTATCTTAATTGGTATTCACCAGCTGCCAACCATCGACTTTGGTATATCACAGTAGTTTTTGCGTGAAAGAGTAAGAAACATCCATCTATCCTCCTCAGAGACTTTCGTAATTATAATAATAAAGTAGAATTGAAGGAAAATTTTTTTTTCGATTGATTTGATATTCTAAAACGAGTTGTGGAACTCAAATGGGCAGTACACTGTGGCCTTGGCGGGTAGAATCTGGGTGAGGGTGGCACCCCCACGTAGGTTATTGGTACAGGAAAAGAGAGGCTTATGCCAATTAGTACACAAATTGGCTGAGGGTGATGATGAGAATTGAAAGTAATACAGCGGCCTACTATAATAAATAACTGACAATTTTTTAAAGACCAGAGCGTAAATGTTTTAGTATACAAAGGAGTTCCGCAAACTTTTTTGCCACATCTAGCTCCCTACATCCTCGTCCGAATAATACCTAACGCAAGTCGAAGGCACTTGTGTAACAGTAGTAAAGTGTGCGCACAATAGCCATGTTATAGGTCATTTTGTGTAGATGCATACGTAATTAGTTAGGAGACCTAGCCTAGCCCATAACGACTAGCAAACGTCCTACTGGTGCTTTTAAGGAGCTTAATTAGGTGTGGCCGCAATTTCATCATCATCATCATCATATCAGCCGATAGACGTCCACTGTTGGACATGGGCCTCCCCCAAATGGGGGGATTTGCCATAATCGCCACGCTTGGCAGGCGAGTTGGCGATCGCAGTGTAGCTGTAGCAATATACCTACAGATAATGCTGCTGCCCATTCTCTGGTGAGTCCCTTAGTCGCCTCTTACGACACCCACGGGAAGTGATAGGATGGTGTTATTCTTTTACGTCCACACGTAATTTTGTTAAGATGAAAAGTAAAAGCTGTTAGCTTAGAGATGCAACAAAATCACAACCTGATTCAGCAGCATTAGGTTATGTTTTTCTTGCATCTCTAAGCTGAAGATTTTTAACGACTACATAATACTTTGTATTTTTATGTGCGAAAGGGGATAATTTTAGTTCCTTGGCCATCAGACGTAGTGCTTGTCTAGTAATGAACGCATGTCGATTTGTTCCTTATGATCTCATCATCTGCCTAGCCTTTTCCCAACTATATTGGGGTCGGCTCCAAGTCAAACCGGATTCAGCTGAATACCAGTGTTTTACGTGGAGCGGCTGCCTACCAGACCTACACAACCCATTAACTGGGTAACACGGTACTTCTTGGCAAGACTGGTGTCAGATTTTCTGGCTTCTGACAATCCGTAACGACTGCCAAAGATCTACAAATGACAGCCGGGACCAATGGCTTAACGTGCTTATTATTTGTTCCTCATGATCTCTAAACTATATATGAAGTAATAATTTACACCTCATCGAACGTAAAACAAAAACTCATATTTAATTTTCGGCATTGCCAAACAACGGTCTCATGTACGATGATTTCCTTTAACATAAATTCAAGTGTCTTAAAATATGATACATCCGAACTTAAACTTTGAACCGAACTTTGGCAGCTTTCACTCATCCTATGAGCTGAATAATTATTGAACCTACTTAATTATGGAAGTAAGAGAACATAACTAACACCTACCACATACACATCACAATATACCACATACATTTAATAATTTTAAGTTTGCCTCTACGAAAACTTACTGAGATTGCTGACATTTTAGTTACGGTTAATGTTTGTAGACCGATGGATGCGAGACGCACAGGACCGGTGGTTGTGGCGACACTTGGGGGAGGCCTATGTCCAGCAGTGGACGTCTTTCGGCTGATATGATGATGATGATGATGAATGTTTGTAGGACTCCAATTAGCTCCGAAACTACTGGACCTGACTGCCTGGGACATACTGGGACACCTGAGGACTCCTGTAACCTGAACAATAAATACTTTTTGAAGAAAGGTCACTCTTGGGGTACAAAATACAAAAAAATAAAACTTTATTTTAAATGACAGGAGCAGAATATATTTAAGAAGTGTATTATAGTTTTAAAATAACGTAATTATAAAAAATATGGTTCATTCGGAACGGTTATTGTAAGATTTTTTGCCCGTGAGTTCTCGTACTTGGTCAGTT
Source organism: Melanchra persicariae (assembly GCA_947386135.1). Lineage (NCBI taxonomy): Eukaryota > Metazoa > Arthropoda > Insecta > Lepidoptera > Noctuidae > Melanchra > Melanchra persicariae. The sequence continues at coordinate 20,017,651 of OX376658.1, read as the reverse complement.
TTACACAGACGATACTTTAGATCCTAATAGGAAGTTAATTTTAAAATATTTGCTGCAATATACTTAATGGAGCACGCAAATGAGTAAAGATTTATAATACTAACTTTGAGAGCCATACCTCTAACTATTTAATGTATATTTAAACCGAGCCATGCTCTAAAAACATTATGATCCCTGTACATGATGTATAATTTTAGATCGTTAGTTCTTATTGAATGGCTGACAATAAAATCTATTTGTCCGTGTAGATCAATTTTATGATTAATATTTGTAGATAAAGTCCAAACCTATTTGCGATGTCAATTGTCCACTTGTATAATAGAAAAGCAATGAAATAAGGCCATCTTTCAAGATGTTTGAACAATATTGTGGCTTGTGCGTATTGTGTTGAAGTTTACTGATTTTCATAGCTGTGCCCAAGGCTATGAAATATATATTCAATCTCATCTGACACTAGAATGTAACCGTCAGTTTGGTCGTAAAACCGTATGCAGTTAATATATTTGTATCTAAGAAACTAAGAAACAATCGAAACTCCTATTACAATTAAAATTATAAGATTTTACTTCAACTTCAACAGCTATAAGTTTTTATTATGTAGGTGTGTGGTGTGTGCACCGTGTGTGTTTCATGTATGTGCTAAATAAATATTATTCTTTATTTATTTCCTTCTTTCGTTACTTTGTTGTTTCTCTTTTTAGGGTTCCGTTCCCAAAGAGTAAAAACGGAACCCTACCGTCTGTCTGTCACCAGGCTGTATCTCATGAAGCGTGATAGCTAGACAGTTGAAATTTTCACACATGACGTATTTCAGTTTGCCGTTATAGCAACAAATACTAAAAACAGAATAAAATAAATATTTAAGTGCGGCTCCCAAACGTGATTTTTTTGCCGTTTTTTATAGATTGCACTTGCCCGGTTTTTTTCTTTCATTAGCAATATGTTAGACTGAATGATTTATGAAAAGTTTAAAGCAGTCATTCAATATTACAGCAGATTTACAAAAAAATGCTCCTACTCATGCCTAAACCGAACAAGATCAATAACACGAAAATAAACTAGAAACGTCAGACGCCAACGAATCATAAACAACACCTGACATCACCAAAACAAACCAGTCCACATAATAAGGCGTAACGTCCACATACTCACACCTTATGAATGAAATATGCGCCTTAAATAAAAAAAAAACAACACATTCAGTTAATCGAAAATCGTATTAGTGGCTACGAATGCGCAGTCGCAAGGAATCTCGTATAACAGGCAGCCATTAAGTTTCCCGCGACTGAAGACTTTTTACAGCAATATATACCAACTTTTTGCAGCAATATCACCGTATAAGTGAGCTATGTTTTAAAAATAATGAGTGTACGCGGTGCGCCTGCGCCGCGGGGCGTTGAATTATGGAGACAAGCGACATAGATCACGCCGTAGGTACTTTCGTCTTTGTTACGCGAGATAAACGCGTTTTCTTTTAATAATCAACAATTTATAGAGTATTAACGTTATTGGACAGTTTTTAAAGCGGCTTCTTAAAAATTTAAGCCCGCTTTGTTTTATATTTATTTCGTGGTGTACCGTTTTATGAAGTTGCTGTCTTCCTTGTTAGGTCATGGTTATTTTTACTTTTTTGTGCGTTTCAATTATTCCTTGTATGCTCGACTGCTATGCTTTGTGAACCACTAACGGAGTCACGTAGATATGCGTTTGCGATTTCTTTTTAAGGGCCTGCATTGATCTGCATTGCTTACCATATACACCACTATTTTTTAAATAGTACAAAAAAATGGGGCTCTGTACGGACAGAGCCCCATTTTTTTGTACTATTTAAAAAACACTAAAAAAACTAAAAAAACTACAACTAAACTTTTGACTACACAAATATGATCAGTAACGGGTACGGACCCGTTACTGATCATATTTGTGTAGTCAAAAGTAAAAAAAACTAAATCCCAAAATTGTCCACGAGAATTTGTCATAATTGAATGTACAATATTTCCTGAATCAATCATTCATAACAATTTCTACTAGAAAATACTACGCGCAGTGCTTTTTCATTTCGGCCGCCATTCATAGGGCCCGGCAATGAATGTACAATATTTTCATAAATTGAGTGACATTTTGGGATATAAACAAACGGTTATAACTTTACTGTGACACTTTACATATGTAATAACAAGACCTTCTCTAAAAAGCCCTTTAAGTATCTGTACTAATTAAAAAGGGCATGTAATTAAATCGATATCTGTATTTTCCCTTTTTTCGAACAAAATATTTCAAAGTTAAATCAAAAATACTGACTTGCACACAAATTATGCACACTAAATAAATCATATTAGATATACTGTTTAATGGTATTTGCAGAACTGTTTTACTGAACGAATATTTGGCTAATGATATTTCTGGGTGGTTTAAAAAAAACTAACCTAACCATTCCGAGTCGGGGTGCCCAATGACCGGCTACTATTGTAACCATGATAACCACCTGCTATTTCAGGGAAGTGCAATTTAGAGTGCAAGTTAGTATTTTTGATAAACAATTCGTATTTTTGTTTTATAAATCATAAATCCGATGTATGAACCACATTTTTGGTGTGAATTCGATAAAAAGGTCATCTCGTTTTGGATGATTTTTTTAGTTTTTTTTGTAAGACATGTTTTCTAATCAATTGGGATTTTTTGCACAGCATTATTTTTTCTGGTATGCATTAAAATTATACAGATGTGCATTTAAAAATATCCCATTAAAAAGTAGTGGTGTATATACTCGAAATAGCGTAACTCAACGCCAGAACGTTTTTCTTCAATTTCCTTCACCATAACGACACTAGAACATTGATAAAAAACTAAGAATGCAGATGAGGTGAATGAAAGCTTGTCCATTCATAACATTACATAACAAGACTACAAGAATCGAGTTTCCTTAACAACTTCAGAGGAAGAGTCGATATAAACAAGCTCGCATAGTGAATGAAGGTTTACCAATGAACGAACCAGTCCCTAGTCCCTCTAATTAGTCGTACCGTTGGCCAGAAAAAACCTTGCTCGAACAAATGCGCTGGACATTCAACCTATTGAATCTCAGAGCACAATCTATGGAATCAGTCGTAGACGTGCAAGAAATTGCCGGGTTTGTCATGAATATGCATTAGTAACTGCTAATGACCTCAGCACGCGACCTACCGCAATAGTGTTAAGTACAGACTTATCAAATTAATGCTTGTTTCAGTTAAAAATAGACAACATTTTCCTGTTGTGAGTTTGTGATTTTTTTAGCTTAAAGAAAAGTTTTTTTTCAAAATGCGCGTCTGGTGGTTCTGGATAGCCTCTGTAGTCAGCTGTGTTAATTTCCATATTTCATTTGCAATTAGAAAGGATCATCCACTATCATGTTATCCCTTCAACCATGCACCCTTGGTTGACTGGTAGAGAATGCCTAAGGCATAGTCCGCCATTGTTCCTTGGTGCATGAATTTTATTTATTTTTTCTCTCCTGAATTTTTAAAATATAGTTTTCATACTGCTTCATCACTATAGATTCATGTGAGGAGCAGTTACAGAGCCAAAACGGATGCATGCTACTGGCCTTAGGTATGGCAATTTATCTGTTGTTGGCGCAAGTCTACTTCTTCTGCTCGTCTCTGTTTATCATCTTCTCAATATTAATCTCCTTTCTAGAAACATTATCATTCACACAATCCCTTACTTCTTTGTGGAAGTGCTTCTTTTGTCTTCTTTCCATTACCCTAAAAACCTTGCATATTATACGAAAAAACAGCATGTTTCTGATTTTTTCGCATCATCAAATAGATTATTCTATGTATTTTTAACCACTCTTGATGGAAACATAGGTAAGAGTCGATCAAGCTAAGAACCTGCGGATCCTTACGGCCTTACTGTTTCGCAAACAGAGATCATTCTTCATTATTGTTAAAAAATCAGGGGGGTACGGGAGTCCCTTGCCAAGACAAGTCAATGGGAGAAAGGAATCGCCCACTCCCATCTTTTCATGAAGCGTTTTGTAAAATTTTCCAACACTTTATCTTTTTCTTGCCACTGACATGCGCACATCGCGTCATTGCTCTTCTATTACTCAAAGATCAAGCGTTCATTACGCAAACATAGCACTGTTTATAAAAATACGTCAGTTACATAGATATAATATGTGGGTACCTGTTAGAATCATATTTTTGCAGCGATATATATGTGAATCATAAATAAAAATATTCTAATGATTTATCTAGCGACTATTGCCGCCAGTTTTTGTTACTAAAACTGGACTCCTTTAAATTTATTGTGATATATTTTGCCAAAATTAGGATATTTTTTCTTTTGCTTTTCCGGTTTTTTGGGAAAATTTTAGCATATTTACGTCATTCCTTTTTGTGAGTCTAGCTTATTTATTTATTTAAACTTCATGTGAAATAGAAGATACATATTCGAACTTAATGCCTTAGGCATTACCAGTCAACCAAGGATTTCATGTTCTAAAGTATCTGTATATGACATTGTTCTTTCTGGATTCATTTTAATACAATTTATTTATTTATTTAACAGTTCTTGTACACACATTTAACAAAAAGATAAGATTATGGAGACAGAAAAATAGATACAAATTTATCTGTTCTTTCCTACCTAAAACACTACCGCAGATTTATAAATAAGCGTTGTTAAAAGAAAGAAAAACAGAGACTGCAACTGTGATTGAGCAGCACACACATGTGCACTATAATATCTCCTGCATACTTGCTCCTTTGAGACGGGCCACCATAACCGAAATTTGCTAACTAAGAGCTACGTATTTTTCCAGCTTTAACTAAACTTTTCAAGACATTGTACGATCAGTACGGAGGTTTGCGAGAACGGTGTAAAATCATGAAACCTCCATTGAAATGGAATGATTCTTCGACCAGTTGGGTGCTATTTTTTCCTTAATGTGCATCAGCTACCCAACATCATCCTTATATATGACAACGTACTTCTGGAACACACTGTATACAGGATTTTAAAATGGCAGGGCTTGATATGCACACTCAATTAATGGGCTACCGAAAACGGCCGCTAGCACAAACTGACGTAGCGCCAAGGGGGCAACATATCCTGAGCTGCTAGAGACGTGGAGAGGTATACCACGGCTAGGACGAAATCCCGTCAAGATCTCTACCAATATCTTACTGTGTGTGCTGTCCCACTGCAGGGCAAAGGCCTCCCTTCCCACCTTCCACTTTCCCCGGTGTCAAGCAATTTTGGACCAGTCCATTGAGAAGGAGTTCAGCTCATCCCGCTTTCTCTTTCTGGGCCTGCCCTGTTATCGCTTCCTTGCGTTTGGGATCTACTGTGTGGTAATCTTTGCCCATTGCATCTCCGACATGCGGCAGACATGATCAGCCCAGTTCCACTTTAACCTAAATATATTATGACCATTGACCTCCTCACACGTCCTTTACGCATAAGCTCAGTCAAGATGGACCTTAAAGTCCCACTTTCATCGATCGATAATGTACATCAATTTGGATTTTAGGGTGCGTTTCCACTGAGGCGGAGCGGAGCAGAGCGTGCCGCGATTCACCAATCAACCAAGCGGAGTGGAAAAGAGATGTGAATTTCAAGCCTTGTGATTGGTGAATCGTGGCACGCGAATCGTAATCTGGAAATATTTTTTTCCATTTCATTTTATTCAATTCAATTCATTTATTGCATCAAATATGGTAGGTACATGAAGTTCTTATATAAAATATTTAGTCAATAAAAAGCATGCAATAGTAATAATCTACATTTGATCAATTTTTGTGTCTAAACATAACATAACAGTTAAATATATCTGTGCTTTAATGTATAAAATTTACAAGGAAACTTCGTGGTTGTCCTTTTGGTTTCTCTGTTGTTCTAGCTATTACATTTTGTATATTTGATTGTCACGGTAAAATTTGTCTAACCGAAGTTTAATTAACGTTCTGAATTTGAAATATTACGTAAATCAAGTTTTTCCTCTTAAATATTAAACAAGCAATACCTTGTTACGTCGTTTAACAAATATGGCATTTGGCTTTGAACGAAAATTACTGGTTCCAAGTAATTTGAGTCATTATTTCTGTCGTATTTATGTAAAATACCTGACATTTTGTCTGTTTTTTGTTGTTACAAATCTTTAGATTTATTAGTGAATTGATTGTTAGTGGCCGCACCTCCCTCGTGAATTTGCATGTCGATCTATCAATTATTATTATGGATTGGGTAAAATAAAACTAGACAAGGTCCTTGTCAATAGGAGGAAACCGTTATTTTATGAATTTAGTAGATGGTGCAGCAATTTTCATTAGGTATCACTTATTATTTGTTTTTTTTTATGGATGGCAAATCATCAAATGTCTCCTTCCGCTCTGGGTGGAGCAGGAGAGAGTGTCAGACTCTTACTGACTAAAACCCATCCGTGCTCCTCCTAGTAACCTTGGCAGGCTCTGGCCCTAAGGTGCCCCGTCTGCTATGCTGACATCTCTTTGAGGCCCCCGTGGAACGGAACACAACGCGCCGTCGACCCGGGCCTGGCTTTGATCGGATGGCGAGCCACCCAACGCTTGCCATCCACAGACCTGCGCCTAGAGTGGCCGGGAATCGCCCTGCGACTCCCGACGCCCGGGACTCTCGTCTCCTTATGTTGTGGCAGCTGGGGCGTGAAGGTTGTCTCTCCCTCACGCGGCCCGCCTTCACTAGGATATTATTTGGTTTGGCAATTAATAATAATCTGCTTTGTTATAATATTTATATAGAATTAGGTTCTGTTGAGCCGTTGAATCGTGAACGTGTAACAGACATACGTTTATAATTTAAAATATTGAATAGGTTGTACAGGGAAGCTCTCGATAATTAATAATACTGAGTTCAGGATATGTAATATGTGTACATGTTTTGAGGCCTGTGTCACATACAGCCTCAAGCGAATCTATGTGAGTCTGACTTTAACGGAAGGCTGTATAAGTCAGTTACAGTTACGGTATTGCAACCAATCGCAGTATCAATAAGTTTATTTTTATCACTCATTCAGTTTGATTAAGGACTTATACGTTCTAGTTGCTAATTCTTATTAGAATAGCTCTTACACTTGTAATTCGTACCTGTTTGAGTCCGTCCATTATTTTGTACATTCCTATAGTTCAAGGGTAAAGCAGTGTTTTATGTACGTAGAATGCTTTCATTGATACTCGTGTTTTATTTAGTTTTAAAGCTGATAAAGGGGTAGTTTTAAAGAAAAACCAAAGTCGAGTGCATGAATAGTTTATTTTGTACGTCTCCGTGGAATGTATTCATTACAAACATTTGTTTACGAAATAAAAAAAAAACACTCTACCTATATTTATATTTACAAAAAAAAACACGTTTGTCAAACAAAGTATTACATTTGAGTATGAATGTGTAGATAATTTCACTACTTTGAGTAAATGGAAATGTATAAGAGAATTTACATCAATAATATTGAGCAAAAATAGGAATGTATGTGTAACAATCGAGTATATCCTTAGCTCTTACCATCTCTTTCTAACATAGAAATGAAAATAGAAACAGAATTCCATAAAAAAAATAACACTCCGAAAATCTAAAAGAGATAATAAGAGTTTTTTTTACAAAATCAATATAAAAGTACAGCCGACAGTCGTGATTAAATAATAGAACTTAGCTACAGATAGAAATACGAAGACTTAGAAATAAAAAGGCTTCACAATGCACCCGAAGTTAACACTTTACAACCACAAACAACACTTCGAAATTCTACTAGAAATAAATTATATTCAAACTTTTATACAAAAATATATAATATTCTTTTCTTAGTTATGGAATGTTGCAACACCCGGCTGTCTCCATTTTCCAAAAAAACAGTAATCATTATCTATAGTAACCTAACTTACACTATACAAAGAATAATTTATTATTTACATGCGTTTTGTACATAACCTTGCACCGGGCGCGTACAGTACCAATAACATTGTATTTACTAAACATTACTTATTATACGTATTTGGATAGACTCTTTCAAGCGATAACAAATCAAACAACATTCGAGTGTTTGAGCTTAAACAAAAATCACATTCCTCTATACTGGCCTTTGATTCATTCACTGACATTTAATACAGTCTATAGTAGGGCACTAGGTGACGCGGCTGTGACGTCAGACTTTGGTGGTGAGGTCCAGAGGATGCAGCTTGATCCTCTTTATTTGTGAGTACGACACATCCTCCTCCTCGCTGGCGGAGCCCGCGCCGCTGCCGGACTCTCCGTCATCGTTGTCTGGCACTATCACTTCACTGTCGTCTGATCTTCGTCGCGCGGAACTTGACCTGCCGTCAGACTTAACGGACAAGTCCATAGGGTTCTCCTGCAGCGGAGATTCAGAGGTTCTCCTCTCAGCCGGCGGCGTCGGAACAAATTCCGCTTCAGAGATCACGTCCTCCTGAGGAGTGGGCTGGGTGGACCGCTGTTGTTTTAAAATCTCGTCCAGGAAAAAACGTTTCGACGACTCAGTTCGCTCATTGTGGTCGTCGATTCTGACGTCATTGTTGTTTTCAGCAGCCTGTCGTAACGCTGCGTGGTCTAGCAGATGTCTTGAGTATATCGGGTGGAAGCCTGGCGGGAATAGCAGCGGGTGGTTGTGCGCGAACGGGCTGAAGGGCGGCGGTGGTAAGAAGGGCGAGTGGGGGAAGTGGGGCAAGGAGGCGATGTTGGCGAGGTGGAGGGGGTGGAAGCTATCTCGGGGCGGCGTCAGCGGCCGGTCCGGCGGTCGCGACTGTGTGAGTCTGGATTTCTCGTCTAATTTTGGCGAGGACCCGCTTTTATGTGAGTCTGGAGACGCGGAGCAAGGAGGCTTGTAGTCGTCTAAGCCGAGGAGTGCGAGCTCTTCTTTTGTCCGTGGTCTCGCGAGTCCTGGGAAGAGGTGAGGTGGGAAGGGAGGCGCCAGCGGGTGATGCGGCGAAGAAGGCACTCTTGGGGGTGATTGAGACTGTGCTGCTTGCTGCTGCTCTTGCAGGAGGCAGTGGATCTTGAACCAGTTGGAGCGGCGGCCGTAGCGCGAGCCAGACTTGGACATGCCCACCATGAGGCACTTGCGCAGGCGGCACGCCTTGCACGCCGTCCGGTTCTTCTTGTTGATGACGCATTCTCCGTTGTTCTTGCACTCTGTGATGGAGTTCAGGTTGTTGTAGGAGCGGCCGAAGAAGGACTGGAAAGGGAGAGAAAATTTTTGTTAGTTTTAATGAAACTTGGAATAAATGTTCCTAAGGGAATTATTCTACGAGAGATACTGCTGTAAAATCCTTACTAAATTAAACAAATACGCTTGTAATTGAAGTCGAGACAAGGCAATATCCTTTAGAATTATTTGTAGATAACATCTACGACGTATGTATGACCCACGCTACCCCTCTTACAGCCAATATTTACCAGTATACGATGAAGCAACACATTTCACACTCCCCTAATGAACAACCATCAATTAACAATTGTTTGTCATACCATTATTAACCAACCGTAAATAACTGTCAACTGTAAAAGCAATTGCTTTATTTAATTAAATTTAATCAGCAAAACGGGTAGCTACCGGTTGCATGCATATGCATAGTGCTCAATTGAATATGTATAATTGATATGATGGCCAAGAATTATGGTTCATGCGGTGAATAAAATTGAAAATGGGAGGTCGTAGGTTGCTCCTAGCTTAGCTAGCTAATTAAACTGACAACGTTATTAATAAATATCGCGTTATATGAAGCTCGTTATTGGTGGAATGTGTGGCTCTAGTGTATGTTTTTCCTCAGTGAATGGATTGGAAAATTGTGGCGTTGTTGATAGTGTTTTGAAAGAAGGTTTGTTGTTTTCAATAGTCTGTAGATTCTTTTGATTGAGACTTGTGACTGGCTGGCAAAAAGAAAAAGCAGTCAAGTCTTTGTCGTTGCTTTTTTGTTTTTTTTTTTTTTTATATTGTTGTAGATTCATTTGTCTATCGATTAGCAGTATCATGTGAAAATCTGTTTTCCCAAAGGGCGATAGAGGTCATGAGAGTCAATATGAAACCCGTCATGATTACAGAACTGATCAACTTTTACACGTTCTTAGACGTGCTAAGATGACATACAAATTTATTTCTTTTCCAATAAGTTAGACGTGGCAAAATAATAACTGAAGCACGGGTCTATCTTCAAGGTTAAGCAACGATTGCCGAGGTCGGTCTGTGGATGGGTGACCATCTTCACCACACACCGAGATTCCTTGCCGTCGGAAAGCACGTTAAGTCGTTGGTCCCGGCCGTCATTTGTAGATCTTTGGCAGTCGTTACGGATTGTCAGAAGTCAGAAAATCTGACACCAGTCTAGTCAAGAACTATAGAGAATCAGTCAGTTTCAGGTGTGTAGAGGTCAGATAGGCTGGTAGTCAGCTGAAACCAGTTTGACTGGAAGCCGACCCCAATATAGTTGGGAAAAGGCTGAGCGGATGATGAAGTTTGTTTGCAAGTCTCACTATCAGGACGACTTGGTGAAGTTTGACCTAAAGCCGCAGTTACACGGCCAGTTAGCGCCCGGCGGAGCGCGTAACTCTGATAGTGAAAACATTGCCTTACAAAATGTCGTGTTCACGGTTTAAGACGTCACTTCCGTTCGCCGGTGGATATGGGCCGGTTCGGTTCCGGTCTGCTAGGTACACGAGTTTAACTATGGTTTTGTTTTCATTTGACCTTGATTTTTCGGCGAATTTCTTGCGTAAGTGTTGTGGCCTATTGTTTTAGATTTTTTTTCGTGATGGGTAGATTACTGAGATTTTAAGTGCTCGATTTGTTTGATTGCTCTAGGTATTGTTCTAGATACTGTTCTGTTTTACGAGTTTCGATGTAACGATCTAACATTTATTGTATTCGTTTATTTTTAACTTTTTCAATATAATTACATAGATGGTGATCTCACAAGAAGATTGGTGGTGACATAAGCCACATGCGAGCTCACGAATGACAACTACAGCGGAGCTGAAGCAATTGCCTTGGCCGAAATTGGTCGGATCACATGATCATCGTCATAATATTTTTTACTTAAAAGAAAACCTTTGCTTCCTGGGGTGAGGCACTAAACATTTTTAACCTCGTTTACAAAAAATCTGACAAGATTCAGCTGGAAGAGTGAGAAAAGTGCGTTAGTTATTTTTAAATCCCACGACAAACAACCTTACGACTTATTCTACTCTACTAATATTGAAGTATAAAACACATAAGTATTTTTATTTAACATGAAAAACGAGCGTTAACTAAACATACACGCGTTACATTACCAAAATGGTTGCAAAACGCCACCGCGTCGCTTGAATGACAATCAACTGCCACCTGCTACTGACGCCATGTTGTTTCCATAAGTGGGACAGTCCCGAAATGGGTTGCGGAAAGTGAATCGCAATTTATTTGCTATTTTATTTTAAAAAAATTAAAATGATTGTATTTAATAAAGATTATTTGATTTATTGTTTTGTTTGTCATATTATGTGTTTGATGGAGCGGTCCAAGTGCCCAAATACTGGTCGAACCAAATTTGGGCTAAACTCAAAGGTTGTAAATTTAGAAAATGTCAATCGACACGAAAAGAACCAGAAGATTATTCTTCTTCTTTTCGGGTCGATGGTTAACATCTTAGATTATTTGGGCCCAGTATTTAGTAGCTACGCGAATTAAAACGTTACGACAAAGGATTTAAACAGGTTGTGAATAAAATTTTATATAATATTTTTGCCACAAACACAATTAGGCTTGCAGTAAAATGTTGTGTTTTGTTACTAACAACTAAGTTAAATTAAGTTCCATAAACAAGAATTGAATGTAAGCTAAAACCCGCTAAACAATCTTGAAAATATTGAAATCAATTTCAAAATTGATTGGTAAACTTCGGTAAACGCATCAGTAAAATAATTTATTTTCAGTCCTTAAGTTTTGTATTTAAATCCTCACGTAATAACTAAGTTGGCCTTGTAATTGCGAAATTAGACATTCTCATTCTGAAAAATTGACAGTTGAATATGCTAAGAAGTGTTAAGAGTATTATTATATGTTATGAAATATTACGTTCTTCAACGTTTGACCAAGAAATTATACCTACATCTTATGACGATCTTCAATTTAAAATAAAAGAATAATTTGACCTAAAACTTATAAACAAAGCGAGAAAATTTGTGGAACAATGGTAAAAATACTTATGAACATGGAAATGCAAAAAATGTCAGTAAATTATGGTAAATCCCAGTATGGTGACCCTACAATTGACCAATTGCAGGATCACGTCATAGATGAAGAATTTAAACTGAAACAATGCCATCTTTGAACGTGCTGCGTGCGTGACGCGAATTATACTGCGCACGCGGCGATATTCTACATAAAACTCCGATAAACAACTTTAACCCTTAAACTCGTGACCGTAAGCGCGATTTCGCGTTGGCAATCGAAGCTTTATTTTGGTGATGACATCGCTAATTTAAAAGAAAAGATAATAATAAATACTTATAAGTACGTTTGTATTATATTGTTATACAATGTGGTGTTTGTTCGTATTTTCTGAATTTGGTATGAGTTTGACACAAACGGAAATTATTTTACCTTACAGGACTAAAATCAAATGCAGTTTTACTTTTGTATCGATACCTACTACTTAGAATACTATTCCTTTATAAAGTCGAGTAAAGGACAGTTGCACACAGCTGCAATCGATAAGCCCCCACGCAAACATATTTAAAACGTTTAAAGTAATTAAAGTAAAGTGTCGTGCAATGATTCAATATGATATTTAAATTAATTGAGTAGATAAAAGCGTGGGGAATCGCAGCCGTCGTATGCGTTATATAAATTGCATCATATGTTTTATTCTTAGGTACAGTTCGATATAGAACTGTTTCGAAGGTTTTAATTGGCAACACACACTATAGACACAATATTTTTGCGATTATTTTTTGTTACTGCGGCAGCACTAGCGATTAGTGAAATATCTTGCTGAGTTTTGAACAACGTGTAGCATTTACAAACTGTTAGTGAGTTAGTAAATAATAATAATTGCTGTTAATAGCCAGTTCAATAGTACCTATCCGTGGTATCCAAAAAAGGTGACAATGAATGATAATGTTCTTGAACTCATTCAATTATATTAAGTATCTATTTATAAATTTCATTGGATGCGAGCCAGACATTGTCCTTTACAGTTTACCTATAAACCTCAAACGATTTACTGTAGTAAACACTGGTGTTTTTACAATTATGTCAAATCAAATACGTTTATTTGTGTACACAGGTGAAAAAGGTGGAACAATTACAAGATTAATGGGTCTCTGTGTCCTGCCACAGTAGGTGGCATACAAACATTAAATATTACATTTCAAATGTGCCAAAATATTTTAAATTATATTTAAATCAAATATAGACCTAAGTTAACATAAGTGAGTACAAACTTCAAAACATAATTCTAGGCATAATTTTATTGGCTACCATTTAATTTTTTTTAAGAAATTACTGAATTTCTACTTGTATATATTACATTAATTGCTGTCAGTTGTTCCCACCAACAACTCGTCAGCCTTTAAAGCAAGAGTCACCAGGCCCACTCGTGCTATCGTAGACCTCATCTATAGCTTTCCATCAGGCAAGTTTCTGGGCTTACCAATGTTTGAAAAAAATATTATGAAAAAACGACATTATTCCAAAAATCTCAAAATCATAGTATAGCACAGTTATCCATGTGCAAGTGACAGTACTTGTACTTAATAATCAGTATGTGCATAAATTGGCTGCGTTGCGCAAGAGTCGCGGGCGGCGCCGGGCGACGGGCGAAGTTACGAGCGACCTGGCCGCAACCACCTATGACCTGCGCGCGCGCCGCTTACCTATAACAGGTGGGGGACTGGCTGCTTAGGGTGGGTACTGATGATGGTCCAGAAAGAATGGTTAAATTTTTATAGTTCGCGAGTTGGGAGTACTTTTCGGATGTGTTGCTGAGTTTTAAGAAAATTGTTTAATAGGTGGAAAACCGTTTAACTTTCAGTGAATCTGCAGATGCAAATAGTTTTCCAAAATACAAAATACTTGATAATACTGTCTAATTTGTATACCAAGATTTATAAGGGTACCCAATATTTCTTAAACTACGATTTTGAATAAAACAAAATAATGTGTTTCCAAAGTCACAGCAAAAACATAACATCTAAGAATAAAATAAATAGGTTCGGAATCAGAAAGTTCACTGGACCAATAAACAATAATATTTCTGTTCCTAGTCCGCAATTGTGTACTATGCGCTAGCTCGCGGTCATAAAAGCAAAGGATGCGCAGGCGCATCGCTGGCGAGAGGTGAACGTAAGAGAACAATAAATTATCCGTTGCTAGGCAACTCGGCGACTGGCTGACGAAACGTGAACACTATTGTTTTTGTTCGAGCTTCGATTTTGTTAAGGATCATTCTAAGAATCGTTTGAATCGTGGTCACCTTAGTCAGCTTGACAGTCGGGAATTTAACAACGAAAAAAATACAATAATGTATTCTTATTTTATTTAGTGCATTGAATTACGACAATAATTTAATCTCAGTTCTCGTATTACACACACGTAATTAAAATTATGTTAGCACTTTAACTAACCAAACTATTGTTGATGTCGGCTGATATCACTAGATGGCGTTAGTTGTTGCAATCTTGAAATGCATTGAACTTTTCGTGAAGAGTATTTCGTCGTGCGTTTTAGGTCCTTAAAGGTGATTTATAGGATAATGATATTATACTGTAACTAGCAATTTAGTTTAGTATATCGTCAGGTTCTAATACCTAATTTGATAGTAATGTAATCAGTGCAGGTTAGGTTAAATGTTGCCAGCCTCAAGTCGTATCAGGGCGACCTGCACTTACATACATTTTTATGGTTTGCTTGTTATTTATAGACCATAAAGTGATAAGATTTAATGGACCAATAATAATGCTGCTGAAGGTTATGTATTTCACGCTCTTTAACCCTTTGAATAACGATCACAAACTAGTTATTTTCAGGACACGGTCATAACAAGACATGTCTTTAGGTGTATACGCATGTAACATGTTAACTCAAGTTTTCGATCCAGTAGGAACTGTGCATAGACCAGAATAGTCTATGCCACTTAGCAATAGTTCAGCTTTATAAAACTGAAATAATTTTAGTAATTGGATGAGTATATCCAGAGAAAAATCTTTGTAGTTAAAAAATTCTTGTGTTAATCCATGTCATAAACTATAGGAATGTGTGCATGGGGGGCATCCAGGGGGGGCGCTAAGGGACTCAAGCAAACTACCCAGATTTTTTTGGTAGTCTACAACCTCACGAAGTCATTGAACAATTTACGAAAAGTAATCCAAGGACGCTTGATGTGCTTTTTTATAGTGTTTACTTTGCTAAAACCCACCCTTAGCGGGGTTAAGCCACCTCAAACCACAATCTTGGCCAGCCCCTATATGTGCCAAATTTCATCTAAATCTGTTCAGTAGTTTTTGCTTAAAAGAGTAAAAATCATATCATCGATCTATCCGTTCGCAAACTTTCACATATTATATAAAATATCGATAGGATTGGATTCCATCGTTTGCGTCACCAACGTCTTCCAAAACCATGAATCTTCCACCGTTTTGATATTCTCAACGGGAACTCAATCAGTGATTGTTTTATACCCCATTAATAAGTCTAACAAAATTATAATTTTCTCCAACATCGCCGTGCTGCGAAAATTTATTGTATCATACACATAACTTGTGAAATATAGCGCTATGTCCACCAAAACTGGTCTTTTAGACCCCATTGCAACAAAATGTATTATAACTTTGTAGTGGCGCTTTATGGAGTATTAATAGGTGATGGACCCCACGGGTTTATGGGGATTACTTTGTACGTCAGTGTAACTACTTGACGTATGGTATTTGGAGTATGTGGCCTGTCGAGGGAAGATTGGCTTTGGTATATGGAGTGCTTTAATTTGGAATTAAGATAATATGTTTTATGGGGAAGTGGAGCTTCTGTTAGTTGTATAAGACAGGTCTGACGCGACAAATCGAAACTTTGAGTAGGTTGGTATGCTTAATCACTCAGAATGATTCAGTGTTTCAAAATCAATCATTTATTAATTCAGTCGTTAAGACTAGTTAGAGACAAATTGGTCATCCAAACTAATCCAGCCATTGTTAGTGTTCAAGGAAAACTTCAGAATAAACTACCGTCTATCACAATGCAAATTATAATTTAACAAATCATTCATTTTGAATTATATCGATTTTCGATGCGATTTTTATCGATAAGTGTGACAAATCGAGTGAAGACCTCGTGTGGACTTTCCAAATGAACCGTTGGGAGCATCACGCACGCGAAACAAGCGTGAGAACGACCAGATAACATTAACAACATCAAATTTTGACCTTTCTCCTACTGTGGTGACCCGTACCAATACCATTTTGCACTCCCCGAACATCAAGACCATCAATAACCAACCTTATCACAACTTGACAAGCCTTAAAATTGATTGCCTCAGGGTTTTTTCGATGGTAGACTGATGTTGGCTCAAAACGCGAGCGCGTGTCATCCCGCGTTTGCGTTCGGAAGCACTGACCTGCACCGCGCCGCGATGTTTTGATTGGCTCTGACATTCAAATACAATCGATTATTCGTTTAATTTGAATCGATACCGCTCGTGATTTGCTCGGCGGGGAAATCGACGTTCACATTCGAAATTGGAACATTTTATTTTTTATTCAGATGCTTAGACGATGATGTGATATTTATCAGAATTCAAATTGAGAATTCATTATTCAAATGTTGCCAGGATAAACTAAATACGACGTTCAGTTCACTTGTTAACATTTAATTACTGACCTATCAATTTATGTTACGAATTACACAATAGCTGACGTTATTAACAACAATAGATCCTTGAACCCGGCACAATCGTATAAATTATGCAATAATACTAATCGTACAACATGTCCGACGGACGCCGCTGCAGATTTCGTGACGGGAATAAAAATTATTGCCATGCTCCAATAAGTTGATCGGTGTGCCAACTGCGTTGCGTCCGTTGACAATTTCGACACGAAACCTCTCTAAAACAATGACAATCATTAAGCAGCCTGCCAATCAATTGTCGACTAGAAATTAATGAATTTAAAATTCAAATTCGCGTGACTAATTGTCGCCAATCGATACAAATAAAACAAGACCGTACACGCAAAAGTGAGTAAGTGCAAATTTGAATCGATTGCGGGCGCTCAGAGTCGCGACGAATCGATTCGCCCGTGAATTGTATTGCAAAGTGAATAGGCGCTGTGTCGATGTCGACTGTCGCTACTGTGACGGCCGTCGCGGCAAATGAACCGTTTTATATTGATCTCGTTTTTAATTGATATCTTGTCGCTGCAAGGTTGTATGCTAAACAAATATTGATCATGTAATCAATAATAAGATGTTATTTAAACCATGTAGATGTTGATATAGCTCTGGATTATCCAGCCAGACAGCTATGCACTAATAACTAGTAGAGGTACTTTACAATGTGAATCTTATGTCGAATAAACTCCCCCATCAGGAAGTCCATACGCAATGAGCATTGCAACCCAAGTACGCATTGATTGCAAACATTAACTGCTTGCGATTACCGTACATAAAAAGTCACATACCTAATCAAGCAATACTTTTCACAGATCCCGTATCAAACGAAACCAATTAAACCTAACCAGCACTCACTGGACATCTAATTGAAAACTAATTAACTCAATATAGGTCATTATCGATTTAAATATAATTAAATATATGGAAGCATTCAAGCCAATTAAAATAGTCGTATTAATTAGCTGGCGAGGCTATTAAGGTTTATTCTTTTCGCTTTAAGGTTTCTCGTTGACAAATTACGCGTCGGTGCCTTTCATGGCGGGTTCGCGGCGAAGGCAATTGTCTCCGTACAATACGATTACACACAGAGATAATTCTAGAAAAACTTTTAAAAGCAAATTAGAAGCGATGATTTATTACTGAACGGGTTACGAAATGTAACTGAGCGGTGTCGTTTAGGGTGTGTGTAGATGGTTCCGTTTTTGGTAATATTTAGAGTTGTAGACAGATTTTTTGGTGAAAAAGAAATGTTTTTGTGAAAAGTCTTTGAATTACCCCACTGACACAGACAAATGTCTATTTTGGGGGTCACCACCCATCTTGATCTTGCATGTACAATTTGATTATACATTTCATTTAATTTGACTTATGGTTTAGAGTAGGCAATGAAAAATAGCTTAATAAATCAACATTTACATTACAGCCAATAATTCAGTCAGCAGTTTAAGAGCTATACTGCAAAATATCATTGAAGCTTGCCATCAAAACAAAAATTCTATTTTTAAAAACTCGCTTACGTGTAATATTCTATAATTCTGCCTGCTTATGACTGATGATACCACATTCAATTATTACATCACACTATTCCACAGGTCAGCACCTCGCCTTACATGCGTCCTAACCGTCAAATATCTTTTCCGCTAGTGTTTCCCGATCGCGTGCTCTACCGCAATTTAAATGTGCTCCAAATTTGAAAATAATTCGTTTCGCCCCGATGACGCGCGGCCGTGCGAATTAGAACGTTTATTGAATGAACATTTGACAGTGACAGCCTTGTTTTGATCATTGACAAATATCTTGATAGCAGCATTTCCCGTGTTTTTGTGGAACGTTCGTATTCGGAACGCAGTCATAATCTGTCCCTCCAAAAAACCCTTTTAATTTCTCTACATTTTGATGTTGATTCGCTGAGACAATATTGCGACTTTAATTTGAAGCACAAGCATTGGCCTTCTGTGGGGTTTCCCGCTCAATTAATCATCTGTCACATTACCTTTATCTAGTTTTCTCGTTCAGCCTACAGATTATCGAAAATCCTGAAGTTTCACCGTTCTCATACGCCACAAAGCAAAATCCGTGTCCGTATTTGTGAAATTGAACAGCTCCAAAATTTCCTTTCAAATCCTCGTACCATAGAACAACCTCAAAATAACTCCAGCAAACCTATTCCCCTCCAGCAATTGACACAACCATCAAAGGACACAAGGTGAACCTAAAAAAGATATCAACAGTATAGTTATGGCAGCGGAATAGCGGTGGGTTCAGACGCTCGGCTAATGGCAGGCGTGATTGATGCTGATCGCCGTAGCTCGGCAAAAACGTGTGAACCCGCCTTAGTGGTTGTGCTCCAATTATTGCGTAACTCTTGAGCCTCAGCACGTTATCATTACGGTTGCTGGTTTATGAGGTGATCTGGGGTGAAGGATAGTTTGACATGAGTGGCCTTTGAGGTTTGTTTTATTGAGAGAGGCTGAGAAATAGGCGTGGACGCGGCTGCGAGGACAGGCGACTTAGAAAATGATTAGGGAGAGGTTTGAAGGGTAAATTTTGAATGTTTTTTGTTTTTTATGAGCCTGAACTGTCCCACTGCAGGGGAAAGGCCTCCCTGCTCTCTTTCCACTTTCTTCGGTCTTCTGCAATTTGGGCCAGTCCAATAAAAAGGAGTCTAGTTAATCTCGCCATCTCTTTTTGGGCCTGCCGCGTTGTCGTTTATGAGACAGAATTAATTCGAGATTCCAACTCATTCAAACTTCACGAAGTAGCACTATAGATTCATTCTTAACTGTGTTGTGGTGTCTAGACACACAATATTATAGTTTTAAAATTAATATTGGCCATATTTGTTTCTGCATTGTGTGTGCTCCAAATAAACATGTTTTCATTCTACTAAAATGAGGTTGGTTTTAAAGAACCACGCCGCAATAAAGAAAAACACCTCATCTATCGTTCGTGCTCCATCTTCGACTACATCATTGCTTACCATCAAGTGAGATAGTGGTCAAGCGCGTGCCTATCAAGAATAAAAAAGACAATGTTTGTTACAACATAAATACTATTCCCACATCTCAATCACCCAAAAACCAACATCAAAACCTCAACAATTCATTTTTACCAACCCAAATAACCACGGCCCATTACCCAGCAACCAGCTGATAACCATCTATAGCAACCAAGAGGTTTATGGTGTACCAAGCAATGTTGCCAAACCGCCACTTAAGTTCACGAGCCGGAAAATAGTCGACGAAATATCGAAACTGATTTAGAATCCATTTTGAAAATACAACGCAACTCTTTGAAGATCTAGGTTGAGAATTTGCCCGTGAAATTATTTAAACTAGTGCTGAAAATTGGTTTGATTTGTATTTATTTGTCTTGGATTAAGACAGTTAGAAGACACCTCAAGCGGCGGAAATATATTAACCTCGTTGGTAGTTATATTTTCAAGCCGTTTGGGGTTGCAACTCTCGGGGCGTGGGGTCCGAATGCTCATTACTTGCTAAAAGATCTGTCAAGACGCTTAGTTGACACTTCGCGTGTCCCAAGGGCTGGCTTTTATCTTTGAGCACATTACCAAAGGCCAGAGATGCGGAGGAATTTTTCGACGCCATATTTTATTTTTTTTTAGGTTTGAATTTTGAAGTAGCTGTTAGATATTTGTTTATAGTTTAAGACTGGGCAAGTGGCTAATGAGGCATTTCAGTTTGGTGTTGTAGAAATGAATCAGGGTTTTCAAGAAAATTGATGCCACAAGTTGGGCCCACTCTAGTAAGAGGTCTTCTATTTGGAAAACGTAAGTTATGATGTCATTAGTCAACATGACGTTGACGTCAAATTCAGTAATGTCGGAATTCGATATTACGGTTTACCTTTTTCCTATCATCTGTGCTTTCTGATTTTTTGTCTATTACGGAAATAAATTAAGCCCCAACCATTTCATAATGGGAACACTCACATATGAAAAGGGATAACAATAGAAAACAACTTAGCTAAAATTATTAACCACTTTATCCTCCTAAATTATCTGAGCAGATGCAGTAAAATTTCTTCCCAACACTTAAAATATACAGCTTCAAGTAGCAGTGACTAAGTACAAAAATAAATCTATCAAGCAATGAGCACAACAATCGACCGTTCAGTCCGTGGGTTCGAGTCGCGTGCGACGTATTTACATACAAACGGGTGCGCGGGCGCACGCCACATTTAATTACATGACACGGGACAAATTGACGACCGCCCGCTAACGATCACCGCTAACCACTGAGCTCAAGGGATAAAATAGCTCTTTTTATGTTTTAATTAAATACTTGTACTGGTTCTTAAGTTTAATGCCTATAATATTTTGTAGGATAAAAAAATAGGTATGTTTAGTAGCATCTGGTGTTGCTGGATGTTAAGAGCATGTTTTACTGGTATTATTAATTTGAAGTTGTCTAGACAGATTTGTCTTGGAGATCATCGTTGCACATTCATATAATTTAATTTCTACAGCATCGATTTGTCAACTTCCGAAAAATCGATCTATTTGAATCGCCTTTTTCTTTTAAATAACCTACTTTATTAACCCAAAAACCAGTTGGTTACATAACCTTGGCAGCCATTGTGACTCGAGACATCCTGAGCCAGTATCCACCCTTGCACAAGCCATTGTCGGTCAGTTCCACTTGCATTCATACAAATTGCGCTTGCGCAAGAAGGAAATTGTCGTTTGTATGGACTAGTGGGTTTACTACGGTTCGCCCTTGTTGGAATAAATGTAGCGGAAGATTGATTGCTAATCGAGAATGGTTTAACAGTATTGAACGAGATTTTATTTAAGAACGCAGTTTTCTTTACTACGTACTTTTTTAGTACGTATATTGAAGCAAAGGGACTTTATTAAAGTGCTCTTTCTAAAAATTATCATAATTTACATAAGATTTATTAGTGTGCGTTTGCGGAAAGTGTAAAGTACTGTCAGACACGCGAGTCCAGCCGAAAACTAACCTCATTTAGTACGCATCAACAAAAAAAGTATAACGGATGATTATGCGTGCTGATCGAATTATCGGTGTGCATCTCCCGGACATTGTCGATATCTACACATTGGTTTGTTTATCTGCACTTCCCAAAAACCTAATATTGCTTACAATAAAGTTCGAAATTGCTCAGCTATGGTGCAGTACAAGTGGTAGGACTGAGGATGAATCGAGTTAGAATCGGAATTAAAGCAATTATCGATATTAATAATCGATCACGGAATCTATTTTTTCTATAGTAGCGATTTTTTGACGCTGTAGCGGTTTTAATGCAATTTTTTTACATAATTTTTCAAATTCTAAAATTGTTGCATTATGGCGCAAAGTTTATAGCGCATTTTTTTCGTTGTTCTACATCCTTGAGTCTTCAAAACCAATCAAAATGTTACCACGCAATTTTTCAACCTGCCAACGAATTTAGAATTGGACCATCAATCAGATGTTCCATAACGATTAACTCAGTCTTACTAATTATAATCGAATAAGGTGTCAATCGATTTATCGTCATTTTAATGAAGTCACGCAAACGTTTATAAATCGCCATTTATAGAGACGAGAAGTTTTAATTATGGGTTCATGTTTATTGAAGAAAGGTTGAGGACCTCTGCTATTGTAATAATTGGTTTCTGGTCAGGTCTAGCGCCTTGAATGAGGTCGGCCTGATGATCTAAGGTCTTTTGATAAGGATTCTGGATGCAGTGTGTTTTGAATAATGTGTTGGTTAATGGTAAGTACTGGGTATGGGGCAAAGAGTTTAGTCGTATGAACCAGTGTCGTGATGAACTCGCTCTTGGCTTTTGTCATGCCTGATGGTAAGCGATGCCAGGTCAGAGCGAGCCTAGAAGATGCCTGCTCAGTCTTGCTTTGAAGGCTGACGGGATTTGGTGATAGCAAACAGAAGTCTGACGGATTATAAATTGGTGATAGGAAAAACAGATGCTACAGAGGCTCTTCCCTTCTTCCATGGTATAGGTCTATACACAGTCTGTTAAATACTATACATTTATATAATATACAGATGTGTTTTTGAGGAGTTTGTTGCGTCACTACTTCTTTCCTGCTGAAACACTAGGAAGTGGTGACGAGCGAGCGTTTTGGGGGACTGTCTTTAATGTAAAGCTGACGTTCAAAGACTGCTAGCTCTCAGCCTAATTTCAATAAATGAATTGATTTTGAATATTTGAATTGCGTAATTATTAATCGAATATAAAATAAATAACAAGTAATAAAGTATTTTATTCTAAGCGATTAGCGTTTTATAACCGTCCGTTTGCAACAAGCAATGATCCTTGATACGATTGTTGAAATTTACATTTCCGATTTTCTGTTTTCATTTCCTAATAATTAGAACGAATCGCATAACTTTAGTTTAGAAAATAAAGTGCTTGTTTAATTAATGATTACACAGATTTTTAATTACTGCTCGGTTTGTACTGCGTTTATGCCGTTAGTGTACCTTTAAAAGTATAATTATTTCCTAATCTGGTATATGCAGTATATTAATTTCATTTAACCTGACATACGAACATTTGCTTGAATATTTTTTTACTTATAACGAACACAAGTCATTTTAGCCCATTCTCTAGTCTACTAGCCGATCTATACCGATATTGTGATACCAAACACCACCAGCCAGCAAGATCAGTGGTTGAAAGGGTCAAAAGGGTTCCAGAAAATCTTGCTTGATTATCTTCTTTCAGGAAACTGGCGTATAGATTTGACACGTTCAATAACACACGTGGCTTCAAAACTTTCACACTCTTCATCACAATTTTCTTTGCCAACACCTCAATTCTCCATGATCAGGTTGGAACTAGCAACGGTCTAAAGAAGTTGCTAGTTCCAACCTGATCGTGAAGAAAAACCATACGACGTGTTAGCGATTTTGCCTAGCTGTCCTTTGTAATCATCACCAGCATTTAGTTTACTTTAGCGTTATTCAGAAGCCGGTGGACCCATGACCTGGTGAAGGTCGCGAGCTCCGCTGAATGCGGGACGCACAGGACCTGTCGATGGGCTACACTTGAGGGAGGCCTATGCCAGAAGCGGACGTCTTCCGGCTGAAAGCTGGTGATGATGAACCAAGGAACTTGCTGGATATTTACCTTGCATCCTTCACAGGTGAACGCGCCGAAGTGGAAGCCGGCCGCCGGCTCCCCGCAGACTTTGCACTTTTGGTTCATCTGGAAAATAATAGAGAATATCGTTAGATTTGACAGACAGAAGGACACACAGGATGACAAGGTTGTGGAATCATACGTTGATTTGAATTTGTTTCTAAGGGTGTTCAACGTTAAACACCGGAATACAGTGTAGGAAGAGAATGACACGGAATACAAAGAACTAGAATATAAGAGAGCCTTAGCAGCATCTACGGATAAGATGAAGAAAGTACAAGAGACATTTAAAAAGAGAGAATAAAAAATTATACAAAGTAAGAAAAAGCATTTAAAAAATACACTCGCGCCGCGCACAGAACTAACCAATATTGTTGCTCTTATCGCTCGACATAAACGAATATGCAACTGAAAATCCGCCACAGAAACCCAATTCACTGTTAATATGCCGTGACCGAGATCGGCCATTTTCCAATCAGTCATTTAGTTGTTAATTTCGAAGAGCATGGGGCATGTTATTGGTTGCATATGCGATAAAATCGTTTTGTATGTATCGATTAAACGATATTAATTGTTGCGATTTATTTCATATGCGTTACGTGGCGCGCTCTATGCGTTCTATATTTGAAGATTTACTGCGACGCATAAGTTTTTTTTATTAATATGTCTACACATTGACACGTTAAATGCGGTTTTATCGGTGTTACGTGTCATCACTAGTGTTTTTTCTTTCCATATATGAGGTAAGCAGATTACAAACTAAATGCCTACAGTCAGCCGGCATCGCTCAAAAGTCGTCAGCAAAAAAAAGTATAAAAACTTTATCATTTGCATAAAATTCAGAATGAATAAACTTTATCACGCATAAATGAACAAATTTAATTAAATCGAACTTATTTTAACAAAATGACGGCTGTTTCGTATAAAAATAACAATAAAGTTGTAAGTAGTGCCTTTCCTGTCGGCGTGTGAGTTATTATAATGGCAGTATCACATTTTAATGTTTCTTTCAACGGTTTTTACACTTTTTAAGCTCATAATATAATGTAATGTGCATTGTAAATCCAGAAAAACGCCTGTTATTAACGAAATTATGTGATTAACACTGAAAATATGTAAGAGTTGGAGTAAAAGGAGAAGTTATGAGCTGACGGCAGCCATGTTACGATGGCCACAATGTCAGGTCGTTAAAGGATCGCGGCGTGGCTGGGGATCCTTGGGCGAGCCAAACGAATGTGTCATTTACGATCCATTTATTTATTCACGCACAATAAAGTAAATTGTAGAAGTATGGGTGGTGTAGTCATCGTCATTTGTAAACTTAGTGTAGCGATTTTCGTATTTGTGACTTCTGTGGCCTTAGTCTGAGTTTTTTAACGTTTTCGATCGCGTTAGCGTCAACGTTAATTTGTATTGAAACTGAATAAGCGCCGCCTGGTGACACTCACGGACAACCTGTTTTTTCTATACAATTTGACATAAGCGAACGTTTACGTTAACGCGATCGAGTACGTTAAAAAACTCACACTAAGCCCTCAGTAAACCCTTGAAATAACTCAGTTCGTATATCGCAATGAGTTCCAACGCTTCAATTGATTCATATAGAGGTATATGAACTCCACAAAGCGTTTTACGAAAGTTATCCTCATGGATCATCTGGTTTTATATTCAAAATGGTGACGTGATTTGGTTAAAAGGTATTTTAAAAATTTAGAATTTTCTATGTCAAAAGTATGCTAGAAGAACTGCATACTGAGAAAAACATGTCCTAATCCAGTTGTAAGAGTATCCTACGTACACGCTGGTCGTGTTTGAATACTTTAACATACGGAATCCCATGCTGAATTAACTGAAATACTACCCGACAGTTGAACAAGTCCCGCGCGTCAGTGAGATAGTAATCGGAGATAATATACTGCGATGCGAAATATGAAGAAAGCATTTCGGGTTAACATGTTTTAAGGTAATTAAAGTTAATGTTACAAGGCGCTTAACTGTTTGTGGGAAAATACTTTACAAGTAAACTGATATTACAGATAGATAGAATTGATTTATAGGTGTGTTGAATGTTGATTACGACGCAGTCCCTCCTACAGGGAGGTGGCCCGTGTCCCAGCTGCAGCAGTGGGAACGTGATAGCCTGATTATGTTTGAGCCACGTCTAAAGCGCCCTGAATTTCAAAGGGCGATATCAAGAGAGCCAATTCTACTAATTTTCGCAATTTGTCAAAAAAACCTTATATTTCATACATTTCTGACAAATTCCGACTGAGAGACGAATGCGCACGTTGCTTGAAAATTAGTAATTGGCACTCTGAATTATTGCTATGAAGCCTGTAAAACTTTTGTAATTGTAGAAGAGTGTTTACAAAACAGCTCCGCTACCAGCTTTGCTATTTGTCAAAATTATTTGTCTTATCATGGGTTGCATTTGTAAAGATAACTGTAGACAACTCAAGAGAAGAGCCAATAACATTCTGCAACATTCACCAAAGACAGCTGATAACATTTTCCCTAAAAACAGGAACATTTCCAATACTACACAATTGCAAACTTACAAACCATCGCGAGATTTATCCGAAGACACGGGAATAAACTTTGAGAAAATTCCCGAGATTCCAATCGGGACAAAACGAACAAAGGCGAGTTTGTACGAAGTAATCCGTTTATCTAGCTAGCGGGGATCGGCAGAGATGCAGGTGGATGCGTACGCGCTGGTAACAAGGGACTGGAGACTTGGAACGTTAGAAATGCTAAAATAGTGAGGGACGTTATTTTAGGATTGGCCAATAAATTGGAAATTTTCAAGTAAGAATTTAATTAATACCAAGCTTTTGGGTACATTATCCTTAGGTACAAACCATTAGCTTAAGGTACATAGGGTGTGTAACTGTGTACATATTCTAGGAAGGATTCTAGGAAGTTTTAAAGATTGGACAGCATAAAAAAGAATAAATACTAGTCCTCGAATCTTTGAAAAAATATTATCTTTTGAACATGGTGTCCTTGTTACAGCTGTGTTCATTCAATTATCTTCTACCGTTACGACGTCTGTGAAAAAGGGGAAAGGAGGCAGTGGGACATAACATGCTAAATAGATCGTTAGATATACGATATTATTTTTTGGTTTAGCTGTGGCAGAAGAGTCTAAAACCGATAATTACAACAATTTTGCTTGTCACTGTAGATGTTGACTATATCACTTTTAGATTTTCTTTTAAAAACATTGTATACCATTATAACAATTAAGGGCCCAACACTACTTCCCCTGTTCCAAGTTGTCGCCAAGGTAAAGTAAATCACGCAGCATGTGACCGTCGCATATCGCTCCTCGGATCGTGCGCTAAATTAGAACAGGGCTTCAGGGGTCGGCAGGGTTTCAAGGGTTGGCAGGGTTTCAAGGGTCGGCAGGGTTTCAAGGGTCGGCAGGGTTTCAAGGGTCGGCAGGGTTTCAGGTGTAGTTGCTTGTTTGGCTGACATTCGGGCAAAGATTATTGACCACTAGCTGTTGTCCGCGACTTCGTTCCCGTGTATGTCGGATAGTAAAATGGTGTAGCATGGTAAGATCGCTAAGATAGGGACCAGTTAATATGGGAGAGTCTTATGCAAGGCACTGTCTGTGTCACTTCTTGACTGTCTTCTGACTAGAACGAAAAAGAGTTAAGAGTTTGCTTTAGACGGAGGAGAATTGAACTGCATCTGGTAAGTGTTATGATACATAGTTGGGAAATGGCTAGGCATATGTAATGATTTAGACAAGGATATGGTACGCGACTACCCTCCCACCAGAGTCTGACGTCAAGCAGCCTGCTGTCTTTCGTCGACGCGTGCAAGTACCAGTGCCTCAAGGCATCTTCTGGGCACGCGCGCTCCATCATAGACCTCATCGATCGCTTTCCATAAGGCGTGATCGAGGTTAAGAGCTAGCCCATTCCTCAATAAATAAAAAGGAGAAAACTTGGAAATTGATGGTTTACTTTAATTTTTGGGGAGGTACCAAAATAGGAAGAAAAATTAGGTATTTTACAACATAATTATCGTAAGTGAGAATTTGACTTGATGTGTGGGATATTTAATTAAGTCTGAACACCTCCGTCTGTAAAGATATTAAATAACAAAGTGAAAAAATATAGTTAGAGACACGGAAAATAATATTTCCTGGAGTAAGTATAACTATATTTTATACCTGTACTCTTTCTTTAGACAATTTGCTATCAAGATCAGCACATAGTAAGCGGTGATGTTGTGACATCATCGCACCGTGTTGCGCCACATATAGGGATCGATTTCAATAATCACCACACCACGTAATCGCCGATAATTGGCCCAATCAACCGCAACCATTAAGGTTGGATCACTTTTGAGTAATTATCATATTTTTTTAACGTAAAAGGAACAAGAATGAACGGCCAGTGAAAAAAAAAAAGATTTAAAAACGTTCCAAATTGTTCAATGACGGGTTAATTGGATCGCTGACTTTGTCATTGACTGTCCGCGATATGTGTACAAAAAATAATATTTAACACGTCAAGGTCAGTGACCTAATAAATGCAAAATTCAGCGCCGGCGCACACCGGCCGAATAATCTCGATATGCGTCCGTGTAACTCGACGTAACAGATCGATTCCCTTACTACATGACTTAATTAATTCTCGAGACCGTTCATCTTTTTAGGGCACTCCTTAGACGAGAAAACACAAAAGGTAAACCAACCATACTCTGATAAGTTAAGGTTGATTTTACAGTGAACCAATTCGGAGTTTAACCAAGCAAATAAATTGAATGCCCATGACAAGTCTCGAGTCGCGAAAGCTTTGGAGTCGAAATGGCTGTCACTGTTGTCAGTCCATCCCCAATCATATATCTCGTTTATAATCTGGAAATGCAATTAGCATATTAATCGCTTCATATTTCGATGATTAAAACAGTCGTTTTATTTAAATCGATTTCATTTTGATTTATATTCGAATAGGCCGGATTTAAATCCAAACATGTGCGATTCGTTATTATTATTTTTACTAGTTTTTTTAGTATAGCGCTTATGTGTTACTTTATAAAACTCAATTTGGTCGAGTCAATTTGTTGCCAAGTATTATGAGCTGATCATTTCAATGGCCGCTGATTCACTGGCATGGCGGACATCACTCTAGCTGGAAGTCTATTGAGTGAAGATCGACAGTTAAACCCATAAATGTGCAGGAGACGATAGCCGCTCACACTTCTTATATCATACCATTTATTAACACAAACTTCTATATAAATTATATCGTAAACCGCCTCGCTGAAACGTGTCCATATTCCAATCTTTAGAAGCGTTTCTAGAAATCATCTATTATACGACATGAAACATCGTGGCGAAGTCCATTAAGTACTGAATATGTGCACTCTTAAAGATATTAAATCTTGTACTGCAGGACCAATTTCCGCACCAGCGGTCGCACTTTAAATCAAAATTATCGGTTTATTAGGTTCCGTTAATCGTAATACGTTTTTGTGTAGATCGTGATTACGTGGCCAGTGTACTTACGCGAACACATTATACAATGTGATATACAGAATATTGAGGAGTTAATCAGCGAATTAACGCACACAAAAACACTGAACTTTAAATGCCACGCAGTACCAGGTGGTGTAAATCGCAATAAATTGTAACAAATCCGTGTGCACTATGCGATAAACCTCTCAAGATACTGCTTATGGGGTAGAGCTTCTAAATCTACATATTAAAACGTTCCCGGGGCAGAACAGCGAACTGTACGCGTTTCCTGTAACGGTACGAATATTAATATCCGCAGTGTCGACTACATTTCACACCAGATTGTCTTCAAGACATGCTCAGCGAGTTTCATCAATAACTTCATTGCTGCGAGGTTTCTCCAAGACAAGTTTATATTATTAGAGGGTCACTTCCTCTAATGGTGCAACTATATCTATATGTATATGTATCGCCACACATTACTCTAGAACTGTCGATGGCACGGTAGACATGTTATTTGTATCGTGTGAACGACGACGCGGCCTGTCATTTTGTGTGACCACCATTATCGGTGCGGCTCGGCGCGACCTCGTGGGAATCTATGGGGTTTATGGGATTCTGAGGCAGGGTTAACAGGTGCATTTGTGGAGGCAAGCGCTGACTGATGGCATGTCGTAATGGAGGATTGAAGTGGTATTTGTGATGTTATTCCTGTGGAAGATTGTGGCTTCTTAGATAGTATTTGGTTTATAAAAGTTATTAGCTCTTTGGTGACTGTAAAATTCGAACAAGATTATTCATCTCAAAGATTTAAATCTACAGAATAATCATGCGTGTAGTAGAATTTCATCATCGTGATGTTACAAAAAGCTCACGTATCTTAAATCTAATCTAGATATCACAGCATAAATGAAGTCAGTAGACATGTTCGCTCCGATGCATAAAGTTGTATTTTGACGGGCACACGTCACAGCTGTCACACGGCCGTAGTTCACCACGAACGTGAAACTAATTTGATACAACATTAATGTAATGGGCAGACATTTGAGAACCTTTGATCCGAAACATGTTATACTATGAGAAATATTTAGAGCATATTTTTTGCTTGGAGATCGTTGGTGAAGATTACTTGAATAGACATACAAATAGATGGTGTTTTTGTGATAATAGTTTACTAGTAAAAACTAAAGCAGTTGATAATCTTAAAGTTAACGCATACACAGTTGTTGATTCAAACGATAATGATGATGCAAATAAAATTGATAATATAAGCGATAATATAGATGCTACTTCCAATCAATCAGATTCGAAACCTGACACAGGAACCAGTAATCAACTAGCAACCAACAATCTCCACCTAATCAAAACTGAAAGGAAAGCAGCCAATACTTATAGAACCCCATATTTTCTTCCAATTCCCATAGCTTACCAGACCAGCGAAGTTCTCACAAAGACAAGTACAAGCAGAGTTATAAGTGAGCGGGACGAATGTGTAATAGCGCGGGAACCGAACCGGTGAAGCTACGGAGGACAAAACATGGAGGGAAAATGTATTTAAGCTTTGTACTGGATCAAAGTGTGGGGTATAGGCAAGTTAACGTTGAGTTTATATTGATGACTTTTGGGTTTTGTTTTTGTATATTTGGTCTAGATGTTAAATGATGAACTTTGTGTTTGATATAATTTATTTAAACATTAAATATTTGCAAAATAAAAAAACTACAATCGCACTAAACTCTACTGTCATTATTAATTTATTAATATCAAGGTACCTAACAATATCTCCTTTCAAGATCAAAAACTTAAACTCAAAAATAAATACCTTTATCATCTCTACATTACGTTGCTGGCTCTACCTAGAGTCGGCTCTACTCTTGATTTCATTTTGATAGGTGTTAATTTGTCATGCTCTTGTGGTTCACGCACATTACACCTGTTAACCGTAACAATATTATTACGAGCCGTCTGTTTGTCTGTCCGTATGTCATCTTGAAAACTATACTAAATTGCTAAGTTACTTTTGTAGATAACGAGGTTTTTATTCCAAGTGTGATTGTGGACAAAGAATGGGGTAAAGAAGTTTCGTAACTAAATGAATTATGGACGCATAATTTCTTGCAAAATGAACAGACACAGATGAATGAATAGCGCGTAATAAAAGTCAAGTACAGGATAAGATAATAATGAGGTTTATTAGTTTTATCCATTAAGTTATTAACTAAATCACGATTATTGGTCATGATAATAAAAACGAACTATCATAATAATATTTATAGCAAAAGCATAACTGTTGGCAATTTTAAAATGAATGCGATTGCGCAATCATTAAACAAAATACTCGTCCTTAGTCATTCTCATTACCTAGCGTTGTAAAGAGAATTAATGAAGTTGAAGTAAACGAAACAAAAATAAAATGAGCAACAAATCTAAAGCTCACTCGCAAGGACATCAAAAGGACCGAAGTTCAAAGGTACTCCAGCGCAGAAACGTGTACAAATGTCCAATTAAATTGATCAATCGGTACACGCAGCTTCAATTAGTGTAATAACATGTGGCGAACAGTTCAATTAATATTGCCAGTTTAATTGGTCTAGCTTTACAGATACCTATGCTGAAATGTGTAGGTATGTAAATTATCAAGATTATTTCTGGAAAGATAAGTTTTTTTTATGTTACCTAAGTGCTTTATTTTGTAAAGGCTAGTACCTAGTATTCAATTAAAATAGCGTAGGTAGTTGGTGATATTTTTAGCTAATTAGTTTTTAGGTCTGAGAGCATCTGGATTGCGTAAGGTGTTTAATTAATGTAACTTTTTATAAGCAACTGGGTTTTAATTAAATCACAGACATTTTGTAAAACTAGTTTTTTTTTTCGAATTTAGAAAAATCATTTAGCTTATTAAAATCTAAACTACACACAACGCACGCCTATAAATGAATTACAAACAGTTTAATTACAATGGCTCAACACTATTCGTTCACTCACTCAATTTACTCTCCTTCACTCGTTCATGAACATGGCGCACTCATTGTTCGGACGTGTTACAGTAATTAATTGTAATTTGTAATTAATACTCGGCGCTAAAGCATTATTTTTCCGCGCTGCTTGAGCGTTTGTTTTACTAATGTGATAATTGACGGTTGATGGCGAAATTGCTGTTTCTTTAGTGTCTTTAATTGCTTGAAAAATTTACTGAGTATGGAAGAAATAATGATTAAGTGATGAGAAGACAGAACTAGGCTTTTGCTTATAACGTGAGGTGTGACACATATTGTTATTTCAGGTTTAAATATTTATATAAAATTTCTCACGTTTGCACTACGCAATGTCACTACGCAATATTGTAAACTCATCTCGTAAAATGTTACCATAACCTATAATATTGTTAATGATGAATGAAATAAAGATTTGAAAAGAGATATGCAACGAAAAGGTCATCAATAAAAAATGGGCACACACAAACTCAACGATTTTTCATTTGATTATTTGTCATATAAAAAGGGGCTCACCTCTGATCTTAAACGATTCCGTTAACCAATCGATTACCGATAAAAATGAGTGATTAATCGTTCCTAATTGATATAATTCATCCCTTTTGGCAGCGGGACGTCTGTCACGTGACTTGTCAGCGTGACACGCGATTTTTTGACAGCCCGTGACAAATTGTTGTGACAAAATATTTCAACAGTTGCGTCAATCGGTATCGGAACAGCCCTTATTATAAGGAATCCCACATAGCTCAACAATGATACATTTTCTCCCTGTCATATATTTGACTCTTATACCACTGTGATAAAATTTAAAATACAACAGAAAACCGTTATCGCGCTTGTAGTTTAAAAGTAGAATGCAAGGGGACCAATGACGTTGTGGAATCAATTCAAATTTTTGGAATTCAAATGGATGAATGTGAGTTTGGAATTGTAGAATATAATTGATCATCTGTGATATGCTCAGTATTCGATGACTTGGAACTTGTGATATGCAGATGCATATTGCGTGAATTTTGAAAGAATTCAATTAGTTATCAAAAGGAAAATGTTTCATTGACATCTGCTCAGTATTGCAGAATGACAAACACGATTTGGACATTTTAAAAGTAACTGTTAGTTTATTATTTAATTTATTATTTCTGTTTCTTACAATATACATTTGTGTAGCAGTTTAGTATGTTATAGTGGTAGTGACAAAATCGTAAATGGAATTTATTCTGAAATACTAATTTTAATTTGAAAAATCTTAGTAGTATAATTTGGGTAGTCAAACCAAAGTGTACAGTGGTCACTGAAGTGCAATTAAAGATACAGCGTTGTTTGATTTTACTCCAGCTCTTTACGTCTGTGTTTAAATTCAATATTGGATAGGTACTTTAATATCATATTGTATAGACTGCTGACATCTATGACGAAAGCTTCATGACGCCTTATCTTCCCATCAACGATTACCAGCGAAAAACCAAAGAGAATTAATTCATTAACCTCTATACAACCATCAGATGTCTCTTAAAAATGTCAATAGACGGACAAATCCCATTATATTAGATACGGATTTAAATAATAGACTAGATTAGACCTTTCTACCTCTATTATATTATTGTTAATCGTAAGTTCGGCGCCGACCTTTGACTCAGGAATCAAATCGATGAGTGGTACATTCGGAGTATTATGATATGCCGCGGCTTCACTTGACTAGCTTTTTTGTTATTACTGCTATTGTTTGATGTAAGTTATACTTTGCTAGTTTTTAAGGAGGAGTTTTGTTAACACTTTTTTCTTGTAATCAAGTTGTATTGTAGTCTATTTTTGTAAATGGATTAGCAAGAAGTAAAAATGTGCAATTACTATTATCCTGAAATGAAACATGATGATTACCAAAGTTAGTAATAGCTAGCAGCAGTTAGCAGTTAGTAGTAGGTAGTTGTTAGCAATAGATAAATAATAAAAGTAAAGCAATAGATAAATAATTAGTAAAGAATTGTAGAAGTCCATTATGCAGCTTCTTTTCAGAGCTCGAAGAACCACATCGAAAGGAGAGACAAATATCGACAAATCGCACCAACGGAACAGTACCTTAAGCCGAACTGGACGCAATGCTTAGTCACCGGCTCGCTTCCCATGACAAGTGACCTGTGTCTGCGCCTATCTCAGTGGAGCATCGCGATTTAGCGATAGCGATATGTAGCGATACTATTTGTAAAGCATATCCTTTAGTAGATGGCGCTAGACGATATGAAAAATATAGACTTAGCACTTAAGTATACATTTTCATTCTATACTGGATAGTTAGAAATAAATGAGGGTTTGTAACAGAGGGCCAATTCTACTCATTTTTACACAAAATTCGCATTAGCATGTCAGTCGCAAAACTGTCTGCCTCAATGTTCCTACATTTTGGTCACATTGCGGTTGACATGCGAATGCAAAAGTTGCTTAAAAATTTATAGAATTGGCCCTCTGATGATTTGATGACGGTTACTTGACCATCAGTGTTCTGTTCAATGTAAAAATGTCTAGTGATTTCTTAATAAATTTTACATCAAAAGATTTCAACCTGAGACAAGCATATCTAAAATCTAATAAACATTTCCATAGATAATTCCCTTAATGAGAGAAAGAAACGGTTATAAAATCAGTAAAACCTGTATAATATTAAAATGATTCCTTTTAATTTGGACGACAGCTGCTTCATTACACTAATAAGAACTAATATCTAATCTAATACACCCGGAAAACGATGAAATGACATCACTAACAAATCTCATTTAAAAACATGAATACATTAGATAATACTATTAAGTCGTCAAAGTAAGCGACTGTCGAGCGTGTCATTGTCACTCACAATGGTTGCACCGAATCGATTCAATTCATAATCGAATCAGAATACAATGATATCGATACCCACGCGATCAACTATATTCGGTTACGTTGAAAGTATTATGTAGTGTGTTGGACTGATTAATTAATTTATAGGTATCTGCAAGAAAGCCTTGGTTGAGTCAAGTGGTATTGTCTAGCAGTTAATGGTCTAATTTTAACTAGGAGTAGTAACGGATATTAGACAGGAGCTCGTGGCTAAATAATAACAGCCACAAGGATCGATCTTCAAGGTTAAGCAACGCTTACCGAGGTTAGTCTGTGGATGGGTGACCATCTTAATATATCAAGATTCTTCCGTGCCTCGGAAAGCACATTATGCCGTTGGTCCCGGCGATCATTTGTAGATCTTTGGCAGTCGTTACGGGTTGTCAAAAGCCAGAAAGTCTGCCTTTAGGTACAGTCTTGCCAAGAAGTACCGTTTCGCAGTCGCTCCACGTTAAACACTGGTATTCAGCTTCGGAAAAAGGCTAGGCAGATGAACGGGTATTGGACACGTCTTCACAGATTAATGACTAAATAATTACAGCTGGCACTCAAATCAATAAGCTTCAATGTTACTCGTATGGTTGAAGTGAATTAAACAAGCTGGTTCATGAATACCAGCCACAAAGTAAGAACGTTTTCCTTTAACTTTTACTATCACACTAATAATAAACCTTTCCCATTCAGATCAACGAACGAAAGTAACGTATGAATGCTGAACCTTTTGCGCAAGTCGTAATACTTAACCGAGGAAATGGTTTGTATTGGTGCAGGCAACTCTTTACTATTTATGACGGACATTACTACATATCAAACAATGAAAATAACGCAACAAGCCAGCCGGCCGACTTCAAATATCCCACACACAAAACACTCACAATTTATTAACAATACAAGCTCATTACTTCAAATAGAAGAAGAAATTAACATGCAAAAATTTGCAACAACAACAGTTGAGGAAATAGTAAAATGTCTTATCACCGCTGCACCGCTTCGAACATAAACCTAAAAGTTTGCGTTTACTCGAATAGTAAAACAATTTGCACTAAAAAGGTTTAACAATGAGTAATTGTGTCGGGCGTGCGAGTAAAAAAACGCAAGTGTCGGCACATGAAAGGACAAAGGCGGTCTGCGCGCGCGCCGAAACAAATGCCGTCGTAAAACAGATCTATTCGCAGAAAAGAAATTTTGCACAAGTTACGCTTTAGCGAAGCATTGTGCTGCCCTTTAGAGTTACCGCTTAACGGAAAGCCGCTGAGAAAATGTTACTTTATCGCTACTAGAGCTAACTGTAAAATAGATCTAAGTACGTCTGCACTTTGTACAATATGGTTAACAGCGGCAGTCACTAATACTGTGGAAGCAGTTGAAACCATGCTTGTAAAAAACGTGCTATGTCAAGGTATTACTGGCATTTTGTAATAAACACAGAACTAATATATTCACGACATTCCCATGCATCAGCGAAGATATTCAACGTTCTGAAATGAATTTTCAATATAAGTACAATATTTATGATGTTTCCGTGAGGAGCCAGCCTATGGTAAGGCAAATTGGATTGAGCACGACCACTCGCCGTTGCAGTCTGGAAAGAAGCGTTGCTCATAAGCGTTCAGGCAATGATAAGCCTGACAACGTAGATGACGTAAATATTCCAATTTTCAATCTACAATCATTGATCATCACAGTATTAATAGATCTCAAATTCTCAATATCTCATTGACACAACTGACAGCTGACGTCACCCCAAAAAGCCGGATCCTCGACAGATAGGTATAGCGGGCACGCGCCGCGCATGCGTGCGGCGCTGACGAACGATTGGTCGCTGTCGCCCCGCCTTGCCTTGCGCAAGCGACGCACGTTATCGTTCATGCTCGACAATTAGTCGTTAATGGCGAACTGGTTTTAAACGATGTTACAACTTACAAGCTCTAAAGGGTTTAGATTTTAATGGTCCTTCGAATCACGTTTAAGGACTGAATCACTATTGTCAGCATCGATTATATTTTATCTACTTCTTCTTAATTCTTTATTGATAACCATATCCACTTCTATATAATTTACAGTAAAGAAAAGTTCATTACAAAGGCGGGCTTAACTAAAAGTTGAGTTTTCTCCCAGCAAACCTTTGAGTGGTAAAAGAGAGATCACTATAGGATCCAGTGCATATAAAATATTACATCATTTATGCTATCTTGTTAGAAGATTCATATGCGTCAATTCGCATACGTACGCATTTTCATACAAAATAGCTGTTTGTAATAGATAAAATGTGAATCAATGATAAATGCCATTCAGGCCTAAACAAATTGCGTTGGCTGTCGACAAGATTAAGGTTGAAATACCTCATTCATAATAATTACCAATTTACTGGAAATATAATAAAAGGAAAATGAAATACCATAAGGGAAAATCGGCAAATCATCGTATCAATGAAACTAAATAATTTTGAAACACCGTTATATAATTTAAACGATCGATGAACCTAATTAGGGATTTCATAACGGAACATCCCAAAGTTCTCGCTAAGTGTAAGTAAAATGCTTACACGCTGATTGCTTTGCACCTTAATAAGGCAGGCTAACATGAAACGAAACCAGTGGGAGTGATTAGCAAGCCAGTGCTAAAAGAAACTAGTTCCATTTCATTGTATTACAAGAAAATAATATCTAGTTGTATGCATGTCTACTCAAATGACCAACAATTGCATCTGTTAGCCTCTATAACCAGTCGGGTGCATAAGCAAGCAAGGTGCATAAGTGTATGAGCATAATATATTTCGCTTTATAAATAACAGATACTTAATAAGTACAATTGTTAGGAAATTATAGCTTGACTAAACGGAATGTGGGGACTTGTACACGTAATGTAAGATACATACTTGTGTTATGTATAATAATGTACAGGTTTATATTAGGTATTCAATATTCATGGTTTCTCATTTTATTCTATGGTAATTATAACATTACAAAGAATGTAAGAATGTTTCTTGTAAGAATATTTCCTGAACTAACAGTTACGGCTGTAGAATCGATAGGGAAGGACTATTGCTCTTTTTAGTAATATCACAAAAAACATGGATAACTAAAGCATATCGCTATATATCACGGTGATAAAAAACCTATCCTTCCTTCATATCTGGCATAAAGGCAAAGCCGCAGAATACGCAAGAAAAACTCGTGACAGGCCGCCAATCCGCCAATCCGCCATATTCCATAACGTGACATTTCCATGATCCATTTCCCACGCTTGGGCAATATTAAAATGCATTAGACAACACGCTCGTATGGAATATATCGCGATCTAGATCACACAGTGCCGCCGCAATAACTCATAGATCGATCGATGGATCAATATGGATGAGGGGCGCCGAGCGCCCGGGATGCGCGCGCGCATTCAACTGTCACCGCTCGTGCGCTTGCGCCGCAGATTTGAATTCATAAATAGAACGTCCGATTTAATGTATTTATATAAAATTGTGTTTGTTCGTTGGTTGGTGGAAGACTAATAACAACATTCATCGTTTTTAGTCCAGGAAGTCTGAATTTGACCTCAGTTGTTAAAATCTATGAGATGAACGTTATCAGAATTTACACTGCCGTGCATATTAATCATAATTATGGGTAATTCGTAACTGTTTTATTTTTCATGACGTCAAATGATAGACGCCAATTCAATCGTGACTTCAAACCATAAATAAAGTTACGTCTATTTATACCTAATATTATTTTTAAAGTTGCTTAGATTACGGTATCATGCTGCATAAACATTAGTATTTATGTAACGCATAAGTCAATCAAAATGAATAAAAATCAACATAAAAGTGAAATAATTTAAGAGATTCCGAATTCGAAGTGCAATAAATGTTACTTAATTAACTAATTTGATTAAGATAATCATGACACAAATAGCTTTTCGAATAATTTTGGTGACATGAACATCCTATTTGAGTCTGTGTGGTCTTCAAGAGAGAATGGGTCTCCTAATTTAATCGCATACGTATTAGAAGAGGATGCATATATCAGTGTGTACAGCTATCCTATTAACATACCTACAGCATACTCTGGATCGCACTGTAAAAATGTACTTAATGACCTAAGCATCCTTGCAGCAATCCAACAGAAAAATATACTACATTTAGCTCCAAATTACAGTGTCGATTTCTATAAGACAAAGGCCACAAAATGTGCGGATTGTGAAATATCTCATGAGGTCAGAAGACGTTTAGTTGCCTGTACTTACCCGACCTTGTGTCACATCGGAACATTTGCCGTCGACAGCCTTCGCCGGCTAATAACGAGTCATCAAATTCTTATTACGACATTAAATAATATCAATGTTGTGTGTCAGTCAGGTCGAACGCCAGTGTACGGGTTTTAGGAAATTGTGTGTTACATTGCATTGTGTCGGCTAGGAATCTTTGATTTTTTGTGGTGACCTCTTACTTTGCACTGGAGTGTATTCGTGCGAGGACGCTAGAAGATATACGTTTGGGAAAATGTGGAACGGTCTTTACAATACTCAGAATTTTGCTAAACCTTCGTTCAGTAATAGTAAAGAAGTTATTTGGAGCTCTAGTACCTACTACGTAAGTTTTATTCTGTATATTGAAGCAATTGAACGACACAATGCCCATGCTCAGATTGCTCAGTATACCCTAATGAGACACATAACATAGGTCACTGAGTATTTCTTGATCACTAGGTACTTGGCACATAAACAGATTGATTTATAGTCGTAAACGCAAATGATCATAAAACTGCAAAACCTTGGCTTGTTGAACCTAATGTTGCGTTTCCATCATGCTCCACTTGCAAAAAA
Organism: Melanchra persicariae; assembly: GCA_947386135.1. NCBI lineage: Eukaryota > Metazoa > Arthropoda > Insecta > Lepidoptera > Noctuidae > Melanchra > Melanchra persicariae. Next base: position 19,977,473 of record OX376658.1, on the reverse strand, counting down.
CCATTCTATTAATACCACATTAGTATTCTAGCTGAGCTATTATTGCTATTAAATCATAGCAGAGGATGTTACTACTTAGATCCAAGATTGAGAAACCGTCCTTTATTTCCGATTTACGAGTGTTTATGTGTTCGGCAGCCGAGTCCGACCGAGTGGAAGCGACCCGTCCGGGAAGCGGTGATGCAAATATTCAGCACTGTCAAGATACTGAGTACAGGCTGTTTCATTGTTGGTGGAGGGTTCTTTATACTTATAATGATTTCTTTTAGAACTTTGTGGAAGGTTTCATTTAATTTTTTTTTATGGGTAATCATCAAATGACTCTTTCCGCTTTGGGCGGACTCTTACTAACTAAAATTCATCCGTGTTCCTCCTAATGTCCTTTGCGCTCCAGGGCCGCGGTGACTCTTTCGAACGAATTCCGCAACCCTGGCACTGGCCCAATCGGGCTCCGTCTTTGTGGAAGGTACTTGCGATATTATTCTATGGCATGTAAAGGGTAGTGTGTTGAACAGACACTTCTCTGACAGATAATACAAAGAAAGACGACCTAAATTGTGAAATGGGATAAGGCAGGCAGAGAGCAAGATGATAAAGTTTATGTAAAAAGCTTCAAGAGCTGAGAGAACAATTATTGGCGTTTTTACTAGAATTTTCTTCTTTTTCTTGAAATTTTCCCACCTTTGCCCGTGAGATGGCATAAAGCAGACTGAAAATAAATGATTCATAAATAGTGTTTATGAATACCAAACACTTTCACTAATAAAGTGATAGCAGAGTTTATCTGAAAGTGTTAAACTAGAAAGGGCCTACGAACTTCACAGAAAACATCGATGGCATAAGACCCATACTACAGTGCATCATCCCGTACACGATCGAGTGCGCCTGCGCGGGGACGGTCACGGTGGCCGAGCTCGGATGTGAGGCAAGTGTCGTCCGAGGACACGACAACTGTGCCAATAACACGTGTAGCCAGCCTAGCGTGACAACGTCGTCGTGCGGTTCGTATGAGGACTGAGGAGGTTCTGGTTGGATGAAGCAAGCTATGATTGACTTCACTGTTCAGTCAGTAATGTTTTCTTCAGTATCATACTGGTATGGTAGTCAGGTCATAGACAAGTCACTTTTTGTTATTAAGCTGTCATCGGTTGGAACAGGCGAGCCAGGTGATGGCATGCACCGGTTTTTCTAGATAAGAATACTCTCTTTCGGTGTCGACTAAGATGTAAATGTACTCGTATAATGACTAGAAGATGAACTGTCTGTGCATGTCGTCAAATTACGATCAAAGAAGCGTTAAGCAAGTGAAGTCAATATAACAATTAAGTGTATCGTTGAAATTAAAGAGTGATATAAAGCGGTTCATGATGATAGCATTTACAATAAGTTATTATGTCAAACTTTAGCCAGTTTCCCATTTCTCATTCATTCCTCAGCGTGCTGCATCAGATGGTCAGGTATTAGCATACAATCTAGCGCTGTTCAATACAGCTCACTAACAATAACTAACACTAGCTGGAGTGAAATAGTGAAATGTATTGAATGCCACGCGGTTGGGTGGTCTACAGTGGGTGCAGAAAAGTTAGACGTAAGTACGTCTCTTTTAAATTTTAAAGTACCTATTCGTAAGTTTTGAAAAGAGATTATCCTTGAGTTTTTTTATTATCGGTATTTGAATATTTTGGTATAATTTACACATAATATGTTGTTTTAAAATCATATCCTTTGAAAGCCCCGACATTATGATAGAACAAATCAATTCATCGGTCCACCTTGTGAGTTCTTCCAACGTTGCGTCTGCCGGGACGCGGTTGCCACTCCAGAGCTTTTCGGACCAACGACCTGGTGAGGGTTGCGGCTAGCCGATGGATGCGAGTCGCCTTTGGAGGAGGCCTATGTCCAGCAGTGGACGTTTGCTGATATGATGATGGTGATGAATGAATTACTTTTCCTGTGTGTGCTTTTGAAGAACGAGTGGTTATGACTTCTTGAAGAGCTTTTATTCTAATGAGAAGTATTTTAACGAAATATGCCTTTCCCAGAAAAAAGCCAGGAAGAGAATGGATCCTCATTTGAGCTATCTAAACGAATACCAGTACCAACCGGTCACTGTTGTTGTATGAAGATGCAACCTACCGCCTACCATAGACAACAGGTCAATTACGTGATACCACATAACCTTTATCTATTCGAAAGCTCCTCTTCAACAATGGCCACAAACCAGCACCCTTGTTCAAATATCAACGAACAACATTCTCCAAGAAAGATTCGTGCCCACTGGCGAACGAACCACGCGTGAAAGGTTGATATCATCCCGCGACCCTCACGGAAACTACCATGCCACTACCTTCGGCCCATGAAAAAGTTGCCCTGACAATCTGAATCCAAGCATAGCCAGCTCATTATAAAGTTGAATCTTAAGTAGCACGTTAGTGAAGATGAGAGCGAATGCGTTAGACGAATTTGCATCTTGTTTGCTGAGAAATAAGGTGGGGTGTTGCCTGGTGGTGGTTTTGCACTAGAAAGTCTGACTCGAGTAACCCCAGTCTGGGTCTAGTTGAATAAGTAATAGTAAAACTGATTTGGGATTAAACGGAATTCAATAGAATTATGTTCAGCTGGTTAAGTGTGATTGTGGGTCTGGCTATTCACGATTTAAAGGGGTGAGCAGGATACTAGGCTGGTTTAGTCTGGTTTGTTTGGCTATAAATTATGTCGTTTAAAACATGCGACAAATTAGCTACAGTAAAGGATCTGTGTGCTACAAGTCACGATGAGAACCAAAGCAATTCTGCTACTAGGATTAAAAGTTCTAGGAGGTTCTGGCAAGGAGTGGAATTCCCTGCCAGAGTCTAAGTTTCCTGATAGCTACAACCTGGGAGACATTAAGTCAAGAGTGAATTCAGGAATAGGTTACTTCAAGGCCAGCGTGCTCCATCTTCGACCACATCATCGCTTACAAACAGTAAAAAAAAATCTGCAGAAATTATAGTCGCGAGATTATTTTGAATGTATATGTAAGATGCGCATACGCGCTTGGCGTAACGGTTGACAGAGGATAGTGGAAGAATAAAACGTATCGCACAAACTGATGATGTGGTAGCCACATGTGGTGACAATCACTTAAAGCCAAAACCAGCAGTCAGAGACCCTTCTTAGCTGCCACCAGTTCCAGTTTATTTCCCATTATCAATGCAGTTCTTCCTCGTATTCTTAACCTAGTATGGTTTTTAATACGGAAAAGAACTGCATTTAATTTTAATTCCGCACACCTCGATATAATTGTGTACTATTCTAGAACAGTATATATAAACAAAAAAAGTATAAATCAGTTCAGCCATATTTCGCATTTTACTGGCGAAAAGATTAACTATAATTACCTTGTTGCAGACTCATATATCGCGAGCCATGTGGAATTATTTAAGTCTCATTGTGGTACTTTGTATTATAATGCTAGTGCTTATTGCGGAGTAAACGGAGTTTATCGTAACATTTATAGATATTCGCCGAAGGACTAATCTCAGGACGTAGTGTTAGTTCTCTGTTTGTGGGTTTTATTTACATTTTCAGGCTTTGTTTCTGCAACGAAAATGATTGAAAAATGAATGTGACAAAGAAAAAAAAAACACTGCAGCCACTTGCACTGTGATCGCTGTGCAATGCCGTCAAACGGGGTGGATTTAAATAACGTATAAATCCCCTTTTAAGTTTTTCCCCTGCGTTCCAATTCACCCCGTTTGTAGAAAGTCTCCACAAAGTGGGTTAGGTTAGGCAAGGCTAACGTAGGAAATCGCGAAAATAAAATTAACGGCCCCATACATTTTTGTGCACGCAACTCGACAAAATGTACTGAACAGCTGAAATTTTTTTCCGCGATTTCGGGGATGGTCCCATAGTAAAAGTTGTTCATAATGATGAGTACAATGACCCCTTAAGAGTTATTGCGTTTATTCTGTTACACGTTGTATAATAGTAGGTATGCCAAATTTCATGACGATCCGTTCAGCCGCTTTAGCGTGTAAACGTAACAGACAGACATACAGACAGAGTTACTTTTGCATTTATAATATTAGTAGGGATGTATATAAAGAAATGATTTATCTCCTCTGTGTGGTATTATAAGCCGATTTTATTTTGAATGGAGAAGGACATTTTCTTTGAATTATAATTATACTACATTTGGGATGCATGAAGGAGCCTCCTCGTGTAGCGCAATTTGTTCCATCTGACACTTAACTGAACCGAGCGCTCGGCGCATCCTGGACAGTCTCACCTAACACCTTATAAGACTGGCCAATCCTTCCCTTGCGGTGTTAGCGCCTGCTTCGCGACCACCCTCCCACCGGAGTTCGGCGTCAAGCAGCCTGCTGTGTTTCGTTGACGCGTGGGAGTACCAGTGCCTCAAGGCATCTTCTGGGCACGCTCGCTTTCATCATGGACCTCATCTATCGCTTTCCATCAGGCGTGATCGAGGTCAAGAGCTATCCCATTCATAAATAAAAAAAAAAATACTAAATAACCTCCGCAATAATTTTAAAAGCGGTTGAAATTTTATTTCTTAGAAATAAATAGGTCTCTTTCAGGCCAGTAATAAGTAATTGATTACCGAGAGCTTTAAAATTGTGATGTGATCGTTAAAATTAACAACTAATAAACAGATTTGATTTGATTTTAACAATCTTTTATGCACTTTGGAACATAATAGTTGACCCACTTCGCAAAGGATTAAAACTGGTGACATTTATGTCGGGAAATAATGATAAAATAATCATCAAGTTGTATTCATGTTCCTTTGATGTATATTAGAATGCATTGAAAATCATAAAAGAGAATGACTCAGGTTAACTAATTAAATACGATTCATTGATTACTCCACTGGTCTATTTATTAAAACCTACACGCGACAATCTCTATGTGTGTGAATCTAAATGTCTATTTGGTAAATTAATTTTACATGTATTCTGCTTTATTTGACAGCACCTGTCGCGAAAACGTGACAATAATGTCCCATTTAGACAAATATGTCACATTGTCACAGTTATATTAAACATGACTCGGTTTGTTACATTTCAATTCTCATAGGATACGTCACCGAACAACACAAGCATTTATTTTCTCAAGTTTGCAGCGTGTTGTTTGTTTTATTTTATGCTGTGCGAACTCATCATCTACCTAGCCTTTTTCCAAGTAGATATATTCAGCTGAATACCAGTATCTTACGTGGAGCGACTGGCTACCAGACCTCCACAACCCATTAATTGGGTAATAAAATAACACGATACTTCTGGGCAAGACTGGTGTCAGATTTTCTGGCTTCTAACAATCTGTAACGACTGCCAAAGATCTCAAAATGACAGCTGGGACCAACAGCTTAACGTGATTTCGGAGTCTCGGTATGTCATGATGGTCACCCATCCACAGACCAACCTCGGCAAGCGTTGCTTAACCTTGATAATCGGCCCGTGCGGCTGTTATAATTTAGCCACGAGCTCCTCGTTGTGCGAACTAACGGAATTTAATTTATTTTTTTGCATACTAAACTAATATGTAGTTTAGCCCAATATCCTCCTGTCGGGGTTGCAAAATTTGTTTGAAAGAGTCACCGCAGCCCTGGACCGCAAAGGGAGGAACACGGATGGGTTTCAGTCAGTAAGAGTCTGATACTCCCTTCCGCTCCATACAGATCGGAAGAAGTCATTTGATGATTTCCCATCCATAAAAAAACCCAATATCCTGAGACTAATGTCTTAAACATGAGGGCCCGGCGCTCCGTAACATAGGGTTTCCCTAGCACGGATTCGTCTCTTGCAAAGGATCTTACACATAATAGTTACTTCGTTATCAAGATGACCATATGTTTTCATTTTGGTGTACAATAAATCATATGTGCAACAAGCAACATTGCAAATAAGGCAAACCACTCATTTGCCGCGTCTGCATCAGCTTAGCATTTGTGACTAGTATGTCACCTCTCCGACCCGCTCGTAAAAATTATCTTAGCTCGACCAGAACCTGGCGAGGATGGTTTCCGGTATATGATTACGATTAGCCATGATCTGTGAAGTTGTTTATCGTAACTACCTCTTCGTGGCAGTTTTATATTAAGAGCGTATAATTACAAGCTGCTTAGCTAGTGTAAGGTTCAGGATGGTTTCCGTTAGGATGGGAACTGCTTTCTTGGAGGTGTCCGGTGGTAAAGTATTTTGGTGTTTTCTTTTATGTAGTAGGTTTTGGTAATGGATAAAAGATATAGTGACGGAATTTCTAGAAATATTATTATTGTCATGCATGCTAGTACACCATAAGTAGACTTTAAAAGAGAGTTTATTTCGGTGTTTCTTAATAGGGTAGTCAGCTAGGAAACACCGGTCTCATCATAGTTTGAATTAGCGAAAAAGATTGACGGGAAAATCAAATGGCTAAATAAATATAATTTATCAAAACGATGTTTAAGAAAGGACCTATCTATTGGCCTAACTATGAAATAGTTAAATACCTAGAAAAATAAACCTTCAACGCAATATCGAATCAAAATCTTTAGCGATGAAAGACAATTACTACACTACTAAGATTTTGATAGACCCACAAATGCGGAACTCCACAATAATAATGCTCCACAATTAATAAAAACATTACATGGAATTTATCCTCTACACATGCCGTTACAATAATTGACCCAGCACATTAATTCCCTTTTTACTCTAACAATTAAATAGAACTCTATACTGAAAGGTCCAATTGGACCCTAAATTTAAATTGAATCTGTGGTGAGCGCGTATCGTGAGTCGTTTAAGGGACTTCCTTACACCGTCGGCGGCTTTGTACAAGTAATGGAAGGCGGATGTCAATCCGGTGACACACGAATGTTTATGGCGAGGCTGCGGTGTGATTGAGGCGCAAAGGGCGGGAGTGTCCTGGCTTTAAGATAATCTAGGTAATATAATGCTGCCTACGCGTAAGAGCTGTTGCTATCATGATCGCTCTAATGATATGAGCGGTTTGTGTTTTGCTGGGTTAAGAGGATCTACCTGAGCTTTAACTGTTCACGGTAGATTTAAGTTGGTGTTAAAAATTGTGTAACATTTTTGGTGTCTAATAAAGTGTATTCTATTCTATCTAACGGCTGTAGTTTTTTACTTAGTGGAGATTATCAACTGGATTTAATAGCATTTTTTTTCAGTTTTTTTCAGTATAATGTAAACTTTTATATAGATCATCTATATAAAAGCTTACATTATACTGAAAATCACAAACAATAATCAATACGAGCTACATATATTTTTGCTTCTATTCCTATCAAGATGTCGGAAAAGCTCGACCGCTCCCCGCTCGTAGCTTTCATCCCACTATAAAGTGGTCGGTCTAGTGATCAAACTTAACATTTCAGCGTCCAATCGCGTCCCGCCGCTAGATTGTAAATGTAATTGGAACTACAAGGTGACGTACCCGCTGCCCCTGCGTGTGCGCAGGATTCGCAAAAATGGGATAACTACAATTTAAAATAGTTTTGGTAGGTTTCGAACCTGTATTACCTTTAAATATTTTTAACGGTATTAGCACTATATTATAACTAAAAAATCTTAACTAAATAAAGTAATATCTTAGTATAGTCTGAACTTATTTACCTATTACATCATACTGCTCTAAATTAATTAGTCGACATATTTATTTAAATTTATGTAAAGTGGGTCCACTTTGTTTTTTTTCAATAAACATTAAAGGTCTACAAAAAGTGTCGTCTTCCCAAAAAAGTGACTCCCTAATAAAACTGCACCGCATTGTAATACTAATTCCTAACGACGCCACACATCAATTGTTTATTTTTATTTATTTCAAATTTCATCGCGATATTATTAACTTTATTGCGATTACGATCTTGAGAATTCATTTTTGACGTTTTTATTCGAATTTATGCGATTCCTTACAGTGTTACCATGTTGTTACTTCATGTTCTGAACACGCATTACAACCTTAAAACATGGGAATAAGGTAGAAAACAGCATGATTTTGTTAAACCCGATGTATGGACAAATTTTGGTCGCTATGACTTCGTGTGACTGCTCTAAGATTTTATTATTTAAAAAATTGATATTTTATTTTTCGAATTGGACTGCTAACGCGCTCAGCGGGTGGTTAGGACCGCGTGGAAAACTTCGAACCTTATCGGAAATACTTTAAGGTTTGTTTTGAGTTGTGTATCATTCTGCCCTTTGAGGGACTTCAAGGAATCGAGGCTGGGATCTGCGCTTGCTTATATTTCCAGCTCAGTTGGATGTTTCGATGTAATCTTTGGAATTGTATAATAGTTACCTACGTACCAGCGTGGCATAACGTCTAGATTTTTTATGATAAAGTATTTTATTGAGCGACTTGTAAAATGATCCAGATTGAGGGAACTAGCTGTGGAGTTTATAGTTTTTATTCAAAGCAGTTTGATCAGAACTGAGATAAGTTTATGGTGGGACATTTTTAAATTGATGTTTTTTTTTAATATTTGTTATACTTAAACGTGAAATTATTGAGTCGAGCACTTTTTCCTCAGACAAATCATGATCAAGACTTACAAAAAATGTGAAAATACCAATTTTTACTATTCCAAGTTTGTAAAACACTCTGTAAACGAAAGCTCCCGCGAACATCTCTGACCCCTTGCCTTATTACTATTCAATCCGATCAAATAACTTATGATTTATACCTGAGTTATTATCTATCGATTTTATATACTAAACTGACTGTTATAAATTGCCAAGAAAAAGCAGTCGCCTCTATATTAATATAATATATCTTTATGATAATAAAGTACAGAAATAATAACTATAAATATCGAAACACGTGTTGTTCGATAATTTGTTAAAATATTTATGTACTAACATGTTTATTGTGTGAATAAAATTATGTATCGTGCGTGTGATCAATTTTATATAGTATCGTTTTGAGAATTATTGTGAACTTCGTGGCACGCGCTTTATTCATAGACAAACCCTTCCTGAAAACAGGCTAAATATATAACTTCTATTCTTTCATTAAAAATGTTTCCAATATTTGAATTTTATTTTATCGGTAAAATTAAAACTATTTATTTTATTAGTTAGATACCTACTTCAATTTAGACCTTTGTAGCGGCATCAATGCCGCCACAAAAATCCAACGTAGCAAGTTGTTGTGTCCGGTGGGCAACTGCCCGATAGTTGATATTAGGGCTGTTGTACATGTTCAAATCGCATGGAAAACTGATGCCACGATGCAGGATTTCGTTCAGTTAGTTTGCAGCTGGCGGGATAGATGGCGTTTCGGTTATTTTTGTTTCGGTTATTTTGCTACTTTGGGTTTTTGTGGCAGCATTGATGACGCGACACCTTGTTTGATGATTTTATCCAATCTTTATAAGACAGGAGAAAATGAATCTGTTGCGCGTTCAATAAGCCTAAATTTTTTTGTTACACTTTAGTTTTCTTGCTGACAAAGTCGCGTGATTAACACTAGTTTAAAATATTAAACACATCAAAGTGTTAATAATATAAAATACTAGTTTCAAATATTATTCTACGTTATGTTAATAATATAACTGTACTTTTAAGGCGTGTGCAGCGGCAGAAATCGACGGCGGTATCATAATGTATTCAGAATCCGATATTTTACGATATTATTGTGATCTTTTCATGTTAAACTCTGCTGTGATTGGTTTTAATAAGTTTTGAATAGATTCTGACCGCATTTAGGTAGGTAGGAAATTCTGAATTTTACTGATACGCAGCCAACAATTATATATTCTTATAAGAAGTAATGATGGTTGATTCACACATGTCATAGCCGGGCAGTGTCCGGGCCGTGGCCGGGCAGGGACCGTGCATCCGTATCTGCACGTCCGTGCGTCGGCCCGGGCACAAAAGTTCCGGCGCGCCTGCCCGGACACGGATGTATGTGAACAAGTTCATACAAAATGTATGTAACTATGTTTTATTGAGCTCCGGACGGACGGACACGGCCCGGCTGTGTGTGTGAATCAAACCTTAAGAAAAACAATTTCGTTCCGTACTGAATCATGATGCAAAAGCTAATTTTAAAAGTTTTATATTACACTAGCTGTTGCCCGCGACTTCGTACGCACATATCCCGTTTTTCCCGTTCCCGTATAGCCGTACAGCCTTCCCTATGAATATAACTATCATATACAAAAAGAATTTCCCAAGTCCGACTTTTAGTTTCAGAGATTAGCACGTTCAAAAAAACAAACACTTCCGTTTTATAATATTAGTATAGATAAAAGTAATATCTTCGCACTCATCTCAGTTATAGGCCAGATAAATGAAGAATAACGGTCATTGACCCACCTACATTTATTGATAATTAAGTGTGTCAATAAATGCAGGTAGGTCTACATTTACTAACACACTTCATTTCAAAAACAGAAATAATGACATAAAGCTGTCCTGAATCGACATTTATTGTGATCCTTACTATTCTAGTGGTACCGGGGTACCTACGAAGAGACATTAAGGAAAGGTCAATGACCGTTATTCTTCATTTATCTGGCGCCTACTATAGTATGATCACTTGATTTTCTTTGACCATACTGTAAACGTCCAATTGCATATTATCTTCTTTTTTTTCGTGTCGCTGGCACGACAGTCGACTAAATTTGGGTGGCCCAAAACGTTGCCACTTCAACATCATCGTTGGTAGCAGCTCATAGGTCACGGCTGTTACGTTAGGATGTATGTTTGCTTGCATTGCCTATGTAGTTGTGGTGATAATAAAATTTATCATAAACTAACTCAGTCCACGGTTTCGCTCCCATGACCTACGACGGAGAAACCTTGCATTTTACGAGAGTAAGAAATTCACCGATAGCGAGGCTTTCGCTCAGTGAAAAATATTATAAAGATTTCACTTTGTAACAAACTGAAATAGAAGTTACTTCGTCATTAGAACAACTTACTTCAAAATCATTTCATTTTATTTTTAACCGACTTCATTTTAAAAAACGTTGCCACACACTAAATTTCTCCTGTATCGGGGGTGCAGACCCGGAACAACTATCTGTAGGCCATACAAATATTTGTTCTGTGCGGGAATCGAACCCGTGACACGCAGCGCAGCAGTAAACTGCTCAACCACTGTGCCAACCGTGTCGTGTCGTATCATTATCTTTAGCTTCACCGACCATTTTAAATCAGCGTCTTCATGAAGAAGCAAGACAGCCCAGGATTTTCACAATTAACTGCATCGTAAATCGCATATATTTGTATCGATTGCATTAATCGATATGTTTATACGGAAAAACAATGAATGTAGGACAGAATATTGGCCTTATGCCAAGCCTAATGTGTATGTTAATTGCTTCAACCTAAGCATAATGCCATGTAAACGAGTATTACTAATGTATTGATCCAGTCTTGACGCAATGGTTCAGTACAAGGAGTTGGCCCACCGGTTTTAGATTTGTTTTTGAATTATCTCGCTTGTTGTGTCTGAAGGGGTGGCCACACGTTGCGGAATTTGTTCGAAAGAGTCACCGTGGAACCGCGCTCACCAGAGAATAGGCAGCAGCATTCTCTGTAGGTACATTGCAACAGCTACACTGCGATCGCCAACCCGCCTGTCAAGCGTGGTTATTATGGCAAACTCCCTCCATCTGGGGGAGGCCCATGTCCAGCAGTGGACGTCTTTCGGCTGATGTGATGAAGATGATGAGCCACCGCGGCCCTGGAACGCAAAGGGCATAAGGAGGAACACGAATGGGTTTTAGTCAGTAAGAGTCTGACACTCGCTTACGCTCCACCCAGATCGGAAGAAGTCATTTGATGATTTCCCATCCATAAAAAAAAAAAATAGGTGGCCACACAAAGGGGTATTACTCCACACGAACCTGCCTCTGACATTTTACTACAGATTTTTCATTTAGCAGTAAAAATGATAGGCTTAGTTGATCGAACTGCAGGTGACCATCTGTAAAATAAACTCTCTATAAAGGTTCCTCAAAAGCACGTTACCATTCTCGGCTAACATTTAAAGACGAGTTGATTACAAGTTCAAAATCTCTAGTGTCAACAAGTATACTTGAAGATTCAGCATCACCCCTACCAATGCCTCATCTTCCACACCTGAAACCCTACGCCACCCTGATACAATCGCAGGACAACCGACATCATTATATTCACCGCGTACTACTCATAAAATTAAAAACATCATGATACTGATCGGCGAACATCGGCAATCTTCGTACAAGATCGGGCCGCGATCAAATAATATCACATGTTTATGTTGAGATTCGATCTGTATAACATATTCTATGCGCTTGCGACGAATATTTTTCTTTACAGATATTCCCGTTAGTGACAGTCGTTAACCTACGCTTCACTAATCGTGGTTTAGAGATAGCAATCTGTATGCAGTTTAGATACTAGTTTTCCCCCTCGGCGATGTCTGGTTTGAATGAGAGTACGTAGGTAATAAGATCTGGGAAATTAAGACTTCTGGTTCGATGTCATTAGTATTTTTAAAGTCTGGTTCAGATTAAGATCCGGTTACGGGCTAATTTCTATGTCTCACCCATGTGATGGTGAGTGGAGATAATACACCATAGGTCAGGGAGAGGCTAATAGGCAAACATGGCATTTCTTAGGCGCTTATCTTAAGGTTGTACAGGATAACATTGATTTGCATTTATTGAACCTGTGACGAGAGTGTCAATTTTATCATCCTGGGATGATAACGTGAAGAGTGAAGACCTTATCATCCTAATTTCTATGCCCAACCAAGACTAATTAAACTATTGTGGCACCATTAACAACATGTCCTTTTATTTAAGCCGTTTCAATTTCCGAGACTCAGGCGTCTCGTTTAGTTTGGGACTACTAATTTTATTTTGTAGAAAGACATATTACAGATATTAATTTAATGTCAATTATTGTTAAGAAAATTATTGAATCCTTTTTCTTATTGTACAACAATCAGCTAGTGACTTCGCTCAGGGCCCTATTTAATATAACTGAAAATGCGATAAATTTGTCAAAATCTGACAAAATTGTCACTATTTCGCGACAAGTATTGTTAAAGCAGAGAATGTATGAAATAAACTTACAAAATTGTCCAATTGTCAAGTTGTCGTTTGTCACCTGTCACCAGTCAGTTTTATTAAATAGGCTCGACGCGCGAGGCGCGCGCTCCACTCGTGTCCTAAGTAAACTTCAACATCTCTCTAAACACGTTTACCATCACCACCATATCCACGAAGAAAGGCTCCACATTATCTAGCGTCTGCCAACAGCTCAATAGCACCACTTCCCCATCGATGAACCTCGAACAAATACAAAATACAAATCGCTAAAAATAACAGTTATAAAGTCCCAAAGACGTCTCAATTACCCTCTCCTCCTCTCGTTCCCTCCCTGGTTTCCCATAGTGGTCGTGTGAGGGAATCGTGCGCCATTACGCGAGCACCCACGAAACGCTCCGAGCTACTGGCGCTAAGAATTTCCCAGGTTAAGCTCTGGTTCAGTACGGGAAACGGTTTCGAAGTTCATGGGTGGTGTGTGCTGTGGATGAATTAGAAGGTGCACTTTGGTATGGGTTTTCGACTTGCTGTAGAAATGTTGCTCTAGTGGCGCCTCCATCAATTTGATAACTACAGGATTTTGATTTTATTTGTTTACTAGCTTTTATCCACGGCTCCGCCCGCGTCTATGTCGGTTATCGTGTAAAAAAGTCGTAGCCTATGTCCTTCTCCATATGCCAGACTATATATTTGCTAAATTTCATGACGATCCGATCAGCCGATTTAGCGTGAAAGCGTAACAAACAGACAGACAGTGTTATTATTAGTAGGAATTAATCCTTTTACAAGTATCTACACAAGAAGAACAGATTTCTTTAGAAAGAGCATCACCTTTGTTATTGTTAAATATATAATTTATGAATAAAGTGTGATAATGATTAATTAATGAATAAAGTGTTAAACCTAATGATATTGTTGCAATTATTATAAATAACATGATACAATAACTAAATCTTGTCACTGAAATACTGTAGAACATAGAAAAGTTAGCTTGGGTTAGTTAAATTTTATCATTTGCATAATGGTAGCTAATTTTCCAAGACCCGATAAGTCATGTACAGATGAACGATAAGAAACCGATATTCCATTGAACTTATCAATTAAGCCATCTTTGCATCTCATAAATAATTGCTTTATTCAACTCTAACTTCTGCACAGAACCTATATTTAAATCCCTTACTAACAGAGACTTTCCCAAAAATGTTGGAGTCAGATGCCAGTCTAAATAGGTATTTTAGCTAGAGCAACTGCCTGTCTTAACTCCACACTCAGTAACTGAGTACCAAGACCTTGGCAAGACTGGACTCTCAGACGACCGTTACAACTGAAAATACATACCATTCATCATCTGCCTAGCCTTTTCCCAAAATATTGGGGTCGGCCTTCAGTCAAACCGCATTCAGCTGAATACCAGTATTTTATGTGGAGCGGCTGCCTACCAGACCTCCACAACCCATTGACTGGGTAACACGGTACTTCTTGGCAAGAATGGAGTAAGATTTTTTGACTTCTGACAATCCGTAACGACTGCCAAATAACTGCAAATGTCAGCTGTTAATAACGTGCTTTTGGCTTAATGTTAAGATGGTCACTCATCCACAGACCAACCTCGGCAAGCGTGCTTAACCTCCGTGTAGCTGTTATTATTTAGCGACGAGCTCTTCTAAAATACATACCAATCAAATCAAATAAACTGACTGAAACATCTCTCCTTTTCTTAGCGGTGCCTTCTTCCCCTCGCCAATAAAAATCAAATAGAAATCTTCTGGATGTCAAAGGTACTCCACTAGTTACTATAAATACAGAATTAACTCCAAGCAGGCAGTTAACTTGGAACGCTAGTTATCTGACGGCGTAGACAGACAGATGATATGTCGTGATAAAAACTATAAAGATATATAGAGCTTAGATAGTGTACCTGTTCGGGGACGCGAATATACGGGCGTGTTTCTGACGCGGTAGTTGCGTGTTTTTTTTTTAAATTTGGGTTTAACTAATTTGTTGATTTTTTTTTCATTGATAGCGCGCCTCAAAGAGATGTTGGCATAGCAGACGGGGCCCGTTAGGGCCAGAGCCTGCCAGGGTTGCGGATTTTGTTCGAAAGAGTTACCGTGGCCTTGGAAAGCAAAGTGCACTACGAGGAACACGGATGGGTTTTAGTCAGTAAGAGTCTGACACTCCCTCCCGCTCCACCCAGAGCGGCAGAAGTCATTTGATGATTTCCCATCCATAAAAAACCTATGTTCTTTTAAGAACATCTTAATAAACAAATCAGCTATATACATAGTACTAGCTTTTGCCCGCGGCTCTGACCGCGTGGCTGTCGGTTATCGCGTAAAGAAGCAGCCTATGTCCTTCTCCATATCTCAGGCTATATATCTGCCAAATTTCATGACGATCCGCTCAGCCGTTTTAGCGTGAAAAATTATAATATTAGTTGGGAAGTAGGGATAATGGAGTGACTGGGTTTTTAAAAGGCATTTAATGTATAGACAACCGTAGTTTTGACGTATTTATTCAAATTCATGGCGTTGTTTATTTGCTTTTACAAATGAAAAGTATTTAACCAAGATAATCTGAAAACTCATCGACATTTCCACTTCTTCCTAATATTATATTTTAAATACGCGGCCGTTCTTATACCCTGTATATTTTCAACTCAATTATGGTGACTATTTACATACGCTGACAATTATTTTGTATACTGAAATGCGCCATGCAAGCCTTTTAATTGTCTGAAATAAAAACTAAATTGCTAAAAGGTTCGTTTAATTTTTGCTGTCTGTAATTTTAGTGAGAGAATAAATTGTCTGCTCTTTTGTGTAATTTTATGTTTACTTATAATTTTGTAGGTATTTGTTCGTCTTACTGAATTATGGGTACTAGCGCAAATGCAAACATAGTTCCGTAAACTGTGATTGGTCAAAGAAAATACACGTGTATTGTCGAGGCGCATTGCTATTCATTCCAATTGGCATAAGATACTCATGGATAAAGATTTATTTTCTGTCTGTTATTCAATACAATAGCAATTTACCCCAGTTTTTGAATCGAAATTTATGGAATGCTTAATTAAGAACTTAACGTCAAACTCTATTTTACAACGGAAACTTGAAAAATATTGCAAATGTGGATTTTGAATTTCAAACTTAAACCCACACATTCAGAAACTGGGGGTTAAACCTACAATACAATATGTAAGTTATCAGTGTGTGTAAAACAAAATGTGCAGCTATTAAAAAAGAACATTTTAAATTAAATCATAAAATCGAAATAAAAACCTTATCTATAATAGAACAGAACCAGTAAAAAGCAAAGTGTAAAGTATGATCATAAGGTTATAAATAAGGCTATACGTTGGGCGGGCGGCGTGGGCGGGCAGACCGTGAGAAACCGTTCGTTAAGGCTCTCAAGCGAACCTATGTATTAATATTACATGGACGCAGAGATTGATTTCCTATGAATAGGTATGGATTTTAAGGCTATTTGTTTAATGTTACTGGATAGTTTTGAGCTTATGATGGGGTTTCGTTTGATATATTTAATTAGTCCTGCATACGCATGTCAGTCATGATCTGTCAAAAAAGCCTTAATTTCCATACATTTTTGACAGACTGCAACTGACATTTCGCGAACGTTGTTTAAAAATTAGTAGAATTAGCTCTCTGTTT
Organism: Melanchra persicariae; assembly: GCA_947386135.1. Classification (NCBI taxonomy): domain Eukaryota; kingdom Metazoa; phylum Arthropoda; class Insecta; order Lepidoptera; family Noctuidae; genus Melanchra; species Melanchra persicariae. The sequence continues at coordinate 19,960,745 of OX376658.1, read as the reverse complement.
GTAGTCAATTATGTTGTGTTTCTGCCATGACTAAGTTTGCTGTTTATTGTAAGTTTAACACTAAGGGCAGTCGACGCGAAAAAAAAACGACTGCCCATACATTTATGTGCGCATGACTCGACAAAATGTACTGAACAGCTGAATTTTTTTTTTCGCGATTTCGGGGTTGGTTCCATATTAAAAGTTGTTCATAATGTTGAGTACAATGACTCCTTAAGAGGTATTGGGTTTATTTTGTTACACGTTGTACTTACTTGGTTAATTATCTCTACAGCGGTAACACTTTGAGCTAGTCTAGTGAACAGCGGTTTGTCAATAGAACCATATTTAGTTTACCACATGTCAGTGGCAATAAAACCAGTATATGCTGGTGTTTAAGTTTATACTGGTTAAGGAGCTTGTAGCTAAATTACAACTGCCACACAGGTCGCTTCAAGGTTAAGCAACGCTTGCCGAGGTTGGTCTGTGGATGGGTGACCATTTTAACATACCGAGACTCCTCCGTGCCTCGGAAAGAACGTTAAGCCGTTGGTCCCGGCTGTCATTTGGAGATCTTTGGCGGTCGTTACGGATTGTCTGAAGCCAGAGAATCTGACACCAGTCTTGCCAAGAAGTACCGTGTGTAATGGGGTATGGCGTAATGGGTTGTGGAGGTCTGGTAGGCAGCCGCTCCACTTACAATACTAGTAAGTATTCAGCTGAATCCTGTTTGACTGGGAGCCGACCCCAATATAGTTGGGAAAAGGCTAGGCAGATACCACTAACGTATGGTCAACTCTACTTATCAGAAGAATCATTCAGTATCACACACTAGTAACTGTATTTTTGCAACGCATAAACCAAAAATGAACGCTTCAAACTTCTATAAAGATGAACAATCACCACCCATCTCAAACTCTAACCTCGACCTAATAAACAGTATGAACACACCCGCCTTCGCCTGCAACAGACTTATTGCTTTCAATTTGTAGATAATCTCTGTAGATAGTGATCGATACAAGTGTAAACAATAGACAGTCTCGTACCCACACACAAACGTACACACATACAAACATATACAGGGTGTTCCAGAAGCGTGTGGTCATATTTAAGGGTGATGTTGGGTAGCTGATAGGCATTAAGAAAAAAATATCAAAACATAAAAAAAATTGACTTTTTTCAAAAACGTCGACCACAAACAACGACTAAAAAGTTCCGAAGAAATGACTTTTCAAAGTGTCTGATGCAGTTGGTGACATCAAATCTGTGATAAAACTAAAGTAACTGCCACAAACTGTAAAAAAATTGCTTGAAAAGTCATTTCTTCGAAACTTTTCGGAAGTTTTTTCACGTCGATTTTTTTGTTTTCCTATTTTTCTTTTATGTATATCAGCGTCCCAATAGCACCCTAATACATGACCACGCTCTTATGGAACATTCTGTATGCAAACAACAGGCGATATGTTGAATTGGTCCTTCGATATAAGATACGTGGATTAGAACGTACATCTGTACCTATTTGCCTAAAATTTCATGAAGTTTAAGTTTGCCTCCAGTTATTTCATTGATTGTGATATTTATTCATATGCTTCACATGTTGCAATTAAAGTTCAAGTTTCAGCGGATTTATGTTATTTTTGATGTGATTTACTTACGCCAATAAAATCAATTTACACAAATAAAAAGGAAAGCTGTTGCTACCAATTTTTAGAAAACTCATTTGTCATCCAGACGACAGCAAATATTTATCGTACCAAATGCAGAATTCATAAATAAAATATTCAGTTTAATACCAGACACCATAATTTATGCAAAATAAAGGGGCCATTACCATTAGGACCGAACAAGGCCTGCTAGACTCCATCCCATGCAACAACCGTAACTTACTTATAATTCATTTGTGAAATAATATCTATATTTCAGGATCAGAGGTCAATTTACAAAAATGACAATGCGAGAACCCCGCATGACAGAGATGGAGATAGGAACCTCCATGAGAAAGAAAGAGTCAGCTATAGAGTCGTGCCAAACGCCGTAGGCGCCGCACTATGCAGCAATGATGATATTACTGCATAGATGCACTTGATTTCACCATGAAAATTTTACAACCTGTCATTTTCAACTTTATTTTCTGAGTGGCAAGGTTGATGGTCATTTGTACTTTTTTGTGAAACGCAAAGTAAAGTTGGTAAATTGTGCGAAGTGTTCAAACGCATGGCTTTATTATGTGTTGAACAAAATGAGGTTATTAAGGCTCATTGTAATGGGTTGAAAGTTGAGGCTCTAAGGGATTGATGGAAATGACGAGAAATGGACCGAATACTAGGAATGATTTTTGCGAAATGTTCTTGGAAATGAAGATGTTACGGTTAGGTATAACTGTGGGGGATTTTAAGAGTGAGAGAAATCTACTTTATTTATGGCGCAACAAACGTTAGGCCGAAATTGAAAGTTGTACTTGGTAGAACGACACAAGACGTCCCAATGTATATTTGTTTTTATAAATGTGTATCAATAAAGAAATTCAATGCATAGTACTAGGTACACCATCTAATATTTAGGCATGGTTTTCATATTTAGCAACTGTGAGCGAACTAAATCGCTTATTGTAACAGAACACAAACATGAACAAACATTAAAGTGATTTATAAAATGTTAACCACCAAAAAAGTACTAAAACACAAAATTCCCATGAACTAGAACATTAAAAACTCATAAAAAAAGTGAACAAACAAAACAACTGTCTCGATATAAATTAATAACGGACCTAAACTCAAAGCAAATATTAAAACATTAGTATAAGCGGCTGGTGCCATCGTACGGTTAACCTGCAATTAAAGCTCTGGTTATAATCGCCGTGATCGAGATCAAACAGAGACATTAAGAGCTACAGTTAATGTTGATAGAGATGTGCTGCGAGAGAATTTGATTAGAGATAGTTTTTACTTTCGTTAATTTTCGTGGAGATTAGATTTCGTGCAGGTTGATTTTATGTTTATAACGTTATCTTGGCGCCTGCGTCTGGGATCTGGTTTATTGGCTTTGCGTAGCACGTTGCCACGTGCTATTTCTTACAAACTTTTAAGTATCAAAATCTGGAATTTAATAAACCGATTTTAATGAAACTAGCTAAGGAAACTAGATTTGTATGATACGTAAGTCTCAATCGTTTGTGTCAAACGTTTATGAAAAAATACAGTGATTTTTAATTTTATAAGTAAGTCATTACTTATAAAATTAAAAATCACTGTATTTTTTCTTTCCTGAGGTGATTGCTCGCTCAGATTTTCCGCTACCAAAATATTATGCATTTATGCTACAGTATTAATATCACGTCAGATGGAATTAGAAGGAAACTTATTCAAAGTCGATGTTTATTAACAATCTGTCAAAGGTACTATCAATTATCTGATTAATACTAAGTTGATTCAGTATAGTTTTACATAGATTAGTGATCCGCAAGGGCGGGGACAGTTGACAGCAATGAATATTTAATTATCATGTTTTTTCACGTCGGTAGGTACGATTCAAATAACAATGTTAATGTCTACACTTTGACAGAACAAATGATTGGTTCATTGTCACATTGAAGTGTGACCCGAATGACAAATATTATTTAACGAACATTTACATGACATCTGTCACTTCCAAAATCAAAGTACGTCTACGTCTGTATTCTCTACTAGTATTGTATAGTACAACCCTAACATATGTATGTAGTTTGTTGATAATGTTCCAAAGATATTAAATTACGAACAGCCTCGGGTCAAAAGTGATTGTATACAATTACATCTTGATTACAGTTTAACCTTTTGTTAATTACGGGAGCGGTGTAACCGGACGATTTTGTTTTAACTATTTTTAATAAGCGTGCGAATGCGTTTCTGTGTAATTATTGTCTCGAGGGCGCAGAGATTGAATCATAAATCGAACAAGAGATCTGATGACGCAACAGGAATCGATTATTGATGTTCAGAACGTGTCGACATCGCTTCACACCTCGTTGTACAGCAATAAAAGAATATCGATTCCTGACCGTTAAGCACCAGACAATCGATAAAAAACAACTTGCTACAAATTCCCCGATGCGTCGTTCGATATTTCATTTTGAAAAAAAAAACACTGGCCGAGCACGGCGCGAACGTAAAACAATTGAAGCATAATTCTATCGGCGTCTATGGCGACCCGAGTGACCCCGAGCCGAGCCGAGCCGAGCTCGCCCGAGAATAGCCGAGTGAATCCCGCCCACCCCTATTAGGAATTGCTCAGCTAATAACTGTTTTTAAAAGGATTTTAAAACGAAATTAGTTCTATTGCTGTTAATAAATGCTGGGTTTGCGAGCGCAGCCATCTGCGTAGGTATTTCATTTGCAAAACGTGGTGAATGAGTAAAGACGAGCGTAAAATTTGATGTTTCTTTTACGAAGCAATTGTACTCAATAATCTTTAAATGTCTGTTTATGTTCTTGAAATTAATGATTTTGCTGCAAAATAACGAGCCTTATTTACCTAACCATCGTCATTAATTTGGGATAGCAGATGATAATATATAAAAGATTTTTTATTAGTATCTTACCGTATTGTTCATCATGAACGGAGATGGAGAACATACCTGCAAAACAAAAAAGAACATAATTAATAATGTCACAAATTCTCAGAACAAAACAAACGTAAATCTTTTCTAAATAATCATCTCAAAGTTTCAATAACTTATAATCACGTAAACTAACAGAAAGTCCGAGAACTAACAAAAAACGTGCTTATCCTATTTAACCCTCCAGTGCAGGGTGCGGTCAAGTTAGACAATGAAACTATTTTGTCCCATTATCGACTTAAGCTTCATGACACGGGTTGACTGATTTACAACTTGCCACCCATTTCTGTGGCTTGTTCAAGAGGTAGCAATGACGGGATTAAAACGGGAACTTTGCATTTTTTTTTTGTTTTCTTGGGACACAGATACGGGATCCATTCAAGGATTTTTTGTTGGCTATAATTTTACTAGTAATGTGTTTTACGGGAATTCGTAGTTCGTTTTTATAATCGGTTTAGTTTTTAAATATTTTGCCAGTTCGTTTAGCACTTTATAGTTATCAAATGCTTTTGTGTTATTATTATTTTTTAAATTTTGTTAAGTGTTCTTCCTCATAGGTAAATTATATAAACACAAAAACAAATAAAGTAAAAAAAATGTTTGAAACAATAAACAATAGATGAGGCCCAAAAATAGTACAAGAAAAGAAACAACACTCGGTGTTTTTTTTCCTAATAAATTTTTCACAATATTTTTTTTATTAAATATACTCGTAAACAAAAATGAAATGAAAAAACCCAAACAATTATTTAAAAATAAGACAAACACCAATCGAGTACCTAGCACAGTCCTAGTTCGATCCCGGACACCCACACTACGCTATTACCAAGCCTCTAACAACTTAAGTGCTGTGTTAATATACACTCACAATGCGTCCGCGCATTCAAATACGGTTAGCACAAAAATCATAGTACAAAAGATGTTTCCGAGTTATGACCACGTTAATAGACCAGACGTGCGGTGGCATGTCCTGTGGTGATGGGTGGCGTCGACGAAAGTAGAAAACGTATGGAAAACGTTTGGTTGATGGTATTGGTGAGTCAGAGACAAACATATTTGTTTTTTCAATTTAGTAGATATCATTGAGTTTTATGTGCGTAAAAATAACCGATGAGTAACTTATTTTATTCAGAGCAAACAGCCATAGAGGAAAACTCAGTTGTAGGTACGCAAAAACAGCTCAGATAAAGTTACCCAAACAACTCATTTTTTTTCGTTAACAACAAAAATAAACAATTTACGATGAATAAATACACTTACTATTTATGTGTCGTACTATCTCCGATAATGATCGCACAAACACAGTGTAGCGAAAGTCGTCGAGTTTCCAAATTAGCACGTCCAGATGACCAAACGGATTGATAGAGGACGAATTAGCGGCTTTTGTTAGGCTGTGGCCACGCACGCACGCACCGGGTTAACAGGGGAGCCATGTAGTGGGGACACAGCGGACATTTTGTTTAAAAAAGGAATGTTGTTGTTTTTAGCTGAATTTAATAATGATTTGAGCTTTCAACTTTTTACTTAATGACGTCACTGGTATAGAAATTTATATTTTCTCTGTTGTCTGTTATATTTGTCTGTTAAATAAAATGAATACAAAATGTTAAGTACACAAAACTAAATTGTGAGCAATGGCAATGAATGACGTTATCCTGTGACTGAAAGATAATCAAAAAAGTTTCAAAATATTCGTTCAACTGCACATTAAGAAGTTTTAGCAAACCATGTTCATTGATAGATATTATTAATATTTATGTACTTATAATAACTCAATACAATTTATTGCATCGATTTGACCCGTCTGTCTGTATGAATAATAACAATATAAATTAATTTTAATGGCAATTAGTTGAGTTTTAGTTTCAATAAAAAACCATTCTCAAGGTAAATAAATATGAAGGACTTAAATGTAGCAGTGGATAATAACAGTTTGTAATTAAAAGCACACTGAGCACTAATAATTATGCAAATACAACAAATTGGTATAATTACTAGTTTTGTATAAAATTTTAGAGACAGCGATTACCGTTTTTTAGAAGATTGTTACAGAATTGTAAACATTTATTAGTTTTTATGATGAACGATTGTGGATTTGTTTTTATTAAAACAGTTGCTAAATGTCAAACGATTATAATTGTTAATTTTTATAGTAAATGGTTTAAGATTAAGTTTTTCTGAATAAATGTCACAATATGTTTGATTTATAGTGTGGCACAGTTTCTAACGACTAAAAAATATGTTATAATCTGTCAGGGACTATAAATATTACAATATTTTAATTTTTGAACCAGAAGCATTTGAAGAATAATTTTTGCAATCAATATAAATAATTAAATATGTATTTATAAATTAAGTTTTACATATTTATATAGAGTAGGCGCGGCCGGCACAATTAAAAAACAGTTACATCATGACGATTAATGTCGAAACGTGTCATATTTTCTTCCTAACCTATCTTCCTTTAACTCTGGAACACATACCCTGGACTCCTTAATACCACTTTTCTATTTTACTATTGTAATGTCGAATTCTGTCTCACAGTCTCGTTCATCAGGGGCACCCTACAAAGCATTTAGCGAGTGATATTGCAACTTGTTCCGACGCTTTGTTAGCACTTTTACGAACTCACATGAAAGTCAATTGTATGTTAGTTCGTGTTCTTCCGTGTTGCCTGAGAATTCGCGTTTATTGGCCCAATCGTTTTTAGAATGCTTTTTAGATGGTATTTTTGGGCAAGTTGAATTAAAATATCTCAATGGAGTGAGATCATGAGGCGAGTTCAAACGATTGGACAGAATTCACAAAGCGAAGAAGAATAAGGCCGGGACTCCACCAAAGCGGAGAGGAGAGGAGATGATTGGTTTATTCAACACATCTCCTCTCCTCTCCGCTTTGGTGGAGTCCCGGCCTAAGTACGAGGAAGGACTCACAACTGCATGACTGCCGAAGTGTAGATGTACTATGTAGCATCTGCCTAACCTGTTATGTTGATGTGAGTTTTAAAAAGTTGTTCGTAGTATAAAACTTAATCCATTACTCCCATTCCTTGCTCCTTTTATCGTAACCATCTTAACTTACTCAACTAAAAACACTTATAAATTCATCGAAAGGTTAAATCTATTAGAAAATCTGCCCCAGCCACGCCCCCAATTTAAAAAACAAACACCACTTTATTGTTTTTACTACAATCAGTAGAATCTTTCTCGACTGTGATAAACTTGATAACATGTAACATTTCACACACGAAAGGCTGTTACAGATTAATGTACATGATAAATGGGTGAGCAGTATTCGAGGTTATGTAAACATAGTTTTGTTATATCATTATTGAGTTTTGATATAAAGGTTAGTATATGACCTAATGAGATTAGGTTAATATTATTTTGTTTGTTGAAGCTTTCAGCGCATGATTCTTGTTTAATTTAATTTTAATAGTTTGAGTGGCTGTTCGTCCTCAATTCAGATTTATTATTTATTTATTTATTAAAGATGGGTTTGCTCTTGACTCTAGTCAATGTCAGAGATGACAGAGACAAAGTCTACGATGGAGCGAGCTTACCCAGAAGGAGCCTGTTCACTCTAACTTTGAAGAGATTAGGGTTGTAAGCAATGCGAATTGATTTTGAAATATTTTGAATGGACAATTTATTTTGGTTAACTAACGGTACTTAGTTATAACGTATGTCTATCTTAGTTATTCTAGAAAATAGAATAGAAGAATGTGTAAAAATTTACAAAAAAAAAAACAAAAAAAAGACTTCTGTATTAAAAAAAAATCCTCGATAACTTATGCAGTATTGAACGACCAATTTCTTTGGTCTCTTAGGACTAGACTTAACATTGTAGATTCATAAGTAAAGCATATTTAATACTAAAATAAGGCACATTTCACATGTGAATACGTGGCGTAAGTCGTGGGAATCTCATAAAGCGATTGACGCGCTTCGTTATGTAGAACGATCTGTAATTGCGATGTACGGACAGCAGAATAGCGGTAGCTTTACATCGCTTTTATTGCTACTGATGTTTTTAATATTGTGTCTCTTTGGTGAGAAATAGCTGAGAAGTAAAATTGCTATTTTGTAAACATTAATGAAATTGCGATTTGATTCTTTATTTGCTTTTTATGTCGACAGAGATGCAAATGCAAATTGAGTGGAATTGAAGATGTGAGAAAGTAATTGTATTATTAATGGTAAGATTGAACAAGTAACTTTTGTACTACTACATTTAAATCCCTTTTCCTTATAAATATTAACAATTACCACGTTTCCCCAGTAACTTAAGTCGAACAAATAGAAAAGTTCTAATTTAAACTTATTGCGTAGATGAAGAAAATAATAGCATAATAATTTACAAAGTTTATTCTTAGGACAGCCAAGCCAACTGCTTGCCACGCCTATATTATTCGAACTTTTAACCCTTGCGAAGTTTATGTCCATCGTAACGTGCTGTAACTTATACCTGAGTTAATATAACTGGTATAAAATAACACGAGCCTAAAAAAACCTTAAATCCTGTTACTTCTGTGCTCCGTTTTCCACAAGCTTAACGGTTTTCAATCAGTTAAGGCTATAAACTCAGAAACTTTAAGAATACAGCTATCATCGGACCCTTTTATATATTTTATACTTCAATTATTCATACAATAAAGCGTAAAATCCATGACATTTATAAATATACGATCGATTTTGTAACCGATTACGAATGCAAACATCGATGAATCGATTCAGCTCAAAATCACGCGGCAATCAAGAAAACATACAGTGATCACGAAATGGACAATTATTGGTCACAAATTAAATTTGATGGCGTGATATTTTATTCGCTGTTATGTTGTCGGTACACGCGATCGTTTTGATACGATATCATCACGCTATTTGTTACAAAGGGTTCTATTGCTATTGAGATAAATGTTTTTGCTATCGCTCTTCAGTTTTTATGAACTTTTTTTGATTTCAACATTTTCTTTTTTCATGTTAGATTTTGTGTTTCAATTACAAACCTGCAAAAATATCTAAATATTTTTAATTGAAACTTAAATAAGTAGGTATGTAATTAGATTTAAAATTTTGAATAAATTTTGAGAAGCACTTGCGTCATAATGGTTGTACATAATTTTCATTTGTCTCACCAATTTTGGATTCAAATTTTGACGAAATTCGATGACGTTAATATTACTTCATGGTATCTTCGTAATTCCACATGAAGAAAACTTCGCAAATTAAATAAGAAAAAACTTATAATGAAGCCTTACTTACCAGGGTGGGAAGTCTCAACATAGTTACCGATCGCCTACCGACCAAATTCGAACGATCAAAATCAAAGATCTGCAGCCCTTCAGCGAGAAGGAGGGATGGAGCTATACACCCTATATAGCTCCATCCCTCCTTCTCGCTCGGACAACTAACGCTTTAACACGTCATGGCAGGGCCGCTGATCAGTGGATCGCGTTCGAGATTGAATGGGTACGGGTGGCTTTAGGACTTATCGACCGAATTCGGGCGGTAGGCGATCGGGAACTATGTCGAGACTTCCCGCCCAGGAATAAAGAATAAAAGCATAAGCATTGAAATAACTTATTACCATTTAACTCCTAAAGTCACACCATACTCTAAAATCCAATCTTCCTAACTAAAGCCAGTTCGGGTGGTAAACAAACAAAGTTAGTATAGTTGTTAATACACACGTTGGAGTGTACCAATTATGTAAGCTCGTGGAGTTAGGGGCCACTTAGCATGTTGCGATGTTGAGGCTGGGCCGAGGATTAGGTTTGGTTAAGAAAGTAGCTTAATCGATATTTTTGTTAGGGTTCCGTAGTCAACAAGGAAGCCTTACAGTTTCGCCGTGTCTGTCAGTCTGTCTGTACGCGGTTAAGCTCAAAAAAAGTTGCGATGAATTTTTTTATCGTCTATTCCATGGTGTGGGGTGTCGTTGGTCGTTTAAAAATATTGAAGGTGTGTGAAAACCGTTTTTCCATACGTTTGCGAAATATTAAGCTTTAAAGTGCTAATTTTTGTTAGATAAAACTGTGTGTCTACCAGCTAAACAGTTGTTTTTGGAGACGTGAAAAAATTGATGGTAATAGCATAATAACGAATTTAAAAGGAAAACCATTACACAGCTAAGTAGGCTTTACAAGTTAACGAGTAATAGTTCTTCAGGTAAAAATTTCGTAGTAACCCCATAGAAAATGACTGAAAACTAAGTGTATTTGTAACTTTGTAATGTCATAGTAAAATTTGCAATTTTTGTTATGGCTTACGAGACGGGTAACTAAGGGACCCTATGCTGTGCCCGACACGCACTTGGCCGGTTTTATTTATATTTGTTTTAGTAGTTTGGTAAGTCTAGTATTTTTAAGGCGATTTTAGTGAATTTTCTTTAACGCCAGTAGTCACTCCCTTTCTAGCCATAATATCACTCCAATAGACATATCTAGGTAATTTAGGTTTACGTTTAGATTCATACTTGGAAATGTTTGTTTGTTTTTGCGAAAACTCGAATCAAAATCACCAGATTTGTTTCATATCTGTGCAGCTGTGCATAAAGTGCATCATGTTTTTTGTTCAATAAATGGTCTAAGATTATAACGATTAATGACTGCGTTCAATTAATCTTTTGAAACGATTAATTCATACTGCTTTACAATAAGGTTTAAAAAACCAGGTAAATTAAAATAAAAGTCACACTTGTATCTTGTCCTTCATAAAACTGGCTTCGCTCTGACATTCATGTAATATTTAACAGCATTTTTTCCCAATGTTTGTTTCTCAGTCTCCTAAATCCTAACCTCTAATCATAACGACCAATCACGCGTCCCGCATAGTTCATTAGACCTCATTACCACTTGTGAACACCAATGAATCAATACAACCATTTACAAACTTATTTACACGCTGATAAACTGAAATCCAAGCGATTATCACCGTTAACAGTATGGAGTTAAAGGTCCGTGTGATTACGCAAGACGAGAAATGTAAGTTTGTTTTTTTCTAACCCGTTGAAATGTCGAAATATTTTCTTACTTAATTCCTCCAGCCTGATGCATTACTAATGTAACGAAGCCTTTTGTTGGCACCTTATTTCGATGCACATAGAGGTGATTATCCAATGAGTTTTATGTGTCGAACTAGGATAATATTGTTAGTGTAAAACAGTGATGTTTACATTACCAATAGTTAAATCCGTGATTAAGTTTGTCCGTTAACGAAGGTGTGATATGGGTTGTTTCGAGGTTAAACGATCATTTCGAAACAAGTCATGTTTAGTTTATGAATTAGTGTTTGATTCTTTGGTTAGTAATGGACATGTTAGTGAAGATTTTCGTCACGATTTCTCCGTAATGAAAAGTACTTCATTATTAAAGACAATTTGGTTCTTTCAGCATTGGTTAGACGATCACTGAATCCCGATGAGACTGACCAACATTAAAATTAAACATTACATTATTATAAGTACCTACCTCAATAACTATTGTAAATGAAAACGTATTGGTAAGCATATAAATGTATTGTATAGATATAGTGACAATGAGTTTGAAAATAATAATAATTATAATAATCACTTTATTATCAGGCAACTGAGGCCCATAGATAAAATACACACAACTAAATTAAACAATCTATACTAATATTATAAAGAGGTAAAATTTGTAAGTTTGTATGTAGGGGGTAATCTCTGGAACCAATGATCCAATTCTAAAAATTTTTTCACTGGTAGAAAGCTACATTATTCCTGAGTGCTATAGGCTATAAATTATTTTAATTATTATTTTTTTTATAACATGTATATTAACCGAGCTATCACAACTTTTGTCTAGCAGGTCATCAACAAGAAATTTTCCGCGGACGAAGTCGCGGGCAGAAGCAAGTAATATAATAAACTAATACATAATTGTTAATAAAACTTATTACGACACACGTAAAGTTGTCGGCGTCGTGTTTCGCTGCGTGGTGTCGCGTAACCGACCACGGAAACGTCGAAATACGACACCTTTCGGCCAAAAGTCCTCTTTCAAGAAGGTCTGTGGATGGTGGGTTGGAACTCGTACCAAGACTAGGGGGAAAGTATCGTGAATTAAATTTGTGTGGCTACAAGAGTAAGGGGAGGACAAAAGAACGATGGATAGATTACAAGAAGGATAATGTCTAGAAAGAGGGTGATTACTAATATTGACTGACAGAGAAATATGGAATAAGAAGAAATGGTTCGTATACCCCAAATAAATTGGTATATGGACAAAATAATGATAATGAAACGACCATTCAGCTATATCAAAGCTGACGTCACAATTCCTAAAACCATAAGGTCAAACGAAGATACTCCCATGGAATTTGTGACAGGTGAAACCATTACCACTCTCAATTGAGATCCAACGTGGGATCTGGTTTCGCAAGTGCCAGGGTTCAAAGTGAATCGGTTCAAACGTGGCAATAGCATCGTTGCGCTAAACATAATAATTGTGATTCCTTGCACCACATGTCTTAGTTATTTATGTACTGTAAAGTTCAACTTTAATACTAACGTTGTTTTGGGAGAACGTTTCCATGTTATTACGGTATTTGAAGATAGGCGCAGTGGGATTTTGGACTGCCCAATCTTAGGTACACCTTTGGAGGTATGCGAGACAGAGAGTAAAGTCTCGCAAACCTCAGTTCAAAAGGGAGGATCCTCCGACCAGACGGTTGTTGTGTCTGGTGGGCAACTGCCCGGTAGTTGATATTCGGGCTGTTGTATCTGTTCGAATCGCACGGTAAACTCTGGTATCGCGATTTAGAATTTCTCGCAGCTGTCGAGATAGATGGTGCTGCGAGTCTCATTGTTGCGATGTAGATTCTGCTAAAAATACTGGTATTCAGCTGAATCCGGTTTGACTGGGAGCCAACCCCAATATAGTTTAGAAAAGGCTAGGCAGATAAAACGAATTAATAAATTCCGAACCAGCCATAAAATATCGTAAAACAATAGGGAACGTGTAAAAATTATAGGTGGCAGCACAGAAGTGGCAATGTCAAGTATTTACACGAGAAAAGTTTCGAATTTGCATCAATAGATGGCACAGTCTTCACCGTGCACATTCCATATAGTTATCTGTAGTTTGACTGTACATAAAGACGTGTCGTATTGTACAATGGACTCGTACGCGCGACCTGACACGAGTGATATTATTTAATTTCGCAAGAGCGCAGTGCGAGGTGAAGACGCGGTTATTACGCGAAATTACCTTTTAAAGTAATTAGATCACGCGAATCTGTTACGTGATCTACTGAGTTCAATTTGTGGTTTGTTTTTGTTTGATGGTTTGTTTTAGGTCGGGTTTATGGTCCTGACTTCCTGAGTCGAGTCTTATTGGTTCTTCTTCCTTTTGTGTCGATTGACTCATATCAAATTTTGTCTGCCCAGTATTGAGCAACTTGTACAGCTCTATCTTTGGGCTTGTTCAAATCTTGGATGGTGCAGGTGGTTGTGTGATGACTCAAACTCAAGTCTTGTTGGTGGGTTGGTAGTTTACTTTGTAGGTTGTTATTATCAAATGAATGCTTGATTCAGAATTGCCAGTGTTCTGGGATCTTTTCCCATTGACAGCGATGTGAATGAATTCTTTGATGCCCAATGATTTATTTTCTTTTTGATACGCGTCTGTATACAATTTCGCTGTTTATCAGTATTTAGTCATTATTTTTGGTTACCTGTACATAAGCTAGCTTGATTGATATATATATGTCCTAGTTGAAATCGAAAAGATATGGGATGTCTTTGCCTAAATGCAACTTAGCAATTTGGGAAAGAATTCGGTTGTAAACCGATACTACTGCTTATGAAATTATAGAAAGAAACCATATTCTTATTTTTTTGAATTGAAGAGATCCAATTATGAATATCATAATCGTGATTTCAACTGAAAGGCGTCCACTGCTAAACAAAAACCTCTCCTGAACCAAATAAACTGACCTAAACCATAAACTCTTTGTTACACAAATAGTAATTACTTATTACGACTGCATCAGACCGTGACATTGTACCACAGTAAGTCACAGTTGAGTCTTGACTGTCAGTGCGCAAGTTCGCGGTTAAAAGTGAAAAAATAACATCGCTCCAGTTCTCACGGGGCAGTCGAGTGTTATGTGCTAGCGTGTAAGGCATAAGCGGTAGCGATTTGACTATTTTGACGAAGTTTTATTTTTATCTGATGGTATTTTCTGCAAGGCAGATTAATGAATTGATGAAGCACTGAGTAATGATGATTTTAAAAGTGTTCTCTGACTTAATTTTTTTCATAAGTTTTTGGTTTTTTATCGAAGTGGAAATTACTGTATGTTATCTTAATTTTGCTCTACTAAAACCTTACTTAATTATTGATTTTGTATCACACAGTTAACTCGTTCATTGAATTAACGCAGTAAGTAGTGATAACTCAAATATCTTCAACGGGTTTCCTTCAAACGACATATCATTACATATCGTTCATTACGAGGCAAACATCATTATATCGCCATTTACCTGTTATATAGCAACACCAAATGACGCATAATTAAACGAGATCAAACAAGAACATGTATGTTATGTGGTCACTAATGTTGTGGTCTGTGACGTCATAATTAAAACTAAAGCTAACCTAACGTTTAAGGCCATTATTTGAAACAGACATACAACAGTCAAAGAACAATGAATTACAATTAAACTAGTAAAAAGTCTTTGATGTGTGTAACCTTTCTAAATTCTTTCAAAAAACAAATCCGCTACGCTATTCCCAACTGCTGTAACTTTTGAAAGCTAGAATCTACAGAGGTGATCACCAGAGAAGAACGATGGCAATTAATCAATTTTCTGATCAACATCAGTATTGGTGCTTTTTTGTCTTTCAGCATTTACGCCCGTGTAATCGCTACAACTCATCCCTCAAACCCCAATAACCACTCAGCCTTGATCTTGCTACCGTCGCGTAATTAACTGCGCCAGTTTACGCGGAGCGGCGCGTGCGCAAGTGACGTCAGCCATTGTTTCGATTTAATTAGTTCAATGTTGTGAATGAGAGGCTGGAAAAAAGTGGTGTAATACGCGTAGATAGTGCTCGTAGTAAGCATAAGTTCATGTACAAGGAAAAGATAATGTTGTTTCAGGTTGTTGTTCTTGAGTGTTGTTTCAAAGTGTTCTTTTGTGTTTATTGTGAGTCGTATTGGGGGTTTTTGTGGGCGAAGACTGGAGTGGTAGTAGACGTAGGAAGGTCGTCAAGGAGTATTAAATTTACTTCAGGGATTTCAAAAAGTAAAGTCGTGATCGATTGATTAAAGTGCGAATGAGACTTGACAGGCTTGAAACGAATATATGTAATATTGCAATGCATGACCTAAGAATGAACAGCACACTCAGTTACAAAATCGTATATCAAACCACTTACCAGTTAGCCAGTCACCTCTAACCTTTCTAAACTAATTACTTCAACAGTTTCCCAATCCCAAAAACACAATAATCCAATAAAAATCGTCAACTGCGTGCAACAACGATTTCAGATTGACAGCACAATGTGGGGGCCATTATTTGTGAATATCAATCATGTTCAGGATGACACTCTGTGGCCGTAAAATTGAAATTCTATCGAGAACGCCTGGTAGTGCCGAGTTATGGCTACTTATTACGGCGAGGCTTGTTTAGTGGGCACGACACGATGCCGACACGACTCTGTGCGGTCGCTGTTATTAGCGTAAATCTTTTGTGAAGGATCGTAATTGTGAAGTGGTAAAGTGTCGACGCTAACTAGGTTTGTACGATCATTTGGTAGATTGTTTATTGGATATGTTGAGGTGGGTTATGAAGTAAATAATTTTATTATTGCATGACATGCTGGAGAGCACGCTTAGAAAAAACTGAGATCCAAAAGAGATTCAAAAGTGGAAGGTTCTGCATTATTGAAATTAGAAAAAAAGAGAGTCTGAAATTAATTTGCGTAGATACAATACCATTTGTGGTGAACAACAACATCTTCTCTTTGAAATTAAAGCCATATTTTTTAAGAACGTCAATTCTACTAAATTTAAAGTAACGTTCACATCTTAGTCGCAATCTGTCAAAAATGTACCCTAATTTCATAACATCTCCTACAGATAACGAAGCCACAAAATCGCATATTATAAACATAGCATTTCAAATAGCAGACGTTACGGCGCCCACAGCGTTCACACTCAAGTTGAGTACTGGGGAAATGTTGAGCCTTATGCTCAACTAGTGCTCAATAGAAACAAAACAGTTACGTTATGTGAGCTGTTACGAGCATGCCTCGCTTGACGTCTGCTGTCACCGGTCAAAGAGGAATTTGTATGTCAAAGAGAGATTTTGAGGAAGTTCAACGGATTGCCATCTTTTAGTTTGAAGTGCTAGAGAAAATTGTATTGATAATGACTGAAGAGATATCTAAGTAACTAAACGTTTTGTAAAAAACAGCTAAGTAGATTTGCAACTTATTTTTTTAACACTATGAATCTGAATTATGGACTGTGAAATTGTAATTACAACGTTGTAACATTTTGTTTTGTGTCTTATTTTGGTCAGTCTACATTTTCCTTGTGCTAACTCAAAGTTTACTTTGTAGTGAATATTCTTGTTCTTCCAATTATTAAGAGAAATGTTTACAAAACGTTTATGTTAGAGCATAATTACATCATCTTGTTAAATTACAGTCTAGCCTACCTCTCTAGGAGTCTAGGTTATAATTTTACAAAATCTACATTTCCTCATTCCTAGAGGTTTAAGAGGTCCAACATTAATTACACAGAATTTATATTAGCCAATTATAAAATTACAATTCGTGATATATCGAAACGAAAACAACAATTATAAGCCAGTAATTAATAACCATAAAAAATCGAGACCATCTTTCACCACTCCAATTCTCAAAACACTTTCGACAAAACTAAATAGAAGGAATAGAAATAATGAGGCTGTCATCGATAACATTGACAAATTAAATATCAACATCTATTACAACCTTAGTAAAACAGCCTTACCAAACAAAACTGAACTTTACCGTGATCACAATAGGAGTTTTGTTGGCGGTATAGTTAAGTTGGTGGAACATATGAGGAGTGAAGATAGGTAATGTCAGAATTTTTGCTAGAGTGTAATTAGAGAGAGCTCTGACGCAAGAGGTCATGCGAACGGAATCGTAGAAATCGTAATTTGGGACTGTCTGGTGAGGTGTGGTGCAATATGGTTGCGGTGGCTGCTTGTGGAAAACATTTTAGAGATCACAGGATAATGAAAAACTAGGCTAAGTGAAAAGCTTTATGTGTGGAAACCAACTGAAATATAGGATTTTTTTTTATGGATGGGATTTCATCAAACGACTTCTTCCGATCTGTGTGGAGCGGAAGGGAGTGTCAGACTCTTACTGACTAAAACCCATCCGTGTTCCTCCTTATGCCCTTTGCGTTCCAGGGCCGCGGAGACTCTTTCGAACAAATTCCGTTACAAATATAGGATACACTTTTGTAAATTCTATTTAAGCTATATTTTCGGAGTAGTTGCAAGAACTTACGATTAATCAAGCTAAACATGAAAGATAAAATTGCAAGCTACATTTTGGACAAGGGTCCTTAAATCGCTACCGCTTATCGCTCCGCTACATCTCTCCCCTCACACCACAAACTGCTAAGTTTCGTTCACAGTTAATTAAAATTAATAAACGTTAACTGACCAGCGTATTGTAAATTAATGATTTATAAATCTCCTCTGTGGGCTACTTGAGGGCGACTGCTGCTAATGATGAGGTTGTAAAGATCAGCGGGGACTGGAATACGCGAGGAGATGGTACGACACGCGGTGGATTTTCATTATAGTTTTAAAGTTGAGGTGTATTTTTGTTGGTGAGAGTTATTGAGAAGGAAAAGTGAGTTCATTTGAGGTGGAGTTTTTCGAATGGAGACAACTTTTAAAATTTACGAGATTCTGTTTTATGGCTTTCATGAATCAACGCTGAATAAAAAGTTGTCCGATGTAAACTCTCGTAATTATTTATACGTTTTTTAAGTGATGTCCATCTGCACTTAACCCTTTTTTTATGGATGGGAAATCATTAAATGACCTCTTCCACTCTGGGTGGAGCGGGAGGGAGTGTAAGACTCTTACTAAACCCATCCGTCTTAGTGCTCTTTGCGTACCAGGGTCGCGGTGACTCTGTTGAACAAAATCCGCAACCCTGGCAGGATCTGCATTTATCCCTAGAGTTGTCTTTGTTGTCACTAATTCTATTTTTTCTCTAACCGACAGCTGTAAGCTTGATAAGCCGCGTAATTATCAGTATTTTTCGAAGTTGTAAGTACCATTTTGTTTTGTTGTCATGTAAACGTGTTGCGCGTTTTAGTTTGTGCCAAGTAAATGCTTTTTCTTTCCTTTTTGAAATTCTAAGTTTAGTAATACTCCTGCAAACCGTTAAACAAAAACCAATCTCAAATTCTTTAAATTCTACATTACGGCCCATATTCCAAAACAACTCGAACTCCAACTCTAACATGAGCACGAAAATGTCAATGAAAGCTAATTGACGTTACAAACACGAGAAATGAGAAAACAAATGCAAAAACTTCAATTTATGACAAGCTCCGATGGAGTTCGAGTTGAGTTGAGTTGGAGTATGGGCCTACAAGAAAACAAATTAAAGGTAGCTACAGCTCATATTCTTTGTGTCAGGTGTCCGCTCATCCTAAACACAAAACAATTAATATTCATTTGTGACGAGTGAAATTAATATTTTAATACAGTGGCAATACATACTTAGCTTGTTATATATGTCTATAATTACTTAAGTACTGTTGACGGTAACCGTTAGGCGGTAAATTGGATTTTCTTGTTATATTGTCTTTGCGGTTAAGTTTTCTCGTGTTTTTTTATATTATTTGGCGTGTTTAGTTCAAGATAACTGTGTCTACATTCTATTTTATTTCTGGACTTTGAATATTTTTTGTTCAATTACATCAGAATGGCTGAACGGATCTTGATGAAATTGATGGCATAGAGGTAGATTGTAGTCTGGAATGAAATATGAGATACTTTTTATCCTGGGAGTATGTTTCCTTGGGATAGTTGTCGACTTTCACGCGGGCAGAGGCGCCGGCGGCGGTGCTTATTAAGTTATGCTATGTATCTCTCGTTACTTTCCTGAAAGATGTAACATTCATCTTGTAATATTATCTCAAGCATTATTGTAGGCGAATAACGCAATTTTTTAACGTTTTTGCCGTACAATTAATAATAAAAGTAACTTACCTTTTCCGCGGGTTAGTCCCGTGGTCGTATCTTTCAGAAAATGTAACTTTTCAGGAATTAATCGGTCTTCAAACAATGTCATCTCCATCCCTACAAGTCTCTACTAATAAATGCGAAAGTAACTCTGTCTGTCTGTCTGTCACGCTTTCACGCTAAAACGGCTGAACGGATCGTCATGAAATTTGGCAGATATCATCATCTGCCTAGCCTTTTCCCAAATATTATTGAGGTCGGCTACCAGTCAAACCGGATTCAACTGAATACCAGTATTTTTACGTGGAGCGGCTGCCTACCAGACCTCCACAACCCATTAGCTGGGTAACACGGTACTTCTTGGCAAGACTGGTGTCAGATTTTCTGGCTTCTGACAATCCGTAACGACTGCCAAAGATCTACAAAGGACAGCCGGGACCAACGGCTGAATGTGCTTTCCGAGGCACGGAGGAGTCTCGGTATGTTAAGATGGCCCATCCATAAAAAAACCTCGTCAAGCGTTGCATAACCTTGAAGATCGGTCCGTGCGGCTGTTATATTTTTGCCACGAGATATATATCCTGGTAAATGGAGAAAGACATACGCTACTTTTACGCGATAAATGACATCCGCGGGCAACAGCTTGTATAATATAAGTTTATTTATTTATTTATTTATTTATTTATTTACACATACAATTATTTTTACAGGCAGAACCCAAGATAATACAAGTAGTCATGCAATGCGACATCCAGAGACGCCCCTCACAAACTGATCAACCACCCACTCGAGTCCATGATTGACCAGTCCCAGTCCCAGTTAAGATATCCAACATAACATTAACTTTTCAACACACGGCGATAGTAACATTGTATCAAGAGCAGGTAAAGCATTAAAGAAAATCGATCGTGATTCCTTGACATTCCCTTGAAAGCGGCTACAACCGACACAAATCCGAATATTGCGGATACATCACGAAATCCCAATAAAATATACCTTCCTCTACATAAACAAGGGCGCCATCTGTAGCCAATACGACAATCAATGCGACAGAGGATAGGGATGTAGGTATTGGGATTATCCGAAATGATTACATTAATAAAAATGGTATGATATGAAAATACATATTAGAGAGGAGCTCGTGGCTAAATTATAACAGCCACACGGGCCGATCTTGAAGGTTAAGCAACGGTTACCAAGGTTGGTCTATGGATGGGTGAACATCTTTACATACCAAGACTCCTCCGTGCCTCGAAAAGCACGTTGAGTCATTTGTCATTTGGAGATCTTTGGCAGTCGTTAAGACTTAAGAATTGTCAGAAGCCAGAAGGTCTGACACTAGTCTTGCTAAGAAGTACCGTGTTACCCAAATAATGGGTTGTGGAGGTCTGGTAGGCAGCCGCTCCACGTAAAATACTGGTATTCAGCTGAACCCGGTTTGACTGGGAGTCGACCCAAATATAGTTGGGAAAAGGCTAGGCAGATGATGATATGATACGAAAATTCCTATTAAAGAGTAACGTGTTACGCAGTTGTTGGGTTGTGGAGATCCCATACACAGTCGCTCTATGTTACTACGGACTGGTATTCTTGCAACGGGGAGAAGTGGAAGCTGAGCGATACCTAAAAAGTGCAAGTTAATTTTCCTGTCAAGGCTTGTAATTTATTTAAATATAAAGTTGCAGTTTATTCCAAACTAATATTTTAATAGATTTGTTCATAATGATTATCCGCTCCAAAAAACCGTGAACATCCCTAGAGGTGTACCGAAAACGGCGCGCGATGTAACATCGAGGCCGAGTGGTTCCGAGCGCTCACGATTTTGCCCGAATGAAGTTGTACTTATGTCTGTCTATCTGTTCGGTTGTGTGTCGCAGCTGCTAACGGTACGCGATTTATTGGCTGTGTCCACACGTCGATATAAAGGTTTGTTCGGTTTTTCAGGACAATCGTTCCGTCAAAAACGAACTACAGTATCTAGGTTCTCAGCTTGATACGTAATTGGTTTGTTTTATTCAACTTTAAAGACATTTTTGAAAGTTTCATAGCTCGCTGTAAAAAAGAGTTAGGCCTAAGCAGGGTTAGCAAGAACCTGTTGAATTCAACAAAAAATCAAATAACTATTTTCTTACTTAGATAGGATTTTTTTGTTTTAATTTTAGGTGTATATAGTTAGTTTAGTATATAAAATAAGGTAAAAAAAATATTTAGTACTTTTCTCTTCTTTTTTTTTGATGAAAAAAGTTAAAACAGTTGTTTGATTCACGTATGCACGATGGGCGATTTAATTTTAGGGAATCTAAACCTAATGTATAATGCCTAATGTATATTATTTTTGATATATTTCTAGCTACAGTGTCACATAACGATCTCAGAATGGCATAAAACTAAAAACAATACAAAATTGCTGCAGTTCTTCGTATGAAACGGAAAGTAAATCACACACGCGATGTGCACGTACTCTTTGTTTTGTTAAGGAGCTAATACACTTGATAGACGGGAGTACTGGCCGGGAACGATGGATTCGTTTAAGGAATCCGGCACAGTTTCTTAAACAAAGAAAATTATTGTAGAGCCGGTTTTATGCTTTGGGTAACGGGTGAAAAGAAATAGATTAAAAATGGAAGCAAATACAAACGTTTTCTGCTTGTTCTAAAACAATTTTGCAATGTTTTTCAGTGTTAATACAGTATTAAAAGAAATGGTTGGATACAGGGACTCCTTTTACAATATAACATTTTCATCTTCCATTTTTACGTAAAACATTTTAAGTTTCAGGCAAAAATAAAATAAAAAATGCAATAAGTCCGCTTAAGACCACTGTGTTTATGAAGTTTAAGTTGGATCTGCCAGGTTCATTGCAGTTCATTTCTCTAAAAAATAGCTGGTAGAACATGTTTACGGCATTACATCCACCTTTTTGGTTAGTTTTACTAGTGCATAAAGTTTTATTAAATAAAATAAACCTCAAGATCTCTTCCGTCACTAAACATAACTCCACGCCAGTTCTCCGGCAGCCCCCTGGCATCCGGCGGGCGGCGCGTGTACAAGGGCCGCTAGTTCCGCGATTATGATGCCTGTATCCATTAGGTGGCATTATAGCCGCGTGGGAATTGGACTGGCCTGGGAAGGACGACGCTGCAGATTCGCCTAGACCTCAGCAATATGATATAGGTGAAGATCTTGAGTTTAGTAATGCCTGAACTGGCAGGACGATGCAGCGATGCAACGAATTTGCTTAACTTTGTAACTTTATAGGTGAATAAATAATGGTTGTGGGTGATGGATGCAAGATAAGAAAGAAATAGAGCATAGCATTTGTTTGTTAAGTGCTGATTAATAGTATTATCCATTGCTATCTATAACGACCGGTTATGGTAGTTATGTACAGATGTCCCTTTTCTGTTGCTTGTGCTAAAAGAAGCACAGTTTCCACCCATGACAATTCAAAAATGCCTGTTACTGGTCTATTTGAAATAAAGGATTTTGTATTTATATTTGTACTTATTTCTCTCGTTTTTGTATCTTTGAAAAATATTCTGTTGTGCGTAGCAGATTATATTACAACAAAAGCACACTGATGACGCATGTTTCTTGTAAAACTTTGATTGGTAGGATATAAGACTTTAATAATCAAGTTATAAAGATTATGTCAGTTTGTAGTTATAAGATCACAGAAAATCATGTGGCTGACCAGATTTTTAACGTTTGTTTAGATTTATAACATTTGATTTAATTTGTTAAGTATCTAGGAGAGTTAATGGGGCCTAAAAATGTTGGTCAAAAAACAATTACGTAGCAACGATTGCTATAGCTAATTCCAATCAGTTGATTAGTGACTTACGCGGTCTGATAAGCAACACTTTTTAATTATTACACCAGACTTGTAGTTTTAAACGATTTGCAATTAACACAGAGCTATTAATACGAACAATTTTGTCAGTTAAACTAATTAAATATTCACACATCTTGCTAGTTTTCGAAAAAACTAATAATATTGACAATTACTCACATAAAATAAAAGTCAACTTAATTATTTTATAATATAAATTGTCGGCAACTTTATAAAATAAATATGTAAGTTCTATTTAAGTTACCCTACTGGTATTAACATAAAAAACTCGGAATTTTGTACCACAACCTTTAACCAACTTTGTTTTTTAAACACTAAAGTTTAATTTCCTTTGCCTCAACTTCCAGATCAAACGTTCCACCGAAGTAGGGGTAAAAACACCTATTTTTTTCATAATACTAGTACAGTTTAATTAATGTGCCATATAAGAGCAAAGCGGTCCACTTGAATGAAAGCAGATCAAGTAATTATACAGCTTTTTTGTCATCAATGGCGTCGCTTGGTGGCAGAATGACGGAATCAACAAGTGGAGGCAGTTGTTTACGCCATCGTCTTATAAAGGGGCTAAGCAGAAGTACCGGGGAAACAAAAACATCCCTTTGAAGGCGAAAAAGCGGCTGTTTGATTATTGATTGGCAGGCGATGTGTCTTAAACGGGCTACAGTATTTTAAGTGTTTCAGAAAAAAAGTTCCGTTTAATTGTTAGTTCATTTCGCGTCGGCCGCAGTACATAAGACTGTTAATGAAAGCCCGATTAATGTTATTGTCATAATTACCACGCCTGATACAAATAGATAGCAAATGCCAAAAAAGTATTAAAAAGTATTTATTGTCATAATTATCACGCCTGATACAAATAGATAGCAAAATAATGCCAAAAAAGTATTAAAAAGTATTTATTGTCATAATTACCACGCCTGATACAAATAGATAGCAAATGCCAAAATGGTGGCTAATGTGGTATTCCGTGTTAAGTGCCACCGGAACGCACAAAGACTTGAAAAGTGCAACTAAATGAAACTGACATAGTTTTAAAGTTTTTTATTTACTAACACAATTGTTACTATATGTATACTCAGGTTAAGGTAATCTTTGGGTTTTTGTAACCTGAAAATAAATGTTTATTATTACTTATTTTTTAAAATGTATTGTGATGGACCGTAATGCGTCTAGGTCTAATTTTACAGAGTTAGTATTTTTAAAAGCTTGGTGGCACGACTGTCACTGGCTTTGCGAAAGGAATCTGTTCTGCGAGTCACTGGTTTGGATTCCGATAATAATCTAGGAGGTTGTGAATGTGGGTTTTGTCTGCGAACGCACGTACAATTTAGAAAAAAAGTTTTTTTTTAATGACAACATCTTTATTTAGATGAACTAAAAGTTAAATGTTTGACTTTCAAAATGATACCGGACCAGTAGTACTATGAAACCTCAGCGTTAATCTTTCTCAAAATACTAATACGTTTTTAAATGCTCTCCAGTTTCCTAACCGAAAGTCAACGGTAGATTGCGACAACCAAAACGCGACTTCTGCCAACCAATGGTTGTTGGTTGTTAAGCAACCGATAATTCGACACTTGAACAATTAGGATTTGAAAATAGTTAAGTCGTTAGCGCGAGACGTTTTGAAATGCTTACAGATACTTTTGGACTGATTTCTGGGTATTTAACCGACTTTTTATATTGATAATTCTTTCTGTCAGTTTTTTTAACAAGGACAAAAGGTTATACTGTAGAAAATGACAATGGTTCTATTTTAACTTTCGTAGAAATGTCTTGGTAAAGTAAATTGGTTGATCAATTTTCTTTTTCTGTAATAATGGTTGTTATTAGGCTAACCCTAATCGTTCCTAATTTTAAAACAATAGAACTGCATTTTCTTGCATGTGTTTTGATTTTACAGAGGAATTTTTTTACTTAATTTTCTCTGTTGCTGTAATTTCTAATCGTAATTTTAGAATTACTTGATATTTTGACCGACGGTCTTTCTAGATAAGAAATTTAGCTAAAATTGGTTAAATTTTGTTGTTCTACGTAAAGTTATTAAAAAGTGAAACTATTAAATCATAATATGCAAAGTTTGGTTGTGCAGATAATAGGACGATTTGTAATAATGAAGTTGCATGAAATTATCGATGGTTAGCGTTGCATTGTGGATTGTCGGCACGCAACCGACCAACCGACGGGAGACGATATTATGGTTAACAGCAACCTACTTGGGTGTTGTTGGTTAACCTTCTAATTTATGATTAATTGTGTTATGTAATGCTGTGTTGTGGATTTCATATGAAAAATATATTTTTTTAAATGGTGGTGTTTTATAGAAATCATTAGAGATAAACTTTTCATGGATTTCAATAAAAAAATGTTACGTATGGAGTGGAAGTGTTAAAAATTGTGATCATCAAAGCACTTGATTCAATTCTGGACCGCTAAATATTTTTACAGTGAAAACATGAAATTGATTTTGTAAAGTAATAATAAATTAAAGTAAGTACCTCCATTTTGGGAGAGGCCTTCGTCCAGCACTGCGATTGGCTGTTGACGACGATGGTGATGGTTACATAGAAATAAAAATATTTATGATTAATTTAAAGTATTGAAGAATTTTTAGATGGGATAGCCATACAGGCATCTGAAGAGACCATGATAGAAACAAAGCACATAGGTAAGAATGCACGTAAGTAGATGATTTTAAAATGGCCTGAAACTTTTTAGTGCCATGATGCACTTGCAGCTAGTCAAAGTAAACTCAATTCTTTGAACTAAAGGGACTGTTTAAAATGGTCTCAAATTTCTTAGTGCCATGCACTTGCAGCTACACAGAGCACGTACAGCTAGACTTGAGGAACCATTCAAACGTACCTGTCTCCCCGCCAAACTGTGCGTGATTAACCTCAGCTACATATGATTTAATCAAGTAACCAATGACCCAATTAAATAAAACGTTAAATCGATTCAACACATAGAGGACCACTCAGACAATTGTCATTGTGTATTGTACGTAACCTATTACGTGCTGGACAGGGCTTATGTTCTTATACCAACCGTGGGACACTTTCCCACGGCGACGCCATTGTCCCACTCATTAGTCGCAATTTTTTTTTAATAACACTTTATTATAAGCATAATGGTCAATTGTTCAATAGAATTTCGATTTTTCAACGAGGTCACTATGATAGATAGACGTTGATGCTGATATGCAGGTAACGTTTGGGTTTCACATGATTGTTTCATGTTTGAATCAATCGTTGAATCAATCGTTGAATCAATCGTTTTTGATCGATTGGAAATTGATAGAGGTTTTTTGTGCGTGTTTGTGTGAATCTGGGAATTTGATGGGTGGTTGATTGATTAGTTTGTTGCGTATCGTGGAGGCTGTAATTGGCTTGTGTTTAGAAGCTTAGAAATGTTTAAGGTGGCCAATTAAGGCGCTAGTTATTTTATTTTCATAATGATGCGTTCTGTTATTTATTAATTAGATACGGATATATAAAGGAAAAAGAATGCGAGTCATATATAATGTAAAAATATAAAAAAGTGTTTTTTTTTTACAGATTACGCAGCATCATTAGAAAATGTATACCGCTATATATATATTCTACTACACTGTGTACACAATTTTTACATTTGTATAATAAAAATATATTCCGTCACAAGATAGACAAAGTAACATAGCAGAAGAGCGAAAGCTTTCATAGCTACATCTAGCCTTGGCATTGGTTGAGCATCGATTAGGTTTACTAAACTCGCCAACAGGTGGCAGCACTAGTCTCTTTCTATTGAATAGTATTTAGTTTTACGCTTTAGAAATTTATCGGAAAGCATAGTTTAGTTAAGATTTTTGTTAAAATTACTCAAATTAATTACGTTTGTAAATGGTATTTACTTGTGTCCTTTGAACTCAAACATACAACGGCACTGGATTAGATGCATATAGCTTTGGAGAAAAAAAATACGATGTTTCACAATGAAAACATAACTATATAAAGATTGGATTTTATTGTACTCATAAAACATTTTATTATTAATTAAATAGAAAAGAATCTTATCTATCCTTTTGGCTTAAATCTTTGGGATAAGAGTCGCTTTTTACGGCACCTACGGGCAGTTAAACTGTCTCCGAATTTTTCCGGTATTTTTTTTGTTTAAACATATTTAAATCTTAGCATTAGCAAATAATTTGTCATCGCCATGGTCGCGCTTTCTGCTAGAAAAATTAATGAAGCGAAGCGCTGAAAGTTCAGTAGAACAATGCTTGCACAAACTCGTACAAGTCACGATCTCATTTCGGCTACAGTTACTGTCAAAAAATTAGATTACACTTTTCTGACAGACTGTAGAATACCTCTCTTCTGTCAAATAGTTTTAAAATTAAACTACTATCCTACATAACTAGGTACCTATATGTACAAATGCAAACTAGATAAATTTTTTGCTGGATTTTAAATTAATATGAAACAAGAAATAGGTGTTACTCTTGAATGATATGTGACTTCAAGTGTCATCGGTCAGACATCGGTCACGACGGACAGACATCGCGGATGTAGACTAATTTTATATATATATCTAGCTGTTTTATTAGCAGACGACGTGCAAATTTAAGGTATGTAGATTTATAGTGCACACATAGTTTTATATGGATGAAGTTTTGGAATGTGATAATTTGACGACTATCAGTTTCGTTCGGCATGTGATAAGTCTTTATTTAGCTAAGTTATAGTTAAACAAAGTTGTTTTAGTTTATGACTTGGGTGATAAGATACCTTGTAGAGGTAGATTTATGTAAGTTTTGCTAATCTAAGGGATTATGACTTTTTTTTAACGATGGATAATCATCAAATGACTCCTCCCGCTCTGTGCGGAGCGAAAGGGAGTGTCAGACTCTTACTGACTAAAACCCATCCGTGTTCCTCTAACTACCCTTTGCGTTCCAGGGCCGCGGTGACTCTTTCGAACAAATTCCGCAACCCTGGCAGAGGGATTATGACTGCAGTTCTTTCGTAGCAAGCTAATTGTTATAAGTGTTAAGAAGTCTCTCGGAAGTTAGGTGTTTTTTTTTTGTGATTGTAGCTTTGACAGTGTTTTTTGTACAATCTAGCTAGAGAGCGATTTAGTATAGCGGTTTGGTAATCGATGTTCAGCAGCATCATGTCCTATATACTTCAAAGTTGAATTTGTTTAATACAGTCGTAAAAAGTTGACTATGTGAACATATTATCATTTATTAAACACCATAGTGTGTATTCTTTCCGAAACAAAGTTCTACTAGTAAATTTTTATTTTTTTGTTGTACACTGAACACAGTGTAGTCTTTTTCACCCAAAGGTTGACTGGTAGAGAATGCCTTGTTGCATTAAGTCCGCCCATGTACCACTATTGTACATTAAAATAAATAAATAGTCGATGTTTCGAACCAATCACCAAGTTTGCACGTCGCATTTAGTTTTCGGCGCCGACGCATCACCGTTTAAGTTCACTCAGTTTTCTCTACTTATTAAATGAGTGTGATTTATTTGAAATAATTGTAATGTAGTTAATAAATATACGACGCGCTACATTTACTATCACGTAGACCCATCAAGCCGATCTATAAAACCTTAATTAATCGATTGATTCCTTTTCCAAGAAAAGCTAATTACATTTAACAGTTTCTAGAACAAAAGACATAAACGCATTGGAAGGAATTTTATCATCAATTTATTTAAAAAAAAACCTAACATAACTGTTAAAAATAATAGTATTAGTATCACACTTCACTTAATAATAAATTATAAGAAATCAATGATTTATCGAATCGATCAATGTGACATTTCAATATTTGTGATATTGATAGCTGAATCCGTAGTGTCTGCATTTCTGCATCTTTACAATTATTGGCTTAATATTAATAGAAAACAATAAATAAATCATGTTATTTTTAGTAGTAATCCAAGAATTATTTGTATGATAACATGTTCAATTCGCAGGAGGCGGGGCTGCAATGAATCTCATTTTAGATTCAAACGCCTCTTTTCATTAAATTGAAGTTCATTCGATATTTATGTTCTGTATGTTTGTTCAGCTTAATTTTGTATTTGCATTTAATTATGCATTTTAAGCAATACAGCGGAATTATATGTAGCTTTTTAAATTATAAATTAATTTTATATGTATCGATAAATTACAATATCCGTACATTATTGACACTTAAAAAATGATTCACAAGATTCCAAAGTTTGTAAAAGTGTCAAAACGCTATGCTTCACTAAAAGGCTGGTTTGCACTTATGTGCAATGTTTATTTACGATTTTATCGAGAAAAGTCTGTTACAAAATTATCGAAGATTGCTCTAAAAGACTATTCTTAGCAATAATCTATTGGAATAATTAATTATGTAATTGTTTTGTAGCAGTAATATTGAAAAGTTTAGGAGTATAGGGAAATGTTCCTAGAGCGCCCGTTTATGTCTTTTGTAGGGAGTTTCCCGAACTGAATGCCGCCCGCATGTTATGTGAAACTGGCAAACATGCTAAAAAAAATATTATTTCTGTTTCCTTTATTTTTCTGGCCACTGTTTGTGATTTTTATGGGGTGTCAACAAGTTTAGGCAAGTTATTGTTAAAATGTTTGAATTTTCATTTAGTATCTAAACGGATGAAAACAAATTTAGAGACCTAACATTTAACTAGCCTATTTGGACTAAAGCTAAAACATTTTAAGTAAACACCGCTTACCTTATTATCTTTGGTGTGTGCACAATATAAAAAAAGCCCGCAGTTTTCCGAATAATCCCACTGTCACTTCACAATATAAAAAAAATTGCTCTCAATTTTTTAAGTCAATAAAAATTTTCACTACGGCGGTCCGCATACGTGATACTTCAATTACGTATACTATCGATTTCAAATGTCACAGTCCAAGTCACTTTCGATGAAAACAAACAAACAAAATGTCGCCGCGTCCAATTTACATCTGACGTATAACTGAAAACGCAAACTGAAAACGCGACGATGAAACTACCGCACTGCTACGCTTATTGTCTTTGCTATTGACACATCATTTTAACAGTCTATTTTAACAGTCTATTTTATAAACAGTCTTTATTAAAACCTGCTCTAAAAATAAATTTTGAGCGGAACACTGGCATCTTCTATTGACGGGATTGAAATCGCGCGGCCGATTTCATTTTCGAAATTCAAAAATTTTCGAACACAGGTGGCGTGTGTCTGGAGCGGCGCGCGCGCACGAATGCTCACGGAGGTGGACTCAGAGCTTCGAACGCTGTGGGGGCGTGGCTAACTTCTAACGCAACATCTATCTCTCGTGCTATCTTTGTCTGGCTTGTGCGGTTGGGTGTGCTTGCGTCTCGTTCTCTATTGCCGGTGCGTTACCGGTCCTTAGGTACGGTTTGGTGGGATCGCGTGAACTTTGCCACTGCGCCTGCGCCCGAGCCTCGCACTGCGATTAATAAAACGATACGCGACGTTATAGATCGCGCCGCGATAATCGTAACTCCACAGTTTAATGCGTCGCGTTGCCTTTTAAATACAACATTATGCGTTTTTGTTTTTAATGCGACTGCGTAATTATTTAATGTCTGCGAACACTGTATCTATTGACATCTATTAAAAATAATGAGAGTCGACTAATTCATATTTTTGTTCATCTTCTAACAGTCAATGTGACTTGAACGGCCTCACCGTGCAATACAATAAAAAAAAACCTAGGTATTTGTTGATAACAAGTTGATTCATTATTTATATCTTTAAGTAAATAAAATAAAATAAAATATAATATCAATAATATTGATAATTCAAACTAATTTTACGTTTGATTAATTGAACAAGTATGTGTATCAAAACTAAACGGTTAAAGTTTTAATAGCGACGGAATTCACTCGTGTAAATATTGTAGAGAGAGAACACAACTGTTTTATTTCATAAATTGCGCAACGTTTAACAAGAAGGAAGGACGAAACCTTTCAAACAAAACGGTACCTTCACAAATTAGTTAAAAAATGAACTAAATCTTTACAAAGTCTATTCATTAACGAACGAGCTCTGCTTACCGTAATAAAACTTTCTTTCGACAATAAGAAGCAGTTTTTTAAAAGCGCTAACAATGGTTGCAAAACTTTTTGTGTCAAAAAAATGAAGGCTGCAACTTGTAATTAAAAAAGTTTAACGAAAATAGACTTTTTGTTTTTTATTCCCGTTTTGTTTATTGATCTTTCTTCACATGTGAATTTCGAATATATTTTATTTTTTTTGTATTTTGTATGTAGGCATTGTTTTCACTTCTCCGACGTTAGGTTTTTAGAAAAGTTCTTTTCAAAGCGTTGTTAAAGTACTGAAGACCAGAGGGCCACTTTTACTAATTTATAAACAACGATCTCATTCACATGTCAATCGCAAACTGTCAAAAAAGCCTTAATTTTCACACATTTTTGACAGTTTGCGATAGAGATGCAAATTCGAACATTTGGTAAAAATAATGGAGAGGTCGCTGTGGTAAAGATTACTTTCTTATGATCCATCTGAACTCAAAGAGTGTACTTAGGATGTAACCGCTTGAATCATAGACATTCGAAGAAACTATTGAATTTTAATCGGATTATTAATTACTTTTGATTTGTACATAGTTTTCCTGTTTAGTAAGATAACCGACATTACAGGTATTACTTCACCGCAGAATTTTCACTTTGAATCCATGATTTTTATTGACATTAGTTAAGACTTTTGTTGTATTTTTAAAGTTCAAAAATTTAATTACGTAGTAGTTTAGTGATAGTGAAGTTTACATGCATATTCATTACTCACTAGTGGTAGTGACCCGCCCCAGCTTCGAACGGGTGCAAATTATATACAAAAACCTCATAAACATAATCATTTATTTGTCAAAACATGCTCGATATGTATATTTAATAGTCTTAAGTTTATATAGATTGTCTCATCACATTCTACCACATGGGCGTTAATTAGGTTTCATTGGTGATAAATTATTATTTACAATTATAAATTCTAGCACCTATAATAGTTCTTAATTAATTTAAATATATTTTTATAAAAAATATTATAAAAATAATAATTTATATTTATATTTTTTTATAATTTAACATTAATAATTATTACTTTCCTCGTTTATCGCTCTTTCTATTAGTGGCCATCGATCATATAAAAAGTTATATGGTTTCGAAGGAAGCGACGAAACAGATGGAGCCCAGACATTGTCTTTGTTTTATATCTACTATTTGGAGATGTTGACTTGTTTGGCCAAACCATTTTCAAATGAACATACACAACGTGTTCCTTTTGACATCCCATAACTTTAAGGTTTCTTAGACATAGTAATAAAATTGTAAACAAAGCATGGGTTCCGAAACGCATAGTTACGCAGCTAACACCAAACTAAACTAAGATAATTAAAAAATTGTCACCAGTATAACAAGTCTTTAAGTACCTAAATGTCATAGTTAAGTAAGGTCAGTCATCCACTTTTATTTTGTTTTTCAGGTAAAGTCGTTTTACATGGACAGTCACAGTTTTGTCGAATTTTTTTGTAGGAGAAATGAAAAAGAAGAAAAATGTAGAATTGTAAAATATTTAACATGCCTTTCGATTCTCTTAGGTGGTCTGATTAATACCCTAGAGTTATGGAACACGTTGTATTTATTTATACTACTTATAAGCGTACAGGTACGTTTATAAGTAGTATAACAACTAATACCTAATCGCAATCATTATAGTAAAGTCATTATGTATCTATCTATTAAAATTAGTTACATATCATCACGCGCCAACAAATTAATCAAGTAGAGATTAATTAATCACCACTGCGATTTATATAATGAGCTTGCAATATGTCATCTCATATTTGCGCATTCGAACATTTTAATTATAGGTAAACTGGACTTCGAACCTAAAGAGATGACTCTATGTAGTGATTCATAGTAGAAAAGTATATGTAGGTAAACAGCATAGTTAAAAGTGAGTCAGGCATATTTTTCTCGCCATTGACCCCTTAAAAATCTCCAGTTATTTTGATAATCACACCGGAGATACTCATATCTTTCTAAAGAGTGCTGGCAAGTGCAACCTGCGCGTGCGCATAGCATAATTAGCCGTTAATATTCCCAGTACTGGGACACAGGCTTCTTTAATGTCAAAGTGTTGGACCGATATTTACCACGCGGGTTGATGGATGTCACGAGTTTTCGAATTTTTGGTTCTAGGACGTGATTATTTCTTCACGGTGTCCTTTTTCATTGAGAGCAGTGCCGATGATTTATTAAACCCATAGTAGGTATGCTTGCTTCGGTTATAATAAGGATGTGTAAGTTCGACAAATCGTAAGTCACGTCTATGTTACCGGCAAATTGCAGACGCCGCAAGATTGTAAAATATCGTTTAAAATTGTAAACTCATTTTTCTCAATATGGCATTGATATATTGGAAACGATTGAATTTTGATGGGATTTTTTATTGAAAATGAATACAACAACCATCAAGAGTTTGCAATTATCCGGTGACATCTATAACCGCTTTACTGTAGAGCGCAGTGTCTCGTGCGCAGTCGCAGCCAAACTATACGACAAGGTAGTGTTTATTCACTTCCGATATTATATCACATTGCGGTCACTGAGAATATTCAGGGTAAACATAACCATAAGCATAAAACAAAACATCATGCCTATATTGACTGAAAGGTTCGGCGGAGATGTATATTTCGCTCGTTACATGCATTTTCCTAAGTAATTAAGGGGATGAGTGACACACACCATGTTGCTTCTGAAATAATATTGTTGAAAAAATCAGTAACCCGGTAGCTTGGGAGTCAAACTCAGGACTTCATGCTCAGTAGTATCACTTACGACTACTACACACTTGACTTGATATCTACTTGTACCTTATTTATTTTAAATCCGAAATGATGGCCTTAAGTGTATGACACAAACCACCGTTGGCGCAGGCCTGCGGACGGCTCACGTTGGGCGGCTCGCCGTCCGATCAGAACTAGGCCCGGGTCGACGGCGCGTTGTGTTTCACGCGCGCCGGAAAGCGCAGTCAGCAAAAAGGGCGGGGCCCGCTAGGGCTCTGCCAGGGTTGCGGAATTTGTTCGAAAGAGTCGCCGCGGTCCTGGAACGCAAAGTGTGTTAGGAGGAACACGGATGGGTTTGGGGTAAGAGTCTGACACTCCATTTCACTCCGCCCAGAGTGGAAGGAGACATTTGATGATTTCCAATCCATAAAAAAAATGTGTATGACACAAACAATAATCAGAATATTATTATCTTATACGTATATATCACAAACGTTACCCTTTCAGACAAAGTAACCTCCCACAGTCATTATGCTGATTTGAAACCTGCACTATAGGAAATAATCTTAATACTTAGCATACATGAATACCTAGCGTATTTACATGTTATCTGTCATAATTCAGTATATGACTGTTTTACATAATTGCACGTGTAAGTACATATTATTTATGTTAGTAGATGTATTTCAGCCATCTTGACTTGTGATGGTATAGATTTACCTGGAAATAAATTAAACTAGCTGTTGCACATGGTAGGTAGGTACCAAAATTATTCATCGAAATCGTGTAACAAACAAATAAGCGAACAAACTCACTTTCTCATTTATAATAATATTATAGTTAAGATATATAGTATAATATGTCCTAGCTGGATATATTGATTAATTTAGCAATCAATGAAGCTCTTTAATTACGATTTTGCATTGACCACAATGACCGGGCTCTTTTAACATATAGTTTACTAAGATTGATCTTCAACTGCAGGTTAACGAAAGAAGTACCTACTGGCGTAGAAGACGCAAAATATACAATATTTTTATTCGCACTAACTGTTAACTGTACCTCAGAAATTAATAAAAATGTTACCCAACATTTTTGTGCCAAAAAAACAAAAGAAACGGAATGATCCATTTTCGAATTGCAACCCTAAAATTTTTACAAACAGCTTGTAATAAAATGGTGTAAGTAAAAAAAATGCAAAACACCGACAAACGATTCGCAGAAAAGAAATTTTGCGCAAAACATTAAAACAGAAACGATTTCATATTAATTGTTTTATTAGATACTGTTACGGACAGTTAGTTTCACAAACGGTGAACGTTTTTTTATGGTCGAGGCTAGTCCGGTGTCGAATGGTCCGTTACTCGGGACCCGTGACGTCAAAACCTTTTTTCGTCATTTTTTTGTAGAGACCGTAAGTGAGTGAAACGGGTTGGCCTGGAAGCAACTTCTTTTTTCTTTATAGTATCGTAAAAAGTGGCAATGTGGTGATTTATTTCTGTTTACATTATTTTTACTTGTCAAAACACGAAATATAAACACATGCTTTTTCTTATTTATTAAAAAGGATAATAAAACATGCTTATTGATAGGATTGAGGAGCACGTGGCTAAATAATGATGATAGCATCTGTAATGTCTCAGGAGCTAATAAAACACACTTATAAGCACTCAGGTGGATATAGGGTATGCAAGATACAGAACACGTGTGTCCCCGGCTACGGTTGGTGAATGACTGACCCGCCACCGCGTTTGCGAATACACTACAGCATCCATAGTTGTGGAATGGCTAGGCATATTGAATGATTGATTGATAATTAATAGAAATCTTACTTACTAAACTTACTTAATGAATAATGACAAATACAGTTACAATCTGACTCTATGGCAAAGATCACTAAGTTTAGCAAACCAACTACACATAAAACGGAATTATGATCGAGTAATGAATCAATTAATATATCGCATCGACATATTTTCTATTTTATTTCCTTGTGCGGTTCATGTTTAATGTATTAAGGATGCAAACCGGGCATGTCGCCAATATTGCGAGTGTTGTGACCAGTCACATCCGTGAACTCGATGGGGTTTCTGATGTGATGCATTGTTCTTACTCATTCCTGCTTTTTATCATAAGAAGTATGTAGATTTAACTGTTTTTTAACTTGGAGATTTATGTTTTCTTGCTTTTGCGTGCGGCTGCGCACGCGTGCAAGTCGAAAATCATCTCAAGGGAACATACTCCCGGGTCGAGAAGTATCCCATGTGGCTCTTATTCCAAAACGTAACCACTCAACTCGAACTCCAACTCCATCGGATCATCAAACTGTCAATAAAGCTTGACATAACTTGAAGTTTCCGTGCTCGAGTTATGACCAAGCAAATTCGTAAAAGCGAACTCATTTCTCGAGCACGAAAACTTCAATTTATAACGTCAATTAGATAAGCTTTCATTGACTTTTTCGTGCTAATGTCGGAGTTGGAGTTCGAGTTGAGTTGAAGTACACGTTCTGGAATATGGGCCATGTCCCTATCTCAGGACACGGTCAACCAGTGAGCTAAGTTTAATTCAATTCCATTCAGACGTTATGAAGACGTGAATGGGTGACGAACAAATTCACTTTCGGCTTCCAGTCAAACCGGATTCACCTGAATACCAGTGTTTTACGTGGAGCGGCTGCCTACCAGACCTCCTCAACCCATTAACTGGGTAACACGGTAATTCTTGGCAAGACTGGAGTCAGATTTTCTGGCTTTTGACATTCCGTAACGACTGCCAAAGATCTACAAATGACAGCCGGTACCAACGGCTTAACGTGCTTTCCGAGGCACGGAGGAAACTCAGTATGTTAATACGATCACCCATCCACAGCCCAACCTTGGCAAGCGTTGCTTAACCTTGAAGATTGACCCGTGCGGCTGTAAATGTTTAGCCACGAGCTCCTCTTAAAAAAATATATTGTATATAATTATTAATCTTATATTTGTTAGGATCTCGAGTTTTACAACAGTTCATAAAGCGTTAAGTAGAATACTTAAAACTATAAAACAAACAATTAGCTGTTAGCAATTAACATTTTTTTTTTTTATTTATTAGTCAATCACCACCCCGTTGCTAACTGTGGTACGTTTCTAGTAAAATGTTAAATTAATTTGTTAATTTTTGAAGTAGTTTAGAGAAAGATCATTAAAGCTTTTCATAAATGGTCTTTCTTTATAACAAAAAAAAATCACAAAAAAATAATAATTCACAATATAATAAAATTAATTGAAAAACTTTAATAGCCATTTTCATAACTTCTAAAAATAGTATACCTACCCCCAACACCACGACAGTATAATGTCAAAAAACTTTCTAAATCAAAGCAACACCTGTTTGAAAAAGCTTATCTACCCCAATACAAACATTAAAAACATACTATCAACGGAAAAAAAAACAAAAAAATAGAGATAGTCCAGTTTCAATGTTGCCCTGTACCAGTAACTCACGCAGCGACTTAAACTAAATCCTTACATGACATTTTTTTTAATAAATCTATTTGGGACATAAATCTTTTGGCCGAGATTAGATCTTCATACATCTCAATTTTACAATAAATTTATTGGTGTCGGTGTACCACGTATATTTATTGTGGTAGTGTACCTAATGTGTCGTTATAACAGATAATGTCTGTATAGGTATTGGGTAACGGCATCCATATTTTTTGTACGGAAAAGTGTACGTTTTTTTTGAGGGTTTTCACGAACAATAAGTTTGACGTTAAAAGCCTCAACAAAAATATTTTGCAAATTAATATTATATTTTATTTTTATTCATTGCAAATAACTTCGACGAAGATTTTAATGTACAATATTATGCATATCTGTAGGTAAATCCCAAAACATACTTAAGATTAGCTCTATTTCTACCAGAAAATTAGTTTCTGAATTGCTTAATTATTGCATCACGCCAACTTTATTTTTAACACTTAAATTGGATCTAGACGCATTTTCAGACTTTTATGTGAGAAATACCTAAATAAAAGATAATTATTGTAGCGCCACGTATAACCATTTTAGTTGCTAAATATTTCTCATATTCTATTCCTGAGCATTAGTGTCAATAAAACCACATTGGAAGTCTAAACAGCTATTCGGATACAAATAAGTAGCTACAAATTACAATATAAGATATTTTGTCACCAAATTGTGACAATAAATAGACAAATTATTTAAAAAGATGTATCTTTTATGCAAAATTATTGATGTTTATATTAGATTATGTGTTAGTAATCTAGTTTTGTATTTCAATATCACGCCATTTAGTGAACCTGAATGCAAAATTAATGATTCGTAGCAAAGGTTATTGTACCAATTGGATAATATTATTGATATTAAAACAACCGTAATCTAGAAACGCCATAATTTTGCACTAAAAGATTCAAGATTCAAAGCATTTATTTCAAATAAAACATTTACAGGCACTTTTGAATTGTCAAGGTCGGTCAGTCAAAAACATGGAGCCATTTGCACGTTCGAAAGCGTAGATCTCTATGGAGAAAAACATGCAAGAAACTCCACGGATACTCTTTTAAATCATGTCTGAAATTACAAATCTGACACTAGACTTACCAAGAAGTACCGTGATACCCAGTTAATGGGTTGTGGAGGTCTGGTAGGCAGCCTCTCGTAACGACGTAAAATACTGGTATTCAAAATCTGGTATGACTGGGAGTCGACCCCAATATAGTTGGGAAAAGGCTAGGCAGATGATGAACGAGATGCTTGACCAAATAAAATACGTAAAGACGAATTCAAAATTATTCAATCTTATATCTAAAAAAACCTAGTAACAAAAGTAACATACATATTTGACTGACTACCTATGAAAAATAAATCTAACGAGTACATATTATTCACAAAAAATAAAGAAATTAAATAGAATCCCAAGACACTTAGACGTCGAAGTACTCCTCCACATGACTCTCAATCGAAAACGTGTCCAGAAAACTGGCAACATTACTACATTTCACGGCAATCAACCTGGCAAATTATTTAGTAAATACAATTGGGGATACATTAAAGGACCCAGTTATAAAGCAAATAAAGCATCTTAGTAAGTACTTTTTACACACCCTAGCTTTAAAACTTTTTAAATAAAAACCTTCCTTCACGGACCCCTAAAGCATACATTCCCAGTTAGTATTAACACATTTCCGTAGAGATACGAACGACAGTTACTGGTTGTTAATCCGATACACGATGCTTTAGGGAGCTCGCCTCGATTTATGAACGACACCGTGATAAATGGGCGAAGCGGAGTATGTATGACCGTCCCATACATACCGGCCTAAGAAGGATTTTGGGAGGTTATGTTCAAAATATTACGGAAATATTTATTTACAGCCTGGAAGTGTTATATTTAAGGAAGAACGAATTTAAAGTGAGGTTGATGGTATCTGGATGGGAATATTTGTTGCATATATTCAGACCCTAGCAACGAAAGTGAAACGTTATTTGATTTTGAAGGCAGTTATAAAAAAACTGTGTTACTGTTATTCAGTGCACTTAGTAGAAACAGTTTATCGTGTATAATCAGTACCTACAATAATATGAGTACCTACAGTAAAATGAAAAAATGAAAAGAATAATGTTATTGGCAAAATCTATTAGTAGAAAGCACACCAAGCAAGTGGGCATTCCTGGGAACGCCTGGGATTATTTACTAAAGCAAACATAAGCAAAAAAATAATCCTCAAACCTGGTCACGAAGACAAACTCCATTCCGTTATTATCACTCCCAATTCCCAGTTGACTCACACGTAAAGCCAAAAGAGATGACACAGCTCAGCAATATTTCAAAAACTGCCACGTCCCTATTCAGAAACCCAGCACGCGCTCTTTACCTGACCCAAATATTTGATTTAAACATCAAAACAGAAAAAAAGAGCTTACCCTTAATAATGAAACCGCACCAGTTCCTACTAACGATGTTTTTAATCAGAATCAAAAGGAATTGAAGACAGTGACATTTTCTGTTTTCTTTTGTCTAAAGTAATCCTTTGGGGTTGGAACCAGTTTTTGTGAAGTCCGTTTTGTAGATATGAATTTAATCCGTGAGAAGAAACGTGTTTGCGGAATTGCATTTAGTTGAGGATTTAAATTGTCTAAATTTAAGGTTTCTGGTTCTGCTAATGATGCTATCTACATGCTGTTAATTTAACTACTTACTCACATAAGGGTTGACGATGGAGATGATTTTAAAATTAAATCTGCAGTAACTCCTACTTCGTTTTCGGAACTGTGGAGTTTGTTAGATATCTGCGATTATCAATAGCATTAGTTTTGCATATAATTTTGCATGCTTTGATAGTCTTTTCCTTTAAATATTAGGCTAAAGCATTTTAAAGGCGATTGTTATAGACTGACTAAAAAAAAAAAAAAATTAAATAAATTAATAATTAAATTAAATTAATTAATTAATAATTAATTATTAACTATTATATTATTAATTATTATTAACTATTAACCACTCAACCGTCCAAGGTGAGTGAAGTCCCCAAAAAAAATCTTGCTTAAATTGTCCATGGGGAGTACAGTCACCGAACGACGTCGTTCAGTTTATACGTGTACAGCGCTAAAGACAGGTGTTATTCGTACGTTAGAAAATAACTAGATGGCGATATATGAAATTTGTCATCCGAGGCAGTGAATTTTATTCTGTGTAATGGCAACAATCATTTAGAAAAAAAAAAATTAAAGTGACAGTGCGTCTTTCTTGTTATTGTGCGATTATTGTGTGTGGAGCTCCAAGCAAAATGTGGTAAGTTTTCTGTTTTTATACCTTATTTCTATTGTTATTGTACATCAAATTAAACGTAAAGATATTTTCTTTACGAAATATGCATTACTACGACAATTTCAAAACGTTTACATGGAATAATTTAGCTGGAAAAGTTATATGATCACTACGCGAACATCGTTTGATGATTCCATATTGTTTACAATTTATTGTAATTGGTTGTTTGTGTTAAATAAATGCTAAATATAAGATAATTCTTCATTAATGGCACGTTAATAGCCATTTACAAACGAAATATATTGAGATGGGGTCTAGAAATGATTAAAATGTAACGCGTTATTCATGATTTTAGTGTTGGTGAGTGGAGTCCCCATGGACAGCTCAACTTACAACGTAAATAATGGTTTGTTCACACTAAGCGTTTGATGATAAGTTTGGGAATGTTAAAAATATAAATAAAATATAAATATAAATAAAAAAATAAACATATATATAATTAGATAATATACAGGTATATACATAATACACGTAAATGTGTTCAATAAACTTGCCGAATATTAATATTTGTTTCATTAAAATAACCTCGTCGTGTGCGCACGCCATTAGCCGGGCGGCCATCTTGTCACATTTTTATGTCGCCCGAGGCCCGGGGACCTTTTGAGAAGTACTTGGCTTTGTTTATTTTTTCATGACAGAAAACTAGGTAAATATTTATCAAATTTGGTGTCATTATTAAAGGGGATATCATGTACTATTATAATAAAAAAAATAATTGCTAGTAACTATTATACTTTTCTTGTAAGACTCGAAATAAAAAATAAAAACGATATTTTTTTGATTTCCCCAGCTTTAAACTTTATTTTCATCGTTTATTATTACTTAGAGTAATTTACTTGTAATTAAATTAAATTCTGGATTCTTTGAGCTTTCCGTGAGTATTTTTTATTCGAATGTAGCTATAGCAGTTTTTCAGTAGTAATAGTTTTTGTTAAGAGAGTCGCGCGCGGTCGTAAAAATGAAAGTGACATTTCATGCGCGGACAGGTGGGGCGGAAAATCGCCGCGCTGCTTGGACGGTTGAGTGGTTATTATTATTAATTATTATTTTTATTAATTATTAATTAATTATTTTTATTATTAATTAATTAAATTAATTAAATTTTTCATTTAACTGACTCTTTAGGATTTTGTGTTATACCTCATCCATAAGCAAAGTTTCTAGCCCAACCATTGAAATATTTCCGTACCATTCCCAACACATACCTTGCACAACATTGTCAATTCTAATTCCAAATGCAATCTCGATTCACTCAGCGAACCCATCCTCGACGCCACATAACACATATATTTCAGCATTAAGCCCCACGATAGCAATGACGCGAAATTTACTATTACAACAACAAATTTCCTTATTTAACGGAATCTACGCTTTATCGGTACTTGAACCTGTGACCCGGTGTAACACACGACTACTTATATCCACGGAGTTATAGCGAGGTTATGAGTAAGCGCGCAAATCTTCTACGGAGCTAAATTATTCATTTAGATAATGGGTACAGTTAGTTTTATTGAATTCCCAGAGTGGTCGGTTTATGTGGCCTGTAGTGTACTGGGTTCAGAGTGGATTCAGTTTTGTGTGCCGTCGCTTCCTTTAGATGCAAATTGAATCTTATTGGCTAGTCATATATTCATTACGAGCCGCTAACGGCTTTGGCCGTGTGAATATCGGAAATTGTCCCAAGCTTCGATCAAGAATATACTATAGTAGATTCCAGATAAATGTGCAATAACGGTCATTGACCCACATACATTTATTGACTTTCTTAAAATCAAAAACAGAAATAAAGACTTAGAGCAGTCCTGAATCTACTTCTATCGTGATCCTTTATGTTCTCTAGTAATGTTAAATGTTTCATAATGTATTGTTCGGGTATCTACGAAGGGATATTAGGGAAAGGTCAATGTACTTTATTGCAAGTTTATCTGGCACAAAGCATAGATTAAGGATCGAAGACAAAAATACGTCGCAAAAGTGTCCAGGTTTGCACATACACATACCGATTTATATTTGACACTATGAATTGTAGAAAACTGCATAAAAACATCAACAGCCTAACTTGATTAAAAACCATAATCTGTCATCGGATTTCTTAACTTTT
Organism: Melanchra persicariae; assembly: GCA_947386135.1. Classification (NCBI taxonomy): domain Eukaryota; kingdom Metazoa; phylum Arthropoda; class Insecta; order Lepidoptera; family Noctuidae; genus Melanchra; species Melanchra persicariae. The sequence goes on along the minus strand of OX376658.1, from coordinate 19,917,344 downwards.
CTTTTGGTAAGAACCTTCTACAAAGTATTAGAAAACTAAAAAAAATATGATTTCTGTGTTGGTCCCAGAGTAAAAGTTGTTCATAATGATGAGTAGGTACAATGACCCATTAAGATGCATTACGTTTAGTCTGTTACACGTTGTATCTATACAATGTGTAACAGAATAAACCACCCGATAAAAAAAAATCGACTGCCGTACGTACGCTTCACCATATCAGCCGAAAGACGTCCACTGCTGGACATAGGCCTCCCCAAAATGGGGGGGTTTGCCATAATCGCCATGCTTGGCGCAGATTGGCGATCGCATACATCGCAGTGTAGCTGTAGCAATGTACCTACAGATAATGCTGCTGCCCATTCTCTGGTGAGTCCCTTAGTCGCCTCTTACGACACCCACGGTGAGTGATGGGATGGTGCTATTCTTTTTCGTCCGACACCATACGATAAACGTACGCTTATCTTGACAAAATGTACTGAACAGCTGATTTTTTTTTCGCGATTTCTGGTTTGTCCTATAGTAAAAGTTGTTCATAATGATGAGTACAATGAGCCCTTAAGAGGTATTGCGTTTATTCTATTACACGTTGTAGATAAGACGTGGTCTGTAGTGTACTTGTCGATTTAGTTTTCTGTATCGTTACTTTTTATTATGTCGCCATTCGAATCTTATTTCTTATTAGCAATACATTCAAAGATATTGTTTCTTATACGACCTCTATCACACACGACCTTTTTCTCTACCACCAAACTCTGGATCTACAAATCTTACCTCATTAACAACAGTTTGGGTGTTAAAGCTTACTTCATCATTATAATGCCTATATTCAGAGCTCAGTCCCTCTGCGGCATAAGCCTCCTCTTTATTGACTAAATCATGATTTATTAGTTTAGTTAGTATCCTATACCTTTTAAGCCAAACATCGAAACAAACCTAGTGACGATTCTAATATTTTTTTTTTTATTATTATTTTTTTTGGTGCCAATCGCAAACTGTCAAAAAAGTCTTAATTTTCATACCTTTTTGACAGTTTGCGTTTGAGATGCGAATGCGTTCGAATTGGCACTCTGATCTTTATAAGTTTTTTTCACAATATTCTAAACCATCTGAGGTCTTTAGCCTTTCATCGAGCCTTATTCAAATATCGAATACTAATTAGATAAATGCACTATGATATACGATTGTAATATTCTTTTCGGCATCTTTATCAATATTACATTTAATGGAATTGGTTTAATGACTTAATTCAACATCGTTTTAAATCTAACAGCGATTAAAATGTAATAAAATGTTTTATGCCTTTTTTACATATTAATAAGCTTAATTAACATCAGCTTATGCATTTATCTTTAAACATTTTTAACTCAATGATAGGGAAATCATTTAACCGATTCAGTTTTTAGTGTTTTGTTATCCAGCTCAATTAGGTGTAGAATAAAATTGATGCTAATATAGGTGATAGTACACCTACGTATAAGGATAATGAAAATTTTATTATGACTGCTCTTCAGCAGTCAAGATTTCACCAAAACAGATTATATCAAAGTAATATGTCTCAGTCCTCATAACATTATTCTATTTCTTCCAAGTCATCTATAAATTCATTCACCTTTTGAAACCTATTAGTATAGTCACAATAAAGCTGCAAAAGCGCGTTATTTCCCTCAAAGCCCCCGACCTAAGCCTCTGTTACACACTGACACTTATCCCTAGGATCGTCTAAAATATTTTGATACAATCGCGCACAGATAAATGTTGTCAATTTATCAATCGTCCGCTTCAATGCGATGCTCTCCGATCGCTCTGATAATTCCCGTACGCTACTTTATCTTAAGATTATCACGACGTCTTTATTTCGATATATTTTTTAGCTATTTAATTCGGCCGATTCTAATGTGTTGCAATTAATCAGTGACTACACGATAGAATCTACGTACAACCGGTTCCGATTGATATTCAGTACTATCCGCTGTTCTCACATCCTTTATGAAACCATTTTGAATGTGATTGTACCACGAGATAGCGTTTGAATCATAACGTATGTGGGTAATTGAAAAAATATTTTCTTAATGAATTACGATATCAATATTTAATTGAACGATTGAGAGATAAGATCCAGTTTAGCGTGGTAAAGTTGAGTTTATTAAGGCAATTTGGTTTAGAGGTATTTGTGACAAAAAATGAATGGTTTTAGGAAGTCGTAGCTCAGTACTAAGAGGTATAAAGTGGACAAATATGCGGGAGGTTTAGTTTGGTCCACCAATCGTATGAGCGAATGACATTTTTTAATTGCTCCGTTAATAGAGTCACACACAGCGTTAAGCGCTCCGGTTGGCGCCAATGTTTTATGCCATGTGAACCTCGCAGTTTCCTGGCAAATCTGTTTTAGTTCCAGTACGGTTCCACTTGTAAATAATTTCCTATACATTTGGCAAGATTTAGAATAATCCAATAACAAAGTCGGACCAACACTCTTCTTGTATGGACAGCATAGTTGCAGTTTTCTCTCGAGCGTGTCTGTGCCAAAGACTGGTCAAGTTATGCACTGAATGGCTGCCAATAGGTGCGAGCCCATTAATCAGTCTAACACCATTTCCCTTGGACGAGTTACGAGTTGTACGTGAAAAAGCTCTTTTATTTGATTTTTGTCTTACTTCTGTGTTACCTGTGAACGTGGGTTTGCTATAATGTTAAGTCTCACTGCCGGGTCAAGAGTCTCCTCTCTTTGGGAGTGAGTGGGCTATACCTCAAGCTGTCCCAGTCGGGCACAAGTTGGTGGAAGTCATATGTCGTCAAATTTTTGGTTCTATAACATGTCGGTTTCTACATGATGTTTTTGTACTTTATTGTGAATATGCATATACAACGTGTAACAGAATAAATGCAATACCTTAAAAGGGGCTATTTTACTTATAATTATGAACAGCTTTTACAGGACCAACGCTGAAATCGAGAGAAAATCCACTGGTCCATTCATTTCTGGGCGCCTAACAAAATGTACTGAACAGCTGATTTTTTTTCGCGATTTCAGGGTTGGCCCCATAGATAAAGTTGTTCATAATGATGACTGTGACACTTTGTATTCAAAGTATTTAGTTTTTCAAGATTGTTTTATGCATTTTTTGATTCTGATTTTTCTACCTATTTACGTACATACCTACATTGGGAGATTTTACGTACTTTGCAGCAGTCTAAGAAATGGTTCCCATTAATGTTTTTTTGTAAGCAGTGAATTAATATAATTATTTATTCCTCAAATTCTTTTTGAATTTACTGTAGTGAAATGGAATAAAGTATGTAAAGTTATAAATGTCAAGCGCTTTAATTTATAATATTATTAGTATGAATGTATATTTTAATGTCTTGTTCAATTAATTTTCTAAGTTTTTACTTTTTACGAGTATTACATAAATGCCTTATTTATATCGTCCGCTAAAAATACATGATATATCTAAATAGTTCATAATGTCGTGTAAAACAAAATGTTACCTTTTTATATTTCAAAGTTATGTAACAGGTGGAATCAAATGTTATGGCGGCTTGGAACACTTGTAGCAAAAAGAAAAGTGAACTTCACAGACGTCATTAAGTTTGAATCGAAATATATCTAACTTTTTAAATTTCCGTTTTTGAAAAAAATAAATATAAAAGCACTTAAGATGTTTTTCCTCTCACAAAACTTTTACTACTTAATTGGTTTTACCTGTCATTTCTATTTAGACTATTCACATAGTCTCATGTACCATTAAACATAGTCTAGTTTACCATCATCATAATAACAATTATTTCTTTTATTACATCTTTGATATCGCCGCTAATTACTATTTTAATAATTGAATTAATAATATCTCGTATCGATTATTGAAGATAGTTGAATGTTATTTTATGAGTTTTAGTTTAATTTTATTATGTATAATTAAGCCTGGGATTCTATTAGTGTTACAGTTTTAATTGCATTTAATTTATGAGGCTGATAAACGAGTGCATTTATAATTTTGTTCATTACTTTAATGTATATTAAAATGTATGATAAAGAGAGTGCTTTTGCATTTATTTGTTATTTGTTAAGTGCATGAGAACGATGCCACAGTGTAACTAAATTCCGCAGTCTAATGAGAGGCATTTTCAGACACATTTTCTTATTGGATTTTTCTAATACCCACAGTATTCGTCCACGAGTCACTCTGTAATTTTCAATTGTTATCTTGTCGTTTACAAATAATATTCAAAAGCATTACCTCGTTGTCCTTTTACGTACAGTATATCAGAAAAGTACATATATCAAAAGTCTAAAAGCAATGTTTCCTAGTGAATGGAACTTTATCATTAAATAAGGAGAAAGGGCCAAAAAACCCTAAATATCACTCTATAAACTGTCAAATCCACATCGAACATCTTACGGATATCCTAGTGCAGTCTCAAGGCTGGCCCATTGTGTGGACGGTCAAGGTGTGGCCCCGTTCACATGGGCCAACAATCACCGTGCGGCGACGGCCTGCTGTTTAGTACGTTTTTGTTCAGTTATTGTACTAAGCATAATGCTAACATAATACAGGCTTTTTACAGCCTCATTTGTCTATTGTGTGACACGAAGATCTTGGGCTTAAAGATCTAGGATAGAATTAAAACTTACATGAAAGATTATCAGGCGGTGTGACCTATGCCTTATTTTGTAATGCGAGAAATGAACAATTGTCAAATGAATCAGCCAATCAGGGACGTTGGTTTTACTTTTGTAATATAGCGTGTACTAGGGTTACTGTCATTGTAAAATGTGGGTAGACACCTCATTTACTTGGTATCTTATTTAGCCCCATAAAAAGACAATTGCATACTAATTGAGTAATACACACATAAATTTTGAGTAAGACATTTTAGATTTCTCAGTTACAATTAAAAACACAGATGAAATAAACATGTGTGACGGGGAAAACAGATTCCCCAAGGTGTTAAGCAAAGCTGAAATGCGATTTTGTAAACATTTTACCCCTGTCCGGCCCCGGCGACACACCGGTGTGTCGCGAATTAATCGCGAATTTAATGTTTATTTACCTATTACATAAGATTTACTTTATATTAGGGAATTTTCACATGTTGGGCCTGAGCGGTTAAAATGATTTTACGGTAAATTGTTTACAAAATCATTCGTTTCATTCGTCTCATTCGTCTCATTCGTCTCATTCGTCTCATTCGTCTCATTCGTCTCATTCGTTTCATTCATTTGTGCAACAGTGCGAAAAAGAAAGAGAAAGAGATACCGCGGCTGGAACGTAAAGGGCATTTGGAGGAACACGGATGAGTTTGAGTGTCAGTAAGAGTCTGACACTCCCTTCCACTCCGTCCAGAGCAGAAGGAGTCATTAGATGATTTCCAACCGTTGAATAAAAAGGACCTCATGTTTAGCAGTAGGTAATGCTTCCAATAACTAGATCAACGAAGCAGTTCACCTAGACATATTTTTCTGCAGAAAACTTAAAACTAATTTTTAAACCCTTGGGCCGTGGGGCCCTTGTGCTCAAAGCCATTTCGAAACGGCTGGTTGACACTTCCCGTGACCCAAGAGCTGGCTTTTACTTTGGGCAGAGACTAAGCATTGCCATTCAACGTGGCCAATGCCGCTAGTCTCTTGGGCACTTTACCAGCTGACAACGTTGAGGACGAGTTTTTTGATGCTATATTTTAGTTTGTTGTATTTTTAATTTAAGTTAAACATCTTACTTTCACCTAAATCTCATCTCTGTACTGGCGCCTGATAGACCAGGTAGAATCTGGGACACTATCCTCTTTACTGCCTCTCTAACTAGGTTCTTAATTCAAACAAACTAACAAAATGATTCCTAATCTGATGCAAGCAGTCGTCAGGATTCTAGCCTGGTTATATTTAGACGTGGCGTTATCCATGATCGGACAAACAAACCAATTCGTTTGTTTATTTATATGAGACGGTCACAGTAATGTACTGCGATTATGGAAGTGTGAGGGGACTAGTGAGGGGATGTGTTAGTGGAGTAGCGAGGTCAGTTTGCGAGTTCTGGGGAAAATGTAATCTAGGATATTGTGACCTGTCCTACATAAATCTTGCCTTGTACATTATGTATTTTATAATGCGCACAACAAAGGAGTGGAACTTTCTACCAGTGTCTGCGTTTCCAAACGCATTCAACTCTTAATCTCTTCGAAGTTAGAGTGAACAGGCTTCTTCTGGGTAAGCTCATTTCAGTGTCGACTTTGTTTCTTTCATGTCTTACCTGGATAAGAGTCAAGAGCAAACCCATCTAAAAAAAAAAAGTTTTCTATTCGGGACTGAAAATTTTCTAAATACCCAAGTACTTTGTTGCCAAAAAATTACCCTTTACTGGTTGCTCAGCAGAACAACAGCCCACCCAAAAGATAAGTTCTTACTTTCTCTTTTCATTAACTGTGAAATAAAATCATTGTAAACTTGTAACCAAAATTAGGTAGTCCCATAAAAACACCAGAGAAAAACCAGTAACCAACTAAGTAATAATGTATGAAGACGTTCATACTTCACATCTCATATTGTCACACATTTACTTAGTTGCATTTAGCTCTGTTTACCATGTTGCCCAGTTACTGGATGTAACGGTCAGAAGGCTAATTCTACTAATTCTTAAACAACGTTCGCATTCGCATGTCTGTCGCAAACTGTCAAAAAAAGCCTTAATTTTCATACATTTTTGACAGATTTCGATTGAGATGTGAATGTGAACATTGTTTGGAAATTATTAGAATTGGCACCCAAAAAGTCGGAGCACCCCATGTAAAACCCTGGTCTCATCCAGCTGCATCTGGTTACAATATAAGCCGACCCCGAATTAACTAAATAAAGACTTGTCAGATTTATTAATTTGAACTCTGTAACATATAGGTACAACGGAAATAACGGAACACCTGAAAAATGGCCATTAAACTCATCATTATAAACAAATCCATACAAATCTAGTAGCTAGAAATAATAGCAAAAATCACAGCACGGTTTTCCCCTCCCTAGTATAATTAGCCCGCGATCCGCAATGATGCGCCGGCGATCGCGATGACACTTGTCGTAGCGACTGTCCGCATCTGATAATTATCACCGGTCTCGCACTCGTTTCCTCGAATGTACTTTGCTATAAAGGTCTAGGATGTACAGGCGTAGACAAATGTACTAACTGAGAATCGTCAACGTTCTTCTAGAAAATAGCATGGTGTTTTCTTTGCCCGGAAAATTCGTAGCCATAAAACTGCTGCTATTTTTCTGTTTTCAACAAAGAATATCGTTGTTGTACCTATCTAAACGATGAAAGTACATGATCATCACGTGCCTAGGGTTTTCCGAACAATTTTGGGGTTTGCTTCCAGCATATTCGGAATCATATAAAACACCAGTCAGTCTGAAAGTAAATGAATATCACCAAATAATGTTAACCTTGTAACAGAAAATAAAGTAGCCAAATGGATATTAACCTCACAAAGGAAATCAAGTAAAAAAAACTCTCATTTCATATCTAAAAATAGTATATTTTTTTGTGTTTCTCACATTACGTACTTCAACAAACTTAAGTTGATGATGGCTGGTTTCCGTGAATCGCGTGTTAGTTTTCAACGTCATTGCATAGTGAGTCAAAACTTGATGAAAATAAAACACTAACTTCAAGGTTGCCCTTTAAAAAAGATCATGTATCATCATCATGTTCATTAGTTTAGTTAATTCTGAGGTTAAGGGGTTACATGTTGCCCTTGTAGTTAAAAAAAATAGTAATCAATCGTTGAATGTAGTAAATAATTTCAACCTTTGGAAGGCAACTACAGACAAACATAAACTTCAAATATAATGTTTTTTTAAATCCTAGTAAAAGTTACTAAGATTAAATAAACTAATATACCTAATTGGCGATATGTGCTTAACATTTTACATGTTTAAGAATTTCTGAAAACAAAAATTGTCTTGAAATCTTAATAACTTTGTCATCGACGGTACCTGCCTATCATTTTCGCGTGCGCTCATAATGCCAACAAGTTCAGTCAACATTCTAACCCCGTGTCGGGTTACAACGATACCTATATGACGACTTTTAAATCGATTATTTATACCGAATCGACTGCAATCGATGCCGGCAACCACATTACGCCCACTCCATCTTCGACGGTCGCATCACATCCCTCCGTGATTTCTACATTCTCAATTCTATTTATATTTCAAATTTTATCGAGTTCCAGTGTCGATTCAATAATCAAATGATTAATTAACGGTTATGATGCATCGGTTATATTTCATATCGATTACGTGAAACGAGTTACTGTAGAATTTGATAGTTTTGGAAAGTCTATTAAATATGCTTCTATTAATTCAACGGTGATCTGAGAATATATTAAAAAATATGTTAAAGCAGTAGCTTATCCTCCCACGTAGGGTCGTAAGAGTCAATTTACAGGTATTGATTACGATGGGCTGGTACTTGCAGGCAATGAGCTTAATAACCTGAAACTAATTATGCAGAATAGTGATCTTTAAAGAAGTTATTGCTGTTCGTAGAATCGTAATCTCGAGTGATTTGAATAAGAATTTTATGAATAAATGTACATACATACATACTTTAAATGACACAGTTAAGAAAAGACGCCGTACTGTGGCACTATAATGCCTCAGCTAGATTAGGTGAAAACCATTCATCAAATATGCTGTTTTTTAATTTATTTATGAGAAAAAACATCAAATACTGAAATACAAATTGATTTAATATAGACGCATAAAAGGCTTCGCAAAACAATGAACTTAGTTGACAAAGAATCAGCCAACTTATTTATCAATGCACCAAACCCTTTTCATTGTAATTCAAACCTTAAGTCCTTGAAATAGGGTTTGTGTAATGATCTTAGGCATCAACATTATGTTGTTCAAGATTTATCAAAAGCCTTTGACAGCGCCGACCTTGCAGTGCCATAGTTCACACCGTCCCTTCACTGTTGGAAATGTGGAAAAAACACGACAATAGCACGGCCACGCATGGCTCAGGACAAGACAATCGATTACATACGTTCGTATGAATTTTATTGATTATTGTTGGCTATAATATTGAATTGGGAAACGGGCCTGCTTCAAGGTTGTATGTTAGGTCCACTGTTGTTTTTGCCACTCATTGTTCGATTGATGCCCACGATGTTCAACTTGTGTTTTCACTCCTTTTTCACTAAGGAATACAATTCTAAGAACATGCAACAAGAGGCACTTATTTAGTTATTCTATAAAAGGCACATGTATGATGGGCTGCGTGTGATTTGTGCTCAACGGTTTAAAGCTCATGGAAAAATAAATATACTTTCTAGGTATCCGTTTTCTGAAACTCAGTGCCAATTCAGAAGAGAAACGACAAACACTTCCAATTTATTATATCATATAAAACTAACACCATATAAGATAATTCAAAAGCGAAAGACTTTCTAAGACAAAAGAACCAAAACTTGAACAAGGAAGTCCATAATTGGTGTTAAATCAAACATGGGCTAAAATTCTGCGTGAATGGAATCTGCGGATCAGAGATGACCGCGGGTTCCGCCGGCGATGCTATCGCTGAGCACCTAGCCCTTGTCCACCAGGGAGTGATGAATAGTGGACGTGGCAAATCTGTTTTTAATCGTCATTTTCATCTGATGAGGAGATATATTTAGGATTTTTGATTGAGTTGACTTTGAATACTACGAATAATTTTGGTAGTTCAATAGTTTTTACATTAGCTACTCAACATTAACCCAATCACTTTTTTAAACTTATTGATTTATTGAACAATTTATGTACACACATTTAATAAAAAGATATGAAGGAAACAGAAAAATAGATACAAAGGTGATGCTTATTTCTATAGAAATCTCTTTCAGCATACCTGCGAAAAGACAGTCGAATAAAAAGAGCTGTAGACATCGTGTGCTACAGTTATAAAATCAAAACAATACATTTAAATATATGATATATAAATTATCATACTTAAGATAAATACATACATACTTATATGCAACTATGACGGGACAGAAAGATAGAGAAAATTCTATTGGAGCTGAAAAACATATCGAATGGCAGTATCGTTAATAATGCTGCTCAAATTATCTGTTATTCCCAAATTTCAGTTTAGTGAAAAACAACTACTTTGAAATACAATTGTTACCAACACCGCTGTTAATATTATATAATGAGAATAAACATAAATATGCATTTAAGAAAAGATCCAAATTTTATAAAGATAGACACATTTCCCAAAATTGCCACGTCCAGAGTTCGTCGATGAGCGGCGCGTGCGCTTGGAATTTAACGCCAAATCGCCGCAGCCCGGGCGCAGCGTAATTGCGCCTTATCTGCGCATTGTTCGGCTAAGGAGCACAAGGCTGAGCGTTGACGTGTGAGTTAGATTGTCTGTCTGTATGTGCGATTGTTTTACTTTGTAGGCTTTTAGACAGTTTTTTCATGTGTGTTGGAGTGGACAGCGGAAAAATTAAGCCTGTTTAGAGTTTTCAAACAACAACGACTTAGCTTGTGTGGCTAAAAATATTTTCGTAAGGTATTAGAATGAACAAAATTAAAAATAGGTTCAATTTTAACCTACCATTTAAATAATACAACTTTTTAGTTTGAAGCCTTCTTGTCAGCAAGGATTATAAAGACATTATAGAGTAAGATGCACCAATAATAATTATAATTTTATCAAGTTTTTTTTTAAAATTGAAAACTTCTTTAGCGGCGTTGTGCACTTTTTGGGATTGAAAAATATTAAACTCGCGTCAAGACACGTGACCTGATCGAAAATTCGTAAGAAGGAGGGAGGTGTTTAAAATATGGAAATTGAGCAAAGTGCATGTTCAAGTTTTCACTTCTGCCGGCACTCTCGGAGTGCAACCCGTTGTTTTTTTTTTCTTCTTAAAAAACTTTGCCCCACACTAGGAATTTCTCCTGTATCGTGGGTGCGTCTGCAAACATATAAACTCACAGAAACTAACAGCCAGACCCGGAACAACTATCTGTAGGCCATAAAAATATTTGTTACGTGCGGGAATCGAACCCGCGACACGCAGCGCAGCAGTCAATCGCTCAACCACTGCGCCAACCGTGTCGTCGATATAGTTGGAGTCCTGCTAACTCAATCAAGATCAAGCCCTTGATCCAGCTGCCTAACGAGAGCTTCCTAAGGTGGAAACAAACTTCAAAATAAAGAACAGTTGAATTTCAGTTAAACCATGCGTTTTTTGACTTTTCAACTTGACATAGCTTAAATCCACGTTTATGAATAAGAGGCTAATGCTCATATTGCCCATTGTCACTCGCTTTGCAAGCAGGTTGATGACCTCCCCTGGAGTTGGAGCTCTTCAATAAACAATTATTCCTCGATGTTGTGATTTGCGTGCGATGATAACAAGACGATTTGCTAAGTCATAAGCAACAATTATTATATTACATGTATTGTGTGTTATGGTGTATGAGTCACTGTGCATTATGTTAGAGATCGTAAATCAATATCTGCGGATGAATGCGCAAGCCTGACCTAGGTTGACAGGATGACGTTGAAGTCCGGTGATCTTTAGTCAATCAAAGAGCTTCCCTGAGGAGTGAAGATTCTCAGACGGAGAGCCCAGGAGAAGTCATTTCGGATTTATGACCGATTTCTGTCTTATTGCTCTTGTTACCTAGTTTCTAGATTCTACTCGTAGTTTTAAAATCATAGGCGCATCACATTTTTTTCTTAAATTGAACTTTTTCATGATAACATTAGGTACTGATTAGGATTACAAATTCAATTTATTTTTTATTAATGCAAGTAACCATTTTCTCATTTGTTAGTAAAAAAATAATTCTATGTTAGTTAGTAATTAAAAATAATTTCACTAACATCTTAAACAAATTCAATATACACAGCGGCGGCACTGTCCGACGCTTCAATAATAATACCTAATCGATTCAATATTTTTAATGTTTGTTTTTCGGGAATTCTCATCATTTTATGAATTATTTAAACAAGACTTACTCGGTGGTCTTAAGTCCTACTACTATACTGAGCATCACGTCCTGGCTTCAATTCCCGGATCGATTCCGGAGTCTAATAATTTGTGCCTAACACTCATCCGCCAAACATACCCGGAATAATATGCAAGTTTTTAAAATAAAAAGATTTAGTTTTTAACTAAAACTTCTAGAACACTGCAAAACAAAAACTCCTCTCGATGCCCGACAAAATGATAAATCATTTTAGGTAAATCCTTCAATCCATATCATCTGATTTAGTTTTTGCATCACGTTGCGATGATCCTACCTCAAGGGCAAAAAGTTACAGAATTGTTTAAGAACACAACATGAGGTCTTTCAATTAAGTATCTGGATGATACAAAAAACTGTGTGACCTTTTGAATAAATCGTGAAGTCAAAGGAAATAAGACAAGTGTGAACTGTTCGTGAATGTTAATGGTTCCCATCTTGGACAATGAATTGTGGAGATTGATCTGGTAGTAAGTATGTAGGCGAGGTTTGGGGGCCTTGTTTCGATTTTAGTTAAAAATAGATCAAACACGTGATATAAATGAAACTTAGTAATAGAATAAGAGGGAGAGTGAAACGTTCAAATTAAAAAAATACTAGCGCAAATAAGTACAGTCAGCTCCAAAAGTCGATGAACAGAATTTTTCCCCTAACTCAAGTTATAAAGCGCAGGGTTTTTCTTACTGCGTTTGTGGGCAAATCTTGAGTTTTGACTTTTGTTGTTTAGTTAGTGACCAAAGTGCATCGTAGGTTAGGAAACACCCTGCGCTTTATAACTCGAGTTACGGGAAAAATTCTGTTCATCGACTTTTGGTAATGACCGTACATAAAGTTCATAAGCATAAGTACAATAAAGCTTCTCTTATTCTGCCTCTAACAATCTCTCTCTCTCTTCTTATATCTTTTTTTCACTCTCATGTAACGAAATGCACCTAAACGGAACGCGTTATTTTTTTTTTAGGATGGGTAATCATTAAATGTCTCCTTCCCCTCTTGCCGCAGTATCAGACTCTTACTGACTAAAACCCATCCGTGTTCCTCCAAATGCCCTTTGCGTTCCAGGGCCGCTGTTTCTCTTTCGGATAGAACAAATTCCACAACCTTGGCAGACGGGACCCGTTCTAGAAAATTTGGTTCAATTCAGAAATCGAATCGCCAGTATTAAGAAATATCACATCAAAAGCGATTACGATCTCTACAGTTTGATATCTTTTCTCTTTAGAAGATTCAAACACATTTTCTTTGGAAATTTCTGCCTTTTTTATAAAATTGATTTATTATTTAGGCAAGCAAACTTGTTTTACATCGTACGAGCCATAATTATTTAGCCTACTGGATTTTTCTCACGGCTTTGGTCGCGGTAAATTAGCTTACAACCGTGCCTTGGGCCTCATCTATTTCTGTTCCAAAGTCATAAAAATTGGTTTTAGCGATTTAGGCGGGAAACTCTAACAAACAAACTTACTTTCTCATTTACAATATTAAGTTATATTACGATTATAACCTATAAGTTAATTAATGTATCGTCACGTTTGGTTTCACAGGAAATTATGATTTCTATACATTTATTCAAGAGCACTATGTCGACCCATTTCTCTTTTCATTCAATTGTATAGCTTTCATTTCATTAATTACCTAGAAAGTTGATTCTACATGTGAGCCATTTCTTCTACACCAAAGCTTATAATATTATAGAAGACGGCAGTTTTAAAAGGCAGTAAGTACTCTAAAAAACTTGTTTGGATCATGCGCCGATTCACTTTATATAATTCATCAACTCACTCACAGCTTGGAATATTTGCATCAATTAATTTGCACTTCATAATTGTATCTTTTTTTGTTCTGCCGACCGAGGCAAACACAACGTTTTCCAACTATAAAAGTGTGTGTTCATAATGCATTCTGAGATCGAGAATGTTACTTGCAGCTCATAATTAGACTTTAAGTTGATCTAAACGCTTTACTATCTAGTTATTTTGTTGTGACTTAATCTCTCTGTTGTAGAGTCTTCACTGTACACTTTCATTAATTTGCCAGTCCCAAATATACATACATATCTTGTTTTAGTAACATTTTAATAAGAAAATTGTCTATTAATTTTGTAGCAGTACAGTTTTTCGACGTGCACTTGCAATGTCTACACTTTACAAGATTTATGTAATTGCGTATTTCTACCAGTTTAGACAGTAACTCCACGTACCTATCACTTTAAGTATTATATACAATGTAAATATTCTAACCGCAGCTTTAGTTGCTTCATTATACAAGTTAATTATTAAATCTGCAATTCAGTTGAATCCTTTTATATCTGTGTCTAATTTGATCGCTTCTAATTTGTCATTTCTGACATTGTGAGTTGTTTCGGTCAAGATTTATTTAATGTATTGTAATTGTTGTAATTTGGGTTCACAACGAAAATTAAGTGCTTTTTCCTTTTTGGTTTGACCTTCATGTTTCGTTTTATTATTCTTGTTTGGTTTACGTTTATTTTGAAATCAGAAGCTTATTTATTGAAATTATTCTTCTTCTCCTCACAAATTAATTCTGTTATTTATACTACCAGACCTTCACAAACCCATCAACTGGGTAACACGGTAGTTCTTGGCAAGACTGGAATCAGATTTACTGGCTCCTGACAATCCGTAATGACTGCAAATGACAGCAAAGACCTCTTGGTCTTGGCTGTCAACAACATGCTTTCCGAAGCACGGAGTAGTCTCGGTATGTTCACATGGTCACCCATCCACAGACCGACCTTGGCAAGCATTGCTTAACCTTGAAGATCGACCCGTGTGGCTGTTATTATTAAGCCAGCGGCTATTAAACCACCGGTTACTATTAAGCCAGGAGCTCCTCCGAGTAGTTTATTTTATGAGGTTTTTTAATCCATAACTGTAGGGATTATACTCAGTTCAACGTATAGTTAAGTGGTTCTTGTATTATTTCATTGCACTTCTGCCGACTATGTTTCAGTTCGTTTGTTGCATCCGAGATACCATCTGACTCGGCTAAAGACTCTTTGTTTCGTTGCTTATAATTATTATTATTATGGCAACAATTATCGCACGGATTAATAATTATCTATAACGATCTCCTTAGTACCTACTTATAGTTTGGACTTGGGTACTATTCATGAAGCTTTTTTAGTTGAATGATATTTTTTTCCTTTTGACCTCATTTCTTTTATTTTTAACTGTAGTAACTTTAGTCAAATAACATTTAACGGCATAAGCGTTTGTCTAGTCGCAAGAGTTGCTACTGAGGATGAAGGTCTGTGTTTGATTCCCAGGTCGGGCAAATTGTTATCCTACGGTAACGGGATGCTCTTCTACGGAGTGTAGGGAAGCTGCATGCCAAACTCAGCTTTCAACGACCAGTAGAGAACCTAGTTTCGACTGTGCGTTGTGAGTCACTCAATCACTTAGTAACGGAAGAATTTTGTATCTATTGATGATTGTCTAATTACTGGGTGGTGATTGTCAGTTGATTCATGTAAAATACTGGTACTTCACTTCGATTACACTGTAAGCCGCCCCAATATATTTGGGAACAGGCTAGGCAGATTGATCGACGTACCAATTGCAAAGGTCAATGCGGTGCTGGACTGACAGGACCAAATTTGCTGCTAAGTCCAGCGATACCTACGACGTTGCTGTGTGTTCTGACTACATCACTCCACGAAGGTCGAGGAGATCGTGGAGTACATGAAGGTGAAGACCAACTGGACCTTGAGGGTCGAGAAGTTGGAGTAGCGTCGCAACACCAACTTCAAGTCGTTTGTGGTGCGGGTTCCGACACGACATCTTGATACAGTCCTAAACGACGAGTTTTCTAGCGACGTTTTCGCGGAAGGCTACGCGACAAAGCGCAGCGTAACTCGACGTCGTCATATTATAGTATATGACGACGTCGAGTCATAGACTATAATATGACGTAGACATAGTTACCTATAAGTTATAATTTAGTTATGTGTTAGTATAGTTTTTATATTCATGTACTTATTGTATATCGTATGGGCCACAGATGCCTGAAATAAAAGAATAATAATAAAGGTTCTTCGAACCAAAATACGTTTTTCAACATCCTAAAAATGGTACCATCATCGAGAAATACATTCAAACACTGTGTTTTATTCATGTAGCGATTAATTTCCGTTAAAAGTTCACAATAGAGAGGTTCACAGTGTTCTCGGTGCGTCTACGCATATATTCCTTTACAAGTCACTTCCCTTCACCAATCGCCATTGTTCTTAGCGCGAATAAACATCTTTTTATATTTCTTAAATAGGCGATTTTGACTTATAAATCCTTTTGAACGCGACACTCAATGCTCAACCTTATTGTTCATAGAAAAGAGTGTCATTTCCTGTGTACAGGAAGCAACCCTTTAACATCTCAATTCAGATCATACAACATTCTTACGTAGTCGTAATAGAGATGTATTTCGCGTGAAGAAGGTGTCAATTCTCGAAGCACAAAATGAAAGGATTATAAATGTTTGAAAAGGACGTGTATAGTGATAATATCTTAATATGGTTATAATAGGAGGGTTGCGCATAATCTGTAACTGTCTGTCTGTTTTTTGATGTTTCGCACCTTGATAGGGGTCTATTTGGAGGATTATTTTTTGGTTTTTTTGGCAGTGTCAGTTTTGGTATCGCTAAAAGGATTATGTGTGAGACGAATTACTGATAATTTGGATTAAAAGCAATTAGAAATGGTAGCTGACCTTTAAAAAAAAAACTAAAAAGGTAGGATAAAGTGAGTACTTGGAAAACAACCACAGCAACCATTAATTTTAGTACTCGAAAGTAACGGTAGTTTTAGCGTCTTTACAACCCATATCTTTCTAAATCGGTTTTTTAATAAATTTCAAGGATAACTCGCCACCGTAAGTAGGTAAGCCGATGAATCATTTTGTTAACTTGTCATTAGTCAATAACGTACCTACAACATGAGAAAATAACTTCAAACAGTTATTGACAGTAGAAGATATCGCATTCGAAATCCCATCTCGCGTGACCCAAGGATAGGACCCCAAAGAGCACATGTCATGACAGTTTTTGTGACATATCTCGGTGTAATATTTATGCGTCACCACGAGCCAAGATATGATCGGATGCGGGTTCGATTCCGTGCTATACACGGGGGCACGAGTGTAACGGTCTCCTATTATATAAACTGTGATTTGAGATAAACTGAAGATGACAGTTTTTAATGGGGGCGAAACAGTTGCATGTTTTTTGTGTTTTGTTGGATCGATTCCATTTTATATTTAACGAGCAAAAAGTTTTCGTTTGTCAGATAGTAGACACATTGCGTAGTATAATTGAACTATAATTGCAGCATTTTGTGCATGATTTTTAATTCTGTATTGTATACCAGAGCCACTTATATATTTTACAGTGAAGAAAAGTTCATGTACAAAGGCGAGCTTAACTCAAAGTTAAGTTTTCTCCCAGCAAACCTTTGAGTGGTAGAGAGAGATCACAATAGAGGATAGGATTCAGTGCACATGATGCATGCATGATGTTATTGAGGGAGAGGAAAATTACATGCCTCAGCTGCCGCAACAGAAGAAGACGCCCCGGGCGTTGGAAGTTGCAGTGCGATTCCCGACCACCGCAGGCGCGGGCCTGCAGAAGGCGACCGTTGGGTGGCTCGCTGTCCGATCACAACCAGGCCCGGTCGAAGGGCGCACCTCAAAGATATGTCAGCAAAGTAGACGGGTCCCGTTAGGGCCAGAGCCTGCCAGGGTTGCGGAATTTGTTCGAAAGAGACCTCACAGCGGCCGTGGAACGCAAAGGGCTTTTGGAGGAACACGGATGGGTTTTAGTCAGTAACAGTCTGATATTCCCTTCTGCTCCACCTAGAGCGGAAGAAGTCATTTGATGATTTCCCATCCATTAAAAAAAAAGATGTTAATTCGAATCAAGAGTGAATACATCCGCAACTTACATCAAGGTTACCGATGTCAGTAACTTTAGTTCTCCTTCGGTTTTCTTAGTCGATAAGCTATGCAGCAAATGTAGCCTAAAGAATTGCTAAAGTAAAGTGGCAGTGGGCGGAGAATGTTGGTCACTGGAGGGATGGGTGATGGGCTTTAGTTGCTTCTGCGTGGTTGCAAGAACCGTCGATGTGGCCACGCTTGGGAGGCTGTAATCATAATTTCGGCTGAAATGATAATGATGAATCAATAATGCAAGTTTTTGGGATTCGTACCCAAAGCGTAAAAACGGGACCCTATTACTAAGACTCCGCTGTCCGTCTGTCTGTCACCAGGCTGTATCTCATGAACCGTGGTAGCTAGACAGTTGAAATTCATAGATGATGTATTTCTGTTGCCGCTATAACAACAAATATTAAAAATAGAATACAATAAATATTTAGGTGGGGCTCCCATACAGCAAACGTGATTTTTTTTATAGATAATGGTACGGAACCCTTCGTGCGCGAGTCCGACGCGCACTTGGCCGATTTTTATTTACGTTTTACATTTCATTAATCCAGCTCTCGTACTTATGACGTTTCATACAGCTTGAAATGTTCGGTTAAAAAAAAGAATAAAAAAAATATACTTATATTTCGAGTTTATTTCACATTAGAAACTTTCTGTTTCCATTGGTACGGAAGAAACTAATATGATTTGAACAACTAATGTGAAATACATAACCCAAATCACCTGTTTTTTTATTTCAAATATCATTAGCGTTTCTGCTCGTTCATTTAACTATATCACCTCCTTTCATACAATGTAAGAACCGTAAACGTAGAGAATGAACTGAGTGCGAATGAACTGACCTCACGAGCATTCAGTAGAAAGAGAGAAAGCAATTTTGTGACCTATACTTGTCTCTTCTCTTTAAGTCGTCTAGTGTTGAAGGTGACACTACAAGTCTGTGACTTGTTACTGAAACCCGGTAAAAAAATGTCTACCAATTTGTTACAAATTAAACGCATGTATAGTGATAAGATTTGCTAAACCAATCATAACTAAAGAACGCGCGTTTGACTATTTGTCTCAGTATTTTTGTGATAACTTTTATTTGGGAAGTTTTCATAAAAAGTACCGGCTTCAAAAGTAACACGCCTTCAAAAGTGAAAAATAATAATTATAACTTAAATTTCTTAACACCAACTCAAAACAAAATTAATCATACAAGTCGTTTTATGCCTCCCGCCCGCACTATTACGCCTGCGTTCACTTAATACCAGACACGTCATTAGTACTTTTTTGACAGTTGTTACAGTTAGTCAAAACCAGAAAAACTGACGCGATCGCCGTGCTGTGTACTGTCTTATCTAGTCACTGGGTTATGGAGGTCAGAAAATACTATTGACACTAGACAGGGATTCACTTAAAACCTGGATAGAAAAGCTCAGTCCATTCTCTTTATCTATGGTACACTGATGCTTACTGCTTACGTATGATTGCTCTCAAGTAATTACGGCGCTCCGTACACTAACAAATTAGCCGCCACGCCACGCTCCGCTACTGAATTGAATTACTACGCGTACATATATAGATGAATGCGCAGGTGTTTGTTAAGGTTTGCTTCTATAGTAGGAGCCAGATAAATGTGCAGTAACGGTCATTGACCCACATACATTTATTGACTTTCTTACTATCAAAAACAGAAATAAAGATATAAAGCTGTCCTGAATCGACTTCTATCGTGATCCTTTACGTTCTCTAGTAACGAAAAACGGTTCATAATTTATTGTTCGGGTATCTACGATGGGATATTAGGGAAAGGTCACTGTACTTTATTGCAAGTTTATCTGGCGCCTACTATAGACAAGCCACTCACATTCCATAAGCAATAAAAATCATCGCAATGTCAAAGTGCAATATCTCATAGTGATAATGTTGGCAAACTATACATAATACACACACTTACTAAACATACTTTTCTTCTGCATTTACAGGGCGAAGCTCTTTTCTTTATTTCGCTTAGTCGACAAAGTTGTCAGGAATAAAATTCGGCTGTTTCGTAAGTTTTCTATGCAATCACGTATCTTTTTTACCACCAGCTCCAAAAGAAAAAAGAAGTACAAAACAAGCTTGACACATTTTTCCCTCGAACATGTAAGTTTCGGCAATCATAAATTAATGACCTTTAATAAAGTTACTTTTAATCCGTCATTAATCATAATTTTCAATTTTTTTTTCATCAAGCAACTAACTAAAGCGAGCCACATGCGTACGCGCATCAGAACATAACGAACGAGATTAGAAGCTTTCAACGCGCCGCCATTGAACGGCTGTTGATTCAGACCGCTCAATATTCTCTATGACGGTTCAATTTTGACGGATCCCGGCTGCGACACAATAGACATATAAATCAAAAAATAAAAAATCCAATTTGTATAACGAACTATACACCCAGTACAACTTGACCCCTATTTTTAAACAACTTCCTTAAAATTCTTTGTATGTTTCAGTTGGGCAGGGGTCAAGTTATATCGGTGATTAGTAAGATTTGTAGTGAGATAATTCGTATTTGATTTGGACCAATTAGTGATGCTTACGCGCGAACCTTGTGTGAGATGACCTTTTTGTGACGATCGTGGAAACGAAACGTAACGCGATTAGTTGCGTTACACGATACGACACAATGGGCGTGCCCGCTGGGTTCCGGTTAAATAAGGAATGGGTGAAAAAATCGGGTGGATTTGATAGGGCGCGGGCGTTTAGAGGAAATTGATTTTTAATGGGATGAACGTAAGCCTATTTGCGCTTCCCAACTTCTTACTGCAGTCATATAAGTTCCATTTTAAGGTTGCTACATGCATCAGGAAGTTTTTTTTAATTCTTAGGTTATTGGATGGTTTAGTGAACTGTATCGAAAAATAAGCATTAACTTCAGGTGTTTATTTAACAATTTTTTGAGTTAGCAAAGTGGAAAAACTAATTTAAGAACCCAATTGCGGTACAAACACACTTAAAGGTTCTGCTTCACTTAAAGGTCAATTTCGGTCTAATAAATAGGTAATAAATAAAGGGTGAAAAATGAATAAGAACTTATTTTTTTCTGTTTTTTTTACACCTGATTAGTAAATCACGTGTAAAAAGCAAAAAAAAAGAAAATATATCATTATTTTATAAAATAATATAAATATATTTTATCTACACTCACAACGTAATGTTCCAAATATGAGTTCAAAAACGAATGCATAAATACATACTTTTTTTCGTGGATAGGTAAAATTAAAAAAAAAAAACCATTACAGTTCAACATTTTCCTTCGATTTTTAAACAACTGCATCATAAAATAACTTTTTAATTTTTATAGCACACTTTTTCTTTTTAATTTTTGGCGCGGGCTCATTGACTTAAGTCAATGAGCCAGCTTTTATCTTTGTCTATGTTTGAGCGCGCTGCGCAGTCATTCGAATACGCAATGAGAATATCTGCCATATTGGAATTAACTATTTTTCCACTTATTTTATTTCAACTGTATGAGTGAAGATAAAATAGTGTATGCAACGGCATATAATTAGGTATTAAAACAGTCGTGTGATGCTATTATCACACTCGGCTACGCCTCGTGTGATAAACCCACACTAGTGTTTTAATAACCCTTTTTATAATGGTCGTTGCATAAACTACTATTAAACCCAAACGAAGCCTGGTTTAGAATTTCCTGTGGTTTAAAGTTCGCCTGTATACAAATTGTAACAGAATAAACGCAATACCTTTTAAGGGGTCATTGTACTCATCATTATGAACAACTTTTACTATGGGACCAAACACGAAATCGCGAAAAAAAATATCAGCTGTTCAGTACACTTTTTTTTTTTTTTTTTGGGAATTCGATTTTTTTTCGCGATTTCAGTGTTGGCCCCATAGTATTATTCTGTAACACGTTGAATAGACTAAGTTGTACAAGAAGTTTAAATAAATAAGAGGAGTAGGAGGAGAACTACCTAGTAGCCCAAAACATGGTCATAGTCTTGGCTGCTCCGCACACACTCATCAAATCTGTATGTTTCCACCACCAGTAAAATTTCAGTTTGCTCGTCACTTCGTAATAAATACGGTTACCGATCAATCTCCTTTTATGTTTGTTAG
Source organism: Melanchra persicariae (assembly GCA_947386135.1). Lineage (NCBI taxonomy): Eukaryota > Metazoa > Arthropoda > Insecta > Lepidoptera > Noctuidae > Melanchra > Melanchra persicariae. Next base: position 19,895,254 of record OX376658.1, on the reverse strand, counting down.
TTACCGATCACTATATAGCACACGCACAAAAAACTAGAATCAATCAATTAAAATTTATTGAATCAATCACTGGTTGCTTTGTTGGTACCTACCTTATTTATTTTATTCGTTTTTAATGTGTGATCCGTTTGTCGATGTAACCTTCAATTGAATTTAAGTACGAATTAATTTTAATATGAGGTACGAGTAGTACTTGCCTACATAATAGTATACTAACAGTTTAGGGTTCCTTGTTATTTGTAGTTCATATTAAAAAATGTACTTATAAATTTTTTAGGCTCACGCCATTCATCTTCAAGGTTAAGCAACGCTTGCCAAGGTCGGTCTGTGGATGGGTGACCATCTTGTCCTGTGTCACCAGGCTGTATCTCATGAACCGTGATAACTAGATAGTTGTAATTTTCACAGAGGATGTATTTCTGTTGCCGCTACCTATATCAACAAATACTAAAATCAGAATAAAATAAATATTTAAGTGGGGCTCCAATACAACAAACGTGATTTTTTGCCGTTTTTTTTATGAGAACTGTACGGAACCCATCGTGCGCAAGTCTACCCCGCACTTGGCCGGTTTTTTTTGTTATTGTCCACTTAGGGACTTGCGCTCCGGCACCCACTTTTACCATTGTCCTTATTTTGGTGGTCTGAATGATTCCTAAAAGTTTGTCCACCTATTTTAATGGGACCTTATATATGGAGTTTGACGCCATACATTTCATCTTGTCAGCGCACTGTCCGAGCGCCCTGTACGCTTTGTATATCTAGTCCCATATTGGATACGGTGGCTAGCAATTTTGGATATCCGTCAACCTTAAAGTTCATACTAGCATCGTTTAACCAGAAAACTTACTACACAGTGTAAAGTACGATCCGTTTTACTGAAAGCTGTTTTAACTTCGTCGCCATAAGGCCCAAATACCCAACAAAACTTATTACCAAAATCATAATACGATTTCACTAACAACCATATCTGGCAGCAGATTATGACATATCAATTTCATAAGTAAACACCACCATTGATCGCAAAAAGTCGCGCAAATCTGTTTAGGTTCGCGTCGCTTCGGCTGCGCTCGCGCATCGATCATTTTGATCTTGTAAAGTGTGGAGGGATTAAATATAGGTTTATTGTGAAGCGGCGGGACAGAAATGTTGGGTGTTATTGTCGTTAAAATCAATGGGATGTGAGGAAATTAATACCAGCCTGCAGCTTTTCAGCTAGCCAAAGGTTTCTTCGCACTAAAACCATTGTGCTGAGTAACTTATCTACTAGTTTGTGTGTTCTCTACTTCCGTCAGCCTTCAAAGCAAGAGTGTACAGCCATCTTCAGGGTCCGGTCGTACCATTGGCATCGTAGACCTCATCCATCGCTTTCCATCAGGCATGATCGATTTCAAGATCAAGATCGATTTTTATCTAGATCATCACGAGAATATAAGTGTAAAAGCCATTCTCGAACATTCCATTCAATATTATTGTTAAGTTTAAAATAATACTGATTATAATCAGACATTTTTTTGTCTAAAGATCATTTGAATATAGAATCTGCTAATAAGTATTTCAATTAATCGTGTAGATTGCATTTTTATGAATTATCCTGATTAAATAGCTTAGCCTGGCTTTTCTGAACCTTTGTCACCTCAGGTTTTATTTAGTTTTAACCGAAAGGCGGTTATAATTATAATAAAATCTTGTACACTTAAAACCGTAACCGAAACAAACTAAAAATAAACATATAAAACAGCCATAGACATGCGTGCGTTACACAAAGTTAAACTTCTGTATAAAACCGTTAATTGGTCACGCTGGGATGTTTGTTTACCAATTTGTTATAGATTTGGTATTGCGAATTATAAATTTGATTAACGTGAGAACGATATATGGGAAACATAAGGAATTCATACCAGTTTTTTGTATTGTTTCGTATGGTTTAAATCGGGTGTTGAACTGAGGTAAAAGATTCGGCAGTTGGCTCGAAAAATTGGCGTAACAGTGCGTTTTTTAAAAGGTTGTTGAAATGCTATTTGTTTTTTTTTAAACGTTGCCCCACACTAGGAATTTCTCCTATATCGTAGGTGCGTTTACAAACATATAAACTCCCGTATATACACAAAAAGCCAGACCCGGAACAACTATCTGTAGGCCATACAAATATTTGTTTTCCGTGCGGGAATCGAACCCGCGCCATACAGCGCAGCAGTCAATCGCTCAACTACTGCGCAACACCCACAATACACACAACACACACACAAACAACACTAACACTTAATAACACTTTATACACAACAAACCTATGTACTTAGTAATGAGGCGTTTCGCGTTGGCCCCAATACACAAATGACCGCCCGTTCTTATAAATGCTCTTTTATCAAATAACTAAGGGTGGTGATGTCAAATAGCAATTGCATAGCTTTATGGGAAACTATATAAACTTTTTTTTAAAGATTTCAAATGTTAAAATGGTTTCTCAACCAAAAAGCATGACTTTTCCTAGAATAGAATAGGTAGTTGCAGAAGTTTCAAGGTAAGTAATTTAAAAGTTATAAATTAAAAAGTAGGACGAAAAAATACTTAAAAAAAAAAGTTACTTCTGGAGTCGGTTGTATTTTTATGTACTTAAAAAAGTTTTTTGTTTTTCACTTTTACTTTTTAATGGTTAGCTTTAACTTAACCCAACGCAAAAATAATCATCAAGATCGGTTCATAAACAATAAAGTTATTCCTGAATAGATAACCCCAAAACCGTGGTTGACTTGTACACATCTGCGTACCCCTTCACAGCGTACCGGCGGGCGTGATGTTATGTTATGAAGTGTAAACAATAAACAGACATGCGATTTCAGCAGGTTTGCTATCATTTATTGAAGAGTTCCGTTACCTATATCCGAAGTTCTTCATCAGATCTTCATCAAATTGAAATGGGACCAGTCCGGGAATCTTCCCGGACTGGTCCCATTTCAACTCCTCCAAACAAAAAAAAGAATCATCAAAATCGGTTGACAATTGGCAAAAATATCGCTGTACAATCACAAAACAAAAAATCAGTGAAATTGAGAGCCTCCTCCTTTTTTGGAAGTCGGTTAAAATTCCAAACAATTTCGTTGCAAAACCTTACATGACACACAATTGAAGCGAACTAAATGCTATATAATCGATAAACAGATGGTCGATGAAGCCGAAAAGTTCTGGAGTGGCGACTGCGTACCGGAAGACGCAGCGTTGGAAGGCCTCCCACAAGTTGAACCGATAACCTGGTGAGGCTCGCTGGTAGCCGATGGATGCGAGACGCGCAGGGCCGGTTGTTGTGGCGACACTTGGGGGAGGCCTGTTTTTAGCTGTGGACGTCTTTCGGCTGATATGATGATGATGATGATGAAATGCTAAAGCTAATCTAGAGTTGTTACTCTTAGGAGGCATATTCAATAGCGGAAAATTTTATTTTTAATTAGTTCTAACTTTAATGCGCGAGCTTATAATAGACTTCAAGAAGGATAAAAGCACCCTGTGAAATTTAGCGATTGACATTTTTGTATGAGGGTAGATTGCGAGGCGTATTTTTTGTCACGTAAATATAAAATGAAGATGAAATTGAAATTTCGCGTGACGTCACTCCTACTTAATATGATGTGTTGCGGATTTTGTTCGAAAGAGTTACCGCGGCCCTGGAACGTAAAAGGCACTAGGAGGAGCATGGGTGGGTTTTAGTCAGTAAGAGTCTGACACTCCCTGCCGCTCCACCCAGAGCGGAAGGGGTCATTTGATGATTTCCCATCGTTAAAAAAAAAAGCCACCTCTGATGAACTTGGATAAATCATACAATACAATGTCGAGTATTTTTTAAAATCTAACACGGACTAATTAGAATCATATTTTTAACCAGGAAGTTATTTCTAATTTTCTTAACTATGGGAGGCTGACGTGATTTTTTGTGACTGTCTTAAGGCAAATATAGAAAAGAAAGAAAGAAACAAAAAGTATTTAATTGCCACAAAAACAACACACATGACGTAAGTGGATCCTGCACCAAAACCCAAACGATAGTGTTAGTAGTTCTTAAATTATGTTAGTTTAAAGACAAATTAAAAATTAAATAACAATAAAAATAACAAATATGAAATTTAAAAAGAAGTTCAAATAAAGCATACATGTCGTGGTCGTGGCAAAAAGGCTTCCACTCAGCATATTGCTGTGCCGTGGGCGACCCTCAGCACGGCGCTGATTTTCAGTGGTTGCCTAGGACATGACGTACGGAAATCAAAGTCTGCCGTTTATGTGATAGAGAACAATAATAGCCGCACGGGTCGATCTTCAAGGTTAAGCATCGCTTGCCGAGATTCATCTGTGGATGGGTGAGCATCTTAGCATACCGAGACTCCTCCGTGCCTCGGAAAGCATGTAAAGCCGTTGGTCCCAGCTGACATTTGTGAATCGTTGGCAGTCGTTTCGGATTGTCAGGAGCCAGTAAATCTAGACTCCAGTCTTGTCAAGAACTACCGTTTTTCCAAGTTTCCGGGTTGTGGAATTCTGGTATTCAGCTGAATCCGGTTTTACTAGAAGCTGACCCCAATATAGTTGGGAAAAGACAGTTGGCAAATGGTGATAAGGCAACGGTAAAATTGTGATTTAATTTATATCTTTGCAGTTTCCTTCTATCTGCTCAAACCAGTAATTATAATAGCTCTTTGTGTGTATGTCATTTGTGACATCTAGTTTGCAGTAGAAAATCTTAACTAAGAAATTCTTTGAAACCAAATTGAACATGTTGTAAAGCACATGTCAACTCCTGCTATTGGCTGTCTGAATTATTAGCAGCCAGTCGGATCATTTGGCATCCGTTTAAGTTTATGGTCGTCGTTGGTTGATTGGCCGTCGAAACTGGTTGAACGTCAATCGTTGAATTGAGTTCTGCGGCCCTACCATGAAGTGTTAAAGCGTGAGTAGTTCGAGCGAGGAGGGATGGAGCTATATAGGGTGTATAGCTCCATCCCTCCTTCTCGCTCGAACTACTCACGCTTTAACACGTCATGGTAGGGCCCCTGTAGCGTTATTCTGCAAGCATCTTAAGTTGTCATCTCACCGAGACAACTTGGGCGAAGTGAACATAAAGTAAGCTGTCAATTGCAGTCATGATGGAATGATAGCTCACTTCAAAATCGCTCTTTTCACGGTGACAGGATTCATATTCATTCATTTTTATTTGCATTCCATAATGTAATGTATGAAGGTCTTATAATGGACTTAAAGCTAGGAACCAATTACGGACCCTGTAGGGCACAGCAAAAAGTAGAGAGAGGCTGAAAACGGGTGTTACCGCACAATTTCAAACTCCGTAAGGTAATAAAATATCTTAGAGGTTATAAACTCGCGATGAATTGTCAACTGAACTTTTCCTCTATAAAGATACTAACCAAAAACTATAGTTTATAATCTCTACGTGTCGTTTAGAGAAATTATGAAGTGACATAAACTACCGATCAATGCACAGGTCAACAATTTATCCGTTTTGGTGTGATATTAAAATTGCAAACATGGTCCTCATTGGTCCATGTTGTTGTGAAATCACATGTACGCCAACGAGTTAAGATCTAAATGGATTTTCCGTTGTCCAATGTTGGGTTGGGTTTTTGCAAATATGTCAGGGGTGATACAAGACACATGAGTGAAGGTCTTATAAGTAATACGAGGTGCCTACATGTTTTGATAAGAGTCATTTTCGTGCTTGCTTAATCCGATGCTCGAAATGAAAATCCAAGATGGCGCCGACACTACTTTTCCCAATTTTCGTCATGAATGGAATTTTCATGGTTTTCAGGACCGCTAAGAAAAATTGTATTATATGTGACCAAGACTGCTCGTTAAAGAAGCACAATGATTAGAAATAGTAATTTCATCTATGACCATTTAAAATAACGATTATATTGGGAAGGCCATGTACAGCACATTTTGACGAGCGACAGAATAGAAAATGGCGATACTTATTGCAATAGAAGTTCTGCACCGCCATTATTAACACAAAGGATCGCTGTAAGGAAGTTAATATAAGGCGTATTGTGGTCTTTATTGGTCGGGCAGTGGATGCGCGGCCTTACAGGTACTTGCGGGTATCAGAGCTAGGTTCAGTTGTGAGGGAGAGTTAACGTGTGCTCACTAAATGGTTTATTGCAAACGTTACGAGTTTGTGAGTTTACGTGAAACTTAGTGCGATGTGTGTGGACTTGGGGTAAAAAAACATCATGTTTGACCTTCCTAAATATTCCGTATTTAATTAAAGAATTCTAGCTCCGAATAAAGGTACAAGGTTCTATTAGATTTGCAGCTAAATCTGTCCTTTGACTGAACGATAACATCGGTTTGTTAATTGTTGTATGCATTAATAATTTATTTTAATTGCTGTTCCCAAGTCAATGTCTGAATCGCTTACATGGTTTCAATACAACTACTACTGCTACTGGATATTTTTAACATATTCGTTTCCTAATTGAATTTAAATTTCAACTCTGGATTGTCCACGAAAACAACTTATAATACCTTGATAATAAAGCTCATGTACCAAAGCGAGTTTAGCTCAAATTTGAATTTTCTCGCTGCAAACCCTTGATGCATCGTGAGATTTTAACACAGTTGTTTTTCTTCTCAGAAAGTTTAACAAATTTCCTGACCGAAAAGCCTGTAAGTTCGAAAATAAATTCCAAAGCCAAGTCCACACCATCCGAAAAGCCTCTAAGTTCGAAAATAAGTTCCAAAGCCAGGTCCACACCATTCGCAATCGAACTTGCAGGAAAAACTATAAACTGTTCCAGAGGTGAATAGAATGACACATTGTCGGTCGCAGTCGCCGCTTCCTGGATGACACACGACAAGTCGTAAGGTGTGCGCCGAGGTTTATTGCTGCATAGTAGAAGTCTCGCTTGAGCGCACCGTGCATGTGATATATTGTCTTGTTTGGGCTAGATTTTTAACGGTAAATTGTGGAAAATGTGTATGGTGTTTAGTAATTGATAGGTCTTTGCTGCTTGGAAGTTTCAAAGCCGGTGCTAATCCGACTATACAATATAGTTGGGAGAACCAACTATATTCCAACGACTCTCGGTTCAACCGGATTCAGCTGAATATCAGTATTTTAAGAGGAGTGGTTGCTTACCAGTCCTCTACAACCCATTAACTGGGTAACACGATACTACTTGGCAAGACTGGAGTCAGATTATCTGGCTTCTGACAATCCGTAACGACTGCCAAAGATCTTCAAATGACAGCCGGGACCAACGGTTTAACGTGCTTGCCGCGGAGTTTCGGTATGTTAAGATGGGAACCCATCCACATACCGACCTCGGCAAGCGTTGCTTAACCTTGAAGATCGACCCGTGCGGCTGTTATTATTTAGCCACGAATTCTTTCTTATAATTTTTTACAGTGACATCAGATAATATTAGTGTTTTACGAATATAAAAAAAATAAGATTCTTCCACGTGTTTAGTATTTTATGATTTATGTAATCATAATCAATAATAAATTTAAATTACATATTTTTTTTAATATTTTTTATTATGAGAGTTTCGAGTAAAGTGTATATAATTTACACAATTGCGATTGTATTTAAAAATTAATTTAATATGAACAAATGCAATGTCGCTTTGTTACGCTCGTGCAAAATCAAATGTACAGTCAGCTAACTCAATTTGGTTCGAAGTTTAAGAAAGAAAGAAAAAGGGTTTATTTGCGCCAAGCATGACGCACACCATAAAAATATATAAATATATATATAGTTTCTAGTGCTTAAGTAATGTAACAACATGACCATTATTACTAAAAAGGAAAAAATAAATAAACAGCCAAGGGCGAGTTTTTATCCGTAGTTAGGTGTAAAGAATTTTAGTCATACCAACACAATAGGGAACAGTCGACTTTTTTTTCGCGATTTCGGTGTTGGTCCCATAGTAAAAGTTGTTCATAATGATGAGTACAATGACCCCTTAAGAGGCATTGCGTTTATTCTGTTACACGTTGTATATTTGCACCTAGCGTGTTGGCGACGTTACAGGGGTACACATACATGTTTCTCTCTTAAACTTTTTTAAATCCTCTGGTAAAAAAAAACAAAACTACGCATATTGCATTAACCGTCTACTTCATTGTCCATTCAATCTATTTCTCTGTGGAATGTGCTACCCCAAGAAATCAGGATGGCAACCAACCGATTGACCTTCAAAGTTAAGGTTCGCGAGCACATTCGTAAGCAGTTGGCAGTATTATCGTCACAGCGCAATTTTTCAATTTTTTTTTGCTCATTCTTTGTTTGCATAAATTGTTTATGTATATTTGTACATTAGTTTATTCATTAGAGTATATATTATAGCATAGTATTGTATGGTTAGTTTACATAATTATATGTACCTAATATATATCTTGACAGTAAGTAATTATATATTAATCGTGTTTCTGTTTTTTTTCCACATTGCATCTACCACTAATTGTCTCCGCCTCACCCAAAGGTTGACTGGTAGAAAATGCCTACGGCATTAGGTCCGCCGCTGAAGTAAAAAATAAATTAATAAAATCTTGTTATAGTATAGTATTACTATACTATACTATAACAAGATTTTATTAATTTATTATTTTTTTTTTTTTTTTTTTTTGTAGTATAGTATAGTATAGTATAGTATAGTATAGTATAGTATAGTAGTATATCTTTTTTTCTTTTTACTTTTCTCTCTGGCCACTGAGGCGTATACGGGGATTGTACTTCCCATTAATATTCTTGCCTTACACGTCTTTGTTGACTACAATCGTGTTGAAAACAACACTGAAATTTAATGCGTAGACGTGTTGCGCGAGCATCGCTTGCGCGGCTGGGACGCGTAAGCGGGTAGGTGCATAAATAATTGATATTTAATAAATATCAACAATTTTTTAAATATCAACAAAAGAGCACCAGTATCAACTATTGCTTTATCATCATATAAAATCTACTCAAGTGAGAAAGAGAAAACAAAATGTTGCATGTCAATTTACCTAACTGTACATAAAGTTACACGTGCCAAAAAATAATCAAAAATAATATAATTTATTTTGTGCGAAGCAGTTCCTCATGGACACACACAGACGTTACTTTAGCATCTATATGTGTATAATAACACTTATTATAAGTATAAACGTGTGCTAATTTACTCCACATTGTGTACTATTAAAATTCATAGCTGTGCCATTGTTCTGTTTTTATTATTTGACGTGTGGAATGAGTCATGGGTTACCTTCAGTGTCAATTAGTGATACGAATATGAGTTACTAGCTCTTGCCAGCGGTTTTACAAAAATTACAAATCCTAATCCAAGTCCAGTTTCAGATGCCCAAATTGGTTCAGAAGTGTTTAAAAACGCACAGACTTTTATTAGACTTTTTTAATAGTTGGAAAATTATCAAATGACTTCTTCCGCTCTGGGTGGAGTGGTAGGGAGTGTCAGACTCTTACTGACTAAAACCCATCCGTGTTCTTCCTCAAGCCCTTTGCTTTCCAGGGCCGCGGTGACTCTTTCGAACAAATTCCGCAACTTTATTAGACGTTAGAACTATTTTGCTTGCATGTGAACTAAACCCATTTCATTTGTTCGGCGGTTATTAAAGGTCTTCTTTTTATAGCTCTACTTATTTGCAGTAAGTAATTTTCTTTTTTAAATACGACCAAAAAAAAACGACTCAAACTTCTGAATAAATGACTTTTCAAGCAGTCTGATGCAGTTCGTGACTTCAAATCTGTGATTAAACTAAAAGTAAATGCTGTAAACTGTAAAAACTGCTTGAAAAATCATTTCTTCGTAACTTTTTAGTCGTTTTTTCTGGTCGAATTTTTTAAAAAATCAAATTTTTACTTGATGTACCTATGTATATCAGCTACCCAACATCATCCTTAAATATAACAACACCTTTCTGGAACAACCTGTATAACGCCCAGCTTCCTACTCAATTAAGATGAATCTTCCGCCGTTGATTTCATTTACAAAAAAACATTCGTAACTAAATCCGGACACACAATCCATTGTTATCATTTTTTAATTATACACAAACTTGTGCACAAAATGTACATAATCACTATTTATCGCAAGTTTTGATCGCCCGATTTAAATAACGTCTAAGATGCAAGGTCGAATGATTTTTCCCAAACGTTATACTTAGAAGGGGATTTTTGGTCGGAAAACTGAAAAAAAATAGGCAAGTGCAAGTTTGGACTCTGAGTTTTAGTGATCCGTACATTCAATACATTTATTTGAGATCATTTTGTATACTGATCTACTTACCTATTAAATTACAATTTTAATAGAGAAAAACGAACATTATCAATTCAGCTGAAAGGCATCAATTGCTGGGGTGGCGGAACATCATCTGTCCCTGTGTGAAAATCACGTAAGGTCCATTGAAATTACATTTAATGAAATTATTTAGCGGTTATAAAAGTTGTATTTAATTACTTACTAAAAAATCTACAGCATTTTCCTTTTTTTGGAGTCTACCTTTAGGAGATTGTCTTTGGGCTCGAGACAAGTGAGATACTGTCAACGGTAGCGTGGCGAAGGCGGTTATTGTCAATACGTCAAAATCGAATTGACAGATGCTATCGAATTGTCACGTGATCAAATCCCTACATTTTGGTATTTTGACAGTGGCATTCGCTAATTTAAGGGCACATTATCTAGGGCCTCTTAACGACAAATGCAAATCACTAAAGATATGACTCACAAACGTGTTGTAATATTTCCTCACGGAGCCCTAAACAGAACACCAGTAATTAATCCGATTGTTTTTAAAAAACACTATTAATTACAAGTTAGGCTCTAATAAGAGCTGTTTCAAGGTCCTAGCAAACTAATGTAGGTCATAAAGATATCTGCAGATCGCTGAGCATGGCTTTTTTGTTCGCATTATTATACTTAATGTACGTGGGAGCTGACTCGGGCTGTTAACTGCTTATATTTGTGTTTTCATACGAACGCAACCGTCACGGTTTCGCCTCGAGGAGTCTAGGAGACGTTCGTATATTAATAGTGTTGATTAGGAGTTTAGTTTTAGTGCAGGACTAATTTCAGAACAGCGTGTGTCAAGAATTCATCATGTGTGCATCGAGAAATTACTAGATATTTCTTTTGTATAAGGTTTTTTTTTCTTCTTTTAACCACAATGTTTATGGGTCATTTTTAGCCTGAACCCTTGCTCGCTAATAAATTAATTGTAGTTGTTATCCTTGAAAAATTGACATGAAAAATCATACAAACTACCTCATCATCATCATCATCATATCAGCCGAAAGACGTCCACTGCTGGACATAGGCCTCCCCCAAGTGTCGCCACACCAACCGGTCCTGTGCGTCTCGCATCCATCGGTTACCCGCGACCCTCACCAGGTCATCGGTCCACCTTGTGGGAGGCCTTCCAACGCTGCGTCTTCCGGTACGCGGTCGCCACTCCAAAACTTTTCGGCCCCATCGAGCATCTGTTCTACGAGCAATGTGCCCTGCCCACTGCCACTTCAATTTGGCGATCCTTCGGGCTATGTCGGTAACCTTGGTTCTCTTGCGGATATCATCATTCCTGATTCGATCACGCAAGGAAACTCCGAGCATTGCCCTCTCCATTGCCCTTTGGGTGACTTTAAGCCTTCTGATGAGGCCCATTGTGTACAAACTACCTATACAGAAGATTTCAATATAACAATCAAAAATATGTATAACTTGCTTAAGCTCGCGTTATAGTAGCCTTTTCCAAGTTTGCATCTATCTATGTACTAAAACTCATCAGAATCAGTTCGGCGATTTAGTTGTGAAAGTAAAAAAAACACACTTTAGTATTTATATTAGTAAAGATTTATGTAAAAAACGAACCTATTTAAGAAACCAACAAAATCACAGTGTATGACAGAACCCAAATAATTATAACACTAAAGTAAAATATGACCACCAAAAGTATTTTAATTAATTAACAAAATGTCTAGACTAGCCAGCGGACATCTTATTTATGTGTGAACTATCTAGTTATAATGTGGATTGTATTGTAACCTAAATACTTTAGATGCTAGAGTATTTTCAGGTATTTTTCAAGGTAGACAGAAAACAATAGGACTTGCCTGATACCAACTGATAATAATGACAAAAGAAGTTAGTACTGCGTCGTATATAAGTAGGTGAAAAATACTTATAAAATTGGAATTCAGTTTACCGGAGCTAAACGTGTTACTAAAACATCCATCTATAAAAATATAATAAAGCTGAAGAGTTTGTTTGTGTGAACGCGCTAATCTCTGGAACTACCAGTTGGATTTGAAAAATTATTTTTGTATGTGGTAACCATAATGAGGAAGGCTATATATATATATACGGGAACGGGGAAAAACGGGATATGCGCGAACATCGTCGCGGGAAAAAGCTAGTAAGATCATAAAGTTGCTGAAAATATAACACGAAGCACGAGGGTTGAAGATCCATTGAAGCACAATAGGAAAAATAACACCAGCGTAAAAAGTGCGTGATGAATTGATGACCCTCCAGACGTCCACGTACTTATAGATTTCCTTCACCATGGTAACTCTGAATTTATTCAGGGGAATTATCCCACACAATACAAAATCATTTACATTTACCGCTACAACCATGTAGGTACTGAATAACATGCACAGTGCAATAAAGTCTTAGGTGTCACTAAACATAATATGCAAATAAATTATCAAAAAATATAATCAAAATCAAAATGTCAACTGTCCCAAACGCTTATCAGAACCATTGTTCTTTTAAGTATATCTGGTATCTGAAGGTCTGCCAACAAAGGTTGGTCGTGAGAAGATTATTGTGTGTGACATAATGTTGATAATGTAATAATTAAGGCATGATTACAATTTAGTGCAAGGCTGCGGCGAGGTCATGTGTGAATGTCATCTTGAGCAATCGTATTGTTCGCAGTAATGTCACTGTAACGGAGTCTGATTTAAATTTATGATGAGATGTTTTTTGATTAAGGTTGGCTTGGATTTTGAGGAGCTCATGGCTTAATAATTACAGTCTAAATCATCATATGCCTAGCCTTTTCCCAACTATATTGGGGTCGGCTCCCAGTCAAACCGGATTCAGCTGAATACCAGTATTTTACGTGGAGCGGCTGCCTACCAGACCTCCACAGCCCATTAACTGGGTAACACGGTACTTCTTGGCAAGACTGGTGTCAGATTTTCTGGCTTCTGACAGACCGTAACGACTGCCAAAGAACTCCAAATGACAGCCGGGACAAACGGCTTAACGAGCTTTCCGAGGCACGGAGGAGTTTCGGTATGTTAAGATGGTCACCCATCCACAGACCAACCTCGGCAAGCGTTGCTTAACCTTGAAGATCGGTTCGTGCGGCTGTTATAATTTTGCCACAAGCTCCTTATGTTTTATTACAGCCTAAATACGATTGTAATAAAATTTAAAAGGGCATTAAACGCAGTATGAATTGAGAAAAGTTATTGCACAATTGACGTCTTCATTATTGACGAATCTCTGACTGATTGAATTATTTTATTCTTGTTATGGCTGCTACTAAGTATCTTGATTGTCATACTTATTATTTTGTTTACACATCGTTGTGACATTTTTACTAGCGTAACCAGGGGCCCATAATCATAATGGGTACTTATTTCAATTGTTACATAGTAATTATAAAGCCCGAAGTAAGTACGAAGTTTCTGATCAAATGTATAAAATTCTTAAGCAATAACTTTTAATTACTTTACAAATATGCTGTTGATTTAAATACAACTATTAACTTATTCTCAAATAAATCATACAACAATTATGTTTTTTCACGTTTTTAAACTAACTTATGGTGTTTTTCCGTAGTTTCGAAGATAAACAAGTCAATAGCCGAGGTGATGCATAAAATATATCATATTAACAATGTATAACATTCCCACAACGAACAATTAATGTAGGTACCTATAATGTGAGGTAACGCGACGGACCACAATTATAAGATATTAATACAAAAACCAATGCGTGGGCGTGATTATTGGGGTGGGTTTCCACTGTAGCCACGAAGACTCTCAACTCTAGCACACTAAATATACGCCAAAGTGAAATGTGGATAAAATAGAATAGAATACAGAGAGCTGTGTAAAATTACTAACCATTTAAGTAGCACTAAAGCGATAAAGTTCAGCAGGAGTGCGATCGATATGGGCATGATGACTAAACTCCAATCATACAAAGAACTGCCCGACCCGACAACCTAGGACAGAATGTACTGGCGCCAAAAATGAGGGCTGAACCCACATAAAGTGGAAAAGAGTGAAGAAAAAAGAGGAGCGCTATGAACCACACGGCGACCACTGAAAATCAGCGTCGTGCTGTGGGTCCACCCATCCACCACACAGCGTTAAGCTGAGTGGGTGCCTTATTGCCATAGACACGACTTGCATCTGCCTAGTTTCTGGTATTTCCTACATATATCAGTGTTGTTGTACATTGCCCGGGAAAAAAATACTTTAGAGCTACGCTCTGCACTTTCATCCTTTCGCTTAACGTCATTGTCACATTTGTCGTCATTAGTCTTCTGGGTAAGCTCGCTCCATCGTCGACTTTGTCTTTGTCAACTCTGACCTAGACTAGAGTCAAGAGCAAACACATCTCAAATAAAAAAAACCAGCCAAGTGCGTGTTGGACTCGGGTGCGAATGGTTCCGTACCATTATAAACTAATTTTTTTTTCTATTATGTATAAAAAATGGCAAAAAAGCCCTACCTAAATATTTATTTTATTCTGTATTTGTTGTTATACACCAGAAATACATTATCTGTGAAAATTTCAACAGTCTAGCTATGACAGTTCATAAGATACAGTCTGGTGACAGACAGATGGACAGCGGAGTCGGTCCCGTTTTTATCCTTTGGGAACGGAACATTTTCCGTTTCCCGTATCTTCCAACACTGGACACACGCCTTCCATCCGCGTTAATCTCGCCCTCGCCTAATGCGCTCAATTGAGCGGTTCAATTAGCGCCGCAGTCGACACAGTCCAGTGTGTGCCTGGCCTTATGACGGACCCCCGCTGCGAACGTATTTTTATTATTATAATTATAGTTTGTTTGTTTTAGTACGCTTTTGGTTTCCTTGGTCTATGGAGGTTAAAAGTGTAGTCTTATCTAATTAGGCTGTTATTGTCAGTTTATTTCCGATAGATACATAAATTAAAAATGTTATAACTGCTCCGTTGGTCTTGCGGTCGCCAGCGCGACTGCCGAGCGTGAAGTCATGGATTCGATGCCCAGGTCGGGCAACAAGTTTATTGGGTTTTTCCAATAGGAATCTCTCTCTCTCTCTCTCTCTCTCTCTCCGGTCGCGGTGGTGACTCTTTGGAGGGGCCTATGTCTAGTTATGAAAGTCTTTTGGCTGAAATGATGATATCTTATGACTTTGGGAATCTATAATGTAGACAAACTTTCAAACGTACCGCGTTGCCTGCTTAGAATTCGATTAAATCTTTAGCTAAAACTGAGCTGTAATCAGTATGGAGCAAGCTTTATTAATTATCTCATCATCATATCAGTCAAAAAAGCCAGTGCTGGACATAGGACTCCCCGAAGTGTCGCCACAACAACCGGCCCTGTGCGTCTTGCATGCATCGGCTACCAGCGACCCTCACCAGATCATCGGTAATTTATCTATGCAGACATATCACTGACATATCTATCTAGCCGACTATTTAGTGAACCTCACGATTCCCACGCTCAGTCAATAAATCCAATAATTTCACACATTTCTCATACTCCCATTATCCATATTCCGAGTCGAATGTTATCAAAACAATTCGAAGCCCAATGTCAAGTGTGAGACCATCAAATTGATTACAAGCATTAGCGATCGTGTCGAAACATGGATGTTATAAAACCGAAATATATACGTACATTTGAAAAATATTCTGTTGACAACACCCATACAAATTAACCAACTGAACTTTGCCTCTCAAAAACTATAAAATCTCCCTTAATACTCACGCAATAAGACTCCCAGTCTTCGTTTCTGGGTGTAAAGTTTCCATGGTGTGTGTTTACGAAATCAGCCCGGATTAATCGACGAACACCAGGATGGGATGGCAGACAAATTAGATACAGAAAATTGGTCTTGAATCGTTTTCGGATGGTTTTGGTATCTGGTTTAGTGTATTTGATTTGTGGGCCGATTTCCGTGAGCAATTTGGTTCAGAAGAGGTGTGGGTTGGAGGTGGCCGGCTTATGAAAAATATAAAGCGAAGCTTGGCTTTATACATTATAAAATCAATGTTCCGAATTTAATCCAAATTTAAATCGTAATTTTTTGGGAAAAAAATACTGGAAAACTAGAAAACCGGGTCAGACATTTGTATATTTATACAGTTTTTTTTTTATCGCAGCTTCACTTGCCTTAAAGTAGCCTTAAAAACGGTTACGCACTGCATCCGATCCGACTCCGTGAAAATACGGATTTAAAAAACTCGGACCGAATTCGGATATTGAATACGAAGTAATGCGAAAGCGATCATACAAACAGTACTACGGCTACTTCGGTCCGTCAATATTTCTTTGGAGACTCACGGATGACGGACAGAAATCGGATGACCGAAGTCGAACGTATTTTCACGGATTCGGATACCTAGTAAATTTCATCAATACTGATTTGGCGATTTAGGTGTGTAAGCATATCAAACAAATAATCTTAGTTATAATACTAGTAATGCAAGCCATACACGTTCAAGTTATTTGATCAAATGGGCTGGTTCAAACTGTTTGATCAAATAGAAATACGAAAGTTCATATTACACAACTTCATAACTTATTTTTGACATTGTATACCACTGAATGAATTTACAAATTGAATGATTTATTTTTACTATTTTAATCATTTGACATTAGTTAAATATTTGCTTTTTAGATTATTTCATAATTACTACTGCTAAAAAAAAACAAAATTTTGCATGCCCCGCGGGAATGTATTGGATCCTTCTCTTACTTAACTTAACACCACATTTTTGTACCTACATTCATAGCAAATAAATAATTTAATTTCATTTCATTTCAACTAATTTTGTATCACATTTTACCACAGACATTCATGCCAATTTTATAAAATTGTTTGAACCAGCCTACTTTATCAAATTAATTGAACGTGTATGGCCTGCATAAATATGTATTCTCATAGTTAATTTATATGCACTAGAAAATGTCTGTTTTATAGTGAAAACACTTAATATGTTGATGCAACTACTACATGCTCAGACTGATCTAAAGTCACTGTTTAAGATCATAAAAATCACTAATTACCCATTAGGGGGTCAAAAGCACGTAATATTAATAATCTACACGATATATTATAATTTTCAACCACACTTTAACAAAACAACAACAACAATTTAGCTTCAAGCAACAATCAAGTGTCATTTTTATCAAAATATCGAATAAATATCAAGAATATATTGTTATTTGGGTTGAAAACAATGAAGCTACGACCACACAGGTGCCAATGGCGGTGTTGGGTACAACTTAGACTCTTGATATTAAAACCGTCTGATTAACATATGAGAAAATGAGTGGTTTATCGATATTGATGGGAATATCGATCTTGGTATCGATATGAAAAGCATCTCTTGAATATTTTTTCATCGATAGTGTCAGTTGCAAACTGTCAAAAATGTACGGAAATTAAGGCTTTTTGGACAGATTGCTACTGACATGCGAATGCGGACGTTGCTTAAAACTTAGTAGAATTGGCGCTGTGGTCGACGATGGAGCACCCTGGAATTAAATGTCCCTAAGATTTAGCTACCCGAAAATACATACATCGGCAGGGAATCTGCTAAAGAATGAGTAACATTGTGGATGTGTAAAATCGATTGCTGGAACGGAGCAATTGGATTTCAGATTATGCTTGTAACCTTAATCCTAACCAAAAATGTAACAAAAACACCACCGTAACTTAAATTACTTATTCATTGAAATCAAAAATTTATTCAGTAGCAATCACTAACGAATTTAATTCTAAAATATCACCAAAATTCAAATCGAGCAACTTTAAAATTGAATCGATGGAAATCAAGAGTATATCGATATAATTTTGATTCTATCGACTACAAATCCATGTTTAAGGGTACCCTAGCTGAAATAGCTCTCAAATTACAATGGGTATCACAATTTGTTTATGAAATATGTCCGAGTTGGCCTCGGGTACATGGAAGAGGCGTTTAACATAAAAATTCACTAGATAAATAAGTTCCGAAGGATCACTTTGTACAGCTATACAAAGGGCCAGGCATGAAGAAAGCTGAAAAAAACATAACCTTGAAAAATAATTATTTAATAATTAAATGTCCCATATAACAATCATTACAGGTGTATACTTAATAAGATTTCGCAGTTTTAAAATTAATTTACAATTTAAGACTATGAAAAAAAAATTGGCATTATTCATAACTTATTGATGTAGTTGGTAGACAAAACAAGACAAGACAAGACATTTATTATTTTGTAGAAACATGAGTGTACATAATAAGAATACAGGTTGGTCATAAAAAAAGAGGGATCCGTCATGTTCGGCTTAGGCCTTCTTTGTGGCATACAAATATATAGATACATTTAAGCAAAGCAATCATTATTAAATTAAAAATGTCCTATATTCTAATAATAAATTATCAAATTGTAAAATTGGTAGTTAGTACAACGAATAACTAAAGGTTTTTAATGGTAATAAGAAAGTATTTAGAGCTTGTGTTGTGTTAAAATAACAAAGTTCTTGAAAGAAAGAAATGAGAATATAACAGTAAGAGTCTTTAGAGCATCTGTAGGAAATAACTATGTGACATTTGCTGACATGCCACGTGGATTATCGCATAATATCATGACATTTTGACAACTGTCATCGCCTGTACCATCGCTCTGATAGAATTTCATTTTGACTACAGCCCTTTAACTAGATTTAAATTAAATATCCTCACTCTCATTCTACAAGTGAGTCGCCCGTTTCGAAGCGATGTAAAAAATAGTAATGACAATTACTATTTTTACATCGCTTCGGGCCTTCTGTTCTCCTCCTTAGTGTGTACAAAAGTAAGTAAAAATAGTTGGTATCGTATCGTTTTGATCATTCGATATTGTAAGCGTGATCTTATTAATAAAAGGCAATAAAATAAAATATCCAGTTGTTGATTGCCGTGCGATGAACCTCAAATGTACTGACGAAAATGTTATGTGGGCTTGAAGGAAATCCCTTATTAATACACAGGTAGGTAGGTAGTAGGTTTTATTGAGTACTTTATTGTAGACTTGAGGCCCTAAGGCTCTAGACAATGTGCCATTCAATAAGCGTATGCGACTGTCGAAACGCCAAAATGCAAGGGATTGATCACGTGACATTTCGATAGCATCTGTCAATCCCATGCATTTTTGACGTTTTGACAATCGCCTTCGCCACGATACCGCTGACAGAATGTCACTTGTCTAGAGCCTCTGAGGGCCAATTCTACTATTATTTTTAAGCAACGTTCGCAGTCTGTCAGAAAAGACATATTTTCCATTATTTTTGACAGATTGTGACTGACATCCGAATGCGAACGTTGCTAAAAAATTAGTAGAATTCCTTTGCTTTCCTCGCGGCTCTACTCCTGCTAAGTCATCCAACGCGAACCCTGGCCAGGATACTGATCAACGATAATGTAGCTTTCTTTTAATAAAAATCGATAATGACGTTTAGAATTGATCAGTACTTCCAGACATTAGGTACCTCCTACAAACAAACAAACAATCACTATAACTTGTTCATTATAAATGAACTTGTTAGTTTAAATAATTAACAGCATGACAAAATTATATTACCTGCCTGTTTGCTGTGCTATTGATTGGCTGAGCTCATTATTTTAGTTAGGGCTTCAAAAAAGTTCTATAAACACTCTCATGAATTCATGGTATCCTTTTTTATTTTTTTTAAGAATGAGATATCATCAAATGACTCCTTCCGCTCTGGGTGGAGCGGGAGGCAGTGTCAGACTCTTACTGACTAAAACCCATCCATGTTCCTCCGAATTCCCTTTGCGTTCCAGGGCCGCGGTAACTCTTTTGAACAAATTCCGCAGTTTTCCAAATAAGATGGTAGGTCCATCTAATTTTGCCAAGAAGAATATACCATACGGTTCTCAACATTTTAGCAGGACTTTCGCAATTAAGATAATGAAAAGTACACAAGTCAAGTTGCGAACTTCCACCTGACTCACGCAGTGTGAGGTCATAAATCTCAACGTACCTTCCTTTTAAAAATAAAAAGTAAAAACCATAAATCACATATATAATGCCAAAAACGTATAGGGAAAGTTGAGTTTTAATACTTTGCCCTCCATTTCTGAATTGTAAGTGCCAAACGAAGTTTTGTCACCATATTAGAACCTAAATGTGCGATATGCTTTACTGCTTTCTATATTCACACCTATATTTTATTTATTATTTCATAAACCTGACATGTATACACCCACATTTATAAAACCTTTATTTTTTAACACATAAGATTGAAAATCCCTTGAACAATTCTCTTCACAGCATGAATGAAGATTATATATTGATTTGTTAATCAATTTATGACATTTCTCTATGTCTATACCAGATGTTTTATTGGCCAGTGAAATCAAATATCAATCTATAGTTTTCGGAAATATTGTTCGTGTGATTAGATAAAGAATATATTGTGATATGGTGTGAATTAAATTTATTGTAGAAAGTTGCTTCGTACTATCGATATTTTGTTTTAAAAATCGAATGTCCCTTTGACAAATGTTGAGATATTAAGTTGATATATCAGTGAGGATATCGTAGACCGATAGTAAAATACTAGTGTTTTTAGAAATTAGATATCTGGGAACACCGTTGTTTTTAATATAATAGTATCGATTTATTAATAATAGTGTGTTCGTGGTCACGCTGGGTTGTATTTAGAAATCGAAGGTCGATAAATACAATTAATTTTGTACTTAAGTTAATAACATGTTTTTAAGAAAAAACTTACCATGACAACTTTCAATTTATTACTAGCCGAATCGTGACAATAATCAAAGCGAGAAATTCTACTGGAATTAATTGTTTGGCCTAAATACTTGGCCACGGTTATCTATGATTTCCGAGTATTTACTATTTAACCTTTTGTCAATAATGTAGGTAGGTATAGTCGACCTAGTAGGTTCCTAATTGGTGTATCACCCTCAGGTTGAATGTCACTTCCGCACCATGAAACGTTTAACAGTTCTATAATATATTGCTCTTGCCCGCTTTAAATAACAAATATTTCATACTCATTTTGTCATTTAATATTATTTATTAAATGAAAATAAAAGCATAAGCTTCACCAAGCTACACCCTAGGTCTGGCCCTTATGAAGGATCTCAGGAAGGGTCACTTATAAATTAATGAAAAAGAAAAAAAAAATTAAACGAAAATATTAAATATTTCCCCAAGTTAAATCCCAACGCTCTGAAAATTGGTCTACAATTACTAAGTCTGGTCCTCATGTAGGAACACCGCGACAGGTATCGTGAATAACGCTCTAAATACACATCCTGTCAATAAATATTTTATCACCCAATGAAAATAAAAGCAAATATTTCCCCAAGTAAAATCCTAAAGCTCTATAAATTCGTCTACAATTAGGTCTGGTCCTCATGTAGGGACAGAGCGATAGGTATCGTGATTTACGCGCGCTGCGCCGGCGCGATCTTATCGCCGCGCGCAACTAGTAGCGCCTTTTGGTAATGAGCACTGCTGTGATCTATTTGTTGAGGCTGCTACTGAACTCCAGTGCTTAATCGGCTTTGTGGAAACGTGGAGTGCATTTTGTGGGTAGGTTTTTTATTGTTAGAAGTTTCATTTTAAAACGTTCATAAGTTTAAACAATACTCTGTCTATCTACATTTACAATAAGAGAGATAGCTAGACGATGAAAATTTGACGTATTATGTTCATTAAATATTACTGAATGATCAGACAATGATTTATCGATGAGGCGGTAGACGAAAGGTTGGCTGAAAAAAAAAAGATTTATATTTTAATATTGTATTGTCCCATTTACGTTTCTTTTCCTCCTTTTAGACTTTTGCGGTTTATTGCTATTGTGGGCTTATTCTTTGACAATGAGTCTAGCTTGTCTCGTCATCTCCTACTTGGCCTGCAATGTTTGATTGTAGATTAGTGTAAGCATTCGCAAATCGGGTGAAATCGGGTGGTAACAGGAAAATACCTTCATGCTTTAGTAAGTCAGATGTTATCGCCGCGCGCAACTAGTAGCGCCTTTTGGTAATGAGCACTGCTGTGATCTATTTGTTGCTGCTGCTACTGAACTGCAGTGCTTAATCGGCTTTGTGGAAACGTTGAGTGTATTTTGTGGGTAGGTTTTTTATTGTCAAAGAGAGAGATAGCTAGACGATGAAAACACAGCATATTATTATATATAATTAGATTAGTTAATAAATACCGTCATATTTTAGTAAGTAAGATGTTATCGCCGCGCGCAACTAGTAGCGCCTTTTGGTAATGAGCACTGCTGTGATGTATTTGTTGAGGCTGCTACTGTACTGCTTAATCGGCTTTGTGGAAATGTGGCTAGTGATGTGTTTTTTGAGGAGTAATTTTATTTGGTTATGTTTTGGCTTTCATTTTGCCTACAAGACTTAGACCCATATTCCGAAACGTAAACTCCAACTCAACTCGAACTCCAACTACATCCATCCATCTTCAACTCATGTCATAAATTGAAGTCTTTGCATTTGTTTGCTCATCTCTCGAGTACGGAAACTGCAATCAGACAAGCTTTCATTGACGTTTTCGTGCTCATGTTGGAGTTGGAGTTGAGTTAGAGTTTACGTTTTGGAATATGGGCCTTAATAAAAATATGAAGATAGAAATCAGGAGATTTTGATGGTATATTATCTACGGTTATTACCACAGAAAACACGACGTATTTTTGGGTGAAATGTTATTAAACTATTAGGTCAATTTAAGTCACCGTCAGTAACATCATTATATGAATGGAATTATACATAGAAATAGCAACCAACACAAAATCAAATAAACAAATAAACATTTGACAGGTGGCTCTAGGTACACAGATCTAAAATAAGCAGTAGCAAAATATGATACTATTTAATTGGTTTTATGAAGTACCTAAAAAGACAATCGACTACAATCAACAAAGAAAAAAAGTAACGTGCCGCAAACGGCAATGCTCAAGACAAAGAAAAACTCAGATTCACTTTAACGAAATTCCTCAAAATCCCTGACTAATCCTCAACACAGTTAAGTACTTGTAGTACACACAAACGGTTGTAGGTAGGTGTTAAAATTCAGCTCATATACTTTCGATTTCATCGTAAAATCCTTTGTTCCTGGCGGGTGATTCAAGTACGGTCGTACAATGTAATGTCGTGTCATACAAACGACACCCGTAATCTAATATATCACTGTGCGGTTTGACTTGGTATAGTGTGGACTTGACTTTGACTTTGATGCTAAGGTAAAACAATTTAAAATATAATAATTATTAAACGCGTATCGCTTCAAAAAAATAAAATGATTTTTGACATCAAGAAGGCTGAGTCTAAAAATGTTCCTTGAAGCGTAAATACGGAAACATTACATAGCCTGTCATTTTTAGTTGTTCTTCGTCATGATTAATATGAGTTCTCTTATTCTAGCATTCTTATTTCAGCATAAATAAGTATTTAATTAGTATTATACATTTTATTATTTGTATATTCTATTCGAAACAGAAATCTATTTACATAAAATATATTTTTTTTGATGTACCTACACATACCACAGTGTAGTCTTTTTAACCCAAAGGTTGATTGTTAGAGAATGCCTTGTTGCATTAAGTCCGCCCATGTACTATTTTGTACATAAAGTTTATATAAATAAATAAAAAAAATATCCTGTTTCTTTTTTCAATGCTTATTCTTTGACTGAAGAAAGGCAAGAAGCCCAGACGCTGGGTGAAGGATTCGATCAAACAAACGCTTAGAGATGTCTTTAAAAACTAGGTGAACACCAGGATCCCATGGCCTATGTGTTTCAACCCTAAAGGAGAGAGAGAGAGAGAGAGAAAGAGAGAGAGACTCCCAATGAGGTTATTATTTTTCTACCGTTGGTTGGTTTTGAGGTTTATTTATGGGCTCCGTTTTGTTCTGGAATTTCGCTTCTGATCTGAGTTAGAGATTGGACGGTGTGTTAATACGGAACAAATATCAAAGGAATTTATTTTTTCAGGAAATCGTTTTTGATGGCGTTAAATGAAATCTTTAAAATGGTTGAGAGATAATTTTAAACTAGATCCTTTCTCTTCTATCAAAGATTTTCTGGGAGAAAACTCAGCTTTAAGCTAAGCTCGTTTTTGTAGATGAATTTTACTTTCATTTTGATTTATGATTTCGTCTTCAATAAAGAAATTGAAGTTACATTTTCCGCACCATGTTAGTAATCTTTATTTATTTATTTATTTTATAATTTATGTACACACAGAAAAACATCTTATTCTTATAAGACATCTTATTATTAAAGGATACTGAAATGTGGAAGAATCAAGATATTGTCACGCAAAATTAAGCCGAGCTGTTTTGTGGTAAGGTTTGAGTTCCACTTTAATAGCATGATGTCTGTAGTGTAGACCAGCACGGAGCAAAGCTCGACGAAACGTCCGAGGACCCACATCATAAAAAGCAGCAAAGTGACTTGTTGGCTCGAAGCCGTACTCTCTTCGTATTATTGGACCATATCTGCCGGTCGATTCTGTCGACATCTCACGGTGTTCACCTAGGCGGAGTGAACGACAATAGAGCTGTCATTCCATCTTATTTGTATGGTTTGACAACTCACCTGTCGTGCGCCCCGCCCGGGTGTTCACATCGAACTGTTTAGAGAATCGCACTGCAGTTATTTGCGCGGCGGTTCATATCGGCTGCTGTCCTGAGTTTCTTCTACGATTAGTTATGTACCCTTCTTCGCCATGACGCCGAATCCAAAATCTCACGGTGAATTGAGATATATATATTAAGTTAGACTTGCCATTTTATTTAGTAAATCAATAATTTTCAAACTAAATATTCTTGATAAATGTCAAAATCTTTGTAACCAATGCAGTGACGCTAATATGCCAAATATTTTAAATAAAGAAATGAGTTTAATCATCAAAATCATTCATACCATCCATGCTAGAATTGATGCTTTACAACTTTCAAAAAGTAATAAGTACCTTGAAATAGTATTTTGAGTTTTACTGCACACATGTGATAAAGTCTAATTTGAAAACTGATAAACATTTTAGACCGAGATATTACGCACATTTGATCTTAGCGCATTATAAAATATGTTGAACTTGTGCTATGTGCACTGAACTGCATCGACTTGGAACCTTACTGAACGTGGTGAAATGCTTGATACACTTCACTGTAGTGAGTCATCGGAATCTTTGGGAAATGTGTGACCTGTTGTGGTAAACCGATGGAATTTGGTTTTTCTGTTCGGAAAATCAGGTGGATTATATCATCTTTAAAATCTTACTAGCTTTTCCTCATTGTTTTGCTCGCGTTTAGGTTTATTTTGGCAAAAAAGTAGCCTTTATCTGTCTTCAGGGTCCTATTAATTTAATCTCTGTGCAAAAATGGTTCAGCAATTTACGCATGGACGCTTGACATTTAAAATATAAGTTATGATTTCCGTAAGTTATGATTTAAATAAAACAAAGCACGAAGATAATGAGCGGTACGAAAATGTTCGCCAAAAAATATTTGACCCCACTTAGTACAGACGGTAGCCTCACCAGCCCGTCACGTACGCATCAGACACCAATCAAACTTAATTTACTACAAGCAACCAAACTTGGCCGTAAACAACCAAGAGTAACCTTGACAGACCAGACCATGGGATTTGTCATCGAGTCTTTCTTTGTCGAGGTCAGGAAAACAATGGCGCCGATCTGCCCATCCTGGCCTTTTAATGCTTAAAACTAATTGGCATATTTGATGCACTTAATCCACCCCTCATCCAATCAATAATGAACCTTAATTTTGACACAGTGGAGTTCCAATTTGAGTGGTTTAAACATTGGTTCTAAAGCCCTAAGTCATGTTTCAGAAATTCAAATGTGGAATTTGGAGGTCGCGATTGTCTTAACAGTAGACAGTCAACAATATTGGATTTGTTCCAAAGAACGATGCACTCACAATGCATCTTTGTTACCACAAGGCCTATACCTTTGCCTTGAAACGACGGTGTTTCCGATTTAAAAAATAGAATAGGCTTCTGTGTATTGTTTCATTGCAGTTTAATTGGCCGGTGGGTAATTGAAAAAGGATTTGATCGTGTTGGATGATACGCTTAGTGATAGTTCAGGGATTTGCGAAGATCTAAGAGGAACAGAACGATATGTGTGTTCTTGAGTTTTGTTTTCGAAAGTTTCAGTGCCTTAGAAGTGATTTATCACAGAGTGACCATCCATGACAGGCAGAAAATTAGATTCATATAGACTCAGAAACAACGGACAAGATGTAAACATGATCCATCGACATAATCCATTTTAGTTGTTTAAGTAAATATCGGAAAGAAAGGAGGAGGAAGAAGGTTATAGAGAGAACAGCCACAAGCCTGATGAAGCGCCAATCTGAAAATAGCGGGAGTGAAAATATCACAAGTACAAAAGAAGCAGCATATTCAAGGAATGAACAAGGCTCAACACTGGAAACTGAATTTGTAAACCTTGTAGACAGGAAAGTCACAAACGAGATGAATCAACCACCTTAACGCAGAAAGGGTGAAATGCCACAAGTATGTTAAAGGACCAACATATATCACTAATGGACTATTAGATATAATGGACATAAATGGATGACGAACTTGTGAACCTCCTAGGAAAGAAATCCACAAGCTTGATGAACCGAGAACCTAATAACAAAAGATGAAAATACCACAAATAAGTAAAAGGACCAGCACATCTCAAGACCATTCTAGACCATACTCAACACTCACCAGCGATAAGCCAACAACCTAAGAAGAAGGCAAACCAAAAAACAGGTGCTCAAAAACATAAAATTAATCAATAAAAGCGGGGGACAACACATAAACACGAGATGTTAATATCCAAGGAATGAACTATGCCCAACACTGGATAGGTACTAAATTTGTGAACCTCGTAGATAGAAAAGTCACAAACGAGATGAATGAAAAACCTGAAAGCAGAAAGGGTGAAATACCGCAAGTGTGTGAAAGGACCAACATATCTCAAGAATGAACTAAACTCAACCCTATGTTGTAAATTGAGGACACAAACCTGATGAACCGACAACCTAAGAACCAAACACGAAAACACCGCAAGTGTGAACAAGCACCAGCATATCTCAAGAATGGTCAACACTTGCCAGCGATAAGCCGATAACCCAAGAACCCAAGAAGAAGGCAGACCAAAAAACAGGTGCTCAAAAATGGTATTAATCGCAATAAAAGCGGGTGACAGCGCATAAATACGAGATGTTCGTATCTGCATACGTCGTTAGCGATCAAAGCGGTGTAACAATAAGTAAACCGCTATCGAGCATCGCCGCTGCTCGCCTGTAAATCACGGGCTGCGCATACGATTACAGTGCGTGCGGGGCTTCGGTGCGCGTTTCTGTTTGTTTGGTTTTGGAGTTTACTCCTTATGACACGTATTCATAATATGTTTAGCCTGCGGTATACAAATTTTATAAGGAGTGAAATCTTGAAGTTGCTGTTTACAATGTTGGTCTCTAAAAGCTATAAATACTAAAGCTTGAAAGAATCTTAATACTGTTAAACCCATGGGAATACCCATTAATAACAATGAGTTTATTTATTCCTGTATTCACACAATAACATCTTAATTTCTTCCATTTGTATCGAGCTAAGGTTATAAAGCAGGAAGTATGCAATAAAATATGTAAATATAGACCATTACAATAATCATAAACAATTAAATTCGATACCAGACGTCTTCGAACGATCGATCGATTCTAATACCAATATTTTCGAATCTATAACAAAACAATTTTATAGGAAAGCGATATTAATTTGTATTGATATATCTGTTACTAATCGAGAAATGTCGAACGGTCCAATTGTTCTTTCTAAAAAGTCATAAAGTTTAAAGTAGACAAACTTCAGTGAAGACCGTTTTGGAATAGATCTTCAAAATGATGTTCATAGACAGTTTAATGGATGCACGATTGTTTGGGAATTGGTAACATTGAGAGCGGTTACGCACTGGGTTTTATAAACGTTGCTTTTAACGTCGCTGCATGGATTCAACAACGAATAACCTTAGCATATCCTGTAATACTTAAGTAAAATAATGTTGCTCAGCCCCATCCAGCTGGACTGGAAGCCGACTCTAACATAATTGGGAAAATGTTGGACTGATAAGATGATTTGAGTAAAATAAAAAAAAGTATAATGTTGACAGTCGACTGCGATCTTATTAAACTATTTACAACAGCTTCGCAGACAAACTGTTATAACATTTCTGTTAGCTGGTAGAATAACCGAGAGAGGCCTCCGTTTCTTATGAAAATAAGTAAGCAGAAAAAGTGAAACCATTCAATTGAAGACCTTTTATGTAGGTACTAGCTTCTACCAGCTGCGGCTTCGCCCGCGTGAATATCGGAAATAGCAAGGTTTCCTGATTTGTATTGTAAATTTTTTACTCAGGGAACACCCACCCTTCACCTACCCTACACCTACCCTACACCTACCCTACACCTACCTTACACCTACCCTACACCTACCCTACACCTACCCTACACCTTCCCTACACCTTCCCTACACCTTCCCTACACCAACCCTACACCCACCCTACACCTACACTACACCTACCCTACACCTACCTTACACCTACCCTACACCTATCCTATACCTACCCTACACCTACCTTACACCTACCCTACACCTACCCTACCTACATAATTATACCAGCCCAAAAATACTATGACATGTTTCTGGTCTCCTGGTACTTGATGTTTCTGGTTTGCTGGTACTTGTAAATCTGAAGTACTAAGGCAGCAGCGGCTCTGAGTTTCCACTTCCTCCTCAGTCTCCATTAATCCATGCCACTTACTGGGATAAAAAGTAGCCTATTTTTTATTCCAGGATATGAACTACATGTGTGCTAAATTTCATCCAAATCCCTTCAGCCGTTTTTGCCTGATTGTTACACAAACATACAAACATACAAACAAACAAACATACGAACATACAAACATACAAACATACAAACTTTCACCTTTATAATATTAGTAGGATTGTTTTTATTCATAAAATGCGTGTTTAAACGCTACAATTTTTGAACCAAGTGCGTTACTTAGGAAGATAACTCTTATTTTTCATGGTGCGTGTCTAAATAATTGCATGTCATTGAGACGTTCTATCGATGGATAATATTCATTTTATTAAATGGTTATTGATAGGAAGTCTGCAAAACGGTTTCCTTGGTTATTCGTATTAATAAAACAATCGCTTTTATTGTTTTATTGGGGCGATCTGGTTTCATGTGTTTGTGTGGGCTACTTTTATTATAATCTATTAGCAGCCCACTCTGGCTTGGCCTGGATTAATTATAGGGTGTCCCAGAAATGCGTGGTCATAATTAAAGGATTTTTCTGTATCTGCTAGAGTAGAGAAACCATATTAAAATAAAAAAAGCGGCCAAGTGCGAGTTGAACTCGCCCATGAAGGGTTCCGTAGCAGTAAGTAAAAGGTAAATTGCGGTTTACGATTTATGACTTATTAAAAAAAAATATACTTACTAGATCTCGTTCAAACCAATTTTCGGTGGAAGTTTACATGGTTATGTACATTATATATTTTTTTTAGTTTTATCATTCACTTATTTTAGAAGTTACAGGGGGGGGGGCACACATTTTACTACTTTGGAAGTGTCTCTCGCGCAAACTATTCAGTTTAGAAAAACAATGATACTATAAACTTCAATATCATTTTTGAAGACCTATTCATGCAGATACCGTATACGTATATACCGGATATATACGTATGGGTTCGATGAAAAAAAAAATTGAGTTTCAGTTCTAAGTACGGGGAACCCCAAAAATTTATTGTTTTTTTTCTATTTTTGTGTGAAAATCTTAATGCGGATCACAGAATACATCTAATCACCAAGTTTCAACAGTATAGTTCTTATAGTTTCGGAAAAAAGTGGCTGTGATATACGGACGGACAGACAGACAGACAGACATGACGAATCTATAAGGGTTCCGTTTTTTGCCATTTGGCTACGGAACCCCAAAAATATACTTAAAAAAACCCTTATTGCAAAAAGCGACTAAAATATAAAAAAAAACACTTTTTATGCAGTCTGATGCAGATAGTGGCGTTCACTTTAGTTCAATCACAGCTTCGATGCCACTAACTGCATCAGAGTGATTTTAATTGAACTTTTTATTCGTGTTTTGGTGTCGACATTTTTTTTATAGTAAAAAAAATATATATTTTGATATTGTTTACAGTAAACCACTCTTTAACTTCTGGAACACCCTGTATAATCCACGGGCTAGAAAGCTATATTATAGCTTATTCTAGCCCGTGGATTTGACTCCGTGAAGACCGTTTTACTGCCCTCAGTATATTAATATTATGATCGGCATGAAGTGTACATGCGTATAAGTTTCTTCAAAATCCGTTCAGAGGTCTAAATTGTTTACACGCTACACACAGACTGACACACTTTTGCATTTACATATAATTATTTGTATTGATGGTCATGTAAAATAATGTACTGATCTAATGGTGGAGCAGTGGCTTCAAGGTCCGCGCAACACCAACTCACAAAATTCGCACTTTCTCTTGATAATTTTAGTAGGAATATGAAAAAAGTTTTTCATGAATAAACTTGATTTTAGTGTGAAATCTCAATTGATTAATTTTCCAAAAAAATTGAAATTATTACAAATAATATGTTTCCTAACTTCGTCCCTAAATTTCCTATCCATAAATAAAATTTACAGAAAATTTTACACTATATTTTTTGAACGAAAAGTTCACCACAATTTAGTGATGCGCCTGCACGCGATCCCGGGATGATAACGGGACGACATCGCACGGGACGTGTCCGCTCGTACAGATCTCGCCACTAAGCAAATCACCACTACGATTCCTAATTGATTTTATCTATGCATACTAAGTTGGAGAAAATAAAGAAAAAAAACAACATGCGAAGGTCTTGGTGTCTTCTTGATGCCTAGGTTAAGTTCAAAGATAAGTTTCTGCACTGCGATCGAGAATTTTAAAAAGGGACTGCATTTTCGAGCAATGTTTGAGCTGAGACAAAAGATTTTTTTTCAGTTTGACATTATACTGAGCTAAGACTTTTTAGCATGACACCTTAGAGATGTAGTTTTGAAGAGGTTTACTGTTTTATTTTAGTTAAGCAATAAAATAGCATAGGTATTTTCTTTTTTTAATCATTGTTCTTGGATTTTTGGTCGTTGTAGTTCATGACTGATTTAGGTGTAATAATTTGGAATAAGACAGATGGCAGATGGATAAAAATTTGTCAAAAAAAAATGTTAAGTTTTTTTGTTCCCCAGAGTTGTTCACAAACGTTGTTGTTGGCCCTTAAAGTGACCATGGAAAACACATCGGAGATTTTTTATTTTATTTTCAAACAAAAGCGTAAAAATAAATACGCTACCTAAACAAAACCATACCGCACACTTATCTGGCTCGAACGCGCCGACGTATCTTAGAAACGTCTCAAATATCGATTAATATCGAGAAAATCAAAAATATAAATTGCAGCGACTCAACAGATCTAGAGATCAGAACGAAAAGTCCGAGTTACGACCACGGGATCGAGCAGTCGAGCGGTACCTACGAGTATATATTACGATAAACCTACAGAGTGTGTCAAAAAGAGTTACTGTATTTCAGTAACACAACATAACCCTCAAATATGACCACGTACTTCTGAAACACGCTTTTCCCAACTATGATGTCGGCTTCCAGTCAAACCAGACTCAGCTGAATACCAGTACTATAACAGATCAACTGCCTATCATAGTAACAATTCTAAAAATTTTTAAGCAACGTTCGCATTTGCATCTCAGTCTCGCAATCTGTCAAAAAACTTCAATTTCCTTACATTATTGACAGATTGCAACTGACATGCGAATGCGAACGTTGCTTAACGTAGCAGAATTGGGACTCTAACCTCAAAACCAGTGATTGGGTAACACGGTATTGGCGTGTCTGATGTGCGTGATGCAAAAACTATAATAATATTGACAATTTTATCGAAAAACCCGATCGCGAAAAACTAATAAAAAGTAAAAAAAAACACTTGACACAGTAAAAAAAAATGTTTTGGTTTTGCTATTGTCTTTTTATTTGCTGTAAATAGCCCTTAAAATGACCACGCACTTCTGTGTAACACCCTGTATATAGTGGGGACAAATACCGCGCGCGCTGATATCGTAAATCTTTGACATTTTTGTGGTGTAGAAGAAGAATTAACAATAAAAAGTCGCGTTCGTGATGATTTAGAACTCAAGGATTTTAGCGGTTGCTTTTAAATATGGGTTCGTTCTAAAGTTTGGTTAGGACAGTGGGTTCTATGATTGGAATTTTTAAACTGAACTAGTTGTATTTTTTCTAGGTTAGAAATACCTATTTAAATTAAACACCGGATTACAAACTTACTTTAGTTTGCACGTGTAAAATCCGAAAACTGAAAAAGTTAGGTTAAGTGTAGTTGCATACACACAAACAAAAAAAAAATCGGTATAGGTCAAAATGATTTTACATTTTCATGTTTCCTTGTTTGAATTCCAAATTAATGTTACAATTATAAACTCAATAATCACCCAACCACTGCAAATCCCTTTTATTCCCAAACCATTAACAGGTTGTTACATAAACGCTATCGGCGAATCGGCGAGAAATAGTGCGGTACAACTTACGTTGTTAACCCTAGGTCGGGCGCAGCACTAAATTTATATTTAGTGATGTCAGCCGGCCGATACGCAATCCCGCGCTACCGTGCCCCGGCGAGATCCCGCGATAACCATCACGGGACTTCGATAATTTGTTGACGATCGGGAATTAAATTTTATGTGTTTATTTTTTAATGAGTAGTGACGCGACCACGCGACACCCGCTGTTGGTGATTTGTGGCCAGTTCCAATGTTATGAATGTGCAGGTTTTTATTTATGGTTAAAGTGTTGTTGAGTTGGTGATTACGATTGGATATATTGATAATATAATAGGGGATTGTTTATTGCTTCTTTTGCGAATTGCTTCGGTGTTTATAGTGTGAGAATTTTGAAAGTTTTTTTTACAGTTGATGTTTCAGTCATAACTGTCATAAGCGATGATTTGGGTAGAAAGAAGGCTACTATTTGAATGACAGAATTTAATATGTATCGAAGAAGATTTGTTCTGTCGACTACCAAATTAATTTAATTCAATGACTTGGGATAAGGTCAGGAAGATGATGTGTCGGCAAGAAAAGGTCGAAGATCTAGTGTTTGGGTGATGGGGAGTTTGTTGCGCCACTTCTTATTCCCTTGTTAAAAGAAGTGGTGACGGGCGGGTGTTTAGGGAGCTGCCTGTCTTTATGTAAATGTTTGACGTTTAAAGTTGCTGTTTCTACTTGCTTTTGATTCTGTTTCGTTTAGTCTCGACTTAGCACCACATTTACTTTCAGAAACTAATAAATTTCCCATATTTAACAGCTTATCTAGTTTCTGTACCATATGATACGAATAGCTTGAGTGCCACCTGACCCCCACAATCCATAAGGAAGCCGGGGTTTATACAGCACTGATATACACATAATGCTAGCACTTCACTTGGCGTATTTGGCTAAATATTCACATTACTTTGGCAATGCAACATGAACTTTATTTGTTATTACTTTCGTAATAAGGTTCATGTTACGACTATTTTTTTATTCCACAAGTGCCGCGAATTTTTGTCCAAATACGCCAAGTGAAGTGCCACCTTTACACATGGACTTCCCACGCAGTTGGTCATAACTAGTGGGTTACTTCACTAGCTAAATGTACCGAATTGGCCTTACCTATGCTTCTGACGCTAGAATTATATTGGTATTATTATATCAATTGGTAATAATAAATTTTAGTATAATTGCTTAGGTTGGGTACTGTTAGTTAAAGTTCAAAGATTATTCTAATATTATTAATAAATACGTACCTACTCAATTCTAAATAATTATAATTTATTTTATTATTACTGAAATTAACGTCTGCAAAGGGTAGAAAATAAAAAGTAAGGGCCATCTAAATAATAAAAAAATAAATTAATCACACTATTTTGCCGCAGTCACAATTGTAACTCAGTCATAACTATAAAGTACTAGCACAATAAATATATGCAAAAAGTGTATGTTTGTCCGTGCACCTGTGCTGATTAACGGTATGGCACTCGGACGACGCCGGGGCATTAAACAATGCGATATCGTAGAATTATAGCACCGCTGTGGTTAGTGATGACACATCGAAGAGGATGGTGGTATGCAGAAATGGGGCAGAGAACCTATCAGCAGGACACCCATCATTTTCTTTCTCTTCTTTACGAGTTCTAAGATTATTTGGAAAAAGTAGGTGGCTATGTTAGTATTGCAGCTACTTTTGGGATGGCTCAGCAAAATACCAACTTGCTGCATTGGACTCGGTGGAACGCAGAGCAAAAAGGCTTATAGGTGACGAGTCGCTGGTGGCTAAGCTTCACAGCCTGGCTCATCGGCGTAGTGTTCCTTGCCTGTTGGTCTTCTATAGACTGTACTTCGGAGAGTGTGCGCAGGAACCACTCGCATTTGGTCGATATCCCGACTAGTACTCGGCGCTTCTCCTCCACATTTATTATGCGCACAGTCAAAGTGTGAAACTCTCTGCCATCGTCTGTGTTCCCTTCCACATATAACCCGTCTGCCTTCAAAGCACGAGTAAACAGGCATCTTCTGGGCACTCTCGCTCCATCATAGACCTCATCTATCGCTTTCCATCAGGCGTGATCGAGGTCTAGAGCAAGCCCATTCCTCAATAAAAAAAAAGCATATAGCAGTGTGGTGCAAGTGTATCTTCACTTGGGGCAATTAAAGTTGTGGCTCATGTTCTGGAGACCTACCTCGTTGGTAAAGTATACCCCTTATGTATCTACTACATCTCACGACTGATTGATGACGTGGTCTAATCTAACTGAAACTAGTTACTAGTTAGGAAAACATTATTTAACTTTGAATAGTTATCCTTCCATTATACTGGAAAGTAGAATTAAAACTCATTTGTTTAAGCGTTCACAGAGATTACACAAAATATGTATTAGCTATGTGTTATTCTATCGTACTGTAACTAACAAAGCTCCGTCGATTGGAAAGAAATAACTGAGACTATAATTTTAGAAAGATATGATAAGGTAGGTCAGCGCAATTATTACAACATTGGAAATCAAAAACAGTATGATCACATCACATCCCAACTATAATTTTGGTATAACAAAACTTCTTTTCTTCTGCCACTTCTGTGGCTACATAAATCCTCCTTAGTCTTGTTAGTTTTAGCTTGTAACAAACAGAAAAAAAACATTGATTTAATAGCATTACAGCAGTACACCGGAGACCATTCCCTATTTATTTTAGGTTTCTACTGTTCAATCAAAGGAATATAGGAACTGACATAAACGTTGTGGTGGATATCGCTGTCAGTCATAAAACAAAAAAAACACAAAAAAGTTTTATAAAACAGTTGTGTAACTATTCTGGTGTACAATAAAGTATATTCAATCTATCTTACTATCTATGTAAAAATAATCCCATAAACATAGCACAAGCGGTTCCCACACCTACATTGCCGTCCACACAGAGAGCAATACCTATACGTTAGCTGGCTCATTGCAGCAGCATATCATCACGCTAAATAAAACGGAGCGGGGCGGACCACCCGGGTCGCGACACGCGCGTTAACCGTCCGATTTACGAGCGCATCGCCCCGGCTGCGCACGCGCTCTCTAAGATAACCTGCGTCGCATAAATGTTTGGCCTGGCTGTGGGAATTGTGGGGATGAAAAACTGTACTATCTTTAAGGTGTACAGTAAACTGGTACCTAAACTATATTTTTTCCAAAGAATGAAAAAGAGTTTATTTGCGTTTGTCATAAATTCAATTATATTTAATTTCAAAACCTACCTTAAATAAGTTTACATAATTTAAGTAATACTTATTTTCTACAAATCCACATAAATACAAATGAAGACACACATATACAGATAAAGCTGTTCTATATAAAATAACCTGTTTATTATCATTGAAAAGTGATATTAAAACAGTTATCTCAACTATTATAATTTAATATCGAGAAAAATAATAACTAAAACTTGATGTATTCAGAATTAAAAATATATTTGCAACTATAATCTTAAACTGCACAAGAAAAGGAGGCTGAACAAGGAAAAATGAAACTAGAGGCGGCTATGAATGAAAAACATTGTTGAAATGATTAAGTATGTTTTAATAGTGAAATATACCGTGAAACCGTTAAACTATTTTAACTACCAAGAGGTCATTGAGAGCAGAATTAAGTAAAACACAGGCTATAAAAGTCTTAAAAGATTTACAGCTTCCTAAAACGAATCCTTGCTACAATTGATTTAAAAATTATGCTCATTGTCCAGTGGCGCCCATCCCCGAAACTTTTACGACTAAACAAATAAAACGTGTAACGAACTAAAAAATGGGTTCAAGAGGCTATCGTAAATAAAATACCCGCTCATCAATGTCTAGAAGTCACTCTAAATCGTTGTTCGAACAATAAAACTTGATTCATTCGTATCCAAATCATAAATAAACTGGACACTTTTAATACGGACCTATTTTGAACTATTACTGCGACGTAAAGTTTAAAAAAAAACGAATTAAGTTCCGAACGGAATTTGGGTCGTAAAATCGTTGAAGTGTTGTATAAAGTGACAAGTGTATTGTGACCACAAAGTTGATGTTAGGCGACAAATCTGTTCAATAGATAGAAATATGGTAAAACATTATGCTTAGTATGACTGTAAGATTTGTAAAGCTGGAAGAACACCAGCACAAACCTTAGTTTCTTAAAAGTAATATTTGTTACAAAAATATTTTTAAATCACTCGCTGGGAGAATAACTTATATTTCAACTACATTTCGTTTTAAGTAAACAGGTCAAAACTATTATACCTAACCATGAATTTTCTTTATTCGTGAAAATAGAAAAATGTAAGCACAGCCGTACGAATGATAAAATTCTTCTAGTTAATATTAATTTTATTCAGTAAGCCACGCCATTCGATTGATTACACTGGAGGGGTAGCTTTGCATTTGATCCGGAGTAGCAGGAACTGTTGATCGACATCGACTGACTCTGTCCATCATCTATCGATCGATTATTTTGGTAACACAATCGACCGATAGATGCATGAGGATGTTGGGATGCATGAAGGAGCCTCCTCGTGTAGCGCAATTTGTTCCATCAGACACTCAACTGAACCGAGCGCTCGGCGCATCCTGGACAGTCTCACCTAACACCTTCTAAGACTGGCCAATCCTTCCCTTGCGGTGGTAGGGCTAACACCCACCTGGTTCGCGACCACCCTCCCATCGGAGTTCGGCGTCAAGCACCCTGCTGTGTTTCGTCGACCCGTGGGAAACCCGTCCCTCAAGGCATCTTCAGGGCACGCTCACTCCATCATGGACCTCATCTATCGCTTTCCATCAGGCGTGATCGAAGTCAAGAGCTAGCCCA
Source organism: Melanchra persicariae (assembly GCA_947386135.1). Lineage (NCBI taxonomy): Eukaryota > Metazoa > Arthropoda > Insecta > Lepidoptera > Noctuidae > Melanchra > Melanchra persicariae. The sequence continues at coordinate 19,857,441 of OX376658.1, read as the reverse complement.
TTCATAAATAAAAAAAAAAAAATACTCTAAGAGGAGGTTCCTAACGGGATCAAAGACTGTCCCAAAAATCTCCTCGACATGGTGACCCGACGATCTAAAGCTCGCAGTTCAATCAATAAATTGTCTAGTATTGTCCACTTGATTCATGGCCACGCATACAAACTTTATATGCGACATAAACTGTGTGTGGCCCATTTGGTTTACTGGTTCTAATTACTGGCTCCCATAATACTGGTGTAGACCCTGATTAGAAGATGTCGAAGGTAGGAAATGATTCATGTAGAACTCTTAAAACCAATATTGGATTTGGATTTACTTGGTTCCGTATTGGTTCCTTATAGAATGAAACGGATTGATGGAAGTACAGGAAGACCAAAAAATTATGGCTAGATTATGTAAAAAATGATAGGGTTAGAAAAGAGGTGGCTGTTGAGATGAAGGCTGGTAGAGGTGTAAAAAAGAAGACTTGCTCCGCAAATCCCGAATTAATTAATATAAGGGCAGGAAGATGATGAGGTGAACTGCTTCGTTTTTGTTGATTAGGTACACAGGTTTCGGAGGACACAGTGGAGCATACGGTGGACATCTGCCTTGCTTGGGCGGAGTACTGCCGTGTCTCCGTCGAGGCGATCTCTCGCTTCCGGCCCTGGTTCACTCCATGGTCTGGAGCGAGGGTGCATCGGAAGCAGTTACCTCCTTCTGCGAAGCGAATGATAGTGAAGTAGAAGGCGGGCTGCTTGAGCGAGAGGTAAACCTCACGTCCCAGCCGCCGCAACAGGAGAAGACACCCCAGCTGTTGGGAGACGCAGGTGATTCCCGACCACCTGTACGCGCGGGCCTGCGACCGGCGAGTGTTGGGTGCCTTGTCGTCCGATAAGAACCAGGCCCAGATTGACTGCGCGTTGTGTTCCAAGCGCGCCTCAAAGAGATGTCAGCATAGTAGGTAGTCGGAGCCTGCTAGGCACAGAGCCTGCCAGGGTTGCTTTTTCTTTCACAGCAGTGAATGCTAATTAGTGTTGTATTCTTTGTCAGAAATATTGTCCGTCACTAACAAAGTTTCTTCATACCTGAAAAACAAGAATCTATACTATGTTTTCAAATGGTTAGGCATGTTTTTTGCAAGGATACAAGACTAGCTGGGATTCACGTTTTAAAGGCATCAAACTGGTATAGTATTGAATCATAATGCGATTGTAATAAGTTAAATCTATGTTAACTAGAGCCAAATTCACGGTATTTGCAACAAGCATGTCACCAACAATAAAATCCCGATACCAATCGATCAGCCTTAAACTGAGTTTAACAAATTGTCGTTTAACAAAACCGTTTGATGGATCGTTGCTACCGTTTACAATATCTATACATACACCTTATGACAAAGTACTAAGGTTTAATATAGGGAATGAAAATTGTTGAAATGAATGCTGTTGACATAACTATGATGGATATGGGTCTACATAAATGTATGAAGATTTATGGGAAGATGATTTGATGGGCGACACTGGTGATATTATAAAAAAAATTAACCTAGTAAAAAATATTTTTAAGCAGTGACAAAACTAAAAAAAAACAAATTGTTGTCTTATCTAAAACACATGTGATTGCAATATAGATTTGAATTGTATTAAAGACTTTTTTGTAATGGGGTCCGGGAGATCAGATATTTTCGAGGCATCAGTAAGCATTTAGTCATTTTTTTAAGTGACCAAAGTGCAATTCTAAATCTAAACAACATTCACATTAAAATGTATGGAAATAAAAGCTTTCAGATAGAAAGCTTCACTAAGCCTTTGTGCCAGTAGAACAGAAAAAATATGTTCCTAACGCTACAGAAGAAAAACTGTGGGGGAAACCTTTCGAAAATAAGCATATTATGAACAAGTGCAAGACCTGAGTCATCCTGCTTAAAATTCATTGCAAGTGTTAAAAAGAAACGGAGTAGGTACACTTGAATTTATAAGCGCCTCTGTTATAATCGGTGTTAACTTGAGTGAGCTGAATGAATTATAAAATAAACCTTTTCCAGGACTCAAGCAGAGAGAAAATTCTCGTATTTTCATCTGTGAAAAACAAAGTGCCAATTCTCATTTTCAAGCAATGATCGCATTCGCATCTCAATCGCAAACTGTCAAAAGTGTATGAAAATTAAGGCTTTTTTGACAGTTTGCGATTGACATAATGTTTCTTAATAATTAATAGAATTGGCCCTCAGATCATCACCATACTGTCCAATTCTTGAGTTTGAGATGATACATATTGTGACTTTAATTTGATGTACATGGAAAAACCTTTACCTTTGTTTTTAATGCTAAACGCATGCTACGCTGTTCGGGGAGACGACGTGGTTATTTGGGGCTTGAAAACTTCACCTGTGCACCTACTTTCACCTTGATGTGTGAGCCGCTAGAACTACGCATGGCATTTGCGACACATACAGTGTGGTCCATTTCTAGGACCCTCTTCTTTGCCCACCTCCAGGCATCCTCCTCCTTCAACGACATCCGGGTGCACTGGGACATCACTACAACTCCAGGGACCGTGCAGCGTGGAGGATAGAATTCCCAATGATGGAAAGTACCTCAGGGTTGAGGATATCAATGTTGCAAGTCCATGCAATCTTCAATGTAAACGTTTTTCATGAATGTTTTCAATCAATCTACCCAGATTTTCTCCAAGTCTGTAGTGTCCAATTATAAGTTCGGTTTCCAATCTAACCGGTTGCAGCTGAATACCAGTATTTTACATAAAGCGAATTCCTTTCTGACTTCCACGACTCGGTATCTGGGAATTGCGATACGCCTTGTCAAGTTTAGTTTCCGAATAAATGGCTTCTGACTGACAGTAACGACTGTCAACGATTTACAGTTTACATTTTTTTTAATGAGACATTATTGTATGTATGTATTGCATAGATATGTACAAGTAACTTAAAGTAATCACTTAATAAGAACTAGACTAATAATCGCGAAATTATGTACAAAAGTGTAAAAAAACAAAATAAATCATTGGGTAACAAAAAATTCATCCACATCGCTGTCAATGACAAAAGTGCTCAGAACACTGGCAGCATTGCCGCGTTGAATGGCAATGCTGGTTCTTTGGCTGAAGAAAATTCCAGCCCTCTGGACACGTGAACTGTCTACAACTCTCGGACCCCATGGCCTAATGTTTTCATTATTGTTAACCCACCTCATAAAATCATCGTAGGAGGAAACTAATACCAAGCCTATGACATCCATATATTTCAATAATCCAAAAAGATAAATAATCTACACTTCCATCCATCTAATAAGTTAATATTATTTAAATGTAACCAAATCAATTCGTGGCGGCGCCAACAACCACCATGTTTATAAAAACCGTATTTTCCTTCACGTTTGTGTGAAATTTTATGTCAATTTGTCGAATGCCATTGCGTGCGAGGCTTATGAATATTCAACACGGTCCGTTTGCCCAAAGCATACGGCTTTGTGTAGTACGGGGGGAAAAGATTGTGTGGGCGACATGTGTTCCTTCTTAACCGATTATTTTGTAGGAGATTATGAGTTTGAGTAGTCTGAGATTAGATCTTGACATGGTTTGTAGATTAAAAATGTATGTTAATAGTCATTTCGATGTATCTAGTCAGTCAGAAATACCTAACCCGATAGGGCAGCTAATTGAAAACAAGTACCAAAAATTGATCACAAACTGTATGAACTTTATCACACTCGAAAACTGTTCTTAATCCGCTTTTACGCACACTATGACTGTTTTATTTTTAGTTATGCTTTTCGATCCGGAAGACGCAGCAATGGAAGGCCTCCCACAAGGTGGACCGATGACCTGGTGAGGGTCGCGGGTAGCCGATGGATGCGATACGCACAGGACCGGTTGTTGTGGCACTTGGGGAGGCCTATGTCCAGCTGTGGACGTCTTTCGGATGATGATGATGATGATGATGATGACGTGTTATCCGCACAAATGCGGAAAATTCGGCAGACAGTCCCTACCTATTCAACTTTTTATTTATAATTTAAACTTGTCGCCAGCCAGTTCCCAACTGTTCGCCGGCAGATCCCACGAACAACCAGCGAACAAGTAATATCAACGCGAAAAACTAGCCATTTCTCTAAATATTTAGTTATTAAAAAAAAAATATTTAGTTTTTTTTTTTTCGAGTAAGTGTATTTCTTCATAAGGACGTTCAAAATCCTGACAATCAGCTTGACTTCTTCATTTAAATCTTAGTTGAATCAAGTGATGGTCAAACCTCAATACGAAATATCCATTTAGACAATATTTCTAAACAAACAAACTGAGATAACTGTCTAACATTGTTTTCGTTTCCCATTTCTTACAAATACTTTTTATGCCGTTCATAACACAAGCGAGCTGTGTCGTGACCTATTGACGTTCAGATCTCCGTTAACATGCAAACGGGATGTAAATCAGTTTATGTTCATTTAACTGTCTAAGAGAAAATCTTTTCTTGACATTATTTGTGTAGCAAGACTTGCGGTCAAGGGTCATCGCTTTTAGGTGACTTTGATGTTACATATTTAAAGATAAACACAAGAAAGAAGCTATCAAACGAAATTAAACTTTATTCTCTAGATGTTACAGTTCGGCGTTTCGGTTCTGAGGTGTTTAAGTTAAATTGGTGTTTGTGATGGGAAAAGTCACAGTATCGATGGGTATTGTTCAATCGGTTACATTTTATCTATTTAACATACATTTATATACATAAATAATGTCGGCATTTTTGTCGAGAAGCTCACAGAATATCGTTGTTTTCGATATCAGTGCATAAGTTTTGTTTTTTATTTGTCAAAAGGAAAATTTGGGGAGTTTTAGCCGATAGTTTCATGTAAATGGAGGCATATCGATGAAGAGAGCTTACTAATTCATGTTGATAATAGACATTGCGTTGGTAACCTGTCACTTTGGGCATCGATACAATGTTTTTAAAACAAAGCCTTACATTAACGTACTATAAGGTTATCTGCGAGTTTAAAGTGCCTGAGATTCCTTTAGTAGTCCTGAGGTTTAGATCATTTTAAAATTGAAATACAGCTTAATAAAGTGATCCCCAGATTTCTTATGAATAAAAAATATTGTATGATAAGAGGGGAGGGAATAAAACAAATTGTTGTCTGATATAAACGTTCTTTTATAATCTGGGGTCCGCGTGATCAGAGATTTTCGAGGCATCATTAAGTATTTAATCAATTCTTCACGTAACCAGAGTGCCAATTCTACTAGAGTCCGTCCCACGAAAGAAGTTCCGCAACTGCGGCGCTAGTTTCTATGCGACTGTACGCTATCCTCTGACAAATCTTGTTAGTTCCATTTATTTCCGCGGGACTTCTTTTGTTGGATGGACTCTAATTTTAAGCAACGTTCGAATTTGCATGTCAGTTGCAATCTGTCAAAAATGTATGGAAATTAAGGCTTTTTTGACAGATTGCTACTGAGATGTGAATGCGAACATTGCTTAAAAATTAGTAGAATTGGCCCTAAGTTGGCCGGCAGAAGTTGGAGTCAATAAAATTGTTTGACCGTGCAAAGTTGTCAACAAATAAAAGGTACGTTTTGACAGCAGGATACAATATTACTAGTAAGTATGAAAGAGACATGAAATATATCTCTGTTGTATCCTGCTGTCAAAACGGGCCTTTTATTTTTTGACAACTTTATCTGATATTTTCTTGAGATACGGATACTACCTTGTTTTAGCAATTTCAGTGTTAAACCTAGATGAAAACTAAAGTCCTGGGGAAAAAGGGGAAGTAGGTATCTGAGTACGTGTGGTGTATGTTACTTTTTCATACCTCGATGGATTTGATCGAAACTTGGCGCACGGGTAAGCTATGTCTTGGATTAGGACAAGATATTTTTTAAATTTAGAAAAATATTACGAATATTATATTTTGAAGTCGGTTGTACTTTTTTGAAAAAAGTTTATTAAAATTCCGAGAGTGTGTTCACTTGAGATGATTTCAGATATTCATATGGGGGAAGTCTCTGGCAACAACTAGTACTTACTTACCAAGATAATGTTATTTTACGCCATTACAGGTAGGTAAATCATTTTCAACTTCACAAATTCAGTTGTATCCACCATCACGCATCTTTAAAGGCTAAGCAGAGCCCATCAAATACTTAAATATATCTCTTAAAGACAAAAACATTATCGGGCGCATATTGCACCCAAGCGCATTGTATGCAAAGTACAGGACGTGTTCATTTAGAGAAAAAAAAATCCCCATGGAATCGCGTCTCTCGCATTCTGTTTTATATTATCTCAAAAACATAACACGAGCTTCAGACAAAATGTCGCTGCGTTTTTTTGTCGCGCGACAAAAATACGGGTGCCAAAGTCACGGTTTACGTGTCCCGCTTTTGTTTTGTTTTTTTTTTCGATTTTATATATAGGGTGGTTGGAAATGATCGGGAGATTTTGTGGGCAGATGCGCGTTGAAATGTTTTAAGGTTTAGCATTTTCAGTTAAATAAACATAGGTATCAAAGTTGAACCTAGGTAGGTGTGTAACCTTTGTCTGTGTTTGATACACAAAACTCATTTGCGAAATTAAACAAAACGTTTATTAATTTTATAAAGTCTAGACAAAGGTATCGGCTGTTAACGATTTGACGATAAACCTACGAAGTGGGAAATTAACACAGCTTTCAAAACGTTTTGTCTTTTTAATAAAACAAAAATCACGGAAAAATCTTCGCAATTTGTAGGTCAATCGATATCAGATCTACCGTATTATTAAAAACAGTTTTGTTTAACAAACCTTAGAAGGACATAGGGCGTGTCGCCTTATTATACCCGTCAATTTTATCGATGTTTTTAGAACCAGACATTATTTATTGTCCTTTTAACAGAACCGTTTAAATAAATTCACCATAAATAAGCTATTTTATTTACAGTTAACTCATAAGGACAAAAGGGCGTGACAATAGAAGAATTCACATTAATGTCATCGATATGTGACTCATAGACAGAAAGTAATGTTTAGTAGGACAATGCCCAAAGATATCTTCTTTGAATCAATCGGTTTTAATTCCTTATAAAAAGGTCCGGTTATAATAGCCCGGGCTTACCTTTTTATTCATCCTATATTTCTCATACTAGTCAGTTTCTCGCAATTGATGATAAATTATATTTATTTTATAAGTCGATTGAAATGATGACTTTAACACGTCAATATTTTATGTTAATTTTAAAACTAGATTAGACCAGTGTTTACCCTGAGATGAAACACCGAAACAAACTTAGAGGTCAAAGTTTCTTTTAAATTCCATGTCATTATAATTATGATGTTTTTCCAAGACTTCTTCTTTCTAAGTCAATGGTGACGCAAAAACAGTTTATGCCCATTAAATAAACCTGGGAGTCTTTAAGTCAAGAGTGAATAAGTTACTTCTAGGCAAGCGTGCTCCATCTTCGACCACATCATCACTGGACCACCAGGTGAGATAGTCAAACGCGTACCTATCAACAGTAAAAAAAGACACGTATATGGCAACATCAGTTGCATTCATTAAGCTCCCAATGGTGGTTATTATTTTTATTATATATTTTGGAAACGAGTCAGTAAAACCCGATTTTGTCAGGTTGTATTTCATTGTTCCAAGACTGCAGCTATATAGGTACAATCGTAGCTTACCATTGAATCTCTATCGAGACTATAAAGCCCTAGAAAGTATAAATATCGCGACAGACTAACCACCCACTCGCCATCAGTCAGTTTATGGGGTCATCCCACATAGACGTTGACACTTTTACGATAATAGTCCGTTTCCGGCAGATACATCGGTAGACGAGCGGTTTGACATGGTGGTTAATTTTTTGCGACATTTGGAGCACATCATACACTATTATAACTATATAAGGCACTTTTGAACGTCAAAATTCATCTACTTACATTTTTTTTTAGACATTCTATCCCTCTGCTGAGGTCTCCCCAAAGTCCTTGCAAGAATTATTTTTCCTCTTACGTCACGGCACGCGTTCAGGTCGTGTCGCTACCTCTTTCTGGACCGGCGGCGCCGTCTGTCTTTGGACACCCATTTGTGTGGAGACGTGCGCCGTGCCCAACGTCACAGTACATGGGGCTAACGTGACCCACCCAAACCTATTTGAGCCTGGCAGCCTTCTTATCTACGTCAATTATTCCCATTATAAAAAAAAAAAATGTATTGGGGTATTCTACTGAAAAAATCTAATGAGTCCGTCAGATAGATTTTCGGAAAATACTGGATAGCTTTTTTTCCAGTGCGCAAACTTTGAGAACCACTTCTGCCCATGTAAATGAACAACTTGCCCCAAGAAAGCCTAAGAAAAAAATTTGAACTTCCCATACAAAATTGTCATCAACTGACCACAATTTGTACGGGAGACTCAATTTTTTTTTTAGGAATTTACTATGGCTTTCTTGGGGAAAGTTGTTTATTTACATGGGCAGAAGTGATTCTTAAAGTTTGAGCACTGGTCAAAAAATTACCCAGTATTGGACAAGTATTTTTTTTCTTTTTTCATAAACAATAAATGACGAAGATCTATACAGTGCGTTGGAAACTCGCGTGACGTCACTACGATAGTACAATTTTACTAGCAACGTGACGACACCAGCCCGTCTCTTGAACTTTGCTGCACTTTATCTTTATCGATTTAAAATGGCAAAAAATATGTAGGCGACATTAATACCGCCACTAAAAATCAACGTAGCAGAATCAACAAATGAGACTCGCAGCGCCATCTATCTCGTCAGCTGCGAACTAACGACAAAATCCTAAATCGCGATATCAGAGTTTACCGTGCGATTAGAACATATGCAAAGCCCGAATATCAACTCTCGGGCAGTTGCCCACCAGACACAAACAACCGTCTGGTCGGAGGATCCTCTCTTTCCAGTGGAGGTTTGCGGCTCTTTACTCTCTGTTCCGCTACCTCCAAAAATACGTGTCCAATATTCTTTGAAAATATAACGGACGGACTAAATACAATTCTATTTTTTCTACCTAGTAGAATCCCTATTACCATCATGATTTCGTTGTGAAAAAGGGATAGTTCTATTCATCATGTATAGCTGTGCTTTTCCCACAGCTGAATTATCGATGGTATGGGCACGTCAAAGGGGAACTGTCTTTTCTAAGACACCGCAGCCAGTTAGATCATTATAGAGGTATAATCTTCAAATTTTGAATACTGTTGGTAAAATCATGAATTCTAGTTTACCCTGACACGTTATCGACCTTCTTTGTCATGACTCTCTTGACAGAGTAGCCGTGATCATGTAGCTTCGGTAGGAGTAGATGTGAAACATCTTGCGGACGATCGGGAAGCGTATGCAAGGGACCATTTGCAGTAGATGAAGGAAAGTAAGTTTTAGTTTGCAGAGTATGTTTTGTACTGAGTATGATTTATACATCACACTAGCGGCCTCCCGCGACTCTGCCTGCCTGTAAATAAACATTTTATTAATTATTTAGTCGGTCAGTCAAAAACATAAAGCTAGTTGCACATTCCAAAGCGTAGATAGTAAGAAAAATGGTTACATTTTAAATGATCTGGATACTAATCTAACTAATATTATAAAGCTAAAGAGTTTGTTTGTTTGTCAGAACGTGCTAATCTCTGGAAATACCAGTTGGATTTGGAAAATTCTTTTTGTATTATATAATAACCACATTCATGAGGAACGGAAAAAATGGGTTAAGCACGAATGAAGTTCCGTGCCAAAAGCTAGTCTCTCTATTAAAGAGTTAATAAAAATAAGATAAAAATGTCTGTCCTTAGGTAAATTGGAGCAGCTCAATCCCAACCTGCAATTAATACTTCGCCTTTTAAAATTTATAAAAAAAAAATATGAAAGAGACTTGAAATAAATCTCTTTCACATTTAGTGGTAAAGTAATCTTCTACTCCTCTCTACTCAGCTGCAAATCCGACTTCTTAGATTGTCACGAACATAGTCATACCTATTACTGTAAAGTTTCATGAAGATCAAAACATTCATCTTTAGAAACTTTGCCGTAAATGGTAACAGGATTTATCAGTCAAATGTAATCAACGTATTCGCGTCTCATTTACCTGTAACTGACAGAGCTCTGCAAAAGGATTTTGTACATCAGCAACACCTTTCATTTTACAGCGAGGTAATAAAATATTATATAAAATTATATATAGCTTTGATCACTTTAACGTTTAAAATCTAATTAAAAGCACAATTAATTGCTCCAATGAATTTGTTATTACTATGATAGGTACCAGATAAATGTGCAATAACGGTCATGGAACCACATACATTTATTGACCTTAATTTATCAAAAACAGAAATAAAGACATAGCTGTCCTGAATCGACTTCTATCGTGATCCTTTACATTCTTTATTAAACGAGAAACGGTTCATAGTTTATCATTCGGGTATCTATTTAGGGATATTAGGAAAAAAGATCAATGTACTTTATTGCAAGTGGCAGTGGGAAGGGCACATTGCTCGCAGAAAAAATGGCTGATCGAAATTCCAACTACTCCACATCTATGTAGCTGTCTATCATCAGATCTTTACGAAAATAAATGGGACCATTTCGAAATAAACCTCTATCGAATAAAAAAATAATTTTGCAAATCTATCTGTAAGTACATGATGAAGTTATGCCTAAATATACATTAAAAAAAAAAAACATCCGAATTGATAACCTCCTCCTTTTTGGAGTCGATTAAAAATAAAACAATGTCCAGTTTTCACAGAAATACCAGCCTGGAATTTTCACCGAAAGACCTCACACTAAGACAATTAAAACTCGCACAACTGAATTACGTCTAAACGAGGCATAAAAGCCGCCCGTCTGAGTAGCCATCACTATTAAACTACTTTCACAACTGGCGCCATCTATATTTACTGGAATTGAAACAACACTATTTAGGTACCAAATAAAACCCAGCCTTGTGTTGTTTTAGTGCCTGTACCGTTGTTGTAATGTAAAATAGTCATTTATATACATTTTATTATGTGTTACGGAGCGATAAAGTTGGGATAACAAGGTGTTTACTGAGAGTAGGTAAGTACAGAATGCAGTACTGTAATACCTATGTATGTTTTTATATGTATTTGTATCAAAATTGTTGTACATATTTAGAGAGCCAAGCTTGCACGTCTAACTGATAAGCTTAACTTGAATGCTTTTAATCCGGAACCCTCATAACTCTATTGGAGGACTTGTGTGTCACCCTGTCCGGCCGTTTCAGCGGGATTCCGTGTTTTCGACCATCATCATCATATCAGCTGAAAGACGTCCACTGTTGGACATAGGCCTCCCCCACATGGTAGGGGGTTTGCCATAATCGCTACGCTTGGGAGGCGGGTTGGCGATCGCAGTGTAGCTGTAGGAATGCACCTATAGAAAATGCTACTGCTCATTCTCTGGTGAGTCCCTTAGTCGCTTCTTACAACACCCACGGGAAGTGATGGGATGGTGCTATCCTTTTACGTCCGACACCATACGGAAGTGTTTTCGTTCGGCCATGCGGAACCCTCTATGAAAACACAATATAAACCAGAAACTAATTTCTTAGTCTTTACAGATATCGTGTGACCCATATAGTTAGTAATCTTTGGAAAACAATATAGGAACCTTAGTAAAACAACTACTCCTGTTCATTTCCGACTGACTCTGCAGATTTCAAATCAGGTGTGGGCGTTTTGCGAGCGAAGAGATCGTATCGAACGAATCGGTAGCAAGAGCCAAGTATTTATCTTTGGGCAGATCTTGTTGGACTGTGATCAGGATCACTGATCTTTGTGGAGGTGGTCCATATTTTGTTGTAGTTTGTTTTCCGTGCCTCGGTAAGCATATGGACCCGGCTGTGATTTGACCGTAGTTACGGGTTTGTGTGTGGTGATATACATTTTATATTAATTATACTTAATTAACTATACAGGGTATTTGTAAGGCCTATGTTCAGCAGTGGGCGAAGTCGGGTTGTGGATGATGATGATGATGATGATAAGCTGGTATAACTGGTTAAAGCGGCACTAACATTATCTGCCTAGCCTTTCCCACCTATATTGGGGTCGGCTTCTCCTGTCAAACCACATTCAATTGGATACCAGTATTTTACGTAGAGTGGCCTACCAGACCTCCACAACCCATTAACTGGGTACACGCTACTTTCAGAGTCAGATTTACTGGCTTCTGACAATCCGTAACGACTGCCAAAGATCTTTTTTTTTAATTATTGATAGGCACGCGCTTGACCACTATCTCATGATGGTAAGCGATGACGTGGTCGAAGATGGAGCACGCTTGCCTAGAAGTAACCTATTCACTCTTGACTTAAAGACTCTACAAATGACAACGTGCTTTCGGAGAAGATCTACAAATGACAGCCGGGACCTAAGCCCCGGCTGTCATTTGTATATCTTCTCCGAAAGCACGTTAATCCATAGGGATAAACGTGCTTTCAGAGGAAACTCGAAATGTTTTGATGGTCACCCACCCACAGACCAACCTTGGCAAGCGTTGTCCTTGAAAATCGACCCATGGGGCTGTAATTATTTAGCCTCGAGCTCTTCAATGTGGCACTGTGAGATGTGAGCACTTAAGTACATATGTCGAAATTTCGATTGAAATAATTTAATAATAATAATTTATTAGAAATAATTAAAGCGTTGCTTATTAGGTGAAAATAGTGTTGGTTTTGAACATTTTGTTTAAGTATCTCATACTCCGATGAAAAGAGTAATCTTGTCGTATAATAGTAACAATTTATAAATGTAGTAACAATTAATAACGCTTGCCAAGGCTTTTCTATGGATGGGTGACCGTCTGAACATACAAAGTTTCCTCCGTGCTTCGGAAAGCACGTTAAGCTGTTGGTCCCAGCTGTCATTTGTAGATCTTTGACAGTCGTTACGGAATGTCAAAGCCAAAAATCTGACTCCAGTCTTGCCAAGAATTACCGCGTTTAAGCTAATGGGTTGTGGAGGTCTGGTAGGCAGCCCGCTCCACATAAAATACTGGTATTCAGCTGAATCCGGTTTGACTGGAAGCCAACCCGAATATAGTTGGGAAAAGGCTAGGCAGATGATGAAATAAATAAATAATTACAAAAAACCTCTTAAAGATTGCCCCATCTTTGTTCAACACATGCAAACCTTCATAATATAAAAAGCTAGCGTATGTCAGTGTTTTAGCTGCGTCCAGTTTACGGCCGCTGCAAATATTACGACTATGTAAAATAACGTTTTACTGCGACCGTTCGGATGGTATGCGTGTGTACTAGCCATAGATTAAATGAGGTTTGTAGAGGAGATGTCACGGGCGAATTGTAAAGCTAGGTACTGACCGGTGTTACAGGGTGTAATGTAACATGTAGTGTAACACGTTACAAAACGAGCATTCGTGCAGTCAGTATGTGGAAACGACCACGAACACGCGCATGTAACTTGGATTTTAGGATACGGTGTATTGTAACTTGCTCGCTGCGAATGGTACATTACGGCCCGTAACAGTGGTCAGTAGCCAATTTTAGGATTAAAGACTAAAATGTATGCGTTTCGACTCCATTTTGCTTTTTTCGCAAGCAAGATTACTCAGTATTATCTCGATATCTTTAGCACGTTCGACGAGTATAGAATGATGTTGTAATGATGTTACAACATCATTCTATACTCCATGCAAATACAACATGTAACAGAATTATCACAAAACCTTAAAAGTGTTCATTATACTCATCATTATGAACAACTTTTACTATGAAATTCTGCTTATCTGTACATTTTGTCAACTTAAGCGCACAGAAGGGACAGTCGGTTTTTTTCGCGACTTCAGTGTTGATCCCATATTAAAAGGACCTTAACAGCGTTTACGCGGTACGGCTTTTCATACAAACTTTCAAATCCTTATTTTCTGAAATTAATGAACCAATTTTAATAAAACTTGGTATGCGTACGGTAGATATCTAGGTCTAAATAGTTATCAGATAAAAAATTCGAAAAAGAGTTCAGGGGGAAGGATAGTGATTTTTCACTTTCAATAGAAAACTTAAAATCGCTTTCTCTCTCCCTCTGAAATCTGTTTCAAAAATGTTTTCTGATAACTATTTAGACCTGGATATCTAGCGTATGCAAAACCAAGTTTCGTTAAAATCGGTCATTCATTTTGAAGAATAAGGACTTGAAAGTTTGTATGAAATGACATACGGCGTACACGCTCTTAACTGTTTAGAGATGAACAACATGCCGCATCTGAATAATTAACAACACTATTCTAAATAAAATCTCCAAGCTGGGACGAGTTCAGAGCAAGTCCGGTCAAAGTAGTTTGAAGAGCAGAATGGTGGCAAAAACCGCGCTTGGCTTAGAAGGAGTCCTTTATATGGAGTCAGTTAAACAATGGCGGATAGAAAGTCCAGGAAATATTAGATCTTGCATATTGTCGTGTGTACTGAATGATTGCATTCCGGGTTTGATGGGCCAGAGAGACAGCGGTTGATAGGAGTATTTTATTTATTTGTTTAATGTACACATAAAAAAAATAAAAAAAGAAAATCGTATACAAGGGAAAAGGGCACAAAGGTACTGCTTGAGTATGTGAGGTCTTTGCCAATTTTTTTTTTTTTTAAATTATATTTATTAAAACTTTATGTGCAATAGAGGTACATGGGCGGACTAAAAGCAACAAGGCATTATCTACCAGTCAACCTTTGTGTGTATATCCCTAATTTTATAAACGTGAAAGTAAGTTTGTTTGGTACGCTTTTACGCTAAAACGACTGAACGTATCATCATGAAATTTGGCAGATATATAGCCTGGGATATGGAAAAGGACATAGGCTACTTTTTACGCGGTAACGGACATACACGCGGGCGCAGCCACGGGAAAAAGCTGGTAAATAAATAATTAAAAAAATAAGGGAGCATTGTAAGAATTATAAACCCACCCCGGGTTTATAATTCTATGAAAATTACTTCACATTTTGCTAGATTATTCTTTCTACATAAATGTAAAAACTTCTATTTTCGAAGTTAGCCTTATTTTAATTTTATCACCAACAATAAATGAGGACTTCTTTTTCGTTTTTGAAGACGTTTAAAGAATAACTTTTTTTTAATTTATTTAGCCCGTACTGTCCCACTGCTGGGCAAGGCCTCCCCAAGTTCTTCCAAGAATTCTGTTTACGCGCTACTTCGTACCAGAAATAAATAAAGAATTTTCTAATACATTTTTTTTATATTATCAAGTCTTATTAACGGGGTGCGTATTCTGTACTTGCTTTTGCCTGCAGCTTTGCTCAATTTAAAATAAGATGTCTCCAGGGTTCCATTTACCTCTACGAAAATTCATCAAGACGTAATAAAACAGGTTAGGATAAGTGTATTTCTAAAATAACTTCATGCAGTCGAAATCTCTAAACACAAGATCTTCTCCGCCTTTTTCAAAGCCCAACACCTTTTGAACAAATGAATTGTTTTAGTCTGAATGCCTCATAATACTTATGTTCTTGTACTAATGAATTTAACTATACTACAGGAAATTGATGCTAGTCTCCCACACAGCCTGTACTGTAATATACCACTGCAGTTTGATGTTTTAAATGCTTTTGCTGGACTTAAAGATAATCTGGAGTTATTGTGTTCGGTACTCAAATGGGTTGAAGTTACTAAGTTGCACACTTTTCATGACCGAAGAAGGTTAAAATTGTTGCCTTGGCAATACATTACCTATGCTTCTAAAAATCGCTGTGATTTCTGACAAATGTATCGCTGCCATATAATCAATATCTGTAGTTTGCCTTCTTTATGTTGGAAGACTTATAAGGATTTATTGTCGTTGAAATGGGTAATAACCTCAACATTTAGACAAAAGCAAGAGTTATTGGTACATGATGACTTAAGTACACTTGTGAGATCAAGGCAACGGCAGTTTTACTACTAACCACAGCTTCAACTCTTGGAAGACAATGGACACCATCGGCACTTATCTTCTAATATCATCACAGCCAGGTCATCGAACCACAAGTGTCATTAATGATGAGTTCTCGCGGCAAACTAAAGCGGGGCGTTGGGTGAACCGTCACGCCTTTTAGTTGAGCCAAACACGCTCCACAAACATGTTGGACAAATGTTTGGTCAACGGCCGGTACAAATTTGTGTGTCGGAACTGTCGCCCTGTTGACGTTGTGGGAAACTTTTTGATGGATCGTACGTGCGGTGTTATAAGGTCAGTCAGTGATGGGATTAAGTGGTGGTGTGGACTTAACACTAGAGGGTTATGGTGATAAAATAGAGGTATGTGGTACGGAAAACAACGACAAGTAAGGTTGGCTGAATATTACTCAGTTGAGGATTACTTTTTGAAGAATGCATGTCTTTGGAATGGGACAGCGATAAACCAAGATTGGGAAGATTCCCAATCTTGGTTTATCGCTGTTATGAAAGTGGTATCGAAACATTGGTAGAACTCTTGTATGATTTAGAATGACCTGGGAATTCAAGGCTGGGTCATGATGATTTTAGGGCTAGAATAAAAAAAAACAAAATTACATTGGCAGTCGTCTCGAGCCGACAAAATGCGCTTGACAGCCAAAACACAAAACAACGGCCCACGAATAGAATCGATGATGATGAATTAATGTTTTACTATTCTAATAAACGCCTTCATATTAGAAAAGTCAATACTCATCATAGGTCATTCACATGACAAGTTCGTCAACAGTCCAGCGTTTTAACATCTCATAAATAGACGGCCATTGAGACAGGCGCCACATAACAAACCATTTCATTACAATCTTAATGGCATAATGGGAACTCAATACATTGCAATTAATTTTCACTAACACGAAACCCTTTTAGTGACCTCCTGAAGAAAAAACAACTCTTTACTTACGGATACAGAGATGACTTTAGCTTAAGCTATACGGTTTTAAAGATGGGTTTTTGAATAGCCAGGGTAAATACACTGCC
Source organism: Melanchra persicariae (assembly GCA_947386135.1). Classification (NCBI taxonomy): domain Eukaryota; kingdom Metazoa; phylum Arthropoda; class Insecta; order Lepidoptera; family Noctuidae; genus Melanchra; species Melanchra persicariae. Next base: position 19,840,479 of record OX376658.1, on the reverse strand, counting down.
GTGATACTTAATGCTGAGTCAATAGAAGATGTTTATACAGCTACTGCTCTTAATGTGCGCTACCTTAACAAAACGGATTTGTTTTTTCATGCTATTGGCTTTGTCGACGGTCAAGTTTAGTTGGCAGAACTATATATTGAGATGACGAATATGTGAGTAAATGTGAATGGTTGACATCGGTAATAGAACTTAGGTGAGGTTTGCAAAGGAGCGTAGGGATTTGGCACTAGAAAGAAGACGCCAATGCCTATTGCCTAGTTGTGGACAGTGATGATGATATAATGTAAATTGAAGAGGGAAAGTTAAGGATTCACTTTCAACTCTTTGTTTGGGCATGTCTGAATTTAATTCTATTTCCAGTTTTTTTCTTTCTTTGCGTGGATTGTTCACAGATGATTGAAATAAAAGAAAATAAAAATACCTAAGTCTAAGGAAAGTATAGTTTCGCCCTCTTTCAGGGTAGGTCGGGCAATATTATTTTAACATGTTCGAGTAAACTGAAATGTCAATCCTGAAGATTTTGTTTACCTTTTAGCTATATAACGACGGTCAAAAAGTCCAATTAGAAATGTCACATGGTCAATTTTCTTCATTGAGACTTCGACAACCATTATTTTGTGGTCGAGGGCTGGCTTGGTGCTGACCTTGGACAAAGGATAAGCATTGCCATACAATGTGGCAATGCCGCCAGTCTTTTGGACACACTTCCAGTCGACAGCGATGCGGGTGAGTTTTTTGACGCCATATTTTAGGGTTGACTTGGATATATTTTTTAATTTTTAATTTTAGAGTGAAGTATTTATTAAAACAACTGTTATTCATAAATAAATGTATCTCATATTATTTATTGTTACTGACAAAATGTCAGTTGGTCTAGCTAGAACTTCACGACAAACCACAAATCATTATACACAGATCAATATAAATGAAATCAATACATCGCTTCACCGATATCGAATGAAAATCGATAACTTTCGCCGAGGGCCTTGATAGAAGCGAACAAATATCGGCCGTGCCCAAATATAATGCAATAAATATAATTTATAATGTTTATACGGAGTTATCTCGGGCTACGATCGCGGAGACGCCCGACTTCGGCCGATCGTCCGCTTCGACACAGAGTAGTGTGTGGATGCAGAGACTGCGTTTATAAGATGTACTTAGATTTTTCTACTAAATAACGTGACCAGAGGACGTAATTCTTTAAAATTGAGGATTGAGAAATTAAAGGTGTTTCAAAACATTGCTTAAAAATTCCTCTGATCTTGATTAGTATCCTTTCAGCTGAAAGACGTTCACTGCCGGACATAGGACTTTTTTTTTTTTTTTTTTTACGGGCGGAAATCCTCATGGATGTCCTCCGCCCTGGGGCGGGCGGAGGGGTCTGTCAGACTCTTGCTGACTAAAACCACCCCGGTGTTCCATCTTCCAACTTGCCGGACATAGGCCTCCCCCAAATTTAGTCACATCGACCGGATACAACGATATGAAAGAAAATAGTGACAAAAGTAAGTTTTTAAATTATTATTAGTTACTCGTTAACTTTATATCTATATTGCTGGTTTAAAGCCCACAGAGCACACTAAGATGTGGTACTAACCTTGCCTTCACTTCAGATCAGTTTAAAAAGTATTTTGTATGTTCGCTTCAAATTAGGAGTTGTGGAAATGATGCACCTATTGAGTTGACATTATGTTTACAAAAATGATAATTTAAGTTTTAAAAAGGTTGAAAAAGTATTACTATAATAAAATAAAGCATCCGTTTCAGCCGTCCGTCTGCCCCATTCATCATTCGATACATACACTACTCTGTGCAAACTATAAAAGAAATAAAATCGTTACGTGTTACATATGACCTGGGCAGACCGAGTCAGGTTGTACAAATATATCTTTAATCGTACTTAAAGAAATTCATAATTAAATAAACTAATTTATGGACAAGCCTGCCTCTTGGGCGACTGCCCAACTAATGCATATTTTTTGATAATTATTGCATAGTATTAAATTACAAGACATCGATATATTAATATTGTTTGGAGTATTAATTTTGTCGGTTTGTGTGTTTTAGGTTTTATTGGGCTTTCATTCATGTTAGTGTTATTTTTGGTACTGTTTTCAATGTCAGGATTATTTTTGCTAGCTTTTTTTATGAATGGGAAATCACCAAATGACACTGGGTGGAGCGGAAGGAAGTGTCAGACTCTTATTGACTAAATCCCATCTGTGTTCCTCCTGACGCCCTTTGCGTTCCAGGGCAGCGGTGACTCTTTCGAAAAAAATCCGCAACATTTTTGCTTGCTGTAATGAAGGTGATTTCAATATTTTAGGGACGCATAATGTAACAGAAAACGTAGTTTTCATAGCTATGTCCGTACCGTACCGTATGTGTGTACCGTCTACCAAAATATTTGCCTATAAAATGTATGACAATGCTATTGTATCAGCAAAGAAAAACGCTGAATTAAATTGCTGGAAATACTCGTATTTTGCGAGAAAACCCAGCATCACATTCTAGTATCGAACTTAATCCCAATAATCTGTAAAGACAAGTCGCGGAAGCCCTAGCCTCGGTTATGAAATTATATTATTTATTAATTTTTCATACTTATAGCCAGTTTCGTACCACGATGTAGCACGGAGCTCAAATGTCGTCTGTATTTATATGAAATATCGTATGAGAAAACGGTGTTAACTCTGCTTTTTATCATTTATTTATTTCTTGTACCCTTTAGTTAATTAATTTGCGTAGGTATTGATTTTATTGCCTGTGACAAAGTTGAAACGGATCTTTATGTTTGAGTTTCCTTTTACTTTTTGATGAAGTTTTTTTGATTAGGATGTATGGTAGCGATTCTGCTATGAGGTTTTGAGTAATAACATTAAAAGTTATGCCTCTTTTGAATAACCACAGATTATCTGCAGTGCGATTCTGTAAACATGTCAAAGTGAACACTCGGGTGGGGTGCACGACGGGTGAGTTGTCAAACCATACAAATAAGATGGAATGGCAGCTCAGCAGTGCGATTCTGTAAACATGTCGAAGTGAACACTTGGGCGGGGCGCACGACGAGTGACTGGTGAGTTGTCAAACCATACAAATAAGATGGAATGACAGCTCAGTTGTCCTTCACTCCGCCTAGGTGAACACCGAGATGTCGACAGAATCGACCGGCTGTTTACAACGTGTAACAGAACAAAAGCAATACCTCTTAAGGGTTCATTGTATCATCATTATGAACTACTTTCAAAATGAGACTAACACTGAACTCGCGAAAATAAAATTACCCCATACATTTTAGTGCGCGCAACTCGACAAAATGTACTGAATTGCTGTTTTTTTTCGCGATTTCGGCTTTGGTCCCATAGTGAAAGTTGTTTGTAATGATGAGTACAATGACCCCTTAAGCGGTATTGCGTTTATTCTGTTATACATTATATAATAATATGTATATTTCGATAGATCATATAATTGTTTACGGAGAGGTATGATTAAAAAAAAAAGACGAAAATATATATTTTTCGGCCTTCAAGCTCATCCCTTGTCCAGAAAAAAAAAGACAAATTAAGGGTACATTTTTGTTATGAAAAATGACTCAACCAATAAAATGGAATGCAAGATTACATTTTTCTCAAGATATACAGGTCAAGATAGTGATATGAAAATAAATTTAATTAACCCTAAAACGTCAAAAACGAAACGGTTCCGAGAACCGCGCGGACACCCGAATCGGATAAATTGAAACAATCGTTTATCGCGACGAATATAATGTTACATCCGTTCGACTCGATTCTCCCGATTGTAATCGATTCTCGAGCGTTGTCGTGTTATTATTATTGATATTCGTGTTAACACGATCTAAAATAATCGATATCTTGGCACCGATCTTAGTGATGTGTGGTTCGAACGTTTTTTATCAATTGGTTTCTGGCTTTGTCTTTGGCTTTTGTTGTTAGATGATTTGTGTTATTATATCTGACACAGTTTTTCGTTTTTGAATCCATTTTGGTCTACAGGGTGTTCTAGAAGTGCGTGGCCATTTTTGAGGGTGTTGTTTTGTATCTGCTGTAGATACAGCAAAGAAAAAATTGCAAAACATAAAAGTTACGACTTTTATCAAAAATGTCGGTCAAAAAAGCTAAAAAAAAACACTTTTCAAACAGTTTCGTGCAGTCATTTTAGTTCAATCACAGATTTGATGCCACAAACTGCATCAGACTGCTTGAAAAGTTTTTATTTCCTAGTTCTATAGCAGATGCAGATCACCACCCTTAAATATGACCTGACACTACTGGAACATCCTGTGTAAAAGACCGATCAGCTGTTTTTCCGTACTAATATTAAATGTGAAAGTGAATTGTTTGTTTCGCTTTCACTGAACCTGAACCGATTTTAATAAATCGATACCAGAAGTATCAATTAACGTAAGCGACATTTTAGCATTTTTGTTAAATGCCACTTGAAGTAATCGCTGTAAGGTTCATTTTGGCATTTTGAGTAAAGGTCCCTTATATAGCATGATACTTCAGGCTGTGTTTCAGGTATCGAATTTTTTATACGGAGAGACCCTGGAGACGGATTAATAGGTATTTAAAAAATAGGTTTGGTAGAGGTATAACGTTCGGTTGTAACACTCTTTATGATGTCCATTCCTATTATAGAAAAAGGAAGATACAAACACGAAGTACATCCATATTAATATTATAATTATTATGAGAATAACTCTGTCTGTCTGTTACCAGTTTACGTCTTAACGGCTGAAGTGATTCACATGAAACTCGTCATACGAGGTAGACCGTATCCCGGGATAGGACATAGTATACTTTTTATCCCGGTAGTAAACTCCCTTGGTATCTTCAACTTTCACGCAGGCAAAGTCGCTGGCAGGAGCAAGTTTCAAATAAAACAACAATATTTTCTTCCGATTTCTCAAGAAAGAATTTGTAATCCAGCCATACAACACACAATATAACACACATACAGCCAGACAACACACAATACAACACACATACAGCCAGACAACAAACAAATAAGGAAAATAAACTTTGTGTACTTCCAAGTTGCATTTACAGCATGTACAGAGAGAGACATTGTTTCAGTAAAAGTCAATCCTTCTCAGTTCCATGTATTTCCAATAACATTGTAAAGCTTTAAAGGTTTCGGAGTATCTCGACTCATACATATTGCTTTCATACAGCACCAAAGAACTATAGAACTAATCTCGTTCGATACGAACACACCGCCATTTTAGATTTATTGCGCACGGCCTTTATCCTCTCTAATTTCTAAAGTCCTTTAAAGAAGGAGAATCGATTCAACACACAGGTACCACAAAACAGACGTTATTGTGGTCTAATAGGGGAAACCCGTTAGCTTTAAGATCCAGCCATTACTAAAGCGTCGTATTGTTTTCCCTAGGAAACAATAATTTTAGAAATATAGAAGGTATCGTATCAAATACCTTTTCGAGTAACATCATTTAAAATGGAATTGACTTTACGACCCATCCTAGTACATTTATGCTTTGCCCACCCAGTACGGTTTGTTTCCAGTTGATCCAAAATAGGAATTATATTGATGAAGTTATTTTTAAGAATACAAGACTATGTACACCTGACTTTTCAGTGTAACACTGGAAGCGCATTGGAAACTCGAGTGTCGTTCGCATAAAATTCAATAGAATCTTGTGGTCACAATTTGCTCCAAAGGGTTAGTTAATATAAAATATTGGTATAATTCATAGGTAAGGTTAACTTTAGACAGTTGAAATTGAAGTGGCAGTGGGCAGGGCGCACATTGCTCGCAGAACAAATGGTCAATGGGGCCGAAAAGTTCTGGAGTGGCAACCGCGAGCGTTGGAAAGCCTCCCACAAGGTGTACCCATGGTCTTGGGGAGGATCGCGGGTTGCCAATGGATGCGAGACGCACAAGACCGGTTGTTGTGGCGACACACACACACGTTAGGGGAGGCCTATGTCCAGCAGTGGACGTCTTTCTTTTGATGATGAGTTAGCCCTTGCTATGGATGACTGACCATGCTAACTGTCTGGTCTTTAAACATGGATCAAATATTTCCATTTCTTTGTATAATATGGGTCATCATCATCATATCAGCCGAAAGACGTCCACTGTTAGACATAGGCCTCCATCAAATGGGGGGTTTTGCCATAACCGCCTCGCTTGGCAGGCGGGTTGGCGATCGCAGTGTAGCTGTAGCAATGTATCTACATAGAATGCTGCTAGGTATAATATGGGTCGCCAGAAATAAATGTATTTTATTGGTACTACATACGTACTGTAAAATTACAATGGACTTACGTTAATTTTATTTTATTTATCACTACACTCATAAGCTTTTAGCTTGTGCACACAGTTATAAATTCAAAATTATAATTATGTATTTATTTATTTATGGACACACAATATACTTAAAAAGAAAATTTTGAAATAAATTCGAGATCAATTGGGAAGAGTCCACCAAAGCCATTTAAGCTGAATATTACATGGGCGATAAAAACGATAATTGTTGAATGTACGCCATATTTAGTTATTGCAAACACGATAGCCCCAATAAAATTATTAATCATTATTTAACTGTAAACTATCTGCAAGTGTTAATTGTCAGCCAGTCGCGTTTACGCGTTAAATGCCTTTTCACCCGACTGCGTCAGAAGGAGGGTAATGTTTTTTGAGCGTATGTATGTATTTTTGTATGTTTGTCCATTTTTTTGGCAAGCCTTACAGCCCAAACGGCTGGACGGATTTTGACATGAGGTGTCGTTGAATTCGTCAGGATTGTGGTAGTGACATAGGCTGTATAAATTTTCCTAAAAAAATTACTGTCAAAAAATGTAACTAAAAAAAAAGACAATCAAAAAATGTAACTAAAAAAATTACTGTCAAAAAAAAAACCCAACCGCTAAAAACGACTAAAAAGTTCCAAACAAGTCGCTTTTCAAGCAGTCTGATGCAGTTCAATCACAGATCTGAGGCCACAAACTGCATTAGACTGCTTGAAAAGCGACTTTTTTGGAACTTTTTAGTCGTTTTTAACGGTCGGGTTTTTTGACAAAGTATTATTTTTTGTCGGTAATATAGGTGTAACGTCTACAGGTCAGCTGTTGTTTTTTCATAGATGGCAGAGAAATTAAGTTGAACTTCTAACTTAATAATAATAAGACGGAAAACACACAGATTAATTAATTTAACCGCTCTGGGACTAAGCATGCAATTCTGAAAGATGATTAAACGGTTTATTTTTAACAGGTTGGAGAATTCAATTAACTAGATCCATGTATCCATAAGAGATCCGGAGAAGATGTTCTAGAAGTCTGAACTTGGTCAATTTTGCCATTAAAATATATTAATTTTTCTTTATGTGGTTTTGCATTATACATATATCTCAGGAAACTCGTCGCATCGTTGTCGTGACGCGCCTATCCGCGGGAGCCTTTATGCCTACTATTTTTAAAGATTTATTTTTTATTTTTTTATTATTGATAAGCACGCGCTTGAGCACTATCTCACCTGATGGTAAGCGACGATGTGGTCGAAGATGGGGCACGCTTCGATATTCTGTTTTTTTTAAGCAGATTGGTGATGATGATGGTGATGATGATAATTATTTTTCTTTGTAACTCTGTGTTTGTTGCTGTTGTGCTGGGCCTGTATGGAATAGCTGTGTTATTTTCTATGCTATTTTATTCTACTCCACAGAAATATTTACTGTCATGATTTCTCTAGAAATTTTCTCTAGGCTCTTGATTACTCAAAGAGGGTTTATGATGCATTTCAACTATATGTTATTTTATATCAGAATTATGACGACCGTTTCGAAACAATATGAATCTAGCTAGATTTCAATTTCTATAACACTGTTTTTTTAAACGTTGCCCCACACCAGGAATTTCTCCTGTATCGTGGATGCGTTTATACACATATAAACTCACATACACTTGTTAATTATATCTATGGCGCCAACCGTGCCGTCACTTTTGAACTGCAATTTCATTAAAGCGAAACGATCTAATCAATAGATTAATTGGTTTATTTTATGTACAGTAATGTGGATGGAAAGATCTAGCATGTATTTAAGCTTTAGTCTTTAGAAATTTCTTTTAAGATGGGTTCACGTGATACATACTTCCTAAAACTTCTATTAAAGTTTGTCTGTATAACAAAGCAATGTAGACCAATGTCGGTGTGGTAGAAAAGTCGGAGTATGCATGTTAGTATACGTATTTAGCTGTGTCAAAAAACTGATTCTTTTTCTTCTTTTCGTGTCAATTGACTCATATCTCTATATATTGTACTCTATATATTGGGATGCATGAAGGAGCCTCCTCGTGTAGCGCAATTTGTTCCATCAGACACTCAACTGAACCGAGCGCTCGGCGCGTCCTGGACAGTCTCACCTAACACCTTATAAGACTGGCCAATACTTCCCTTGCGGTGGTAGGGCTAACACCCGCCTGGTTCGCGACCACCCTCCCACCGGAGTTCGGCGTCAAGCAGCCTGCTGTGTTTCGTCGACGCGTGGGAGTACCAGTGCCTCAGGGCATCTTCTGGGCACGCTCGCTTTCATCATGGACCTCATCTATCGCTTTCCATCAGGCGTGATCGAGGTCAAGAGCTAGCCCATTCATAAAAAAAAATAAAAAAATATCAATTTTTTTCTGACCAGTTTTGAGCATTTCTATAGCTCTATCATTGGCCTCGTTCAAATCTTGGATGGGGCACGATGGGCAATTAAGAAGGTGATGCATGTCCTGTGAAGGAGCTCCACTCAAACTAAAAAAAACTGATTGATAAATAAATAAATGAATGAATTAACCCGGATAGTTGTGTTAAAGTCTTCACAAACATTCTGTAGACATGTTTGCTCAATATTTTTTCATTCAGACTTCATAGTCAGTACAGATATCTGCACATACAAAATTCAGTATCGTGTGGAACCACCATTACGGGGTTGTATTTCATTGCAAAAGTACGATTAAGTCTGGCTTAATGGTATAAAATCAACATCAAAGAATACAATCATGTGCAAATTTCCCATCTCAGTATAAACTTGAAGATAAATAATTTTCCCGTTTCATCGGTAAAGTATGTGGGTTCGATTCCCAGGCGCGGACAGCGGTGTCAAAGGTGGGTGTGCGTAAAAATGGTCGGTCGATAGCAGTGAGGCGGTGACACCTGCGCGAGCGCAGTGCCTGCGTGCGGTCGGTGAGGATGGAGTTATGTGAGGATGCGCCGCGTGGTGTTTCAGGAATTATTGAAAAGATAAAATTGAAAATATTTGTGCAACAGTAATAAAATTTATGTAAGAATAAGTGTGGTAAGATAATTATCGTTAATTCATTACCATCATCATCATCATCATACCAGCCGAAAGACGTCCACTGCTGGACATCGGCCTCACCCAATCGGGAGGGGGGGGGGGTATAATGTTTGCCATAACCGCCACGCCTGGCAGGCGGGTTGGCGATCGCAGTGTAGCTGTAGCAATGTAGCTACAGAGAATGCTGCTGCCCATTCTCTGGTAATCCTTCAGTCGCCTCTTACGACACCCACGGGAAGTAATGGGATGGTGCTATTTTTTTACGTCCGACATCATATCGTCACCCTCCGCGCTAACTGTCTTATCTAGCAATTCATCATTTTTCAGGGCAACCGTTTTTCGGTCGGACGCTACAATCATGTTACTGTAGCTGCGTTGGCTGTGGCTTTATTTATGCATTAATTACTTTTTTATATTGATCTTGGCTTACTCTTTAAGTTAGTAGTTGCCCTGAAGCCCAAGGTATCTATTTATTTATTTATATTCATTTGAAGCAGATACGTCACTCTGTGAGAACTTTGTTTTTCAACTAGTGTCTGTTATGACGTGTTGTTTGGTATAAAAATAGAAATAAAACTGTATTAATATCTTATAAATTTATTAAAAGTAATAAAAATTTCGTTCTTAATCTTAAAAAGTAACAAGTTACGTTTAAGAAGTTACAAAAAATAATATTTTAACATTTTTGTCAGTTTAGCTGTGTACTTTATGTATTAAATTAAACCTCTACTTTTCGCACTTTTTATTAATTCTATCACTCAACGACTGTCTTCTTTCTACCACTTGTATGCAGATGATCTCCAAATTTACACTCAAGCCTCCCTTGGAGAGTTATCTGATGCCATTGAGAATATAAATAAGGACCTCGCTCGAATGACTGGAGTGCTGAGTTTGGGCTGAAGATTAATGCAACACAGACGCAGTTAATTGTTGTTGGTAGTTCCCGGACTGTCTCTAAGATTGACTGGTCGAAACTTCCCCAGGTTTCTATTAATAATACCACCATTCCTGTAAGTCACGTTGTGAAAAACTTGGGGATTTATATCGACAGCACTATGTCCTGGACTAAGCAACTGCAGGAAGTAAGTCTGTTTGCTTCTGCGGGCTCCCTGAGGCGTCTTCGCAATTTTCTTCCCGTCACCACCAAAATTGCGATAGCACAATCTCTTCTTCTCCCTATTCTGGACTATGCTGATGCCAGCTATCTTGATCTCACCCAAGACCAATTGGACAAGCTTGAGCGACTTCAAAATCTCTGTATCAGGTTTATATTTGGCTTGCGCAAGTATGACCACGTTTCTAAATTTCGTACTAAGCTCAAATGGCTTCCTATTCGCCTTCGCCGGAATGCCCATATACTTTCTTTACTTTATAATGTGCTTTTTAATCCTTCTACTCCTTTTTATCTTAAAGAACGCTTTCAGTTCCTCTGTGACACGCATTCTAGGTCCTTGAGATCATCGGAAAATCTAAAATTAAGTATTCGTATGCATTCTACTTCCTTCTTTGATAAATCATTTAGTATACAAGCAGCACGTTTATGGGATGCATTACCCATAGAAGTAAGACGTGCTCAAACGCATCTAAAAAAATGGTGAAAGAGCATTTCTTTTCACTCTAATTTTTTCACTCCTTTCCCAATTATAGGTATACATTTGATTTTTTCATAACAATCACAGTCTTTGCAAAAATATTAGTCTTTAATTGGACTTGCTTTATCTAGGATTAAAGCGGTCAGATTATAGTCTTATTTATTGAACATAGGAACTAGAAATCAGGTTAATAATTATGTTAGTGGTAAACATCGTCTTAAAATTAACGTAAGAGCTGAATTCTATAGACAATCAAATAGTAAAATCAACAGTAAAGTAATGAAAAAGGTATCATGACATTAGTAATTAGTGAGAAAGTGACGTATAAAATGCCACATGCTCCGGCAACTTAATGACTAGGGTGCTGTTGTTGGTGACAACAAGTCATTATATTTTTCCACCGAAATTTTGGGCGGTGTTGGGTTAAGAAGTCTTATTTCCTCTCTCAAGAAAACAGAGACCTGTCTCCTAAGAGAAAGAGAGGCGGTGGAAAGATAATTTCTTGGATTTAAAAACCCTTCTGTATGAAGAAAAGCTGGGCTTCACGGAACTAATTTTAATCTAAATTATTCCTAAAGTCTTTAAGACGTTTGGCAAACCTGGAGAGACTGATGCTGAAAAGGAAAATAATATTGAAGAGTGGCTTGCCTCCTAGATTCCGGTCCAGCAGTTCGCCGTTTAACAGGTTTTTTTTTCACATGCCTCACAATAAACTCACGCTGTGACTGAAGATTGTGACTTAATGATATGGCAATAAGCTTCATATTCGTAAAAAAGCTTTGATCTCTAAACGACGTAAATGCAAAAAAACATTGTAAACATTGTTGAAAAAAATTCTAGCTAAGTGCCCTATGTACATACTCCAGTCATTTTGCATCGGGACCAAAAAAAAATAAATCTTACTAACTGTAGTATGTTCATACGACAGGTAGTGAGAATATTTTGTCCCTCCTTTTGCACATACGCTAAACAAAATACTTGACTATCTTCGAAACTATAAACGATACAGATACGACGACTAGAGAGAACTTATTCGAAATAAAGTTATGAACACGTAGGTAATGTCAGTGTAGATACGTCAGTTTGTGGGATACGACAGTTAGCGGGGAGGACGACGATATGGTTAATTATTGTTGAATTATTATTTCATACTAGCTTTTGCCCGCGTGAATGTCGGTTATTGCGAAAAAAAATAGCCTATGACCTCCATACTATTCGCGATTTCAGTGTTGGTCCCATAGTGAAAGTTGTTCATAATGATGAGTACAATGACCCCTGAAGAGGTATTGCTTTTATTCTGTTACACGTTGTATAAGTTTTGAAGAAAGCAAAAGTGAACAGGCATCTTCTGGGCACGCTCGCTCCATCATAGATAGACCTCATCTATCGCCCATCTATTCCATCAGGCGTGATCGAGGTCAAGAGCAAGCCTATTCCACAACAATGAAATATAAAAAAAAACATCTACAATCAATCTGCCTTCGGATGACGGCTTCCGGTGCAGCTGAGCTGATCTGACAACCAAAACCCAGTAACTGTTAATTGCCCCTCGGAAAGACATTGTGTCAGATCTTTTGGTTCAGTAACCAAAAGATCTGACACAATGTCGATTGATTGCCAGTGCAATACGTAACAACAGTCAAAGATTTACAAATGACAGCCTTCCTGGCTGTCATTTGTAAAAGAGTTAGAGTAAAGCATTGCGTGACCTCGAAGGTGGAACTTACTGTGCACTGCTGTTATTTTTTCTTTTAAACATTCTACGCCGACACCAAATAAATTCGCTTAATTATTTTAAGTTCCTGTGGAATTATTTCTAGATGTGGAGAAGAAAATATATAATTTTCCTGTACTTCCTAAATCCATATCTGAATTATTCCAATATTAGTAAAGCAAAATAAGTAACTGTGTTTGTCTGTCTGTTTTGTTACCTGTTGCGATTGGATGGAACTAGGCCCACGGGTGGACCATGTCCTGCATTAGGATTTTTTTTTTTAAATAATGTGAAATCAATAAACGACTCCTTCGGATTAGGACATAGACCCTGTAATTACTAACATTCCCACAGCCAAAGCCACAGGCAGAAGCTGGACGACTTTAATGGTGCAGTTTTTAGGTAAAGTGGAACTGATATTAAGTCGATGATCATGGACAACATTTTAGATGAGGAATGATCTGGAGATATTTTCGACTTTGAAAACACAGTAAACACAATTCTGTGCAGTGTATCAAACCTCTCTTTAAAATCCTGCTTGCTCCACTCTCATATACCACCGTCCTAAAGTGTAAAGGTGAGTCTTGTCCGACCACGATAAATGCCGTCGGTCAGCAGCGGCGCGCGCGCAATGCATCACCGCGCATAACAAATGTCGCCCTTACGCTGAACATTCGCGACGCGACACGTTGCCGGGTGACTGATGATGCCGGTTAATTGTCGTGTGGGGAGATCCTAATGTTGGTGACGATGAGTGTGTGAGGATGGGTCGGTTTGTGAAGCTTAGTACTGGACTTTTAGTTTGAAGTTAGCGATTCGTTTTATTTCATTAGCAGAGATTTACTAGTTTTAAGGATGTGTCTGTTAAACACATAGGCACTTGTTTTCAACTGGAGATGTAGTTCTAGGCAGTCCCATCTAAGGGCCAATTTCACAAATGGAACTGAACGCGATCAACGAATAAATCCAAGTTTATGAGCTGTCAGTGTCATTATTTTTCTATGGAATATTGACGCTGACAGCTCTTGAACGCAGTTTAGATGTACTTACTGATCGTGTTCAGTTTCATTGGTAAAATCCGCTCTGAAGCGTACATTGCAAATAATAAGAAACCCACTAAGACACCATAGAATGTGGTCAATACTTTCACGAACTCTCTTCAAGTCATATTTATGGTGTGCGTCATTTTTCAGCAGACGTGTACTGAGTGGTCGCGACATCGACATGCCTTGGAAAGAGTAGGTTTTCGTGAACGCGCCCAAAATGTGGCTGGTAGGATCCGTTAGATCAAAATTGACATTTGTACTCTTTCATGCAGAGCTTAATTTTCTTAAACGCGTTGGTTTTACCCGGCTGCTGGACCATATAGTGCACAACAAGAAACCAGATTTTATTTACATGAAATAACAACATTCATAAAGCTGCCTAAAAGTTGAAGAATTTTTCACTTAAGTCTTACTTATTTTGGCGTTTACGAAAACTCAGTGGCGTATTTTGTTGTCATATTCTCATCATCATATCAGCCGAAAGACGTCCACTGCTGGACAAAGGCCTCCAAGTGTCGCCACAACAACCGCTCCTGTGCGTTCGCATCCATCGGCTACCAGCGATACTCTCCAGGTCATCGGTCCACCTTGTGGGAAGCCTACCAATGCTGCGTCTTCCGGTACGCGGTCGCCACTCCAGAACTTTTCGGGCCCATCGACCATCTGTTCTACGAGCAATGTGCAATGCCCACTGCCACTTTAATTTGGCGATCCATCGAGCTATGTCGGTAAGCTTGGTTGGATTCTAGGCAGAATATAAACAGTTACAGGCTAAAATTGATTGACAAACCAAATCAATAAACACATCTGCCTAGCCTTTTCCCAACCAAATTGGGGTCGGCTCCCAGTCAAACCGGATTCAGCTGAATACCAGTATTTTACGTGGACCGGCTGCCTACCAGACCTCCACAACCCATTAACTGGGTAACACGGTACTTCTTGGCTTTTTTTTTTTGACTTCTGACAATCCGTAACGACTGCCAAAGATCTACTAATGACAGCCGGGACCAACGGCTTAACGTGCTTTCCGAGGCACGGAGGAGTCTCGGTATGTTAATATGGCCACCCAACCACAGACTAACCTCGGCAAGCGTTGCTTAACCTTAAAGATTGGTCCGTGCGGCTGTTATAATTTAGTCACGAGCTCTTCAAATCAATAAACACAACTGAAGACAAAGTCAAAACACAATATCTTCAATAAGTAATACATCCGTGAGTAATGGTTCATTAACATAATAAGTCGAAGGGCGTATGTTAGTACTGCGACCTGATGCGATTGTTTGTCAATATGAATCATGCCGCCATGGTTGTCTTGTGAAAGGTAAGATCTTTGTGTAGGTAAGTGAAACGAGGATTACCCTTGATCTGGTAAACTCGATACTGAATATGTGGGAAGATTTAATTATTTATCTTGTTTATAAATGCCTAGTGTGATGAGTTAATATAATTACTTACATATATTAAATTATTATTAAGACACAGGTCGATTCAAACAACTTCAAATTAATTACAAACAAAAATATAACTACCAACCAGGTTATTTTATTTCTGCCGCTTGAGGTTCTCTGCAGCCGCAGTAGCAGAGCTAGCACAGCCCAAGAGCTGGGAAGATGAGATGGCGCAAGAGTATCGACAAAGGATACATTGCCATACAACGTGGCAATGCCGCCATCTTATGGGCACACTTCTAGTTGACAGCGACGCGGATTAATTTTTCGACGCCATATTTTAGGGTTAATTTTGTTGAGTTTTTATTTCTAGTGTATAACGTGTAACAGAATAAACGCAATACCTCTAAAGGGGTCATTTTACTCATCATTATAAACAACTTTTACTATGGGACCAACCCCGAAATCGCGAAAAACCAAATCAGATCTCTAGTACATTTTATGGGGCAGTCGATTTTTTTTCGCGATTTTTGTGTTGATCCCATAGTGAAAGTTGCTTATAATGAGCACAATTACTGGATAGCGTTTATTCTGTTACACTTTGTATTTACAGCAAGCTTTATCCATTGGCTTAGTAAACAAAGGACATTGTCTTTGTTTACTAAGCCAATGGATAAAGGATCAAGAGACCCTAGATCTGATGACTTGCTACAATTGACATAGATTGATTGCTTGTTAGAATTGACATTACATACAATATTGTCTTACCGTGTGATGTTGTAGGTATTGAAAATACCGCTGATTTTTCTAAGGCACCCATTTCCACCTTTTGTACACAGCTTTTCCCATTATCTGCAATACAAACAAGACAATTATTTATAGCAAAATTACACTTTTAGGCCCAATTTCACGAAACTGAACGCGATCAGCGAATAAACCAGGTTTATGAGCTGTCAGTGTCATTATTTTTCTATGGAATATTTACACTGACAGCTCTTGAACGCAGTTTAGATGTACTGATCGCGTTCAGTTTCAATGATGAAATTGGCCCTTCGTCACTTTCATTGGTAACATGACCTAACCTAAGTACACATGCCTACACACCAACAAAAGCTAAATTGTCTTACCGGTGGGCTGTCGATATGGCAGTGTTACTCACTGCGGTTAGAACAAAGGCGTCTGCGGAGTCGACAGGACAATCACTTTCATTTGTTTATGGCGTGTGATTGGTTCAGGGAATCCCTGCGTATTGTTGTCGGATAGATCAGGTGTGATGGATGACTGAGCGTCTGTGTGCCTTACGAAGGTATGGCAATAGAACGTTTTGGAAATATGCAATAAAAAATATGTTTTTGAATTGTGATTTGTAAACGGGGGAACCTGAAATAAATGTTATTTTATTATATAAAATATGTAATACTCGTATAATATGTTTATGTATACACATTTAACAAAAAGATAAGAAGAACCAAACAGAAAAATCGGTATTAAGATGATGCCTACATATATTACTATATATATATAAGTATTACTTATGCTGGCATATTGGCACTGTCAATCGTTCTTTAGTTATGATAGGTCAGTATACGTTATTGATATTGCAGGCCGTAGAAGGTTCCTCAAATAAAATTAACGAAGGCAAGTCTATTGCTTTTTATTCCCCAGATCAACATAATATCGCAAGAATTTCACGCAATCGTGTCCAAGTAATTTAGTTTACGAAACAAATATTTAATTGACCATTTTTTTGTTTGGTCTGTCCAAATTATAATATGGCGCCTTTCGGAGGTTTTTGGGTGAAAATTGATAACCACCTAGAGAAATACACAGCTGGATAAGGAAAGTAGTGCAGTACACATATTTAGAATTTGTAAACTTGATAAAATTAGTTTTATAATAAAACGAAAGGAGACGGAAACTAATGGGCCCAAACGTAAAGAGTTGAGATATGGTTTAAAAAAATTGTTATTATTTTCTATTTCAAAATACAAAAACATTGCACAATTCACAGTCTAGAAGACGAGTTATCTAAAAAAACAGTTTAGGTCGCGAATAACCTGCAACAATGTTGCTTTCTTAGCATTTTAATGACGTATTCTTTAGAAAGGTTGATTGTTTTATGTCAAACAGCCACTTCATGTTGTAATGTAGGCGCAAATCTCTTCTATCTCTGCTCTCAGATTGCCAAAATCTGCAGAATTTTCAGAGATTGGTTGATGATATATATAATCTATTGATTGACACCACTCTCATCCTTATACATCTAGGCCCAAGATTGTATGGCAGCGGTTCACTCTCCTTTATTGGTTTATCTTTAAGTAGATGTTGAGGTGATCACAAAGATAACATAATTCTACAGACCCTACTAACATTCATATAAAACAATACTTTTGTACGATTATCAATATCACGTGCTTACACTTTTGATTGCCACTCGCAATGAAATGATTGAATCTATTGTAATGCCAACGTTTAGCGAAGGTTCAATAATAACAGTTTAAAGCGTAGGCTTAGACTGATGAGTTTGAATGAGTTTGGTGGCTCAGTTGCGAAACTGAACCCAAAACAGCTTGATTGATTCATCTATCTCTTGGAAGAAATTCATTACTTATATTAATTAATTATTTGTGCAATTTCTGATCTGAACTGATAAACGCTATATTTTATATAAAAAAAATAACGTAATCAGTCCACTAGAATGTGCGTGTGTAGTTGCGTGTAATTCCACGGACAAGCCAATTTTCCGAAAAAGGTGAGACACGCGTGTGGCCTTAGTTTCTAAATCTGATTCTAATTCAACAGAACACAATTTGCAAATCAATTCTTCAAACTGGTATAGAGCTATTAAATAATTAAATAAACCAACATGGTCTTGAAATTAACATATTTTTTTTAACGATGACTCTTTCTAATAGGCCGATCTTCCCATGATCGATGGGGAAAAAATAGCGAAACGATATCAATTATAAAAGCAAATACGGACAGAATCATTCCACATTCCTCAGATCACTTCACGGTGTTTACAGCCTCTAAACATTTTATAACAATTTATACGTCTACCATAACTTTATAATAAAATATTATCATTGAGTTTAGTGCCAGCATATTAGGGTTTTCCAATTCCTCGCTTTGCCCATCTGTATGTAGATTTATCGGTGATCTGAGCGCGCGTGCTCATTCGTGATTGACAGCACAATGTGTCACATGCAAATTCACCAGAGGGCGCGACCGGGCTGTACACTTTTGCTTGCACGTATGTGTACACTAGGATGGGTTTTGCAAAACTAAAGATAAAGTAAATGTGAGTTATTTAGATTTATCGTTTTTGTGGCTTTATGTGTAAAGTTGAATGCGTTTGTAAGTTATTGTTTTTGTGTACGTGTAATGGAAAATACTTCTTTTTGTTTGAAATACAAACGTAGGTTATATTTTTTGCACCTGCGGTCTTAAATTGTTCATCATGTTTTTCAGAACTTTAAGGCACTTTTTTGTCACCTTCTCAAGATTATTAAAGTCAGTTGTTGTCGGGAGATCTCAAAAACTCAACAAACTGCATTTTCTCACAGGTATGATGAAATTAAAAGAGTAATATGTAAAGTGTGTTAAAAACACACGCATTCTCAACACACCGAAAAATGAGTCCAACAAAGAAGCCATAAAAATATTTCTTACCTTTTATTTTTATTGAAAACAGCATTTAAAGTGATGTTTGTTCACGTAAACGCAAAGTGCATTGGCTCCCGGTTTACACAAATATTGGATCAATCGCAAATTATAATAATATTTCTGCATACCTACTATTGTTTGGTATTTGGTCTTGTCAACATTTGTATACTGGGTAATTTTTTTTCCAGTGCGCAAACTTTAAGAACCACTTCTGCCCATGTAAATGAACAACTTTCCCCAAGAAAGCCATAGTCAATTCCTAGAAAAAAAATTTAGTCTCCCATACAAATTGTGGTCAGTTGATGACAATTTTGTATGGGAAATTCAATTTTTTTTTTTTTTAAAGTTATCCAGTATATATGTGGTGAGGTTTGGATGATCAGATTTAGATGTGAAGAATTCCTGAAAAAGATGATAAATGAGCACAACGCATTTTTTAAAAATTAAGAAACTTTTTAACCAATTAAAAAACGTTTCTTAAGGAAAATGCGAGAAAATCATGTCATTGCTCCATAATTAAGAGCATTCATTCCTCACGTTATTTCATACATACACACAAATCCTCATTCTTGAAAAATAATGAACCGATTCGAAGATCTTAAAGACAGTGAGACATATTTTAAAGTTTTTTTTATAGAAAATGAAAAATTACTAACTCTTTCTGATTCCAAAATACTCACTCTAACTCAACTCGAACTCCAACATAAGCACGAAAACGTTAATGAAAGCTTGTCTAATAGACGTTTTCTTACACGAAACATGAACAAATGCGTTTGCTCAGCTAAAACTCATCTCTCGAGCATGAAACCTCAATTTATGACCTGAGGCTGGACAATGTGCCATTCAAATATCGAATGCGACTGTCGAAATGCCAAAATGTAGGAATTTGATCACGTGACATTTCGATAGCATCTGTCAATCCCATACATTTTTGACGTATTGACAATCGCCTTCGCCACGCTACCGCTGACAGAAGCTCTGTCTTGAGCCCAAGCTCCGATGGTGTTGGAGGAGTTCAGTTGAAGTTTACGTTTCAGAGTATGGGCCATATGCCTACATAGACTAGAATCGATAAATATTTTTATCGATTACTTTCTAATCAACAAAACCTAATAGATACATTTCGCATCTATTTTAAATTGGACCCACAAGCACTGCTCAACATCCATTCCAATTCAATTCCCAGCCTGTCGATATCTAGGTCCCATTACCAGCATTGAGAAAGACTTTCACACCTCATCCATCAACATCTGGACACCCCGGCTGTGGTGTCAGGCCCGATATAACGATGCACCTATTACTGGCCTCCTGACTCTTTAGACGCACCTATTAGGGTGATTTTCCATCTGAGATGTACGAGTATGCCAAGCGGGGCTAGGATGTGTAGCGACGCTGTGAAATGTTGTATAGCTGAGTGTTTCAAGGATGCGTAGTGGACTGTTTTCAGTTGAATGCGAGGTGGGTGCGGACACACATTCCTCGCTTCCATACCTTGCGACCACCTCACGTTTTTTGCATAGTTACGAATACCTCGCTCCAAAAGCCTTATTTCCGCCAGAAGGTCAATTTCCGTTCCGTATTGTCATCTTAGTGTAAATCAATGTCAAAAAATAGTGATATATAGAGAAATATGAAGAGTTTTTGACAGACTCGATGCGAATGCCAACTTTCCTCACAATTGTCCTTCTGAGATGCGCTGAGCTAAGTGATCCCATTGGTCGATTTTTCCTCGCGCACCGCCTTACTATCTCGCTCATCTCTGGTGGAAAAGCACCCTAACCCACCAGTCAGTTTACGCATACTGCCGATCTTTTAACCCGGCACGGCAATAGGCAAGGTTCTGTAGCATTTATATTATTTACCGTTTGGAGTTCGGACTATTGATTATGTAAAGGTGAGGATGGTGTGGCGAAAGTGGGGTTTTTGGATCCACTTTCTCGGTTTAGACTGTTTGCGTACTCGGGTATGCTCGTGGTCCTTGTTTTTTTTTTCTTATAATACATTCTTCCCTCATGTTGCGCATCCATGCCATTATATAACCTCTTTCTACCTAGCCTTGGCGACACCTGCTATCTTCTGGAACGAAAGGAGTACTTGGAAGCACTTGGAGGAGACCTTTGATCAGCCATTTTCATGTGAAACAGAAATGGTAAATTAAAAAAAAAATATTGTACAATTCATCTCTGCCGACCGACATGCATAGTGTCTTGACTTTCTCGAAAAGAAAGCTATAAGTACAAAATTATTTTCCATTTCAAGAAAAAAACAAAACTATTGAAGTAGGAACGAGAAAAATAAAAGTAGTTACAAAAATCAGGCTTATGAAGATGCTCCTAAAAAAATCCGGGTCCAAACCTTAGGCCTACAGGACATAACACATCTAATAACGCATGTTTGTACCGGACCGTACAAATAGACCGACAGACAGTAGTCAAGTGTCCTTATCTGCGCGCGCGCACTTTACTCGCTGCGATTTAGCTCTCGTGAACTTTACACGCTTGCCGGGTTGGGTTGCGTGCGATATGAGGATGCGAGAGGTTTTGATACTTGTTTTCTTTGAATCGTTAATTTTGGCTCAGTAGTTTGCTCGTGTCTTGATAGTCAACTTTATGTTTTGACCTTCTCAAATATCCAATGAAGAAATATCCTGTGGAAAACCCTTTAGATAAATTTACGAGTTAAGGTTGCACCTTCATCTATAGGAATATAAAAATAGTACACCCTTCAACTACTCGCTTAATAAATTGTAGGGTTTGGATCCTTACAAAAATTGAAATTTTGATCTTCACCAATAAGAAATAACCTGTGGTGCTAGTCTGTGATAATACCACCGTTAAACCTTATGTGGAGTGAACATGAAGTCAGCTGTCAATTCATCTAATCAAGGTGCCATGACAGCTCATGTTAAGCTCACTCTATCCAAGTTTTCACGATAACTTTTGAAGAGGATTAACCGGCTGGAAAGACTGTATTTTCCCCAATTCCTGTCCGAATTTGGTATGTACAAGCGATTTTTGTCTTCGAGAAAGCACTTTAAATAATATCTCGGAAAATTATCTAAATGATCAAAACTTCTTGCTCATCGTACAGCTATCAGTGAGTAGACTCGCTGGATGTTTGCGGTGTGAATGGAGCGCAACTCCTGCGCGGGTTCAACAGCACATGCGCAAACAGCGCTGCGTCAGCACCAGTGAAAGTGCACGGATTTATGACATTTATTGTACATACTACCTATTAGATGGTCCGACCAAATCCGTTCAACACTCAACATCAGAAATTAACATATTGGGACTCGTATTGAGCAAAACAAATTGACTGTATAGGTAGCTATTTAATATTAAAATAAAATCGCGTTTGTGTCTCCCAAATGTGGTGTGGCTTGTGGTTAGGCTAAGGTGAGCAAGAGGTTAAAATTACCATTCGGTCGGGCAAAGTATTAAAGGATTTTTCCATCTAGAATTTCTCAGAAGCTACCCGCAATCTGGAGTAGTGCGTTTTTGTCATAAATCGGGCAAAAATCCAAATTAAACAAATGTAAAAAATAAACTTAAACAATAAACTCAATCAGACACAGCCACATACACCACACAAGTAGTGTCGAACAGGTTGCCATCTGAACCTAAAATTGCGAGGAGTTACGGTGTTTCAAGTTTGACCAATTTAGAAATAAGAAGGCACAACATGAAGAGAAAAAGAGGAAAATGCCGTGATTTCGGAAAAATGGTCGTTCGCATATGGTAGAAGTGACCTCGGTCTTGAGCAAAACATACATGGATTAGAAAAAGTGTGACAGTCTTATGGAGCAGTGTAACGTAACCCTAAAAAAAAAAGATCTACTTCGTCTTCTTGAAATGAATAGTACTAATTCACGCGTCATCTTCGTCAACAGGCGACATCGGTGGAGACTGGTCATCATTCTCTTAACTGTCACTGGCTTATTTTAATATTTGATACTTAGTATTGTTTTTTCCGTCTCAACGTTGTTCTCACACATTAAAGCAACAAGGATAATGTAACCAGGCTTTTTGTAAAACATAAAATGGTTTAAAAGAGTATCCGTGGAGTTTCTTGCACGTTCTTCTCCATTGAGATCTACGCTTTGGAACGTGCAAATAGCTTCATGTTTTTGACTGACTGACTTTGACATTTCAAAAATACTTGTAAATGGTTTATTTGAATTAAATGCTTTGACTTTGACATTGAAAAAATGCCATAGTTTATTAGCTGTTTAAATAACAATTTTCCGAACAAAAGTGAGCGACGCGCGAGGACTCGTTAGCGAAGGCTAAATAAAGATTGCTACGCTGACACGTTTCAAAACGATGCACTTACGTATTTAAGTACCAAGGAATGGGCACAAATGTGTCCTTAAATGATAAAATTGTGACATAACGACCCCGCGGTCATCTGCTCGACAGGTCTTCAAAACAAATCAATATATCTTAACCTTTTCAAACGACGTAGGAACGTGTGTACGTTCTCTAATTCATTGAGGAGCCTTGAATGTATGAGAGACAATGGCAGTTCACTCCTCCGGAATCGAACCCACGACCTGGGTGACTGCGGTGCCTGTGGACTTGGGACTTTTTGTTAGAAAAAAAAAATTTTGTTACACATTGTATGTTTATAAACGCACCCACGATGCAGGAGAAATTCCTAGTCCGGGGCAATTCTTTTCTAAAAAAAAAACGTCAAACTCGTAACAAATAGATCGTATGAGTTGATTTATGCTGAAAACGAATCACTAAACCACTTCTACAGTTCAGTTGACTAGAGTCAAGAGCAAGCCCATCACTAATAATAAAAAAAAAAACCTACCTTATGTAGAGACATTTTGTTTACTCCTGGCAATACCAAGATGTGTGACCAGACTTAAAAAAGAAAATGTGAGCTTTCTCTCAATTTCTGGATAGGCCTTTTATTTATTTAAACTTTATGAACAATAGTGCTTTTGAAAGCACTTTTAAAACTGAAAAACTCCAATCTACTTATATTATTATAAAAACTTTTTCATTAATTTTCCCACATAATAATTAAGTTCTACACAAATAATTATGATGGCACAAAGTTACTGAAGTCTGTCTTCAATTATATTAATATATCAATTATATATATATATATAAGTTATTTGTCGAATGTCGATATATAATATTGCAGCTGCTTTGAACTATGTCTTCAACAAGGCATATAAAGGCCCGAGGCACAATCCAATTTGCACTTTGTGACATTAATATCGTCTGAAATATAAGGACGTCTGTTTATGTCATTTTGCCATATAATGCATCACTCATGGCTAAATACTACCAGCCGCAAGGTTAAGCAACTCCTGCCGAGGTTGGTCTGTGGATGGGTAACCATCTTAAAATATCGAGACTCCACCGTGCCTCGGAAAGCATGTTAAGCCGCTGGTCCCGGCTGTCATTTGTACAGCACCTGTGTTGCCAAGAAATACCGTGTCACCCAGTTAATGGGTTGTGGAGGTCTGGTAGTCAGCCGCTCCAAGTAAGATACTGGTATTCAGCTGAATCCAGTTTGACTGGGAGCCAATCTTAATAAAATTGGGAAAGGGCTAGGCAGATGATTTATGCATCACTCATCGTAACTGTTAACCACTGTGCGTTTAATGGTTTTTTAGAATTTTAATACTAATTGGTTTGTCTCTGACAAACTAATTAATGTTAAAATTCTCTATTGTTCTGAACCTTTGTTGTTCATAAATTTACGCGAAGTTTTAAATCCAAGTAAGAAATGGTGTAATTTCAAATTAACTTATTTGTTTAGCAGCTTGCTTTAATTATCTATGTGCTTTTCTTCCTCCTTATAAACGTTGTAAAGTTAAGTTCTAAATATAAATCAATTTTGCTTGACGGTAAATAATTATAATTATTATGACGTTTGTTTTGTTTTAATAAACATCTTTATGTTAAAAGAAAACGATGAGCAAGCTTTTGTATTTTGTCGTCGACCACCAAAGCTAGTGTTAATTTTCATATTTTCACCAAGTAAGAGCGGTTACGCACTGCATCCGATCCGAATCCGTAAAAATACGTTCCGAAGTAGTCATAAAACTATTTGTATGATAGTTTACGCACTAAATCCGACTTCCGTCATTCGATTTCTCTCCGACATCCGTGAGTCTCCAATTCGGAAGAAATATTGACGAAGTAGCCGTAGTACTGTTTGTATGAACGCTTTTGCATATCCAATCCGAGGGGATAGAGGGGATATATGCAATCCGAGGGGATTCAAATCGGACATCAGACATACAATCTATCGATGCTCGATCGATGCCATCGATTGACACCGATCGACCTTCATCGATTGGTGTGGTAGCTTTGGCTGATCGACGGATACCGGGCCACAAACAATTGATCGACTATCGATCACCACGCCAATCGATCGATCATCGATCGATTGGCGTGGTAACACCTTTAGATATGCCAAAGACCGAGGTCCGAGTTTTTCGACTCTAGATCCGTATTTTCTAGAATTCGGATGCAGTGCGTAAAGCAATATCCGAATTCGGTCCGAGTTTTTTATTTCCGTAGTTTCACGGATTCAGAACGGATGTAGTGCGTGACCGCTCTAATAATGTGCAATGCCCACTGCTGATGTTGACTGCTACTGCGGAGTAAAGTCCTGGGTGGGTTTCCCAGGTCGGGCAAAAAAGTGTTATTGGGTTTTTCCAATAGGAATTTCTCTGTGACAGCCCGGAGTTTGGAAGTTGTTGGTGTGACAGTCCCGCGCCTCAGAAAGCACATTAAGCCGGTGGTTTCCGTCCTATCAACCGTCACTCCATCACTGACTCCTTTTCTGTCATATAATTTCTAATAAATATCTTCAATCTTTTCTCTCAAGAAAGTAGGTATTATTAAAAATCGTCTTAAATCCATACTTCTTTTACGCCATCTATTTAATGAATCCAGGCCTACCTTTCTGGCGATCGCATCAATCGCAACTGAGTCACCGTGTCATCGTTACGCAACACGCCCACAGATGCGCACGAGTTTAGCAACCGAGGTTAATCAGGGAGTGTGACTCATTCATTGGAGGCTGTGAGAAGAGAGGTGCAAGAGAAAAGTGTTTCAGATTGGTTTCAGGGGCGTTTGAAAGCTATGACAGTTGGGTGTTGGAAAGAGCACTTAGACCGCGACGGTCGAAGTAAACGCGCGTTCTGTCGGAGCTCTATTTTACGAGATTGAAAAGCTTATTGAATTAATGAGCGACAAACGTTTTCTATGATTTGCGAGACGAGGATTATAAAAATCGAGATCGAGTGCGACAATTGACATTTGATTTTCAGTAAAGAGAGTGTGACGTGTTATCACGTCTCAAGATTACTGAATTCTAAACAGTTTTTGCACTTAAACATACCACAAAATCTAACCAACTATTCGGTCAACGCACGACACGCAGAAAAGACGTAAGACGAGGACGCAGACATATGTCTCTTCCGTGTCCTTTTCATAAAAAATGTAAATGTCGCAGCCAATTAGCTTAATCAGCCTTTTAATTGGTTGCCTAGCCTATTCATTTAAATGCGCCGATTTTTCAGCGACTTGAGTGACATTTTTTGATCAATATCGTTTAATGACTTGCCCATGTCATGTATGTCGCTAATTAAACGCCGCAGTTCTATGAAAAGGCTAGACTTTTAATGAAACGGCTGATTAGGCTAGTTGGCTGCGACATATATAGAAGCGTCGCGATGCAAAACATATTACACAAAGGACAGGGCACGGACACGACGCTTACTCGTCTGCGCCCTTTTGTAAAACATACTTAAAAGACGGAGCACGGGCGCGAAAGACTAAATAAATTAGACGGTTCAATGAAGTTGGTTGAAAACCTTAATTTCTCGCGGCACCCAGCGTCACGTCCGTGCCTCGTCTTTTCTGTGTGTTTTAAAAACTCGCCACGGCGTACCGTCTGTGCCTTGTCCGCGTCCCGTCCTCGGCTAACGTCTTTTCTGTGTGTCCAGCGCTTTATTTGTGCTTTCCATCAGGCGTGATCGAGGTCAAGAGCAAGCCCATTAATCAATAAAAAAAAAATGGAATGTTCTTGCTATTAAAACCAGTGCATTCAACTACCGAATCGATCGAATACCGTTCCAGTATCGCTATATTTGCGTTTCCCATACCAAAGACGAATCGATCTGTTTCCTTAAACAAATATTATTGAACAAGATGTACTTGATGATCTTTGAGCAAAAACTAGTTTTGATATTTGGGTTAATCGGGTTGATCTAACTTTAGACCGTTATGACGTTTTGCTTCACGAATAAGAAGTGTGTAAGTAACATCACATCTTGGTATATTTTCCAGAAGTGCAGCAGAGAAGAGTATTCTACTTTAGGAATCTAAAGGTGGACCCAGAGGGCCTGGCACGAAAGTTTTATGATGTATAGTAACGAGAAGCAAAATTTTGCTGTAACTATAATACTCGTTTCGCACATAATATTTACTTGAATTGGATTGGTACTTTGTTCATATTTTTGTATGATAAAAATTGTGTATGTAGCATAAAATTAAACCAAAATAGGTACTATGGGGTTGTAGTACATTCAAAATTTCCTAACGTTAACTACACTGTAACGTTACTATATGTCAAAACATACGTGCTAATTGACTTTGACTTTCATGGGGTCTCCCGGAGTGTACCGTACCTACGTAAGCATTTTTAGGGTCTTTTAATATAAGCTTAAGTCTCGGTTTTTATGTTTTATAAGCCGGTCGTAATTAAAATTAATATAAAATCGGCCAAGTGCGAGTCGGGCTCGCGCACGAAAGGTTCCGTACCATTACCTATAAAAAAAAAACAGAAAAAAAATCACGTTTTTGTGAGCCCCACTTAAATATTTATTTTATTCTGTTTTTAGTTTTTGTTGTTATAGCGGCAATAGAAATATATCATCTGTGAAAATTTCAACTGTCTGGCTATCACGGTTCATAAGATACAGCCTGGTGACAGACATACAGACAGACGGACAGCGGAGTCTTAGTAATAGGGTCCCGTTTTTACCCTTTGGATACGGAATCCTAAAAAGCACATTATTATTCTTTAGGAACAACATCACACTGCAGGCGGACTGCACCGGGATTTTTGTTGTATTGAAATATCCCGCAGCCACATTGAGCATTAGCCTTTAAAGAGCAATAAAATTAACCGAAACTGTGCTACCTTTGTTCATTCGCAACGAGATTTCTTAATCCACACATCACAAGTCCAAAACCAGAGTGTTGGGTGTCAAAACTGCCATAATTCGTAAATGGTGGTCGTTGTTAGCACGTCACCTACGATTGTGCCTTCATATTGTCCTAGTTCGAATGGTTGACTCTTTGAGTTAGTATTGTAGACAACAGCTGATGGATGCTTTGTTTCACTTTCTCTGACTGGACGAGGTTGGAAGATGTGTGAATTGAAATTGATGACTTCTACTTTGGGTAAACTGTCTTGTTAGTTAGTTATGGACTATGGTACTTTCGCGCTAGAATTACAAATATCGCTGACACCTGCTTGAGTTTAAGTACGCAAGTTATCATTTACTGAACACGAAAAGATTGTCCCTGGTCTTCCAGTTTCCTTTACATTTTTAAATCACTTTCATTCTTTATAAATTCGGTTTGTTTGAGTTATTGTTTGTTTTATCTGCTCGCTTGCTTTCGATTGCAAAAAAACTGTCGCACTTTGTTCATGAAATTTGTCATTATACACTCGGAGCGGCCGGCTCATTGTAATTTGAGTGGTCTAGCGTAATTTTGGTTACTTTTTTGTATTGACGATAAGATTAGGAAAAAAGTAACGTTTGTTATTTTGATAAAAGTCGTGTGTATAATATTTCATATGAGACTGAAGTTATATGAGCGTAATTAGCTGATTTCAGTCGAATCCTAATAAAATTATTGTATTGTTTCGTGGTCATTTTATGTGTGGTTTAATCAATAGTGAGTTTATACTTTCTGAATTTCGTTTTATTTTTTCTGACTGGTGAGTCAGCGGTCAGGAAAGATGAACGAAGCTAGTTGGCAAAGTCATCAAGCTCCAATTCAGTTCATCTATGGGAAAATAGTTGACAAGTGAGTGAGCTTTTTTGTGAATTAGATCTCACCTTCATTGGATGGTTATTGACATCTCTTTTGATGATCACTTACATATTTTACCCGTTGAGATTTTTCAGAATAATACTAATCGCTTTCCAACGGATTAGATCTTAAACTGTGAAACTATTGAGTTGACCACCAGTGTCTAACGTCTATTTTCACAATAGTACAACCATAATAGTTTGCATTTCATTTCTGCATACGCTGTCTTAATTTAAATCACGTCATACCTAATATTACAGTATCCAGCCGTTATTATAGCCTGTATGAGTATCCTGTTAACAATACGAGTTAGCTATCGGTAGGCACGGGGGAGCGTTGCTACGTGCTCTCAAATAAAGTAAGCTGACACATTTGGAATGTGCTATAATTTTGTAGTGACACCAAACTTTAAGTGGGAAATATCCCACTTCAATATTTTGGATGTTCTCAATTATCAATTCTCATTTATCCCACTTCCTAGTGTTTTAGCTGGGAAGAAGAATTAGCGTAACTAACTTCCCATCACTAATTTTTTAACCCCCCCGGCTCAAAGTGGGATGTTATAAGTTTGAAATGTGTATTATTTTTTTTTAAAAGAGTGTCCGTGGAGTTTCTTGTACGTTCTTCTCCATAGAGATCTACGCTCTGGAACATGCAAATAGCTTTATCTTTTTGACCGACCGACCTTGACAATTCAAAAGTACCTGTAAATGGTCTAATTGAAATAAATGCTTTGACTTGACTTTGACTTTGACTTTGTGTCTGTGACGTGTGTGTACATATGAAAGTCCGTTTAGGAAACCAATTTGTAACATATTGTATATCTAGTCAGAAGGCTCATACCTCTCCACTCTGACTTCTAATGTGAGTGTTGCATCTTTGCCAAATGTCAATTCTACTGACACCGTACCTGGTTAAGCTTTCACATAATATTATTATACTTAATTAAATTAATTGATAATAAATTATAAAGTTAACACTAATAAGTTTCTAATGTGTTAACTGCCGCCCCAAGCGATATGGATGGACGACGCGAATGTTTCGCTCCGAGGTAGATATTAATATTATTTATTGAGCTTTAATAATTACAATTTAGCAATACTTAGGTATGCAGTAAAGATTTGTAGCTCTAAAAGTTGAAGTTTTAAGTGCTTAAAGCTTGCTAAAAGGGGCGTTATTGCCTTGTTCACTAAAATGAAATAACTGTTTGTTATTTGCAATGAAAATGTTTTTGGGTGGCCTACGAGCTTGTGGCCCACCTGATTCCAAGTCATTGCAGCTGCCTATAGATATGTAGCGACATCAATGTTGCCATAAAAAATCAACGTAACAAAATCTACATCGCAACAAAAAGGACCGCGACGCCATCTATCCCGTCAGCTGCGAACTAACTTAACGAAATCCTGAATTGCGGAATCAGAGATGTCCGTGCGATTTGAACATATATAACAGTCCGAGTATCAACTATCGGGCAGTTGCCCACCGGACACAACAACCGTCTGGTCGGAGGATCCTCCCTTTTCAACAGAGGTATGCGGGATTTTACCCCCTGTTCCGCTACCTCTATAGATATATTTGCAATACCAGGCGAGATGGATAGATACGTTTCTTGAAATTTGTCTACAGTAAAATAATGTACGTATTACTTTTGCTATACATATTTAAGGATGTCTAGTTTAATTAAGAGTTGGTGGTTAAGCCCCTGATGGTAAGCGATGATGTGGTCGATGGTGGAGCACGATTACATAGAAGTAACCTATTCACTGTTGACTTAAAGACTCAACAGATATCTACCTACAGCAGTTGTACTTCCCCGGATGAGTATGCTCAAAGAGCTTCACAACTACAAATATAGTTGCTAACTAACTCACCACAACTCAGGTGAAAGTTTCAAAGGGTGTGGTCGAAAACTTGGCAGTGCGCAACACACAATAAAATCACCATACGTACCAGAAACAATTAAATTAAACCATATTCTTAAGACCCCACCTACAAACCTCTGCCAATTGCCCTGTCGTTTCTCACTCGAAGTTTACACGTAAACAAACATAAGTTTACGAGTGGAATAAATCTCGGACAAATCGGTGTTTAGCGGGGTATCTGTTCGACCGCAACATGTGGTCACCGCAGTGGATGCGCGTGCGCCGACTGACAAACCGCAGCGCCAAGCGCGCACGCGTTCAGCGATATCGATATGAATTTAAATCGGATTAAGTATAGCTTTGTGTTTTGTTAAAGCTTTTGTGGTTTTTGGTGTTTTGAATTTTCAGTTTTGGAAATGTTTCGAGGAGGTTCGGGACAAAAAGATCTGGATGGAGTTGGGGGAGGTCTTTGCCCAGCAGTGGGACGAAATAGGCAGATTAAAAGAATGATAAGGAAATATTTCTGTACGGCCCGCTTATCTAAATGAGAGTTATCATTTTATTTCCGAGTTAGGTGATATGTTGAATGAAATATTTTTTATTTACGTAATCCCTGTCTGAGTTAAGTTTGAGTGCATTTGGGACTAAGAAACAGTTCCAGATCAATAAGTAGGTTATGTCAGTTTCATACTAATCAAGAAAGACATTAATCAAGACTCTTTTTTTTATGGGAAATCATCAAATGACTTTTTCCGCTCTGGGCGGAGCGGAAGGGAGTGTCAGACTCTTACTGACTAAAACCCATCTGTGTGTTCCTTCTCAAGTCCTGTGCGTTTCAGGGCCACGGTGACTCTTTCGAACAAATTCCGCAACCCTGGCAGGAATCAAGTCTCTTTTTTTTACATTTTCTATTTGTCCATCGCACCGAAGTTCATTAGTCATAGTAGGTACCATATTGCTGACTGATTACTTTTACCAGCGTTTTTGAAAAGTCTAAATTCATGCAAATCTACCTCGACAATCCGCATCCGATAGTACATGGTGGACATCTCATCAGCTGAGGAGTGGAATTCCATGTCTTCCTGAATTCCGGAGTCTATGTTAAAACTTTATTTTTATCTTTGAGTAAGTCAACAGAAAATAGGTTACTTCTAGGCAAGCGTGCTCCATCGTTGACCATATCATTTCTTCCACTCAGATTGCCAATTCTACAATTTTTAACGTTCGAATTTGCATGTCAGTTGGAATCTATCAAAAATTGGAAATTGAGATTTTTTGACCGATTGCGACTGAGATGCGAATGTGAACGTTCACTCAGGTGAGATTGTGATCGAACGCGAACCTATCAGAATGAAAAAAAAAAACAACGGGTTGCACTCCGGGAGTGCCGGCAGAAGTGAAAACTTGAACATTAACGTTGTGCATTTTTGAATATTTTGGAATGGTTAGAGAATAATTTCGCACGAATGCTTTATTTATCAGTATAAAAGTACTATCATTTATGTGGTTAAATACAATATTCATTTATTGCGCTACACAAACATGACAATTTATATTACATAATTAAAAAATCTGTCTTACGAATTTTCGATCAGGTCACGTGTTCTGACGCGAGTTTAACTTTTTTTACCCATCCCGGAAAGTGCCCAACGCCGCTAAGGCTGCGTTTCCACCAGAAATGAGCGAGGATTTGTAGCGAGGGATGTGTTTGTTAAGAACCAATAGAACGGCTTCATTTACCCAGCCTCGTTCAGCGCAAGCAATTCTATTGGTTCTCAACAAACACATCCCTCGATACGCATCCTCACACATCTCTGGTGGAAACGCAGCTTTAAGAAGTTTTCACTTAAAAAATTACCTACAATCTTTGGAACAACATAGCTAAATTTTAAGCAAAGCTTTTACGGTAACAATAGAGTACAGATAACAAGACATTGTCTGTGGTCTCCCCGTGAACCACGTACCTGTATGACGTGCTCAGATTAAACATAGGAGTCACAAGTAGCTGAAGCAGGTGGCCTGCAGGAGCATTGAGGAATGCTAATAGTTTGGCGTTTACCTTTATCTTGTAGTACTATCTTTTGAATAGCAGGTCGCTTGGCTTGGTTAGTTATTCAATGTAAGCTTAAAAGCGAATTATATTTGTAACCTGTGAATGTGACCATCACTTTGCTGTGAAACCACACTTCTCTTCTTTTCTGTGATTGATTAGGTTTCTAATATCTAACTTGCCTTTTACCAATTTTGTGGGGTAAGCTTGGTAGCTTACCCCACAAAATTGGCAATGTATATCACTGGTATTAAGTATCAGTTCAGCTGGTGCTGAACTGATGCTTAATACCAGTGAAATACATTGCCGGTCTGAGGTACCTATGACATACCAATGGATCCGTTGTGGCAAAGAGGGTATAAACATGTACGAGTAAGGGCATCGTGGAAAGGGATAGTAGATCGTTTTGTATGACTTCTCATTCTTCTTCTTCGTCGTTCCCTCACTGCTGAGGATTGCGACCACATACGACGCGTCTCCAGGCCATGCGGTCTTCTGCAATGTGGACCGCTCTGTACATGCTGCCTCCAACAACCTTCTCTATTGATTTTGTATGACTATACCAGACGAATTCTACTGTCCCTTTGTCTCTCTACACACTGTGTCTACGTTTGTCCCACTCTTCTGTCGCAGGTCTGCTGGACGAAATTTGTATTGACAAAAGCAGCAAAATAAAATTTTGTAATGAAAGATCATTACAAAATTTTATTTTTAAGTTATGTTTACATAAATAAATAAATAAAT
Organism: Melanchra persicariae; assembly: GCA_947386135.1. Classification (NCBI taxonomy): domain Eukaryota; kingdom Metazoa; phylum Arthropoda; class Insecta; order Lepidoptera; family Noctuidae; genus Melanchra; species Melanchra persicariae. The sequence continues at coordinate 19,806,998 of OX376658.1, read as the reverse complement.
GAAAAATGTTAATTTAGAGATCCTTCATCATCTCAAAACGGCATTCAAGAGTAAAAAGAGAATATGGTATTAACTGGGTATGATGATATAATTCCCACGCAACTAATCTGCAACTCGTTTCTGATAAACCACTATCAAACAATACAGCCTGCCCTATTTTAACCTACGACCTCTACTCCACTTTCTCAACGAAACTAGTGCAGTGCGCAAATGAAACAGAGATGATTTATGGTAACTGTCGTGTGGGCGCACAGATTATCAGGTTACGGATAATTTGGTGAAATAATAAGTACGCCCCCGGACCGTGGAGTAAGGGCGCGTGGGATTAAGTACACTGGCGGACAAAAGTATTGGGTTTACTTCAACGCAGAGACTGGATTTGTTTTTTGTGAAGAAAAGTGTTATTTACTGTGACTGAATAAGAACTGTCTTGTCTGTGAACTCACTCATACTACTTGATAATGTTATTATTGAAATAAAAACGGTTCCTCAATAACGATCTTGTAGGTGAGTTTCTGTACGAACACGTAGGTACTCAGAAGGGAAGGTGAAACTGTCAGGATAAAGCTTTGTTAAACGTTTTACTGCCTGGATTTTGAGGCGACAGATTTGGTTGCTGTTTCAATAAACGAGACTGTATCATTAATAATAATATAGTATCTTAACTCCAATCTAGATCCGTATCAATAAATTAGCCTCTTGGCGCATGTGCCTCAGGCTACTTATTATAGCAGAAATCAATTTATGCTTGATGTCAAAAAACACATTACCATTTTTTGAGACTGCAAATAATAAAATGGATTTACATCTCCACTTTTGACCGCAACCATACCATCCTACAAACACTAATCGTAAGAATTAAAGATAATGCATTACGAAACTGTACTTTATTAGTTTTGATGAGCCACGTTAAATATTTTGATAGCGCCGTATTTATTACTGTGATACTTGGCCCGCTGATACCCATCAGTTTAATAATTAAGTGATATTTGATATTAATGGCGAGGGGATTATGTTACACCTGCTGAGATTAAATACGTGTTCTTAATCGAGATTATTATTTTGATTTGGAATTCATTTCGTTAATTACGAAATGTAAATCCGAAAAAAGTCTTTCAAAGCTTGCATCATTCCACGCCAGGGCCTTTCGTTATGTAATGTAGATATCTGAGAACGACCTTAATTGTGCATGAAACACACGTGGCTAGTCCAATTCGAAATTGAAAACTTTGATTTTGAGGATTTACGAGCAACGCCACTGATAAAATGAATTAAAAATTTAGGTATTCTAAAGTATTTATGTGTCAGCTGTATATTGATAGTTTATTTTAAGCTTGTTCCTAATTGGTAAGCTTGTTCCTAATTGGTATTTACGTGTTTATATGAAACAAAATACAAATGACAAAAAGCAGCAACAGCAATACACACGTTATAAACATACCTCACTAGTCAAAGCATTCTGACTTGTCACTTCTAACAACACAGCCTCAAAAATTATACTTTCATACGCGCTACTACCAAAAAAAACTAGTGCTACTTAAAAAACATCCAAACATTAAATGACAGACAGACTAACAAATCCGTGCACCATAATAGGGCAACCAAAAAAATAACAATCCTATTGAGACCAAGCTCCACTCGGCAGGCTTGCATACAATGCATAAAGAAACATTAGTTTGTCATCTTACCAACTTTAAACTACCCTCCATCTACTTCAAATTCAACCTTACTGCCTTTTTATAAGATTTACATAAACCTACACTTAATTTTGTATTCAAAACATTACTCCAAACACATTCAAGTTAGTTTTGCAGCTATATAATTTTGGTGCAGGAACAAAATGTTTGGGTGGACAGTTTTCGTGGCCGCAAGTGTAAGGTGGGAAATGAGTGCGTTTGTGACTTTGCCAAGTGGAGACAATGAGTCGGTACACATAAATAGTTCAGACGTGAATGTAGGAAACTTGATTAGGACTTAAGTCGGAGATGTGAACTTTCCAGAAATGTTATACCTATGAGCTCTTAAATCAAAATATTGTAATATTAATCATTACAATTTAATGCTACATTTTTTGAAGATTGTCAGAAGCCAGTAAATCTGACACCAGACGTGCCAAGAACTACCGTGTTATTCAGTTATTGGGTTGTGGAGATCTGGTAGGCAGCCGCTCCGCCTAAAATACTGGTATTCAGCTGAATCCGGTTTGACTGAAAGCCGACCCCAATATAGTTGGAAAAAGGTTAGGCAGATGATGATGCTGCTACAAGTCATAGTAAAGCGAGTCAATATTTTTCTTGAAGAAAAGAATAAGAAGGAGGTCTCAAACAAGATGAACGATATTATATTTTCATCAATTATTATAAAAACTCATAATATCCTTCTCCTTTACTTTAACCGACACTCAAATGCACAGAAACAGATTTGTTACTTTTATTATATTCCACACATATAAAACTGTGGAACTGTAAAAAACTCTAGAAGTGAAAAAGTGCACACCTCCTTTGATTTTCATCACAGAGATCATCTCAGTAGACACACACTCCCAATACACTTGAAATTGTCAATACTCTTTAATGGAGAGGACTCCATTAAACACGATTGAAAATTTCTTCATTTTCATTACAAAATCTTCGCCCTTTAAAACCAATAAAAGTAAATTACCACATCCCCCTCATCGCACATCCCCTGGCCCACATACGCTCGCATCATAATTAGCTGCGCACACGCAAGTCGGTAGCCGGGCTAACTGCATTATAGTCTAACTATACTCATTAAACTGATGGAGGAGTGTTTGTATGTAAGCACTGTCTGTAATGATCGCAAGTGTAGTGTTGTGTTGTGTGTAGTGTGTTCTGAGAGTCTAGGGTTCAGTTTCACGAACGAATTTTGACAAAATCATTGTGAGAATTGACACACAAGCTAGTAATAGTGTGGGTTATATGTTTTTTCGACTGTTATATACGTAACTACTTTTTGTAAATGATGTAATGTATAACTGTCTTATGTCCCAAATAAATAAATTAAAAATAAAATAAAGCTTTACTTAGCTGTGATTCCTTGAATGAGTTGTTAAACATGGCAAATCGCATCTCTTGACATTAATTTTGAGAAACCAGGGGTAGATGAAGTGAAAATCTGTTACCAAAAATGATTCTCTAAAAAAAAACTCAATTATTCTATTATTTCCGTGACATTATGATAGGACATTGCAGTCTAATTTTGAACTTTACATCAGTTATTTTTCCAAGGTTCCTTGGGATCGATTTCAAAGTGTATAAAAGTTTAATAAGGCTGTTCCATATGAAAGTTCTCCACAGCAGTTTGGAGACTGGGATGGGTATGGTTAACTGCGGCTTGCATCCTATTTTATATTTAACTGAAAAATTTACTTATTTTGAATTTTAATGTTTCAAATATTTGGAACAATATTTTCTCCAATGATTATTACTAATTATCTTTGCGTTTCCTTACCTGCATCATCTACAGTTATTGGTTTCAAGATTTATTTAATTGTGCATCCTCTTTTGGTCTGGTATTTCCTTGTCTTAGTGTGGTCTATGGAAGCCGGTAGCGGTTCATTACAGCTTGATTATAGACTAACGGTCTCCTTACGTGCTTCATTATGGTTTAGTCTTCGTTTGACTTAGGAAATCGTTTTGAAATTAGCTGCTCCAAGAGTAGGTGTAATTAGACTGACGTACTATGTAATTAGTGGGCTCGTGGGCTTTAAGCTACATTACCTGTAAAAGATTGATTTATTTCTCCAGGATTTTAGAAAATTATGTCAGCTTGTCTTAGGATTTCTGCTTCCTGCCAGCCACTGAACTTCTTGTTTTTGAATAATGAAAAATGAAAATAATGAATAATAAGAATTTGGCTGTTTTTAGTTTAGCTTTTAGTCTAGTCTGGTTTAATGTCCAGCACATCATCGCTTACCATCTGATTGATAGTGGTCAAACATGATACCAATCAACCAACCTAGCCTATTCCCAACTGTGTTGGGGTCGGCATCCAGTATTTTACATCGAGCTACTGCCTTTGACCTCCAGAACCCAGTAACTGGGTAATAGGATACTGCTTGGCAATACTGGTATCAGAATTTCTGGCTGATTGAAAGATTTTCAGATGACAGCCGGGACTAACAGCTTAACGTTCTTTCTGAGGTACGGACGAGTCTCAAAACGTAATGGATTATTACCCATCAACAGACCGACCTCAGCAAGCGCTACTTAGCGTCGGAAATCAAACCATGTTGCTGTTAGCAGAAAGTACACTGTTGAATAATAAAATACACCCATCCTCGTCGCACTAAATCTGTAACCTTCACAGACCGTGTCTGAAGCAAGAGTGGGTGTCACTTAAAAGTTCTTCAATAAACACCTATTAATATGTGGTCCCACTAAGTGAGTCCGTTATCTTATCTTAAATAGTACCATTTAGATACAGCTAATGTTAATGAGAACCGAATTAAATTTTCGGAATGATACCTTAAAATTGTGATGCGATGTTCACACATAAATGTGTTAAGAAAAATATGGAAATCAGAAGATTTAATTTCTAAACTGCGTAATGTACATTGAGAGAAATATAGATCTGTGGGAAGTTTAGGTTCATAAGTAGGAAAGAGGCTCTTGACAAAACGAAATGTTGGATATTTAATCAGCAATTACGATGAATCGAAAACTAATGCCACGTGATCAGTCCTACTTAGGCTTTTCTCTCATCGAATGTCACTTTGTAAAGAGCTTAAAGTTAAACTGGACTTCGTTCGTATATGCCTGGGATGGGTGTCCGTTGTTGCCTGGAATGAAAAGTGTAAAAATTATTCATAAAAAAACGGACATTTCTATTTGCTGCAAAGGTTCCAGGTTGCACTTTTTCCGGTGTGTCACTCTCTCCGAACGTCCGTAGTGAACCCTTCATCACGCTAGCGCTCGGTGACGTCGCTGGTCCTCTGACTCCCACTGTGTAACGTCTCTGACCCATCTATACTCATGCAGTCTATATACATGACCCGCTCCAATCCCACTTCAGTCTGCCAGATTTGTTGGCCACATCGGCGATCCTGGTTTGTGAGCGAATCGTGGTTTTATCACTGAGCCTAATACCTAAAATGCTACGCTCCATCGCCCTTTGGAAAACCTTATGTTTGGACTTTTGAGACGCGGTTAGGGACCAAGTTTGCGCACCATAATTTGGGATGGGCAGAATGCACGTCATGTCGATGAGTTTGCACTTCAGGGATAGCGCAAACTCATTGACCAGTAGCAGCAACTTCATAGACTAGTAGGGAGGATTCCCATCTGTCCTCGAATGTCTGGGAAATGGGAATTTTGGATCATCCGTCGATAAAAAATTCCATGGGGACAAATGGAAATACTCCACCAGTAGCAGCTCTTCCAGGCGTTCTCGACACAGTTAACTTTTTGTTTTGCCTGTTTTCGAAAGATAGCCTAGCCACTCATCGACATAGTGGATTGCCCATCTACCTCAACAAAAGGGAAAGTTAGCATTTTATTTTTATTTTCTAAATAGGTTTTAAGATGTTTCAAGGTTTACGCTTCTTTTTATGGATGGGTAATCATCAAACGACTTCTTCCGCTCTGGGTGGAGCGGAAGGGAGTGTCAGACTCTTACAGACTAAAACCCATCCGTGTTCCTCCTAATGCCTTTTGCATTCCAGGGCCACGGTGACTCTTTGGTAGGCTCTGGCTCTGACGGACCCCGTCTACTATGCTGACACCTCTAGGTTTACGCTAAAGCCCGTTTTCTAAGTTCGTGGGAAAAGGCTTCTTTGATTACAGTCCTGATGAGTTCTTGCGCACTCTTAAGACAAATAGCTTGAACCTTCAACTTTCCATGTGCCTATTCATATCGATAATTAACATCTGTTAATTAATGATGGAAGTGTAATTGCAATCAGGAGCAGTGGTTTGAATAGTTTGTGTAAAGTTCATGACACTGTAATAAGTACTGAAATGTTGTAATATTTAAAAAGACCTCAAATATTTTTCTGGAAAATCCGCGCCCATTTTTTTGGACCAATTGAGTGATTTTTCTGCAAGTCATAAGTAATTTATTCATTTGTTTCAGAAAGTAAACAATTAAATATTTAAGGTTTAAAAATATTAATATTTATACAAAGAGTTGATTGGCACTTGGATACACACCAAAATCTAGTTATTATAGCTTAGACTTATATTATGGTAGATTCCAGATAAATGTGCAATAACGGTCATTGACCCACATACATTTATTGACTTTCTTAAAATCAAAAACAGAAATAAAGACTTAGAGCAGTCCTGAATCTACTTCTATTGTGATCCTTTATGTTCTCAAGTTATGTAAAATGGTTCATAATGTATTATTCGGGTATCTACGAAGGAATATTAGCGAAAGGTTAATATACTTTATTGCAAGTTTATCATCACCTACCATAGGACTCAATCAATTTTTAAGAACAAATTGGCTAAGATTATTCTCCGAGGAGTATGTCAAGACAAGGAGCCACTATTCACTACTATACAGTCAGCCATAGTCAGTCCAGTCATTTAAATAAAATCATTTCCTGTGAAGCAATAATATGCACCATTCATTGACTACATTATGTGAATGACACAAACCTCCTAGGAGTCAGCAAACCGATTGAAATACCTCGCTCCTAAACAATGCAACCGTTAACCCCACACTACAGTATATAGGATAATATATGTAAAACGCACAGTGCTATAATGGGCATACACACGTGTCTAAAGACCAATAATAATATTATTTTCGAACAACAAAGATCATCGCCACTTTGCGAATCGTGACATGACGACGAAATGACAATCTGAGGTACTAGAAAAGTACTTGCAGAAGTTACACTGTAAACATTTTTATACAGACCAGATGGCTCAGCGGTACAACTATACATATTTATTTAAACTATAGGTATGTATACTCATCATCATCTGCCTAGCCTTTCCCAACTATATTGGGGAAGGCTCCCAGTCAAACCGGATTCAGCTGAATACCAGTATTTTACGTGGAGCGGCTGCCTACCAGACCTCCACAACCCATTAACTGGGTAACACGGTACTTCTTGGCAAAACCCACTGCTGTGCAAAGGCCTCCCCCAAGTCCTTCCAAGAATTCTTTTCAAGTGTCACCCTGTTCCAGCCCTCATAGTACGCGTCCAGGTCGTCTCGCCACCTCTTTCTGGGCCTACCTCGGCGGCGCCGTCCATCTTCAGGCACCCATTGTGTGGAGACTGTTGTGCGCAGCGTGGTGTTATACTATAATAGGACTTTAAATAAGTTGCATGTATAATTCCAATAGCTGTTCATAAACTGTTCAAAAATGAATATCATATTATTCACAAAATATTCTGGTCCTGTTTAAGAAATACCTAGTATAATGATCTTGACTGCACTGATTTGACACGAGTATACGAGTACATTATGCTTTTGATATTCATTCGTAGACCTTTCATCTGAGTAATCTCAACTGCATGTTGCTTTGTGTCCTCGGAGTTACTTGTACGGTTTCTTTTTTTATATAGAGATCTATGATTTCGAACGTGCTTACTGTTTTTTACACTCTGATTGAACGACTCCGTGAAAAATAAAAATAGCTCGTTAGTCAATTGCGTCGAATGCGCCTTCTGCCCAATACTTTCATTCATGGTTGTATTTTAATAACTAAGCTTTAGGCCCGACGTCGCCCGGATTTTTCCATTCTTTTTACTTTATTATTATGTCTTCATTTGAGCCGTGATCTGAAATGTTTATGTGAATTTAGTAATGTTTAGTTTTCTAGGTAATCGCAGAAGTGCTAAGGTATTTAAATGGTCGAGCCTTGATTTAGTGTGTCTGCAGTTAGCAACGATATGATAATGGAGACTCTTCCTTGAAAATATCGACCAAGCGTTTTATGAACGCGTAGATGATTTCCAAGTATTTCTTTGCTGGTAGAATTTACAATAAAACCCAATGGGTTCAGTACAGCGCTATCTACCAGACAACTGTTGGATGGACTAGAAAAACTTATAAAATACAAGGGGGTGACCTAGTAGAAAAAGTGTCAGTAGTCCAGGCGGTGAGGGCGATAATGTTGCTATCACGGGTAGAACACAGGAACGTGGGGATTGGCAAAGTTATTATAATCATCATATCAATCGAAAGACGTCCACTGCTGGACATAGGCCTCCCCCAAATAGGGTGGATTTGCCATTATCGCTATGCTTGGGAGGCGGGTTGGCGGTCGCAGTGTAGCTGTTGCAATGTAGCTACAGAGAATGCTGCTGCCCATTCTCTGGTGAGTCCCTTAGTCGCCTCTTACGACACCCACGGGAAGTGATGGGATGATGCTATTCTTTGACGTCCGACACCACAAGGAAGGCTTGGCACAAGTAAAGAGATACAAATACTCAGCAGTGGGTGAAGTCGGAATGTGAATAATGATGATAAACCTATTAATTAGATCATGTTTTTGTTTCAGTAGCTAAACGAGTTCTCATCAGGAAAGAAAATTCTAAAAGAATCTAGTTTTGGCTTGAAATATGCAATTTTTTAAAACTTAAAATAGAAGCAATGCGGAAGATGATTTTGCGATAGTTGATGATTTTTTAACGAAGTTATCAGAACATCAATTTCGTTCCGTTTCCATCCATCAAATCCGTTTTATACTTAGTATGAATCGTAGGCTACTAACCTGAAGTTATATTTATCGGTCATAAATCAATAATATTATGTATACTACATTTGTATTGCTTAAAACGGTACTTTGGCATGCCTCCTATTGTTTACTGGACCTATCATATCAATAAAATGTAGAGGATTTTTGTTGTAAGTTAGCAATCCATATTTTATGTATAATCAATCACTTGTAATCAAAATATTAATAAAAAAACTACACTTACAAAAGTTTTATTTTTTTATTTTTCACTAGCTGTAAACTGTGTACGTTACCCCAACAAGAAAGTGTCTCCTAGAGTTATATGAGTAGAACGCATTATTGGTGCCTTATCTGTTGTAAATGTGCCCCCACATAAAAAATGTGTGCCCCCTGTCGTTTTGGAAAAAAACGGAAAAAACGATTCTTGCTGGGGTAACGTTTTTCTAGCAGGAAAATTCTAAACGAATGATCGGAGAGAGAAAAATTCTGCATAGCCAGAGAGCTTATATGTGTGCTAAAATGTGCCCCCAAAAATAAAATCTGTGCCCCTTCAGGTTTTCGAGATATTGCATTTCCTGCTGGAGTAACGTTTTGATGAATCGTATATCTCTAAAACCATTGCATGTGCCCCTGTAGAATAAACATACACGAGTAGCACTTAATGTGTGCCCCTATGTGCCCCAATTAGATTTAAGAAAATATTTATAGTTTTTAAGTTATCGCGGTTTTATGAAAACCCGAAAAAACATCGCAGCGCCTAAATGAGACAAGGCATAACTTCGCTGAAAACTGTATTCGGTTCTTCTTGACGTTCATAATAACCATACAAAGTTTCAAAACTGTTCATGCATGCGTTTTTGAATAATCATGCTAAAAGTAAAAACGATGGCGTCATAACTTTGACGGCAAAATACAAGGAACTGGCACAATCCCAGATGTGTAGGTGTAAACGAAAATCTTGTGCCATTAGTCAAAAATATATGGTGAAAATATTGAGCTTCAAATGTTACGCATTAAGTAAATATAAACAAAAAACCAAAATATGTAAACAACGGCTGGTTATCCGACCAAATCTGAATGACTACTAAAAAGCGACGGATTCATACATATCGATGACCTTCTTTACTTTACTCACTAACCGGTTCACACGTGTTGGGCCTGAGTACACTGAAGTAGAAAAGTAATATCTAATAAAATAAAGTTGTTATCCTACTAATATTATAAAGGTGAAAGTTTGTATGTTTGTATGTTTGTGTAACAATCAGGCAAAAACGGCTGAAGGGATTTGGATGAAATTTGGCCCACATGTAGTTCATATCCTGGAATAAAAAATAGGCTACTTTTTATCCCGGTAAGTGGCATGGATTAATGGAGACTGAGGAGGAAGTGGAAACTCAGAGCCGCTGCTGCCTTAGTACTTCAGATTCACAAGTACCAGGAGACCAGAAACATCAAGTACCAGGAGACCAGAAACATGTCATAGTATTTTTGGGCTGGTATAATTATGTAGGTAGGGTAGGTGTAGGGAAGGTGTAGGGTAGGTGTAAGGTAGGGTAGGTGTAGGGTAGGTGTAGGGTAGGTGTAGGGTAGGTGTAGTGTAGGTATAGGGTAGGTGTAGGGTAGGTGTAGGGTAGGTGTAAGGTAGGTGTAGGGTAGGTGTAAGGTAGGTGTAGGGTAGGTGTAGGGTAGGTGTAAGGTAGGTGTAGGGTATGTCATAATATTTTTTGGGCTGGTTAGGGTAAGTGTGGGGTAGGTATAGGGTAGGTGTAGAGTAGGTGTAGGGTAAGTGTAGGATAGGTATAGGGTAGGTTTAGGGTAGGTGCAGGGTAGGTGCAGGGTAGGAGTAGGATAGGTGTAGGGCAGGTGTAGGGTAGGTGTAGGGTAGGTGTAGGGTAGGTGTAGGGTAGGTGTAGGGTAGGTGTAGGGTAGGTGTAGGATAGGTGTAGTTACAATACAAATCAAAAAACCTACCTATTTCCGATATTCACGCGGGCGAAGCCGCTGGTAGAAGCTAGTTGGATTATATTTTAATAGCTGTTTCTATGACCTTACACATGATTAAGTACATTTATAAGAGCCATTTTCAAATAAAATGTACATGTGACTAACATGCTCAAAATCGTGACCAAACTGTTTTGTGACATACCTGTATTTTTATACTAATGTAAGTCACATTTATTGTAAAGCAGAGTTTACATGTAACTATGTCCTACTGCTCAAATTGAGCAGGGTCCGGCAGGGAGCTAAAATGCAGGTTTAATGATCAAATTCAGCATTTATTCGAAACCTCCAAATTATTATTTTAAAAAATTACACTAAAACTCTTTTATATCTATTTTCCGTAAATATCAGATTTATTTATTAGTGAAACGTTTTGTATGGAGATAACACCGGACGCCGCCGGCATATAATTTGTTAAAATTTTCAGCCGCAGTGTAAACATGTTTTAACTTTACACGTAGATGTGAGTTACGTCATATGAGTGACGAAATGTGACTGATATGTGTAGCATTTTCGTGAGAAACGACCTCAATTAGCCACAATATCAGAATAACTTGTAATATATAGATAAAGACGATACATACATGAATTGTATTAATAGGCTAATGCTATGAAAATAATACTCGCTTCTTTATTTGGAAATGCACTGTTATTCACACGTATTTTTTTTGTACAAATTGCAGCGACGTTTCGTGACAACAAATAAACTGACACTAAATATGTTCGTACTAAATAAAGGCGTAGGAAAAAAGAAAAAACAGAAAAACTCATTCCTACATCTTTATGAACTTAGAGCATTGTATTGATGATATTGATGATTATAATTTTGTATCTACATATGTCTTACAGCCGCGAATAATATTTTAAACAACATACAACCAAGCACTGGCCTGCAAATTGCAAAAAAACTTAGGAAAATTCGAATTTCGCAGGCTGGTTGGAGCATTTACCTTAATAGAAGATTCCCTTTTTTCGCCTCCCCACACCGCTACATACATCTCTGGCCCAGCGGCGTCCGCTGACGTCGTCACGCAAGGAATCGCTTTGTCTAGCTTAGAGAAAGTGAGACAGCTAGTACGCGTACGGTGTTAGTGTGACAGAGACAGTTACGTGTAACGTCGCTCTATTATGAATAATGGGTACAAAGTGTTTATAGACTAAGAAGTGCGTTTGGATTATTACTTGGTATTGGTAAACAGTTGCAGTTATGTTATGACGCCAAGGACACTGTTACGTTGAGTCACGCAGTTGCACTGATACTGTTTGTTTACTTTTTTTTAAGTTGGTTGAAAGTGGCGTATAAGCATTTTATAACAATTATGTGGTTGTAGGGGTGGTGAATTTTATGGCACGATCTGCGGTGGTAAGTATTTAATGGAATTGTTTTGACTTATTTAAAAATACTTGTACCTTATCAAGCACTTGGATTTTTTTTTCATTACTTTACCTATTTATTTATTTTTTAACTAGTATGTTCTAAATCATGTTTGTTTTGTTTTCATCTGAAAGGATATACATACTTTCCGATTGGTCCAATAGAAATTTCGTCAAAAGCGATTCAGTAATTTGTTTACTTTTTTTGTATAATACGTATTTAATTCTCTTCTTGTGCTAGGTTGATGACATATAATCCCTTAATAACTTCTAGTTACTATGTAAAAAAATAATTCATGACAAGAATTCATGTCTCCAAAACTAAGACTCGACCACAATCCGTCAACACTCAACATGTCACAGTCACAGGGCTGTATCTTTTTAGCCGAAATAACTAAATAAAGGATTTGATTTTTACAGAATGTTCTATGGCAGCCATAACAACACATATAGTCACAAGGTGCATTTAATATATTTTTTAATTAGCCCTCAAAACTTTTGAACGCGACTGTACGGACAACAGCTTAGGTATAATACGTCCAATAAAGAAGGTCATCGATATGTATGAATCCGTCGCTTTTTAGTAGTCATTCAGATTTGGTCGGATAACCAGCCGTTGTTTACATATTTTGGTTTTTTGTTTATATTTACTTAATGCGTAACATTTGAAGCTCAATATTTTCACCATATATTTTTGACTAAAGGCACAAGATTTTGGTTTACACCTACACATCTGGGATTGTGCCAGTTCCTTGTATTTTGCCGTCAAAGTTATGACACCATCGTTTTTACTTTTAGCATGATTATTCAAAAACGCATGCATGAACAGTTTTGAAACTTTGTATGGTTATTATGAACGTCAAGAAGAACCGAATACAGTTTTCAGCGAAGTTATGCCTTGTCTCATTTAGGCGCTGCGATGTTTTTTCGGGTTTTCATAAAACCGCGATAACTTGAAAACTATAAATATTTTCTTAAATCTAATTGGGGCACAAAGGGGCACACATTAAGAGCTACTCGTGTATGTTTATTCTACAGGGGCACATGCAATGGTTTTAGAGATATACGATTCATCAAAACGTTACTCCAGCAGGAAATGCAATATCTCGAAAACCTGAAGGGGCACAGATTTTATTTTTGGGGGCACATTTTGGCACACATATAAGCTCTCTGGCTATGCACAATTTTTCTCTCTCCGATCATTTGTTTAGAATTTTCCTGCTAGAAAAACGTTACCCCAGCAAGAATCGTTTTTTCCGTTTTTTTCCAAAACGACAGGGGGCACACATTTTTTATGTGGGGGCACATTTACAACAGAAAAGGCACCAATAATACGTTCTACTCATATAACTCTAGGAGACACTTTCTTGTTGGGGTAACGTACACGTAAACTGTGTACGTTACCCCAACAAGAAAGTGTCTCCTAGAGTTATATGAGTAGAACGCATTATTGGTGCCTTATCTGTTGTAAATGTGCCCCCACATAAAAAATGTGTGCCCCCTGTCGTTTTGGAAAAAAACGGAAAAAACGATTCTTGCTGGGGTAACGTTTTTCTAGCAGGAAAATTCTAAACGAATGATCGGAGAGAGAAAAATTCTGCATAGCCAGAGAGCTTATATGTGTGCTAAAATGTGCCCCCAAAAATAAAATCTGTGCCCCTTCAGGTTTTCGAGATATTGCATTTCCTGCTGGAGTAACGTTTTGATGAATCGTATATCTCTAAAACCATTGCATGTGCCCCTGTAGAATAAACATACACGAGTAGCACTTAATGTGTGCCCCTATGTGCCCCAATTAGATTTAAGAAAATATTTATAGTTTTTAAGTTATCGCGGTTTTATGAAAACCCGAAAAAACATCGCAGCGCCTAAATGAGACAAGGCATAACTTCGCTGAAAACTGTATTCGGTTCTTCTTGACGTTCATAATAACCATACAAAGTTTCAAAACTGTTCATGCATGCGTTTTTGAATAATCATGCTAAAAGTAAAAACGATGGCGTCATAACTTTGACGGCAAAATACAAGGAACTGGCACAATCCCAGATGTGTAGGTGTAAACGAAAATCTTGTGCCATTAGTCAAAAATATATGGTGAAAATATTGAGCTTCAAATGTTACGCATTAAGTAAATATAAACAAAAAACCAAAATATGTAAACAACGGCTGGTTATCCGACCAAATCTGAATGACTACTAAAAAGCGACGGATTCATACATATCGATGACCTTCTTTACTTTACTCACTAACCGGTTCACACGTGTTGGGCCTGAGTACACTGAAGTAGAAAAGTAATATCTAATAAAATAAAGTTGTTATCCTACTAATATTATAAAGGTGAAAGTTTGTATGTTTGTATGTTTGTGTAACAATCAGGCAAAAACGGCTGAAGGGATTTGGATGAAATTTGGCCCACATGTAGTTCATATCCTGGAATAAAAAATAGGCTACTTTTTATCCCGGTAAGTGGCATGGATTAATGGAGACTGAGGAGGAAGTGGAAACTCAGAGCCGCTGCTGCCTTAGTACTTCAGATTCACAAGTACCAGGAGACCAGAAACATCAAGTACCAGGAGACCAGAAACATGTCATAGTATTTTTGGGCTGGTATAATTATGTAGGTAGGGTAGGTGTAGGGAAGGTGTAGGGTAGGTGTAAGGTAGGGTAGGTGTAGGGTAGGTGTAGGGTAGGTGTAGGGTAGGTGTAGTGTAGGTATAGGGTAGGTGTAGGGTAGGTGTAGGGTAGGTGTAAGGTAGGTGTAGGGTAGGTGTAAGGTAGGTGTAGGGTAGGTGTAGGGTAGGTGTAAGGTAGGTGTAGGGTATGTCATAATATTTTTTGGGCTGGTTAGGGTAAGTGTGGGGTAGGTATAGGGTAGGTGTAGAGTAGGTGTAGGGTAAGTGTAGGATAGGTATAGGGTAGGTTTAGGGTAGGTGCAGGGTAGGTGCAGGGTAGGAGTAGGATAGGTGTAGGGCAGGTGTAGGGTAGGTGTAGGGTAGGTGTAGGGTAGGTGTAGGGTAGGTGTAGGGTAGGTGTAGGGTAGGTGTAGGATAGGTGTAGTTACAATACAAATCAAAAAACCTACCTATTTCCGATATTCACGCGGGCGAAGCCGCTGGTAGAAGCTAGTTGGATTATATTTTAATAGCTGTTTCTATGACCTTACACATGATTAAGTACATTTATAAGAGCCATTTTCAAATAAAATGTACATGTGACTAACATGCTCAAAATCGTGACCAAACTGTTTTGTGACATACCTGTATTTTTATACTAATGTAAGTCACATTTATTGTAAAGCAGAGTTTACATGTAACTATGTCCTACTGCTCAAATTGAGCAGGGTCCGGCAGGGAGCTAAAATGCAGGTTTAATGATCAAATTCAGCATTTATTCGAAACCTCCAAATTATTATTTTAAAAAATTACACTAAAACTCTTTTATATCTATTTTCCGTAAATATCAGATTTATTTATTAGTGAAACGTTTTGTATGGAGATAACACCGGACGCCGCCGGCATATAATTTGTTAAAATTTTCAGCCGCAGTGTAAACATGTTTTAACTTTACACGTAGATGTGAGTTACGTCATATGAGTGACGAAATGTGACTGATATGTGTAGCATTTTCGTGAGAAACGACCTCAATTAGCCACAATATCAGAATAACTTGTAATATATAGATAAAGACGATACATACATGAATTGTATTAATAGGCTAATGCTATGAAAATAATACTCGCTTCTTTATTTGGAAATGCACTGTTATTCACACGTATTTTTTTTGTACAAATTGCAGCGACGTTTCGTGACAACAAATAAACTGACACTAAATATGTTCGTACTAAATAAAGGCGTAGGAAAAAAGAAAAAACAGAAAAACTCATTCCTACATCTTTATGAACTTAGAGCATTGTATTGATGATATTGATGATTATAATTTTGTATCTACATATGTCTTACAGCCGCGAATAATATTTTAAACAACATACAACCAAGCACTGGCCTGCAAATTGCAAAAAAACTTAGGAAAATTCGAATTTCGCAGGCTGGTTGGAGCATTTACCTTAATAGAAGATTCCCTTTTTTCGCCTCCCCACACCGCTACATACATCTCTGGCCCAGCGGCGTCCGCTGACGTCGTCACGCAAGGAATCGCTTTGTCTAGCTTAGAGAAAGTGAGACAGCTAGTACGCGTACGGTGTTAGTGTGACAGAGACAGTTACGTGTAACGTCGCTCTATTATGAATAATGGGTACAAAGTGTTTATAGACTAAGAAGTGCGTTTGGATTATTACTTGGTATTGGTAAACAGTTGCAGTTATGTTATGACGCCAAGGACACTGTTACGTTGAGTCACGCAGTTGCACTGATACTGTTTGTTTACTTTTTTTTAAGTTGGTTGAAAGTGGCGTATAAGCATTTTATAACAATTATGTGGTTGTAGGGGTGGTGAATTTTATGGCACGATCTGCGGTGGTAAGTATTTAATGGAATTGTTTTGACTTATTTAAAAATACTTGTACCTTATCAAGCACTTGGATTTTTTTTTCATTACTTTACCTATTTATTTATTTTTTAACTAGTATGTTCTAAATCATGTTTGTTTTGTTTTCATCTGAAAGGATATACATACTTTCCGATTGGTCCAATAGAAATTTCGTCAAAAGCGATTCAGTAATTTGTTTACTTTTTTTGTATAATACGTATTTAATTCTCTTCTTGTGCTAGGTTGATGACATATAATCCCTTAATAACTTCTAGTTACTATGTAAAAAAATAATTCATGACAAGAATTCATGTCTCCAAAACTAAGACTCGACCACAATCCGTCAACACTCAACATGTCACAGTCACAGGGCTGTATCTTTTTAGCCGAAATAACTAAATAAAGGATTTGATTTTTACAGAATGTTCTATGGCAGCCATAACAACACATATAGTCACAAGGTGCATTTAATATATTTTTTAATTAGCCCTCAAAACTTTTGAACGCGACTGTACGGACAACAGCTTAGGTATAATACGTCCAATAAAGAAGGTCATCGATATGTATGAATCCGTCGCTTTTTAGTAGTCATTCAGATTTGGTCGGATAACCAGCCGTTGTTTACATATTTTGGTTTTTTGTTTATATTTACTTAATGCGTAACATTTGAAGCTCAATATTTTCACCATATATTTTTGACTAAAGGCACAAGATTTTGGTTTACACCTACACATCTGGGATTGTGCCAGTTCCTTGTATTTTGCCGTCAAAGTTATGACACCATCGTTTTTACTTTTAGCATGATTATTCAAAAACGCATGCATGAACAGTTTTGAAACTTTGTATGGTTATTATGAACGTCAAGAAGAACCGAATACAGTTTTCAGCGAAGTTATGCCTTGTCTCATTTAGGCGCTGCGATGTTTTTTCGGGTTTTCATAAAACCGCGATAACTTGAAAACTATAAATATTTTCTTAAATCTAATTGGGGCACAAAGGGGCACACATTAAGAGCTACTCGTGTATGTTTATTCTACAGGGGCACATGCAATGGTTTTAGAGATATACGATTCATCAAAACGTTACTCCAGCAGGAAATGCAATATCTCGAAAACCTGAAGGGGCACAGATTTTATTTTTGGGGGCACATTTTGGCACACATATAAGCTCTCTGGCTATGCACAATTTTTCTCTCTCCGATCATTTGTTTAGAATTTTCCTGCTAGAAAAACGTTACCCCAGCAAGAATCGTTTTTTCCGTTTTTTTCCAAAACGACAGGGGGCACACATTTTTTATGTGGGGGCACATTTACAACAGAAAAGGCACCAATAATACGTTCTACTCATATAACTCTAGGAGACACTTTCTTGTTGGGGTAACGTACACCTGTAAACTGAGGAGCTTGTGGCCAAATAATAACAGCCACACAGACCAATCGTCAAAGTTAAGCCACGCTGATCGAGTTTGTTCCGTGGATGGGTGATCATTTCTCATACCAGGATGCCTCCGTGCTGTTAAAATACTTGAAGCCGTTAGTTCCAGCTGTCATTTATAAACCTTTGACAGCTGTTATGAATTTTTATTGTCAGATCCAGCAAATCTAAGAACAGAGTGCCGCTTTTCCAATGTACATTAGACATTGGCAGAATAGTCGACATCAGCTTTGCTTCATCATCACATCAGCCGAAAGATTTCCACTGCTGGACATAGGCCTGAGGGTTTGCCATAATCGCCACGCTTGACAGGCGGGTTGGGTATCGCAGTGTAGCTGTAGCAATGTACCTTCAGAGAATGCTGCTGCCCATTCTCTGGTGAGTTCTTTAGTCGTCTCTTACGACACCCACGGGAAGTAATGGGATGGTGATATTCTTTTACCTCCGACACCATACGGCTTTACTTGCCATATACCTACATAAAAAAAATAGAATAGAATTTTACCCGAACGATCGCCAAACTGAAGTGGCAGTGAGCAGGGCACATTGCTCGCAGAACATCTGGTCGATGGGGCCGAAAAGCTCTGGAGTGGTGACCGCGTACCGGAAGACGCAGCGTTGGAAGGCCTCCCACAAGGTGGACCGATGACCAGGGGCTCCAGACAAGTGACATTCTGTCAGCGGTGGCGTGGCGAAGGCGATTGTCAAAACGTCAAAAATGTATAGGATTGACAGATGCTATCGAAATGTCACGTGATCAAATTCCTACATTTTGTCATTTCGACAGTCGCATTCGCTAATTGAATGGCACATTGTCTAGGGCTTCTGGTGAGGGTTGCGGGTAGCGGATAGATGCGAGACGCACAGTACCAGTTGCTGTGGCGACACGCGCGGGGAGGCCTATGACCAACAGTTGACTTCTTTTGGCTGATATGATGATGATGATGATTGAAAATAGCTTTAAAAAAGCAGCTTTCTGACTTTCTTTACGGTTTGTCGTTCTTTGCTTTGCTTATCCAAACTAGCTATGATTCCGTCAGTTTTAGGGTGTTTCAAATATTTAAAAAGGCTGTGGAAATAATTAAACATCAGGTGTGTAAACTTGTAATCCATCCATCCATTTATTTCTCGACGGTTAAGCAGAGGTGTAATTATATTACAACCATATCATGTACCAACTAGTACAAAATCCCCATAGTACGAAATAGTCAATTGGTACTAGCAGTGGTTAATAATATTGTTTAAAACTAAAAACATCTAAACGAAGTAATTTGTATGTCTTCAAATGTAACACGAATTACAAACACAACTGCCTTATAATCGTTTCCTGTGTAAGGACATCAGTATTCCGATATCGAATCGATTCCAAAATTTCGGGAAACACACAAACGAATGTTTTTTTTGTACTAAAAAGCGAATTAGAATGTCTAAAGCGGTTAGGACATGAGTCATCTGGATTTATACGTTAAGTTGCAACACAGGATACATAGAAGTTTCATTTTATTCATGGAAGAAGAATCCATCTATAACCTGTGCTGAAAAATAGTAACTTAGGTATTTATTTATTTTTGCAGCACATATGGTCTATTTTTCCACTGCCACTTAAAGTTTCCATTTTAATGGTACTGATGGACTTGAGCTTCCACTAGTAACAGAACATCGAGCATTCGGCGTTTCTATATTTGTCAAACTGAACAACGAGCAGAGCCGAGCATAGAGCCAGACAACCCCACGATCATTTTAGCAAACGCTCCAGTAGATGCTCGTTAAAAAATGTTTTTTCACGAAGAGGTCAAACAATACTGACAAAATTGCTCGGCTCGGCAAAAAGCTCGAAGCTTTACTCTCTAGAATGCTCGTTCAAACGCTCCTGCTTGTTTTAAACAAAAAAATCATTCGTTAGAATGCTCATTACAATTGAATGGTAAAGTCTATCAGTGGCTTAATATGCACGTCACAATAACATTTCAATATAAACTTATAAAATTACTTTTACCCGTGTCATAGTAATTAGGTTATAAGTTAATTTGCTGCACCCTTACAGTCTGTACTAAATAAGGAGCTATTTAGTGTTTTCTTGTCTGTTACATAATAAACACACACAACACACACACTGCACACTACACACAACACAAACACTACACAAAATAATATACTACACAACATAACACTACTCTCTCTCTCTCTCCTACTACTACTACTAAATAATAGTATGTGCAATAAATAAATTATATTGAAAATTTAACTCAATCAATTACTCTGCATCAAGCATGTGTGCGCCGACTCCACGTGACATGTAAGTAAAGGCAGGAACATAGTGATGAATTGGAGTATGTTCTTATACCAGTCATTTGCAGCAAGGAAAGTGGGTCTACTGTCCCTAGCTATTTAGTGTATCCTAGTTTGTGTAGGCACCTAGCGTCTGTCTAGCACTAAATCTTTATACGACGCACAATGATGTCACACTGGACTTCTACTCTTGGAATTCAGATGTCGTATTGGATGTTGAATGGTGCAAGAAAGCGTGGGTAGCGATGTCTAAGAGCGATTTTTGTTCAGGCTATGGCAGTAACAAGTCTACTAAAGTTTTTGAAAGTAAAATATTTTTTATCTGAGTTTCAGTTGTCTTTACTCCTAACGGCTTCTCAAAAGAAAAAAATATATGAGGCTAGGAAATAAAAGAATTGATTCATTATGTTTAGAATTGCATCCAAAAATGCTAAAACAAGGCTATGTGGTCGCCATTTCAGAATCTTTCGATCCTTTTAATTATTTGTTCTAAGAGCAATGTTCGAATGCTTGCGAAGGCAAGCTAAGCTAACATGTTGTAAATAATATTTAATTTTATGATTTCCATGTTGTTGGATACATATTTATTTTTTGTTCGTGTCTTAAAATACTTTGCGTACTATTGTTTAATTGAAGTTCTTAAAACGTAACAGACAGATGTGTTGCTGGGGAGTTTGTTGCGCCACTTCTTCTTCCCAGCTAAAACACTAGGAAGTGGTGACGGGTGGGCGTTTTGGGGGACTGTCTTTATGTAAAATTTGACGTTCAAAAAGTGCTGGCTCTCAGCCTAATTTGAATAAATGACTTTTGATTTTGATTTTGATTTTTGATTTTGATTTTTTGATTTTGAAGGCCCCGAGTATTCGCTGGATGCTCAGCAGCAGTAGACGATTTTCGGCTGAAAAGATGATGATGAGGGTGACCATTTGATCTGCTTCCAAATACTGCATATTCATAATTATATTATCACTGCAGTGTTTTTTTAATATTAAAACTGAATTTGAAATACTGCAAATTAACCATAAAAGGAATATAAAAAAAAATATCGCTCTATAAAATAACAACTGTCGCAATCTTGTAAGCCCATACTTCAACAAAACGCTCCTCTTATGACTTTAGACCGCCCCAAGCAGAGACACACATTGACAACAAATCAATCGCGCACGCGCCACGCTTGACATGTATATGCGCAGACGCACGGAATGTCGATCGATAAGCAGCGCTACTAAAAATACTCGATTCAGTGTTGTTTGAGCAAATTGTGTATTTTACGTTGGTAGGCTTGCTGGCACGAGCTGAGCGGGAATAGGTCAGGTTGTTGGTATAAGGGCACAGCAAGGTTGCAACTTAAAGGGATGAGTGGGTGTCTGATTTGCTGCCAAGTTCGTGGAGAAACCAAATATATGCATGTAGATAAAGTTTTTATGGCTGAGAAATCATCAAATGACTTCTTCCGATCTGGGTGGAGCGGAAGGGAGTGTCAGACTCTTACTGAATAAAACCCATCCGTGTTCCTCCTTATGCCTTTTGCGTTCCAGGGCTGCGGTGACTTTTTCGAACAAATTCCGCAACCCTGGGGATAAAGTGCCTAGAATTAAAGAATTGTAAATCTAGGCAATTGATACATAATACATCTTTAAACGTCATTCAACATTGAAATATAACATAATATAGAGTTTTTTTATGACGCATGTATTAAGGCGAGCTTAACTCAAAGTTGAGATTACTCCTTACAAACCTTCGTGTGATAGAGAGAGATGCATTTTATACATAAATTCACGCTTTTTTCTCATGAAAGTAGGCTTAAATCTCCCTAAGAAACTACAGAACCCCGCCAGCTACGATCCTTATACACGACGTGTAATTGAATCATATCAAACGTGGAAATATTTATATCAACTAAATTATTTACAGGTACTATTAAGTGTAATTCTCGTTAGGTTACGTTCTTTTCATCCTCACCTCGTTTAAAAGGACCAAAAATATTGACGTGAAAAAGTGTTATTTAAGTACTACCTACTTACAAAATGATAATCAAATTCAAATTCAAATTCAAATTCAAATTATTTATTTCAAATAAACCATTCACAGGCACTTTTGAATTGTCATGGTCGGTCAGTCAAAAAGATGAAGCTATTTGCACTCATTTATCATTCCTTGGATCCATCAATCTGAAAAGTAGCACTTCAACCCTCTTATTAATAAACACGGAATAAAGTTAATACCAGGAATAACAAAGGAATAACCATACATTTTCATAGGTTTAAACTTGGAATAACTTTATTCCGTGTTTATTAATAAGAGAGTAAGTGAATACAGGATAGGTTCCTAAGTTTGAGTTTTTTTTTTGGACCAACACAACCTACTATTGCCTTCTTTTTCTTATTGAGTGCCAGAATCAAAAGTGGCAACCACCAGACTAGTGCCGAGTCAATGAAAGTCGACGAGACCCGTAGAAAAGATGCAACTCAATGCAACTGTCGTGGATCCCGCATCAAATTTAATCAGAGAGCTAAGTGTGAGTTTTTCTCGGAGGGCCGAAGGTTTTTGGTGGGTTGGGTTTCCGCGCAGGTCAAACTGCTGGAACAAGGGTGGGTTTTAGTCAGTAAAAGTCTGACACTCCCTGCCGCTCCACCCAGAGCGGGAGGGGTCATTTGATGATCTCCCATCCTCAAAAAAAAAAAAAAGTGTGAGTTTTTTAACGTACTCGATTGCGTTAACGTAAACGTTCGCTAATGTAAAATTGTATAGAAAAAAACAGGTTGTCCGTGAGTGTCACCAGACGGCGCTTATTCAGTTTCAATACAAATTGACGTTAACGGTAACGCGATCGTGAACGTTTAAAACTCGCACTAAGGCCACAGGAAAGGTCAGCGTTGGTTCACAAAAAAAAAGGTGTGATTCCGAGCGATGTATATCAACTTTTATGTTTCAGTAAACGAAAACTCAAAACCAGAGCATTTTAAACCGGACCTAACAATTTCCCATAACAGGAAACGCCGACCAAAAAAATTCTCTTCCACAAAAACTTGCAAATCATTTAGCTATCACAAAAGCTGTTATCTAATCATCGGTTGGTGAGCAATTTCGATCGCAGGCGACCGCGACCGCGGCCGTGGGAATGTGAGGTGCGCGAGAGCACTATCGCGCGCGATCTCATCTGATAGCGGAGTTATCTGGCACGATCGGCGCACGAGTCGGTGGTGTGTACGGTGGGTTTGTTGTCTGGTGAAATGGGGATAGGTCTTGAATGTGCTGGCTGTCTGTTATTTTTAGTCTATTGTGGTTTCTGTTACTGTCGTACTGTATGATTGCACTAAACAAAGTCCTCGCCTTGGATAGCTATAATCAAAAACTATAACTGGTGTCAGAATTAAGTTCACACATTTTTTAAGGCCTTGATGCTACACACGTCCGCTCGTCACCACTTCCTAGTGTCTCAGCTAGCAAGAAGAAATGGCGAAATAAACACGTCAACAAAAACATATTCGAGTTTTTAATAGATAAAGTAACTACTCGATATAGATACTTTAATAACTATGTATAATGTGTTAGGTTTCTTTGCTAATAAATCAATCTAGCCAATCAAAACATTACTGAGAAAAGTAAGGTGTAGTGAGCGTGCAGTCAAGTGAAGTGAAGTATTTGATTCCACCTAAAGTTATGGATTGACAGCTCACTTCTGGTTCACTTCATCTGGTAAGTTTTCACTATGAGATGTCTACAGAAAAGAACTGCAGTTGCTTATAAAATCGTGTGCGCGTGAAAAAGCGCATCTCACCAGTGGAACAAACAAAAACTGTAGGTAACTCGTGAAAGTTAAAATCGACATTATCGACTAAATATTTCTAATTCATGTCCCAATAATGTGTCCATCATGGTCACCGCAGTCGGGGGCGAGTGTTGGCGACGCTAGCGCCCTCACCGCTGTTAATCGTGATTTTAGATTTTAAATGGACACGTAGAGATTCATTGGTTCGCCGAATGGGAGATTTTTGGATCTAACTGATTTGCTACATTGTATCTATGGTTATTTAGATATTTGTTAGTCTAGATGCTATCTAATCGTGTGTGTCATTAATTCAGATGTGTAGGATTTTGTATCGGATTTAACACATCAAAAGAACTTATTTTTTGGAATAGAAAAACCAATAATAAAAAACGATCCTTGACTATGGATTGCCGACCTAAAAACATACCCACAAGCCTAATGAAGTCAGAAAACCTGTGAAGAAGCAAGAAGGATGTCTGTCAAACTATAGGAGTTTGACAGACATCCTTCTTACATCGTGAGAGAAAGATCAAAAGCAAGATAAACGAGTACACGAGTATTTGTTTGACGACAGTCCAGAGTAAGCACACAAAACGAAAAACTGGACAAGTGCGCGTCGGGCCAACTTAATAGGTATAAAGCCTACTTAATACTTTTCCTTCCAAATTCTTTATATCACATGTTACAGAATAAATGCACGTTGTATATGCTACTAACATGATTTTTTTTTACGTCTCCAATATGAACCGTTTAGCTAGGAGAGGGAAGGGGCGGCACTTGACTCTAATAAAAATGAAAGCTTAATTTTTCGCAAACGGATCTTTGGATGGAAAAATGGCATTCGCACAACCTCAATATTTTTTTTATTTTACCACTGTCGGCCTAATTATTATGTATATGTTACGGCTAATAGCCGAAGTGCGGCTACACCTAGTTTTAGCCGGGTTATTGGGCACCCCGACTCGGACAGGTTAGGTTAGAAGGGGATGGCGGGGTCTAGTGAGCGAGCGAAGCGAGCGAACACAGACCCCGCCATCCCCTTCGTGGTTTTTTTTTTTAAACCACACAGAAATAGGAATTTTAAAGTGTTTTGAGGTTAGGTTATAACTAGTTGTAGCCGGGTTGCACCTAGTTGTAGCCGGCTAAAACTAGGTGTAGCCGCACTTCGGCTATTAGCCGTAACATATATACCTAACCATCCCAAATTCCAACTTTCGCGTCCAAAAGCAAAAGCGTCTATCAGCTAAACCCCAGACAGACAGACAAACGGACATGGCGAAACTACAAGGGTTTCTTGTTGACTGCGGAACCCTAAAAAGTGCCATTCTGTGGAGTGTGAGGGTCATCGGTCACTGGGAAAATGTATTCCATCTTATTGTTCTGGAAAATGGAGTGATGATAGCAATTTTAATCCAAAGTCTAATATAATAACCATAATTATGGAACCCATCCAAATGTTATTGGTCAACACTAATAAAATAATTACAATCGAAATAAATAAAAAAAAAGATCACCTCAAGATCAATTTGTTGCGATCAATTTGCAGTTGAATAAATTTAATATTTAACAAGGGTTTTTATAACCCTCTCTGTATAAAACGTTACCGATTCATTGTTTGTTAATGATGTACCAGCAATTATCGCTAAGAAAAAAGATTGATAGCACTAAAAGAGTACAAATCCATCATCTTTTCTATATGCTGCATCATTAAACATAATATTGGCAAATTAATTTAGCTCGATTTTATTTGACAGCACTAATAACTTTTATGAATGAATCAACATTTAAAATAAAAAGATTCTTTATTAGGCCATTCAATCAAAAACTATAGGTGAAACGTCATTCGACCTCAACCTTTGATAAAAAAAAAGAAAAAACTAGACACAAAAACAATTCGATATCAAAACAAAACGATCAACTAATTATTCGAGTAAGCGTTGAAGGGAGAGCAGATCGAATCGATATACATCGATAAGACAAAATCAATAAAATCATTGCCAGATTAAAAAAAGGATGGTTGTTCATCATTGCCACATTAAAAAAAGATGGGTCGGCTTGTTTGATGTCGGCACTCGTTTGATGTTGTAATAATGCGACCAAATTGAGTCAAAGGCACTAAATGTGTGACGAATCGACTTATCTAAGTGTTTCATCGATGTTGACGGGACAGCGATGATGTTATACAGGATGCTTCATAATTGATTTTATGAAGTAATAACGATATTATTGATGTTCGTTTAGTTGTTTTTTTTTTCTTAAATGATTATGATTAAAGATAATTCGTATTTAGGTTTTGCTTTGAAGTGTTTTTTACTTTATGAACTTTTAATTGGGCTTGATCTTTTTTTCTTAGTTTTTAATTGTGTGAATTCGTTTTAAAGCCTAGCAAACTAGATGCGGTCTAATTCAAAGGCACATAAATTAACAATACAACTGTTCCTTTAATTATATAGTTCTTAGCATATCAATTAAACTAATAATTCTAGTATCAATAAAATATTATTCTTTTGATGGTACCTATTAGTAGTATAGTAGTGTTATTTTGGGTGTATCGTCCTTATATTTAACCAATTATACAAAATATTACATAACTTTTATTTGAAAACAGTAACTATGGAGTTTCATGTCCGTTCTTCTCCAAAAGAATCTTTTACGAATGAACTACTAGAGTCACTGTAATATTTTATTTTTAAACTGTAAAAATGACGTTTAAAATTGCTGTTTAATGGTCTAATTGAAATAAATGAATTGACTTTGACTTCATTAAAACTTCAAGAATGTGTGAAAGATATTACGCCATGTTCTCGCCACACCCTGTAGGTAAGTCTATAAAACCTATCGACACTTTGATAATGTCGAGGTCAAAGCACGTTATTTGCTGTTCTCTAATGTCATTTATTTTTTTGATGAGTTCACACTGAAATATAAAATTTAATATTATGTATCTGTGACCAATCATATTGACAGGATTCTCGCAAATTGATGTCTTTATTTAAGTTATATTATGATTTTTATTTGACCTTTCGATGAAGTTGCAAGGACGGTTGTAATTTGAAATTATTTAAGAATTAGAGATATTTTTAAGCTATTGCATAGCTTCTATCGCGGGCCTTGAGCGTGGAGACCGAATCCAGAAATTCCGTAACGAAAATAACCTAACGCCCCCACTCCGACCGGCACAGCGGTGATACTTTTTGTTTCTATGACGATCTGTGTTCTTAATTTGAAAGTTTTGTTTTTTTGAAATTATTTTTATAAGTTGCGAGTAGCATTTTTGAGCTGTCAAATGCAATGTGACCTCTTTTGAACTTTTTGAGGTTGGTGCCCTATTTATTAGTATTGCTACTTTCCCGCTGTTTTGCTTGCATAATTATTAAGCTATTGCAATAGCTTTACCGCGGCAGTCTCCGAGTGCCACACGTCTTTTTTTTATTATTTATTTATTTCCAAAATATTTTTCTGCTTGAGTGTTTATCTAAGTACTTATAAATCATTCTAATGCATTTACAATCATCATTACATAAATTTTTCGAGTGCTGCGACACTGACAGACAGCCATAACATTACTATAAAAACTTTTGCAAGAAAACGTGTAAGCATGAGATTAATTTAAAAACAAAAAAAACCGGCCAAGTGCAAGTCGGGCTCGCGCACAAAGGGTTCCGTACCATTATCTATAAAAAACGGCAAAAATGCCACGTTTTTTGCATGGGAGCCCCACTTAAATATTTATTGTTATAGCGGCATCAGAAATACATCGTCTGTGTTTAAATTTCAACTGTGTAGCCATCACGGTTCATGAGATAAAGCCTGGTGTCAGACAGAGAGACAGACGGACAGCGGAGTCTCAGTAATGGTGTCCCGTTTTTACCCTTTGGATACGGAACCCAAAAAAGTGAACGTTATTCACAAACAACTAGAATTATTGTACTCCTAAACTAAACCACACCCGTAACTATCAATCGTCCCTATAAATCACGACTATCAATATTACAGTTAAGGCGTTTCACACGGACGTGGCCGCAGCGACAAGTGCGCACACGCGACTCTCCGACGGCTTCCGTAAGCAAATAGTCGCAGTCGCAGCTCATTAGTGTAAGGTGGGTACTTCATTAGTTCTGTGTGGATAATTGTTGCTTCTGAGTTTGAATAAGGTTCACTTGAATTTGGAGTTTGTTTGCTTGTTTTAGGGTTGTATTTTGTTTTTACTGATATTACTCTAATTTATCACAGGGTTAATCCAGGATCTAGGTAGCGGAATTTGTTCGAAAGAGTCACCGCGGCCCTGGAACGCAAAGGGCATTCAAAGGAACATGGATGGGTTTTAGTGAGTAAGAGTCTGACACTCACTCCCTCTCCGCCCAGAGTGATAGGAGTCATTTGATGATTTCCCATCCTTCAAAAAAAGGGTCTGGATAAGTGACAATCTGACATCGCGATTGGTAGCGTGGCGACGGCGACTGTCGAAATGTCAAAAAGGTATGAGATAGACAAACATTGTTCGACAGCAGCGGATTGGTCACGTGAAATTTCATGTTACTTTGCTGGCAATCGGATTTACTTATAGAATTACACTTTTCCTAGAACCACAAGAGGTTCTAGACAAAGTGTAATTCTGATTTTAAAGAAGAAGTCGTATTTTGAAAAAAGTATTATTATCATCATCATATCAGCCGAAAGACGTTCACTGCTGGACCACTGCTGGACATAGGCAATCCTCAAAGGGGGGGGGGGGGGGTTGCCATAATCGCCACGTTTGGCTGGCGGGTTGGCGATCGCAGTGTAGCTGTAGTAATTACAGAGAATACGTACTAAAAATAAAATAGTTCAGATCCTTAGAAATTAATTTGATTCATATCGATTTCCATTGTCTTGCGCAAATCGTCACTATTTATTCAAAAACTGAGCCTAGAAAACTTTACCAAACAAAATCTCCAGCAAATTAATTTCTTCAAAATCGTATAGCCTCTGCCCAACCCTCCACCGTCAAGGCGTGAAGATAATTATCTCCCACTTACTGTCCGCTCATTGCGGTATCGTTGAACTTTGGCACAGATGGTTGTCACACCCGTACTTAGCCAATTATTTATAGCCCCAGCCTCTCTGCTGACAGCCTTGTGATGGCCAAACATATAGGGTTTGATTATGGTAGCTTAACATGTACGGTACGTACCCATTATAGCTGTATCCATGAATAGTTGTGAAGAAGTAATTTTTATCTAAGGGCGTTGAAACTTCACGTATTTTTAAAAAGGATTTTTAATTAAACTCTCTCCAAACTATTTTTCGATAAAGTTTTCAACTAACTTCTGAGACCTGGGTTTAATTAACTCCGTTTGCGTAATAAGTTTGACTAAAATCAGGTAAATGGACTTGCCAGTTTGTATGAAATAGTATAGATAAATGATTTCTGATTTCTGATTTCAGAAAATTTACCTCTGACGTATACACACGATGACACGATACACTCGGTCCACATACGTGCTAAAGAAGAGCTACTAATATTTCAGATGATGTAAAATATTTACGACACTTTTTGGGTAAAGGTGAATCCAACCTTATTTCAAACTAGCACTTCGCCCGCGACTTCGTACGAGCATTTCCCGTTTTATTCCCGTTCCTGTAAGAATTTTCCGTTCTAGTATAGCCTA
The DNA here is from genome assembly GCA_947386135.1 of Melanchra persicariae. NCBI lineage: Eukaryota > Metazoa > Arthropoda > Insecta > Lepidoptera > Noctuidae > Melanchra > Melanchra persicariae. The sequence continues at coordinate 19,777,334 of OX376658.1, read as the reverse complement.
TAAGCCTTCCTCATGAATGTGGATCATCATCATCATCTGCCTAGCCGTTTCCCAACTATATTGGGGTCGGCTCCCAGTCAAACCGGATTCAGCTGAATACCAGTATTTTACGTGGAGCGGCTCATGAATGTGGATATCATGATCAAAAAGAATATTCAAAATTGGTTCAGTAGATCCAGAGATTACCCCCCTACAACCTCACAAACTCCCAAACTTTACCTCTTTATAATAATATATACCTAGTTAGTATAGATAAGGATTTCATTTAATCAAATCACACCACAGATTTAAAATTAAACCAGTTATCTCTCAAAACATTCATCACAATATTTTCTTCGAGCTTTATTCTGGTAAAACAAAAACCCCAGCAAATTCAATCACATTTGATATTAAATCAGGCGACACGGTAACAACGCGAAGGTCAAAGAGGACATGACGTCATAGATGACCAACAAGAAAAACTTCTTAATTGAGATGTTATTCGGCTTTGAGTTAGTTGCGTTTATGTCAGATGATTAGACCCTTTTACACGGATAATCCGTTTAGGCAGGTTGAGAAGTCTGTAGGCATTTATGCGGTAGCTATCCTAAACATGAAAAACCGGCCAAGTGCGAGTCGGACTCGCGCACGGAAGGTTCCGTACCATTATCTTTAAAAAAAAAAGGCAAAAAAATCACGTTTGGGAGCCCCACTTAAATATTTATTTTATTCTGTTTTTAGTATTTGTTTTTTTAGCGGCTACGGAAATACATCATTTGCGAAAATTTCAACTGTCTAGCCATCACGGTTCATGAGATACAGCCTGATGACAGACAGACGGCCAGACAGACGGACAGCGGAGTCTTAGTAATAGGGTCCCGTTTTTACCCGTTTGTCCAGAACCCTAAAAACATTGTGGGTTATTTAAAAACAATGACATTTTTTTTTTGTGGATAGGAAATCATCAAATGACCCCTCCCGCTCTGGGTGGAGCGGCAGGGAGTGTCAGACTTTTACTGACTAAAACCCACCCTTTGTCCTCCTAGTGCCTTTCTATACAGGGCCGCGGTAACTCTTTCGAACATATTCCGCAACCCTGACAAAAACAATGCCATTGGGTGCCTCCTGGGTAGTATGACTTGGTGAGTAGGTATGCGGAGAATTTTATCAGTTTTGAACTTCCCAGTCTGTCTATTAAAACTAAATTCGCTAAAATTGGATAAACACAGTCGTAGTTATAAATCGATTTCCAGACCAGGGGTCTGGTCTCTAAGCCCGAAGTCCATAGTTTCGGCCTTAGTTACGGGCGTTTTCTACTCCGTTTTCCCTACGGAGTTACGATTAGTCCCGATACCGAACTAAGAACCCATTATTCAGATGGTTTACCTTACGTTATATTCTATCGGCGATATGATGATCAAAATCAAAAATCTATAGGATTGACTCATCAAACTCATTGATTTACTCATCAAAATCGGGATTTATCATCTCTTTTTTTATTCTCCAAGTATCAATACTAAAACACACTAATGCGAGAATCGCGTCATCCGAATAGTCGGCGCGCGCGCATCTCACTCTAATAATGATCAATGATGTTGCGCCGCGGCGGAAAAATGCCAAATATTCCATACATCACTCGTACTTTGAATATTGACAGGCGGATGGTTTGTTCACCATAGACGTATGGTGTGGTAGAACCGAACTCTATATCCTCTACACTGTGGCGGCCATTTTGCGCGAAATGTCACATCTGTGGAAAGTTCTCAAGTCCCTGAGGGGTACGGTACGTGCACAACTGCATATAATGATAAAATAAAAAGTTTTTTTTAATGTGTAATTTGAGAACAAGTAATTGATTTTAGAAATTAAAATTAGAATACGCCGTTGACGGCAAGACATTACACTCATTTTATTAATATGTATTGAAATCCTTTGTTTACCTATGCTCTATAAATAAAAATATATTATGTTATTTGTATTTGATTCATCAGTCTTTTTTTATTTGGGACAGGCCCAACCACTGCAACGGGTCAGAGCCCATTCGTCCCCTAAGATTCGCACCCTGTGCCCACTCGTCCCCTGGAACTTTTGAGGGACCCATTCGTCCCATGAAGAATATTTATTTTTATTCATTCTTCTAATATAAGTACATCATTCATCATAGGTCTTTTTTCAATGATCTGTTATGATTTATTAAATTAATTCCGTTAATAAACTGTTCACAAGTGTACTATGTTAACCGTTTGTTATGTAAAATATAGCTAATTTTATCTCAGGGGACCAATAGGCACCTGAATAGGTGCCGAATCTTTAACTTATATTGTATACAATATTAGAGGGGACGAATGGGTACCTTAAAAATAATATTTTTTATTAAAATATTAATTGGTCCCCTACCAGGAGACCAATGGGCACCTATATAGGGGCCGAATCTACAACTTTTATGCTGGGGGACGAATTTTAGGGGACGAATGGGCTCTGACCCACTGCAACTCCTGAAAGCCTTAACAATGGCACGAAAAAAAAACGCCGAGTCAATGAAGCTCGACGAGTCTCGGAAAAATGATTCAACTATCTTGGATCCCGCAGCGAAATTAATCAGAAAAATCCAGGAGTAGGAAAAAAAAAATTACAGTTTATTGGATTTTTAAATTTTTAAAATTGTATTTTTCTTAAAAAAAAAAACAAAAAAAATTGATAGGTTTTCACTTTAGTGTTTTACGAGCCCACCGTTTGAAGGGCGTGGAGCATAATATTATGTCCGGCCCGGTCCATTTAAGTTTAGTTTCAACAATAGCTTTGACATATCGCTCACCTAGTAATATATTGGCACATCTACGTTTTCCACATTTTACAGAAACGAGGATCAAAGATTTTATAAATTGTAAAAATGGATTTATGGGTTTATTTTACATTTTTTTACTGATTTTATGGGTTTGGTAAAAAAATGTAAAATAAACCCATAAATCCATTTTTACAATTTATAAAATCTTTGATCCTCGTTTCTGTAAAATGTGAAAAACGTAGATGTGCCAATATATTACTAGGTGAGCGATATGCAGAAGAAAATGAGACTACAGCTGATCAATAGCTACCATTTAGTAGTTATACTCGTAATAAGAAATGTTCTCTCCATACTTTTCTAACTCTATAGAACACACATAAGGTCCAAAACGAAAACTTGAAAAATCGTTTGGCGATGTAACTCAGAGCATTTGATTACTATTTGTAACGTTTATATTAATCCAATTGAATGGTATGATGCCTGATCTCATGATTGACGGGCCATGTAACGAGTCTATTTTGTTAAGGTCCAATGCTCGCCGCAATGGGAGACCGGCTTTATAAATAGATTTGGTAATTAATGGAGATAGGACGGTTTTTGTTGTTCAGTTTGAGGTTTTTCAGCTTGTTTTGTGGTTTAGGAAAAATCTAGTCGTAATTTTGAAACCTAATTGGCCGTTTAATGTTTTATGTAAGAAAGGTGTAGGTACCCACGCAGCACGATTTTGAAGCAGCTTTAAACAAGCGTATGCATCTGGTTTACTTATTTATTTATTAAATGTAATTTATTTTATACCACTGCTTTCAAAATGGCGAAGGCAAAAATCGTTAGAACTATCATGTCCCAAGCTTCAATTTTATGAAATTTGACAATCTACGAACTCACACTGTTCCTGGGGCGCGTTTAAGTAAGACGGCGAAATTTTCGCGTGATAAAAATTATACTAGTGAGGTTTCGCTGAACGGAGTCATAGGTTTTTATCAATGTCATTGACATGCTGTCATTCAATCTGTGAATAATTCTGCCCCTTTCATTTACAACAATTTGCATCAATATTTCATCCATGATCCACGCACAATAAAAATCGAGCAAATATGACAATAAACAGCTGTCAATCTGACAGCAGGATAAAATTTGGCGACCTAAAAAGGTCTAGCCAGACGAAAACGAAAAATTTAAATAAAGTCAGTTTAATTTTAAACGCACCCCTGCGTGGTAAAACTTCCTCTCTCAGAAAAGAGGTCCTTGTCCCCGTAGTGGAAAATAGACTGGTAAAATGAATGAATACTAGGTATTTACTATCGCTAGGCTCATAGTATTCTATTTAGAAATGACGTGCACCGTGTGTTACAGGATGTATGAAACTAAACGAAGCAAAATACACATTTTGCTTTGACATCTGGTAGCGTTTTGTAGTTACTGCCTACCCCCATGAGAAAAAGGCGATAGTTTAGGTATATGTTCGTATGTATGAATGTTATAAATACTAATGAAAATAAATTTAGTGTGTGATTTAATACATATCCAACGTGATATGATCAAGTAACATTTTTAATTCTGACATCACCTGGCGTTCTAATCAATTCGGCTTAAAATTCTCCTACCTTGAGAACTGGTAAATTGGGCTATTTGTGACTGATTGATTAATGTAATCAATCAAGAACACGTAGTCCATATTAAATATATATTTTGACAGAGATCTATTCAATTTCAATGTCTTAATTGAGTTTATTTGATGTTTTTGAAGTCAGAGGTTAATTAGACTGAAGTAACACAAATATCTTAAGCGTTGCAATGACATATTTTATTTTATAAATCTAAACAAAAAGAGATTAAAAATTTATTTATTTATTTATTTAGGCAATATGCAAGACTTACAGCTAAAACAAACAGGTCAAGGTCAGTAAATAAGACTGTCAGCCAGTTACCAGTCTCCACTTATAAAATACATAAATAAGAAGTAAGATCTATGGACATTCACAACACCAAGTAACTGAATAACTAATACCCCACTTTTGGACATCAGCAGAAATACGTCCACTTTTGGACATAGGCCCCATATGGGGGTTTTACCATAATCCCGACGCTTGTTAGGCGGGTTGGCGATCGCAGTGTAGCTGTAGCAATATACCTACAGAGAATGCTGCTGCCCATTCTCTGGTGAGTCCCTTAGTCGCCTCTTACGACACCCACGGGAAGTGATGGTATGGTGCTATTCTTTTACGTCCGACACCATAAGGAACCAAGTTGAAAGTATTAGGCATAAAAGCTCGACCACAGAACCGTCACATCTCTTTAATTACCATCTACCTAGTCTATGAACAATTGACAATCACCGCTTGACATCTGACCTCTGTGACTCGTAATGACGCGCACTTCATTATGTCTGATAAAAGGTGGTACACGACTGAAATGTGGTTTGTTCAATGTTTAAGTACGGTGGTGCGTTCCACAGTGATATAGCGCTAGTGATGTTTTTTATTGAGGAATGGTCATGCTCCAGACGTCGATCACGCATCATTGAAAGCGAAAGATGAGGTCTATGCTTGAGCGAGCGTGCCCAGAAAATACCTGTTCATTCTTGCATTGAAGGCAGACAGGTTATATGTGGAAGGGAATACAGTCGCTCGTAGAGAGTTCCCACAATGGGCCTCATCAGAAAGCTTTGAAAAACAGCAACACAAAACGCGTACTATGCACTTATTTCAATCAATATTTTATCTCGATACAAAGAGTCAGCTCAATTTAAAGATCTCCCCATAATGCCATATTTGTTTCTCAAGATCCCCAAAATAACTTTTCTATTCATTCACAACATGATTCTATAACAAGCTAACAACAGTCCTTTTTCCTACTAAATCAGCATGAAATCAGATTCTGAAACACGACACACGACAACGCAGAATGATATTCCAAAATTGCCAAATCATGACTTACAAGCAATTCAAGCTAGCCAACTTTACAAAAAAACAGTGTCACTCAAAATTACGGAAACCGGCCAAATGCGAGTCGGACGCACGCACGAAGGGTTCCGTACCATTATCCATAAAAAATGGCAAAAAAATCACGTTCGTTGTATGGGAGCCCCACTTAAATATTTATTTTATTCTGTTTTTAGTAATTGCTTTTATAGCGGCAACAGCAATATATACTCTGTGAAAATTTCAACTGTCTAGTTATCACGAGATACAGCCTGGTGACAGACAGACGGACAGACAGACGGACAGACGGACAGACAGACGGACAGCGGAGTCTTAGTAATAGGGTCCCGTTTTTACCCTTTTGGTACGGAACCCTAAAAAAGGTGTCACTCAAAATGACAGAAAAACAAACAACAACACGCCCCAGCAATGCACAGATTCAGTATACAGTAATTATCACTGTGACAAAAGATGAAGGCTCGTCATAAAAAGCGATGGAAAAACTTGCGGTTACCAAAACAATGGTTCTCGGAACTTCTGGGGCATATTGTCTTGAAGGATTGTTAATTTTTGATGTTTGTATACGGGGTGGTTTGATTTAGGGTAAGAATAAAACTTTGTATCAAGCAACGGCAGAAAATTGATATGAGTTAAGGAATTTGAATCGCGTGACATTTTTGAATCGTCGATCCCACAATGCCTTAAGACCAGCTTCGCTAATCGAATAGCACATTGTCTAGGGCCTCAGGATATATAACCAGTGCGTCCTACCCATAATGACTTACGGAGCCGAAACGTAGACACTCACTATAGGTCTGGTCCACAAATTCAAGGTTGCTCAGCGTGCTATGGAGAGAGTAATGCTCGGGGTTTCTCTGGTGGATAGAATTCGCAACGAAGTCGTTCGCCAGAGAACTAATGTCACCGACATTGCGCGAAGAATCAGCATGCTGAAATGGAAATGGGCCGGTCATGTCTGTAGACGGACAGACGGTCGATGGAGCAGACATATGTTGGAGTGGAGACCGCGTATGGGTAAACATAGTGTGGGACGCCGTGCGGCACGATGGATCGATGATTTGAAGAAGATGGCTGGCAGCGAATGGATGCGGACTGCTCAAGACCGGGATGGTTGGCGCTCTTTGGGGGAGGGGAGGCTTATGTTCAGCAGTGAACGGCAATTGGATGATGATAAAGCAATTGGACAGGTCTACTTTTCTTTTGATTGATGTTTAATTTTTCAAAACCGATGATATCTTTGAATAAATAATAAAAGTAACATATTTTATTTTGATTTGCATTATTGTTTTTGCATATTTATTGATTTTTTTTGCTGATAAAAGAATCTATAATATCTTGTCGTTCATTGGGGCGCTCTGAGTATTTTCAAAATCTTTAACACTCATAAAGTATCTATAATAAAGCCATTTAGATGATCCCAAAATTGATTTCTCAACTTTCACGGCCTACTTTTCAATATCGACCTAAGTTTATCCTCCACCCAATAACTATCTCTCGACCTCCAATATTCAAACATACTGTATCTTATTTCCTGTCAGATTCAAATGCTAAACGTTTGCGCCTGCGCCCCTGCTGGTCCAAAAAAACCTCATAATGTGTCATAAATATTCCGTAATCTGTCAAGAATGAGGTTTTAGACCATAGTGAAGGCGTCTCATGAGAATACAACCCTTTTTTGTAAAAAAAACTACAACCTATTTCGAACCTTGATACCTTGCCTTAAAGATCACCGAAGATGATCCGGGTTGCAAAAATTAAACAAGCAATTTTGAACCCTACGTTTAATCAACAAAGTCCTAAATTTATTGACAGAGTTTTTGGACGGATTATGTTTCTGTGAATGAAATCATTGTAGCCACTTAATTTTTGTGTGAAATCCGTTTATTTTGATATTTCAATCTGTTTGTAGTTTTCGGTGGTCCGTTATTCGATTTCCATTTCCGTAGTACTTCCTTTTGAATGACAGAACTCAACTGTGGTCTGTGTTATGGGATTATCTACCCGCGCAACTAAGTCAGTTGGAGTTGCATGCCTTCGTTCTATGTGAGCGGCTAAGGCGACGCTAAGCGACGCGCTAGGATACTATGGTTTGTATTTTTTTTGGAGCAGCCGAATAGACGACATCTTGTTAGAAGTGTGGGGCAAGCGACCATGTTGACTTTTTTCTTGCCATCAGAATCAGGAAGCAAAATAATCAAAGATTTTTCTCCAAGTTAGTCAAAATCAAAAGTCATTTATTGAAATTAGTCTGAGTGCCAGCACTTTTTGAACGTTGGTCAACGTTTACAAAAAGCTAATCCCCCAAAAACGGCACGCCCGTCACCACTTCTTTTCCCAGTTGACAAGAGAACTCAAGTGTATTGTTGTCTTATCTTCAAATAACAATCTATATATACAGTTTCAATTCGTATTTTTGTACTTTTAGCATTATCAATATCTGTTATTGTATATCTCATTCAGATATTTTTCAGAGCAAGACATCTTGGCGAAATCACTGTTAAATTATTCGCTCTATTTATATAAATAACATGTACTTAGTATTTTTCACATCGCGTCGTTGTGTCGCTACCGCCTCTCCCCTAGGACATAACCCAGTAAACTGATTCAATAATATAGACTGGTTCAACAATGTATGTAGGCGGGCGGAGACTTGTTGCTACTTACAGCAATAACAAGCCTTAATCCGCTCGAATTATGGCCCCATGGCGCCCTAAATTATCGCTTTATCAATCCTATTCTGAGTACGACGCTGGACATATCTGCAGCTATCGATAAATCTTGATTATGATGCCTTATGGGCTACTGTCAAAGTTCTAGTTAGTACCTCGTTAGTATAGAGGTGATTGGTCATATTATCGGCTTATGAATTTTTGGAACGAAGTTCCTTATCGCGCGTTGCGAAAGGGGGCTAGACGGAAAAAATAAGGACCAAAAGTTGCAACGACACTTTTTGCGATAGTTGTAAGCCGTGCGTATAACTTAAAAAAAAAAAAATACAATTCCTTCACTAATTAATCGAAAGGAACTTCGTTCCATCCGGGTGTCCCTTGACACCTCTCAAGTTTTTCTTAACTGCCCTACACTAGGAATTTCTCCTGTATCGTGGGTAGGTTTACATACACATAAACTTACATAAACAAAGAGCCAGCTATTGAATTAGAGCTTCGCGCTTTCGCCATTGAGCTTTCTTGTTCATATATTTGGAAAAGCAGGTTTAATTATAAAGATAAAGATTCAAGGTTAAGCAACGCTCGCCGAGGTTGGTCCGTGGATGGGTGATCATCTTACCATACCGAGATTCCCCGGTGCTTTGGAAAGCACGTTAAGCTGTTGGTCTGGGCTGAAGATCTCATTTGAAGATCTTTGACAGTCGTTACAGATAGCCAGATAATTTGAAACCAGTCTTGCCAACGGTTATCGTGTTACCCAGCTCCTGTGTTGTCCACAGCACAGGAACTCGGTATCAATCCGGACCTCCACGTCTGATAGGCAGTCGCTCCAAATAGAATATCAGCTATATCCAGTAAGACTGGGGCCGACCCTTTTTATGGATGGGAAATCATCAAATGACTCCTTCCGCTCTGGGTGGAGCGGGAGGGAGAGTCAGACTCTATCTGACTAACACCCATCCGTGTTCTAGTGCCCTTTGCGTTCCAGGGCCGCGGTGAGTCTTTCGAACTAATTCCGCAACCCTGGCAGACTCTGTTCCTAACGGGCCCCGTCTACTTTGCTGACACCTCTTAAAGGCGCGCGTGCGAGCGAGCCACACAAAGTTAAAAAGCGAGACTCCCGACGCTGGGAGCCGACTCTAAGGGTGCGTTTCCACTAGAAATGTGCGAGGATCCGAAGCGAGGGATGTGTTTGTGAACCAATAGAATCGGTTCATTTACCTAGCCTCGCTCAGCGCAAGCCCTCGCTACTCATCCACATATCTGGTAGAAACGCAGCCTTATATAGTTGGGAAAAACTAAGCAGATTGTGATATCTAGTGCCTAAACAGAAGACTATTTTACAGTCGTTTTATGTTTAATGTAAACCCAAGTCCCACCACTTTGCACACAAGTACATAAACTTACCGCTAAGTGAAATGAGAGTCAGTTACGGAAAGCCAAGGTGGTGCGAAAAATAATTTATATTTTAATAAGATGAAACTCAACATAGTAGGTATCGCCGAGTTTATTTGTGTAACTAGTCTGCGGTGTGACAACTGTACGCGAGAAACAAATTGTTTAACTGTTGTACGATGACGGACAGTCTTGATACTTTGACAGTAGCGAAATGCAATGTAAAAATTACTTGAAACGTTAACATTATTTTATTTTTATTATTGGAGACCAGCTTTTCCGAACAGCTTCGCCCGCACAGATCATAGAACATACTCCGGGATAAAAATTAACCTGTGTGCTATTTCAGATTATAATTTATCTCTGTGCTAAATTTCAGCCCCATCCAATCAGCCGTTCTGGTGTGATTGAGCAGCAAATATACATCCATCGATCCATTCATCCAAACTTTTGCAATAGGGTAATTGTTTTTAGTAAATTTCTTTAATCCTAGAGAAAAGATCAGGAATCCAAAAATATTTAAAAACCTCAAAAAAATGACGGAAGAACAGAGATAATACTAATTGCGTGTAACGTCACTCACTGGCATCGCCATTGTTAATTTGCACCATCCAGTACATTCGTCATTTTGCATAACAAGGATAAAATAATAAATTCAACAAAAAAGCTTGTTACTTCTATTTTGTTTTCAATTTTATTTATTTTTTCACAAATCGTACAAATTTTGTGATAGCCTTCGGATAGAAATTCATTCATCTCGAGTTTTGATAGTTGTTAAATACCCTATTATAACAGAAGTAAGATAATGCACAGTAGAAATATAATAGACTATTAAATTACTAGTAAGCCTTTCACAGTTTAGAGCCAGTGACAGGTGATCGAGACATAGTGTTGAAGCATATGATATATGCTTCAACACTATGTCTCGATCACCTAAAGGTTACATATGTTTTGGTACAATTACATTACATCACAATTACATGTAGTTACTCATTAGGCTAATTCCTGAGCCATAATAACAGAAAACATTCAGGTGATTGTTCAAAATGTAAGAATGGGAATTTTACTTCATCAAGGTTGCGTACTCCAACTTCAAGTATCAAAACCATAAATCCATCTACAAAACGAATATCACTGCGGTTTCACCAACATTAGCAGATACCGCGGAAGTGTAAAAATATAATCTATTTTAAACATTTGTCGTGCTTACCCCCTTGCGCCGCCCGTCGCCGTAATGATATGCTGAACTGGGCTGTGGTTTATTACGGTTTCGCGGTTTCTCTAGTATCGGCGCAGGAGTTCAGTCGTTGGGGTTAATGTTTTCTTGTTATGGAGTTGGGAGTAAGTAGAATTTTATGTGTACAACAAGTGTTCAGTGCTTTTCGCATCGCATCATTTCGCGGATTCTCACTGTCCTTACTTGATCTTCAGCCCATTTTTGCGATGTGTGATGGAGGCATATATCCAGTGGTGGATTTGGAAGTAAACGGGGGAGGCTTTTGCCTGTGTAGGACAGTACAGGCTAACAAAAAAAAAACAAATTGCAGTAAAATGATGACGCTGTAGCTATGATGTATATTTATGGCAAAAAATTGGAGAAACTCGCCGAATAATATTAGTGTCGTTTAAATATTGGTGTACTCTGATGTTACCTTTCCTTCCTTTTATAACAAAAAATACTGTCCTAATTAATAACATGATGTTATGCTCCTTTATGCAGTAATATAGGATTATCCTAGTACAGGCATCTAACAATATTAAACCTACATTTTTAATTTCAGATTCATATTTGATTTAATTTTTATTTAATTCGTATTTAATTTTTTATTGTTTAACTTTGATTTAATTTTTTATTTCTTTTTTATTTAATTTTAATTCTAATTCAAGTGGTACATTTATTTACTAACATAGGTTAAGTTATTGTTCCTTTAACAAAATATGGATACTTATTGTCCGAAATAAACGTTTTGATTGATTTGATTGATATTGTATTTTACTTTTTGAGATTCTGAATATTTTATTTATTATTCTTTTCAATATACCTAGTCAGTTTCAAAATTCAGCATCATCATTCCCCAAGCACCTTTTCTTATATCTCAATCAAGACCAAACATAGTACAATTTCATTATTACAATTAACTTATCATAAACCTAGCCATCTTCACACGCAGTGGTATATGCTAAAGATTTTATAACTTCCTCTTTTTCAAGCGAGAACACACTATTTTAGCTTGACCTCTCATTTCTGAACCAGCTCCCTTCATTCGTCCGAGTTTTGTTAGATGTTGGGAGGGTGGAAAGGTCAGGTAAGATCGGTTTAATATTTTGGTGCTAACAAAAGTAATATCGTGCTCTATCAGTCATTAATATTGTTAACACCATGATTTTCCCGTGTGAAGACGTCACGGCAAGGGGTTAACGTATTTTGAAAAATGTCATCGAATGGGGTTCAGAGGGCCTATGGTATGCGCCAGATAAACAAAGAATAACGGTCATTGACCCACCTACATTTATTGACACACTTAATTTCAAAAACAGAAATAATGACATAAAGCTGTACTGAATCGACATCTATCGTGATCCTTACTGTTCTAATAATGAAAAATGATTCATAATTTACTGTCATACGAAACGGAAAGGTCAATGACCGTTATTCTTCATTTATCTGGCGAATGTTTTTGACGTATAAAAACGTAACGTAAAATTTTACTTCTCGTTTTGCACATAATATTTATTTGAATTAGATACTATATTTATATTTTTGAATGATACAAATTGTGAATGTCGCATAAAATTAAACCAAAATACTATGTGATTTTGTTTTGCGCAATGAACTTAAAAATATTTTTGTGCAATTTTTTTTTTGTTTTTGCTTATTGATAGGTCTGTCTCCTTCTATGATTTAATATTATGTCTATTTTATTTTTATAAATCTGAAAATTGTATTCGGGGGAGTCCAGAGGTCTAAACCATGTCAGAGGCCCTTGAGGCGGTTTAGAAACTCTGACACTAGGGTGTGTGGGGTCGTTAGACCTTACTGCTCACACGATAAAGAAAGAAAGGGGGAGTCCAGTTGATTTGGATTGCTCTTCTTTTGAATGTCTTGATACTTGTTTACTGTACAGTGAACAGTTATACAGAACCGCCGATCTATTGTTAGCATTCATAAGATTCTGGGGCTAAAAATCGGCCCCAGAATCCGGCAAAAGTGATATGAATGAAGCTCATTCCGTGATTCGAAATCAGGACTAAATAACTGGACCTATAAAGTATTCAATTACAGTAATTTATAGGAATTAATATAACGTGTTAAACGTATCCGAAGATGTCTTAAATTCGTGATAGGTAACTGTGCTTTGTCCTTGTTTAGACACGTCTGTCATTCTATGCAAAATACTAGATTTAATTACCTACAGACTGACTGACAGGCCTGTTGGTCTAGTGGTTAGTGACCCTGACTGCAAAGCCGGAAGTCGTGGGTTCGATTCCCACCCAGGACAAACTTTGTGTGATGAGCATAATTGTTTGTTCTGTGTCTGGGTGTAATTTATCTACACTATCTACACTAATATTATAAAGAGGAAAGATTTGTTTGTTTGTTTGTTTGTTTGTTTGTTTGTTTGAAATGAATAGGCTCCGAAACTATTGGACCGATTTGAAAAATTCTTTCACCAGTAGAATTGTACATTATCGATGATGGACATAGGCTATAAAATATTTTCAAAAAAGTTAGGGATCCGTATGAAAACTTCGATAATGTAACCCGAGGTGTGAGAAAAAATCCTTATATCGCGTACGCTGCGGAATCTATTGACAATAGAGCAAAGTGATGTACTACAGCTTTATAGAGGTCATCAATGTCTACAAAAAAGTCCGCGATAGCATATGTCTAACTATTATGGTTAAGTCACCATGACCGCTTTTTGTTCAAATTATTCAAGCAAATCCTTGGTGATTTGAAAAAATGGTGATTTCAGTATCATGATATCAATCCTTATCCATTTAAATGGTTTGATAATTAAGGTTGATTATTTCCGTGTAAATTACACTTTAAATTATTCAAATCGGACCTTTCGTTCAAAAGTTACGACGGTAATAAACATGCTCGGAGTAAGAAAAATGTCGCGGCTTGAGTGAACTGGGAAGAATCATATCATTGCTTGGTCCGATGAAGTTGAAAATGATTTCGATGAAACAATAAGAATAACAAATGTTTGGATTTTTCGCAAATAAACTACTGTATACCTACATAATAAGGGGTGAAGCAGGGGTGATTAAGTTTTTAGGGGAGGACATTATTGCTTGCTTTAATTTACGTCGGGATGCTATGAACAAACTAAAAATGGGATTATTGAAACAGATGTACCTAACAATTTTTGCATAATCAACTCCTGACGGGGTGAACGGGGTGAACAGTTGCGCTGAACCTGAGACCATAGAATAAGTAGAAATGGCTAAGTAATAAATGTAAATTAATGAAAATCGTTGTGCTTAATTTTCCAAAACTAACCTTTATAAGGGGGTATAGGGGGCGTTGAAGTTTGTGGAGTACCTACTAAATCCGCGCGGACGAAGTCGCGGGCGAAGTGCTAGTCTATAATATGTATGTATTTATAAATTATATAAGTATGTATATCAGTTGTCTGGTTACCATAACACAAGCTCTGCTTAGCTTGGGATCAGATGGCCGTGTGTGAGTTGTCCCAAGATATTTATTTATTATTTATTTATTATTATTACCTACTTAAGTTTTCCGTCGAATTCTACAGAATAAAAGCGTGACTGTTAAGACATTTTGATGAACAAAAACTATGCATTACCGACCCAGCTGTCTGTTCGAATACAATGCACAAGTTGCAGGATATTAAAACAAAATCGTATTTTCGTGAAATTCCTAGGATTTTTTGCTGAAAACTAAAGAAGACTTTTGAACACGTCTTGTTTGCTTATGGCTAATATTTGAGTGAAATCAGGACACCTTTATCTTGATAATGATGTGTCAAAACTTGGCTCGCAAGCAGCTGTTTAACAAACAGATCGTCAATCAGTGAAGAACTATATGCAATCAGTCAGTTCATATAATCGTCGTTGCTAGCGATAAACCTAAGATAAACTGTTTTTTTTATTCTTATGTTAGTTCATTTTATTACGATCCTACTTAATTTACATTTATCGAGTATTTTGCAGTCTTAGAATTTTCACGAAATAACGTATTATTCCAATTATACCGCGACACACCAATTAGGCAGTTTTTATATATAAAACTATGCAACTGCATACATTTTTTTGCGACCCAAAGGTCATTTTTTCCCAATTCTATTTACACTGACATCATCCAATTAGGAATAAATTTACCAAGAAAACATCATCGTACCGTCGTTTTGGATCACGAATATTTGGCCTAATTACAAAAAGGTTTCGCATAAAATAATGTAATTATATTTTTTCTGATTGAAGGATGGAGCGAAAAAATCAATTTGGTCCGCACTCGTGCCAAATCGGAAAGGTTCGGGTCAAAAGATTTTTGAGGAAAATCATTATTTTTTTGTGGTATTATTTGTCTTGCATTCGGATCTTGTCCCTACCTTTTTATAGGTGACACATTTCTTATCATGAAGACAAGATTTTTGCATTATTTTTAAAGGCTCTTATCTGTCATGTCATAATAATGTCTTCCTTGTTTTGGAGTTATCAACACATCATCATCATCATCATATCAGCCGATATGATGATGTTGATGGTCCACTGCTGGACATAGGCCTCCTCCAAGTGCTGTGCGTTTCGCATCCATCGGCTACCGGCGACCCTCACCAGGTCATTGGTACATCTTGTGGGAGGCCTTCGAACGCTGCGTCTTCCAGTACGCGGTCGCCACTCCAGAACGTTTTGGCCCCATCGACCAACTAACCATAGTTATCAACTAATCTCAACAAACTTAGGCCTGTTTTATAGAACAAAATTTATTAAAAAAAAAACACATTTTAATAATATTAATTGTCAAACACGCGTTAGCAATTATTGACAGTTGAATAAACATATTCAACAACCCATCACTTCATTGGCGTGGAATTTGTGACGCGTCGTTAATTTATTTTTCTGAAATCGGGCTTAGTGTTTCAAAGTCGATCGATTATCTATAAATGATATATTTTTCGTTCAAAACCTCTATAGTAGGTGCCAGATAAACTTGCAATAAAGTACATTGACCTTTCCCTAATATTCCTTCGTAGATACCCGAATACATTATGAACTATTTTACATTACTAGAGAACATAAAGGATCACGATAGAAGTAGATTCAGGACTGCTCTAAGTCTTTATTTTTGTTTTTGATTTTAAGAAAGTCAATAAATGTATGTGGGTCAATGACCGTTATTGCACATTTATCTGGAATCTACCATAGGCGAGATAATAGGTGTGATAATCCAAAGCTGTCTGATATAAAATGAGAAAATCCAGCCATCCTTATTAGTAGTTACGCTTAGATACAATAATTGAGTTATAATTACGAGTTCTGTAAAGGTTTAATAATAATTGCACTGTCTGTTGATCTCTTTACGGTCGTTATTTGAATTAAGATTCTTTCCCAAAAGACTAAAAATATCTGTGTGGCAAAAATAGCAATTTGTGTCTTTTAATGTAAAACGTTAACTCATTTATATTTAAGGTTTAAGTAAATTCAAATTATAATTTAAATATTTAAAAAAAAATGAGAAACAAACGAAAACGTGACTTTTTCGGTTTTGGTACGGAACCCTTCGTGTGCCAGTCTCAGACTCGCACTTGGCTGGTTTTATAATTATCACTTGTTTTAATATTTTTTATGGTAAGCAGAAAAAAAAACAAAGATAGTAAATAAGTATTTTACAACGTTCGAAAACACCGAAACAGCCTTTTTTATAATAAGTTAAGAAGTATTTTGCGAATCGACCAACCAAGGTGCCAAAGTAGTGCAAAACCCGTTGAAACCGAAAAAAATATAACTCGATCAAGTAATTACGGTTTCACCAAAAAGTTGTTTATAATTTTTGGATCATTAGGGATTTCACGAATCAGCTACCGGACGCTTGAATATTTATTTTTTTCACTAAAAAATCATGATCAACCTTTAGATTTTTTTGATCAACTTTTAGTGAATTAACTTTTTTGCTGACTTTACTTCCTCAGTTTTTTAGTTATTTATTATTTTTGTGTACGATTCACCTTTGATATGATTTTGTTTTGTGCAATGAACTTGAAAATAGTTTTGTACAATATTTTTTTGTTTTTGCTTATTGATTGGTCTGTTTCGACTATGATTTAATATTATTTCCTTATGTCTATTTTATATTTATATATCAAAATGTATTCGTGGGAGTCCAGTTGATTTGGATTTATCTTCATTTGAATGTCTTCATGCATGTTTACTGAATAGTGGAGGCATGATCGTGGATCTATTGATGGGCCAGAAATCGGCCCCAGAATCGGCAAAAGTGATAATTATTCGGAATCAGGTCAGGCAAAGTGATATTAGGATTTCCGTCTTGAATTTCCCAGTAGTAACCCTGATGGATGTGCCTGATTGATGGCAATAGAGTCGCTCCTTGAATAAAAAACAACGGATTACACTCTGGGAGTCCCGGCAGAAGTAAAAACTTGAACATTAACGTTGTGCATTTTTGAATATTTTGGAATGGTTAGGGAATAATTGCGCACGAATTGCTCTAGTTATCAGTATAAAAGTACTATTATTTATGTGGTTAAATACAATATTCATTTATTACGCTGTCGTACACAAACATGACAATTTATATTAAGTATTACATAATCCGTCTTACGAATATTCGATCAGGTCACGTGTCCTGACGCGAGTTTAAATTTTTTTACTCATCCCAAAAAGTCTAACGAATTTTTGATCAGGTCACGTGTCCTGACGCGAGTTTAACATGTTTTACCCATCCCAAAAAGTGCGCAGCGCCGGTCACACTATCGGTCCTTCTCTTTCTTACTCCCTTGAAGTAATGTTATTTGAAATCACCTTCTTTTTAAGGATGAGAAATCATCAAATGACTCTTTCCGCTCTGGGTGGAACAGAAGGGAGTGTCAGACTCTTACTGACTAAAACCAGTCCGTGTTTCTCCAAATGCCTTTTGCGTTCCAGGCCCGCGGTGACTCTTCCGAAAAAAATCCGCAACTGAAGACACCCATAATGAAATTATTCCCAAAGCAGACCGATGCTGTTGAAGGACCGAGAGTATAAAATGTGTGTATACTCTTGCTTCTTCTCTGCCTTACTCTCTTCGGAAAGAAGGTGTGAAATTATTTTTATTATAATTGTTAAATTGAGGAATGGGCTAGCTCTTGACCTCGATCACGCCTGATGGAAAGCGATAGATGAGGTCTATAATGGAGCGAGCGTGCTCAGAAGATGCCTGTTCACTCTTCTTTTGAAGGCAGATGGGCTTTATGTGGAAGGGAACACAGACGCTGGAAGAGAGTTCCACACTTTGGCTGTGCGCATAATAAATGTGGAGGAGAATATTTCAAATCACCCTGTAACATTAATTATTTAAATGTATACTTAACTTTTTGCCTCATTTTTTTCCCAAACTGGTTGCTAACTTCCGAACTTGCACTTAGGTGAGACAATGAGCAATCTACATCCAAGACCTGCGTAGGACGAACTCATTAGTTTGTCGGTCGACTGCTGAAGTGCTGAGCAGGCTGAGTAGATAAATTGATACAGTTAAATTACTGTGCTTTTGGCATATTGGGTAGTTCCTGCAATAAATCCGACGATTTATTGCAGAAATATCTTAGTTTCTTCCTTTAAGGATATCATTCCATATATTTTATAAATGATGACCCGTGTATCAACTTTAACAACTGAATCCTTCAGTTGTAACGTTTGATATTCTGAAATTTATGAAATAGAATTCTCAAAAAGAAAAATTTTAACCGTCTTCAAAAAAGGAAGAGGTGTAATAGGTTCACTAAGTTTCAAAACTAAAATTAGCGATACTCAAGCGCTTTTAGAATTTCGTAGACAGGCGCGACGAGAAAATGAATTTTCATAGAAATTTTGTTGGTAGAATAAAATATAACGATGTCTATAAAAGCGTTGTCACATTAGCGCATCCCACCTCACTGTACCCCTCCATGGGAGTATTGTAGTCGTAAAAAATAAGAATACACAACGTAGCCTGATTACTGAAAATATGTTAAAGTTTAACAGTTCAAATACTCTTAGATTATTCAAAAAAATAAGAAGAGCAGATAGTGCTTATCAGCACCTCCTCACCTCTAATGACTCGAACTAATTGTGCACTATAAATCTGAGCTGCGCGCGCGTTCGTTTCAACTCCAATATGTTAACGTTTCGCGAGGCACAACGTGCGAACGGCCATAGCTCATCCGATGCTATCATTTATCATAACTTCACTGCCTGTAGGGTGTCCAGGCAGGAAGGATAAATAAAATGTTTCCAGTAAAATAAGATAAATTATCGATTTCTTATTAATAATAATAATAATAATATCTTGGGACAACTCACACATGGCCATCTGATCCCAAGCTAAGCAGAGCTTGTGTTATGGTAACCAGACAACTGATATACATACTTATATAATTTATAAATACATACATATTATAGATAAATTACACCCAGACACAGAACAAACAATTATGCTCATCACACAAAGTTTGTCCTGGGTGGGAATCGAACCCACGACCTCCGGCTTTGCAGTCAGGGTCACTAACCACTAGACCAACAGGCCAGTCAATATTGGTTAATAATAAGAAAGATCTATGTCAATCTAAAGAAATAACATACGCTAAGTAACATTATGGTTTTGTATCGTAAAAAAACTTACATATAATATTCGCCTTCATTATACTGTAACTGTTAATAAGCAAAATTAGTCTGATTGAAGAGCTCGTAGTGAAAAATTAATTTTAAATCGTACTTGATTATTTCTATCTTTGTCGCAATTGTTTTGGTCTTTATTCTTAAGTAAGTTTTGAGAAGATTAACTTTTCAATAGTGCTGTGTTATCCTTTCTTGTCTTTCGTACGCCAATTTGCCGAAAAACACTGAATAGTCTGGTTTAAAACATTTATTGTAACTAATAAAGGTACATGTAAATTCAAAGATTTGGTACAACAAAACATAACATGCCAAACACGCTTGTTCTTCAAGCTTATGTTTAACAACATAGGACCAGGGCCACCAATAGCACGAGCACTTACCAAAAAAAAAAGATTAAATTTAATCTAAATAATAAAATCAATCTTATCCTGGGACCACTCCAACCCATGGTCAACCTATCTAAATTATGATACGCGAACCGATTTACATACGTTATTGAGTGTGAGTCGCTGACGCGCTGCCAGCCCTCCGTCGGCACAGCTTGAGCATATTATTGATGTACCAGACCAGAGTACAGGATGTGCGTTTGTAACCATGCTAGGTTTTATTTGTCGTGGTTTAGTAAGTGGTAGTGCCTTTTAAGTCTGCCAGGGTTGCGGATTTTTTTCGAAAGAGCCACTTCGGCCCTGGAACGCAAAGGGCACTTGGAGGAGCACGGATGGGTTTTAGTTAATAAGAGTCTGACACTCCCTCCCACTTCACCCAGAGCGGAAAGAGTCACTTGATGATTTCCCATAAGAAAAACTGCCTTTTGCGTAAGGATGTTAGCCTAGGCAAATCAACAAACTCCACAGAGACCAAACCTTATGACGGTTCATCACATCAATTAATCTCAAATGATTTAATGATCGATATAAGGTACCTACAATAGACCCAGCTAGAGATATAACATACAGAACAGATTAATTATATTATACCAGTTATACCTTACCAGAGGACCAATTTTAGTATTTTAAGAGCGTTTGCATTGCAGTCAAAAACACCTCCGATTTCCCTACATTTTGACATTGATGGTCTCTGAATTGATTTTGCAACTTGAATATGAACGCTTTGTAAAAGAATTGGCCTTTTCATGTAATGTTTCACATCCGAACCGAGACTAATTCAAAAGCCTCTCCAAATATCAGCTGAATGTCAGTCAATGTTTTAAGAGGCTCTCATATTGGCACTCAAGTACAAGTTTCATCAATCAAGGATAAGATTTACATTTTTTCTAGATTCCAAGCCTTGATTTGATTACGTTTTTTTTTTTTTTTTTTTTTATTTTTTTTATTGCAATCTGTCTGGGAGACATTCAACAATACTTATGAAATGATGTATGGTATGTGAGGTACAGGTCCAGTGACATGCCCTCTTAAATAATGTTTTAAATTAAATTAAATCTTGAGGAACTCTTTTCTTTAGTCTCCTCGCACTTGGAAGTATATCGTCCATAAGGTGGTGTGCCAATACGTTAGGGTGCAGTTGCAGTCTGTCTTTGTATGTTGTGACTCTCTCCTTTATTTCCTCTTTCACGCTTTTGATGCCAAGCTCTCGGTGAAGTCTTTCGTTAGTGACATACCATGGTGCGTCTACTATCATCCTTAGCATTTTTGATTGAAACCTTTGTAGAATTTCAAGGTTGGAGTTGGCAGCCGTACCCCATAGCTGTATTCCGTATGTCCATATTGGCTTTATTATACTCTTATATAACAAAAGTTTATTTTCCATTGAGAGCTGGCTGTTTCTATTCATCAACCAATACATCTTACGCACTTGTTGTCCCATTGCTAGGCGTTTGGTAAAAATGTGCTTTCTCCATGTTAGGCGTCGGTCTAGGTACATTCCAAGATATTTCGCTTCGTCAGATTGTGGAAGCTGGACTGCATTCAGTGTAACTGGGGGACAAGTCTGTCGCCAGGTTGTAAATGTTACCTGGAGTGATTTTGTTTCATTGGCTTTGATGCGCCAGTCTTTTAGCCATGTTGTGATCTTATCCAGGCTGTTCTATAGTTTGTGAGAAGCTTGTATTGGTGAGTCATCTGATGCCATGATAGCTGTGTCATCAGCAAATGTGCCCATAACAACATCGTCAGATATGGGTAAGTCTGCGGTATAAAGAAGATACAGAATAGGTCCCATTACACTTAAACTATCAATATTATAGGAACTTAAAGAAATTCAAGCTGGAGTGCCGCAGGGTAGTCCCTGCGGCACTCCAGCTTGAATTTCTTTAAGTTCTGTATTTGCTTCACCATGACTGACGAAAAAGTGTCTGCCAAGCAGGTAAGATCTTATTAGCCTGTAAAAGTTGGTGGGCAGTGTCTTTTTTATTTTGTACAGAAGTCCATCATGCCAGACTCTGTCGAATGCTTGTGATATGTCAAGGAACGAAGCTGTACAGTATTCTTTCTGTTCAAATGATTTTGCTATACCATCAACAAGTCTATGAATTTGCTCGATTGTACCGTGCTTTACCCTGAATCCAAATTGGTGGTCGGGTATTAGTTTGTTTTCCTTAATAATTGGATTTAACCTTCCGAGGATCAATGTCTCCATTACTTTGGATGTAATTGGGAGTAGGCTAATTGGCCGATAGGATTTGGCATCTTCTGGACTTTTGCCTGGTTTCGGGATCATTATGATTTTAGCTACTTTCCATTCTGGAGGTACATATTCCCTTCGAAGGATGGCATTATATAATTGCGTCAGGAATGTTATGCCCTGCTCTGGTAGCTCTTTTAGAATGGTTGATGTAATCAGATCGTATCCTGGGGCTTTGCCTACTTTCAGTTTTCTGATTGCAAATTTGATCTCTGCTTTGCTGAGTTTCTGAATGGGTAACTCCAATTGATGCGTCTGGTTCAGCAGTTCTACAACCATTTCCGTCTTTGTGGAGCCAATATTGGGGTTTGGTTGGAAGACTTCTTGCAGATGCTCCATGAATACATTGGCTTTCTCGACATCATTCCTAGCCCAAGAATTATCTGCTTTGAGCAGAGGTGGTTGGTAAGTTATTGGGCGTTTGAGGCTTTTTGTCGCTCTCCACAATGAATAGTCAGTTGATGGTTTAGCGTCCAGATTTTGCAGGTATGTTGCGATTTTCTGATTTCTATCATCGCTCAATAGTTGCTTGAGTTGTGCAGCTAGTCTATTGTATGTTGTTTTGTCCCCTGGGTACCGAGTGGTTTGCCATCTCTTTCTAGCTTTACGCTTTTCATCTAGTAGTTTTCTAATAGATGGTGAGCATTGGAGTACATCTCGATTTATGGGCTTAGGTGGAGGCGTGGCTTCCCATGCAGCCTGTTGGACTGTGTTGTTAAAATGCTCAACTGCGCTTACAATATCTTCATCCTTTTGTAATGGTATTTTGACATCAAGAGATTTGGTTATTAATTCTCGAAAGTTTTCCCAGTTAGTTCTACGGGTATGTAGTCGGCAAGGTCTTTCCTTTTGCAGAATTCTTCGACTCAATAATATTTCCACAGGAGAATGGTCAGAGGACAGGTCAGAACTAGAGTTGCAACTGAAGTCGGTGTTGCTAATACCTTTGACGACGCAAAAGTCAATGAGATCCGGCTTCCTATTTCGATCAGTGGGCCAGTATGTTGGTTCTCCTGTTGAGATAACGCCCAGTTGGAGTTTATTTATCGCTAGGATTAACTGTCGGCCTTTTGCATTTATAATCCGAGAACCCCAGAATGTGTGCTTGGCATTAAAGTCACCGCCAGACACAAACCGCCTTCCCAAGGTTTTAAGGTATTTTTCGTATTCCTCATGCTTTATGACATGCTTAGGAGGGCTATATACAGCTGATATTGTGACAGGTCCCAACCAGTCCTCTATCACAATGTTGGTAGCCTGAATTTTTTCAGTACAATAGCTGTGAGCTAAGTGATGTCTTATGTTGTTCTTAATCAGAACTGCACTTCCTCCATAGCCTTTTCCGTCAGGGTGCATGGTGTGATAGAATTTGTACCCTGGTATGTTAAAATAACTTTTACTTGTAAAATGCGTCTCCGAGATTAACATAATGTCAGTGCTGTTTAATTTCATATATTTTTTAACCTCAAGGGTATGTTGTGACAGCCCATTGGCGTTCCAGAGCACCATTTTTATGGAGTCCAGTGTGCAGTTAATTTTGTCGTGAGATTTAGGATTAGATTAGTGATTGCTGTTAGTTGTTCCATCATTTGTCTCATTGTTATCATTAATTCTTTTATGTCCGAGTTCTGGTCACTGTTTGTTTTATTATCAGGTTCATTGGCTTGCGGTGGTATTTTGTTTTGCACTATTTCGGCATATGTTGTTCCAGTTGTTGATGGGCCATATAGTTGTTTTGTTCTATCATATGCCTGTCTGTATTTCTGATCCTTTGCGGGTGCTGGTGGGAATTTGATTTTTTGTAGTTCTCTGTATACTTTGCAGCCTTTATAATTTGCTGGATGGTTGCCTTCGCACAGCACTCACTTAACGCTTTCGGATCTAGTTTTTCGTAGGCAGTCCGCTGACAAATGATCACCAGCACACTTAATGCATTTTGGGCTTCTCCTACAGTAAGTTTTTGTATGCCCGTATTGGAGACAGTTTCCACATTGAGGGATTTCGCGCTTAGGTCTTGGCGGTTCGAGTACTACCTTACAGTGAAGTAGATATTTTATGTCGAATACAGTTTTGTTATTTTCTTTTTGTTTTAATTCCACTATAAACATTGGCAGTGTTTTTTTAGTGGTGCGCTGTTTGATGTTCCAGATGTTAGTGCATTCATGACCAAGCTCATCTAGAGCATCTTTTATATCTTCTATGCTGGTGGAGGGGTGTATGTTTTTTAGGACTACTTTGAAACTCCTGTCTTGTTTTTGTTTGTATGTATAGAATTCAGTTTTCTTTTTTTCTAGCTCTTTGACCATAGCGGTGTATGCTTCGGAAGATTTAGTTTGGATTTTTACTTGTTCATCGCGAAGTACTTTTAGATCATAGTTATTATAGGCATGTGTTTCCAAGAGTTCTATAAGCGGCTGAATGTTACTTACTCTATCAACAAAAATTGGGGGTGGCTTATCTATTTTAGGTTTTACTGGAGATGGAGGCCTGTTTGTTTCCTGCAACTGATCACTTTCCAACACGGCAAAGCTGTTAGAAGTTGAGATTGGTGTGGGCTGGGAAAGCCAATATGTGTCAAGTTTGCTTTGCTTTTGTGGCTTATGTTGTTCTGGGCTTGATCGCTGCCGTTTTTTATTCGTGGCTTGCACCCATTCTTTTTCGAAATTATTTGTTGGGGTTGTTGGTTCAGTAGGAGAATCTTCTATGATGTGTACCTCAGTGTTTATACTGGTGCTTGGTAGAGTCTCTTTATTGGATATTGATTGTTGGGGGTCTTGTAGTTCCCTGTTGGAGGCATGTGATTGGCTTCCAACTGAGGCACTTCTCGGTCTTTGGAGAAGGCTTGGGTGAAAGGCTTGCTGCACATATCTTTTGTTTTGACCAGTAGCATTTACTGTCACGGGGGCCTGGGTACCCACCCGCGTGGAGTCTTCGGTAGCAAATTTCACACCTTCCAGCCCGGATACTGGTAGGCGCCGGGGGTTAGCCGGTTCGCATGACATATCACAATCTCTATTACTCGACATTTTCATTTTAAAAGAGGTAGGAAGGGTACTAATAGTGTTTTCCTAGGACACTATTGCCACGACTTTTAGGGGGTATTTAGGTCCCCTTGGCCTGTGGATACCAGAGACAGGTTATTTGACCGCCGCCTGTTGCTCGGCGTTGTTGCTCGTTTAGCACCACCCAGGATCAGATTTGATTACGTAAAGTTTTTTTTTTAAATATGTCTTCAAGATGATTTTTTTTAATTTTTTTGTTAATCGCTTATTGAAATTAGATCTTTTAGAAATGTACAAGGCTAGATTTTCCTGCAGCTTTACTCACGTAGCCAATTGCGATTTCGACCTGAAAAATGAACCTCGCGGTCGTCCGAAGACTTTGGTCGACAATGACGAATTAAAGGCGATTGTGGAAGCTGATGATACACAATCTACGGCTGAATTAGCAGCAGCTTTCGACGTTAGCGTCAAAACAATATTGGTCCATTTGCGTCAAATTGGCAAGGTAAAAAAGCTTGACAAATGGGTACCCCACGAACTCAATGATCGCCAGCGCGAAGTACGCGTCGAGACGTGCCTTGCACTGCTCAACAGACACACAAATGAAGGAATTTTGAACCGCATTGTTACCTGCGATGAAAAAATGGTTTCTGTTTGATAACCGCAAGCGCTCAGCAAGTTGGTTGGATCCTGGTTCAGCACCTAAACAATGCCCTAAACGAAAACTTACCCCTAGAAAAGTGATGGTCACTGTTTGGTGGTCTAGCGCCGGTGTGATTCATCACAGCTTCTTACCACACGGGGTGAGCATTACTGCAGATGTGTACTGTAAAGAACTGAACACAATGATGGAGAAGCTGGCACATCTCCAACCAGCATTGGTCAATCGCTCGTCTCCGCTGCTCCTGCACGACAACGCGCAACCTCATACTGCACAGCAGACGGTCTCCAAGTTGCAAGAACTGGGGTTGGAAGCTCTCCGTCATCCGCCCTACTCACCAGACCTTGCGCCTACAGACTACTACTTTTTCCAGAATTTGGATAACTTCTTGGCGGGAAAAAAATTCAATACCCAAGAGGCAGTACAAAATGCCTTTGAAGAATTTGTTGTCTCCCGTCCAGCTGATTTCTTTAAGAAGGGCATCAATAAACTGCCACTGCGTTGGCAAAGATGCATTGATTGCATGGGTGATTACTTCGATTAATACAAATAAAAAATATATGAAAAAAAAACGTTTAAATTTTTTTATACAAAACGGCTATTTCATAGGTAAAGACCTATTCTAACTCGTCTGCCTTCAAAGCAAGAGTGAACAGGTATCTTCCGGGCACGTTCCAGTTCACAATTTTTTTTTTATAAATTTTGCATATCTTCAAACAAGAGTATTGTAATATTGAAAATACTCTTAATTGATTTTCAGAGTAATCTTCAAGAAAACAATTAAATCATGGTGTTAAGAACCAAAATTAGAAATATTAACACCCTGTGAAGTGTGAGGTACTCTGCATAAGTACCGTTTGTAATTACGTTGTAGGAAACTTTGTTATACTTACCCAAGGTGAGCGGTTTACTTCATTTATTACGAGAAAGGCTGAGAAACATATTTTGTTACTGACATCTGCATTTCCAGGATACTTGTGGATGCTGGCAGTTTCTATGCTAAATATTTTTCTTTTTTCAGTAAATATTTCTTCTCAAAGATAGTCAGTGAAATGATCCCATATACTT